>QJPP01007194.1:0-1200000 GCA_003996215.1 Jaltomata sinuosa | reverse complement strand
ATTACATTGTAATTACATTGTGGCAATCAAACAGGTCGTTGTAATTACTAGGCTGTGTAATTACTAGGCTGGTAATTACTAGGCATTACCAGGTGACTTTCGAAACAGAACCTTATAGAGTTTTCATGTTTATAAAAAAGATACTAATTGAAAAATTCAAATTATATGTCTAAACAAAACTTTAACTTTATATCATTTGATTTCATATCGTAATTTCATATCTCACGTTAAAACGGGCCTTTAAAATAAATAGTCAACTTGGATGCTCAAGTTCAAGTACCAACTGTAAGGTGGCGCTTTTCCGAAATGTCTTGAAAATAGGATGTTAGGGAAAACAAGTGATGTTAGCATAGTTATTTTGTGTCAATCAAAATCTAGTTACGTTAGTAGAGTAGCCACATGTTGTTGGCTATAACATCCTTGCAAAATGTGTAATTGGATTTTAGGATTTACATTTGACGCGGTAATCAAATTTACGAGTAAGAAAGCTAATTTACCAATAGTGGGATTTGATACCATATAAATTAAACAAGACCTTAGCTAATTTCAGACCTACTTATAAAATTTCATTGGGTATGTTATATGTTATAAGACCTTAAGTAATTTTGTGTACACAATTAGTACTTCTATACCTTTACATATGTATTTCTATATATGGAGGGACAACTTTACCCCTTTAAGAAAAAGGTGACTGCCTTAGACTTTCAAATTTGAGGGTCTTCATTTTTTTTAGTAATAATAGAATATACCTTATTAAATACTATTTGTAGAAACTAAACTTTTTATGTAAAACAAAAAAATTATTAAAAGAAGTTTAATATATCTAGAGTATTGTGTCTCAAGACAGATTAAATGCATTCATTATATGTATTTTTAATTGAAAAAGAATTATTAGAAGAAATGGATTATAAGAAAATAATTAACTGAAGAAAGTTGGTGCCGACTACTTAATTTAGGGACCAGGTCCTTAGCACAGTTCCACTTAAAGCAGTAAGTAAATTAACACACAATTTTTACGTGAAAAACTCCCTAACTCCAGGAGAAAAAACCACGAACTTACTTTCACTAACTCTTCAAGTTTTATGATTACAACTCAATAATCAAAGGAACTAACTCTAGTACCTAACTCAAACAATAAACTCTTATTGTTTCAACTCACTCAAACTCACTCTCTCTCCAAGAAGCCAAACCCACTTCTTGTTACAACTTCTCATAAACTCTCTTTCAAGAAGTCAAACTCACTTCTTGTTACAACTTCTCACAAACACTCTTTCAAGAAGTCAAACCCACTTCTTGCTACACCTCTCACAAACTCTCTCAAGAAGCCAAACTCACTTCTTGTTACAACTCCTGTTCTTGATAGGAAAGCTATCAACCTTTCCTTGTTTGACATGGACTGCCTTTTATAGTTAATTTTCAGAATTATACTTTTATCAAAAATAGATTTTGCCTCATTATCAAAACTTGTTTGACAAGATTTCTTCAATTTTCTCCTTTTTGATGATGGCAAACTCTATCCTATTTTTGTAAAAAGGATGTAGCATTTGATCCATGTAAACTTGTTCTCTGCTTGTCTTCATTGTCAGCATTAGCTTTTTTCATGACCATAACTAGCTCACAAGTTCTTCCCCCTTTTGACATCATTAAAAAATAGTCTCATTCCCCTTGAATAGGTGGCCGCTTGAGGATCAGATCCTTGAGTGTTGTCCATGCAGTGCCCTTATCTACTTATAAATGTGGTCATGTATCAATCTTAGTTAATCATCATCATTTACTTTGCTCCCACCTTGCCTCCTCATCCTTCTTTGAGGGAGGTTCTTCTTCCTTGTTAAGAACTATAGCTGGTTGATCAGCCCAAGGGCCAACCTGTTCTTCTCAAATGCTTTTTTTCCCGGAGCTTTAGTAAAGATGTTTGCAATTTATTTATCATTTTCACAAGGCACCATTTTAATCAGCTTCTTTTCAACATAGTCTCTGAGAAAGTGATGCCTCACATCAATGTGCTTAGTTCTCTTATGCTGAACGAGATTCTTTGCCATGTTAACAGCACTCGTGTTATCACAAAAGATGGGAATGCACCCAAGATTGATGCCATACTCACTGAGTTGTTGCTTAATCCAGAGAAATTGAGAACAACACGAAGCAACAACTACATATTCAGCCTCAGTAGTTGACAGTGCAACAAAGTTCTATTTCTTTATAGTCCAAGGTACAAGACATGGTCCCAAAAAGTGTGTCATTCCGAAGGTGCTCTTTCTATCCACTAGGTATCCAGCATATTCAGCATCAACAGAGCCAATAAGATCAAAAGAGTCACCTGTAGGATATCAAAGAACCAGTCCTTGAGTTCTTTTGAGATACATCAGAGATCCTATCATTTCTCTGAATTTAGTCTCAGCAACACTAACTCCAGCATCATCTTTGTCCAGTTTTGTAGTGGTGGCAATAGTAGTATCATTTGTCTTGGCCCCCTCCATCTCAAACTTCTTCAAAAGTTCTTTGACATACTTCTGTTGATGTATTGAGGTTCCATCCTTTGTTTGGTGAATTTGTAAAAAAAGGTCAGCTAACTCATCATGCTCATTTCAAATTCACTGCTCATCAAGGATGCAAATTCTTTGCTCAGCATATCATCAGTAGCTCCAAATATTATGTCATCCATATATATTTACACAATGAGGAGGTTGCTTCCTTGTCTTCTGATAAATAGAGTATTGTCTATCTTCCCTCTTACATAGTCATGATCTAATAGGAAAGAGGACAATTTGTCATACCATGCTCTTGGGGCTTGCTTTAGTCCATACAAGGCTTTGTCCGGTTTATAGATATGCTCAGGTAGCTCAAAATTTTCAAACTCTGGGGGTTTTTTCACATATACTTCCTCCATTAGATATCCATTCAAGAAAGCACTTTTCACATCTGTTTGAAATAGCTTGAACTCCATATGAGAGGCAAAGACAATCAACATTCTTATTGCTTCCATTCTTGCCACATGTACAAATATTTCATTATAGTCAATACCTTCTTCTTGATTATAACCTTGTACCACTAGTCTGGCTTTGTTTCTAGTTACCACTCCTTGATCATCCAATTTGTTTCTAAAAACCTATCTGGTTCCAATAATGATTCTATTTGCAGGTTTGGGAACCAAGTGACATACCTTGATATTTTCAAACTGATTCGGCTGTTCTTGCATTGCAACAATCCAGTTAGCATCTTGTAAGGATTTCTTGATGTTCTTAGGCTCTATTAGTGACAGGTAAGCTGAATAGGCACACATATTCTTCATCCTGTTCCTAGTCTACACGCCTGAGTCCATAGGAGAAATAATGTTTTCAATGGGATATAAACTCTTGTGTTTCTAGTTTCTTCCAGTCACAGGTTGTGAGGGTCTAATTGCATATAAGTGGTAAGCTGGTTCTTCTTCATAAGTGGTTCCCCCTGACCTGCACCTCTTCATATCATACACACTCTTCATATACTAATAATATCTTCAGATTTTCTAGTACCAATGCTGAACTTCCACCTTGAAGTTTTGCAGGAGAGAGGAATTTTTTATTTCCAGTCATGTGTCTAGAGCAAGCATTGTCAAGGTACCAAAGCTTACTCATTCCTCTCTTCATTTCCTGCAGAACAATCAGTGATTCATCTTGAGAACCCAGATTAGCTTGGGTCTTTTTTTATGAGTAAAAGGATGAATCAAGTCTCTTTTGGATCAGTGGGGAAGCTCCCTTTGATGGAGACCATTTTTCTTAATTCTTTAGACTTGAGTTTGTTGACATGATTCAAGTTTTTTGGATTAGCTTTCAGATGAGCTGGATATTGACTCTTAAGATGTCCTTCCTTTCCATATGCAGTACACACCATATTCATAGAGTAGTTTGCCTTACAGACCTCAGGTTTAAATCCTAGACCATGCTTGGAGGTGGTCTGACTGTTCTGAATGTGAGAGAGAAGAGTTGAGGATTTTGCCCATTTTTTATTGTGTTCCAACTCAAGCTTGGCTTTATTCAAGTCTCTGGTCAAAGTGTTGTTTCTTTCAGACAGTTTGGAGAGGCTTTTTTTTGAGATTTTTGATATTTTCTTCCAAGGATTGTTGAAGAGCAGTGGCCTGATTTTTTCCTTTTTCAGAGAACTCTTTTGAGGGAGTTCTTTAAAGAGACATTATCTTCCTCAAGACTTTCACTTTCCATTCTTAGGGATGCATAATCATTCAAAAGGTTTTCTTTCTCAGCACATACTGAATAATATGCATCTATGAGAACTGTTGAGAGAGCTTCAAGCTTCCTCTTGGAATAGGTATGTAGGTTGGGCCTGAAGTCAGAGAAGCATGCCTTAGTATCATCTTGATTAGTGTTAATATCATGCTCAGAGCATGCCGTAAGGGAAAGAGTTGTTTCAGCTGACTTTTCTCCTTCTAAATCACTTTCAATGTCACTCACAGCTAAGAGGGCCAGAGTGTCTTCTTCCTTTGCTTCGACCATGGCAAGTAGTGATTGATTGTGGGGATCCTCCTCATCAGACTCATCACTATGTTCTCCCATAGCAGCTAGAGCCTTCTGAACTGCTAAGACAGCCTCTTGAGAGGTCATCTTCTTATGAGATGGGAGGGTGATCTCCTTACTTTGATATTTGGGCTTTTCTGTGGTAGCCTTCTTGTGTTCCATTGCCTACAAGGAACAAAATTTGATGAAGTGATCTGGACTACCACACTTGTGACACAGCTGAGCATCCCTTTCTTGAACTTGGGAGGAGTTTCTCTGAAGGTTTTGACCCCTTTTGAACATCCTTTGAAACTTCCTGGTGACCAATGCCAGATTTTCTTCCTCATAATCAGCAACCTCAGTGGATTTGAGAGATATAACTTTATCCTTTCTTTTAGTTTCAATGTCCTTCTCTTGATTCTTCTTTAGTTCATAGGTTGTCAGATTTCCAATAAGTTCATCCATAGCCAAACTGTCTAGATCTCTAGCTTCAGTGATTGCTTCTACTTTGTTTTCCCATGATTCAGGCAATACACTTAGAATCTTTCTAACAGCCTTTCCAGTAGGGATGTGCTCTCCTAGGGAATAAATTTCATTGAGTATAACAGTAAACCTGGTGTGCATATCCTGAATAGTTTCTCCTTCCTTCATTCTGAAAAGTTCATACTGTTTGTTTAGATTGTCTATCTTGGCCTCCTTTACAACAATAGTGCCTTCATGAGCAGTTTGAAGAGTGTCCCATATCTGCTTAGCACCTTGACAAGAGGAGATTCTATTATACTCATTAGGTCCAATGCCACAGATTAGAATTTTTCTAGCCTTGGCATTGTTTTGAATAGCTATCTTGTTAGTAGCATTTCATTCTCTCCTATCTTTTGGAATTTGTTCCTTCCCATCAGCACATGTCTTCATGGGGATGGTGGGACCATCTAGAATGACATTCCACAGATCAACACTTTCTCCCATGAGATGATCCATCATTTTATTCTTCCACCAGCCATAGTACTTGCCATTGAACAAAGGTGATCTTGTTTGAGAGGAGCCTTCCTGAGCGGTTGGAGGGGCAGCCATTAGATCCTTTTCAGGTGTTAACCTTTAACGAAAAGACCTGCTCTGATACCAATTGAAGAAAGTTGGTACCCACTACTTAACTTAGGGACCAGGTCCTTAGCACAGTTCCACTTAAAGCAGTAAGTAAATTAACACACAATTTTTACATGGAAAACTCCCTAACTCCAGGAGAAAAAATCACGAATTTACTTTCACTAACTCTTCAAGTTTTATGATTACAACTCAATAATCAAAGGAACTAACTCTAGTACCTAACTCAAACAATAAACTCTTATTGTTTCAACTCACTCAAACTCACTCTCTCTCCAAGAAGCCAAACCCACCCCTTGTTACAACTTCTCACAAACTCTCTTTCAAGAAGCCAAACCCACTTCTTGTTACAACTTCTCACAAACACTCTTTCAAGAAGTCAAACTCACTTCTTGCTACACGTCTCACAAACTCTCTCAAGAAGCCAAACCCACTTCTTGTTACAAGCCTCACAACACACACTATTTGTCCTAACAATCACACAGGATTGAACTAGAAACAACTCTCTCTTTGTGTCTTCGTTTGAATAGCTTGCTTGAGATCTTTATTGCTTGAGAATACTCCTTCTCAGCTTCGTGCAATAGGTCTGACGAATTCTTCTTTGCTCGATTGCTTTTATAGAAGTCTCAAGCTCTCCTTTCCTTGATAGGAAAGATGCAGTCATTTCCTTGTAGGATTTGAAGATGCTTCAAAATCGAATTCTTTTCTTTCAACACGCCTTTTGGACTCTCCTCTTCTTGATAGGAAAGTTATCAACCTTTCCTTGTTTGACATGGACTCTCCTTTATAGTTAATTTCCAGAATTATACTTTTATCAAAAATAGGTTTTGAATCATTATCAAAACTTGTTTGACAGGCTTTCTTCATTAACAATTTTGCATCTCAAGAAATTTAAAAAGTAGACTCTATAAAAATATAATTTAATTTTTATTAAAATTTAAGGCCTCCGTTTAATTTTTGCCTCAGGCCACTAATATGCTTGAGATGCCCCTGCTTCTGTGGAGAATGTTTTATAATTTTATATTTCAGCTCATATAATTTGGTTTAAATAGGATATAATAAACACAAAATAATAATTAATTACATAACAGTATAAGCAGATCAGAATGCTTTAGTTAAAGCTACACCTAAAAGATTATTAGAGATATAATTGCTTTTTTTATGCTCTTATTATATAAGAGGGAGTTACACATGAAGCAAGTACGAGATCGACGATGTGTGTGTTTTCTAGGATTAAAATTGAATTAAGGGGTATTTTGGTCATTTAACACTTTCCACTTTAGACTCATTCTTGAAATATATTGTACTGCCTGTTATAGTGGATGAACTTTTTCCATTACAGACCAAAAGGTACGTCTGTAGTTTATCCCTTCGTGTATGTTGGTCCTACCTCAAGTTCATCAGCTGAAATTAATTTTCGGCGGAAAAAAATTATTTCCTTTGTCCCACTTTAGTTTAATTAGATTTGTTATGTCTTAATTTATATGACATTATTCAAATTTTGAGGGTCAAATAATTTTATTTTGATCATAAATTTAATTATGAATTTTTAAAGTTTTTTTTAGGTAAAGTACATATTTGAAAATTATATAAAAAGTCTTATAAAACATATTAATTAATAAATTAAAATATTTAAAGAGTCGATGAATAAAAAATGTTTCAATTATAAATATTTTGAGAAAGAAGAATGAGATGATTTTCTATCACACAAATACATATAACTAATATTAGATTTAAGATCATTTAGTTAACATCACTTAAATTTTATCAACATAACAACATTTATCACGTATTCATTTTACACTTAATGAAATGATTTACTGTCACAAAAATATATATAATTTAACTTAAATTAATAATTTTAAATTATTTAATCAACACTACTTTAAATAAATAATTTATGAAAAAATATTAGGCCTGTGCACAGCACAACCCTTCTCCAACTAGAAAACTACTACCGCTTGGGCTTAAGCTCCTAAACCGACAGAGGGGTTTACTGCACAAGGCCCCTGCAGAGAAAAGATTTTTTCCTAGCGGGGCGACTTGCTCTGACCAAGACTCTACTTTTTGCTTCGTTCGCGCACCCACTACACACCACACACTCAGACGACTAGCGTGGTCCTTCCCCCATTGAAGAGCCACGTATCCAGGGTTGACCACATCATCACTGTTTTATCTGCACTAGTCTCTCTTAATATATAAGTGGGAGTGGGCTGCTAAGCAGACACCACTCCGTCAACATGGCTGCTTCATTTTGGGCGGTAAGCAGGCACGTTTTCATCGACGTGCTTACTTCCTCCCAAGGATATTTCGTCATTTTATATGCTTTTATGTATTTTTTAATTTTCATTTAGGTTGCGTCCTTTAGTTTTAAGTTCATGCCTTTTTGTTTTAACTTTATTACTTTAAATTCGGATGATATTCGACAGTCGATGAACCAAAATATTTCGATTAGGGACATCTCGATGGATCTCTTCACATATTTAGATTAAAAATTAAAAATTATTTAATCAACACCACTTAATCAATGTTAATAATATTTATTATGTATTTATTTTACACTTAATAAGTTGATTTACTACCATACAAATATATATAACTTATTTTATATTAAAATTTTAAATTATTTAATTTAATTATATATTTAAAACTATTTAAAAAATAATTTAATGAACAAATATTAGGCCGGTGCACAATACCAATTTCTCGCCACTAGTATAATAATAAGTGAAAGTTGGATATTTACAATATCATTTAGTATACATAATAAAAATAACAGAATAATGGTGCATTCCACTCAATTTGACTGACGTCCGCTGAACGAAAATCGAAATATAGTAATACTGTCTTTAAAAGTTTGACTATTCAAGTACTTTCTATCGTTTCAATTTATTTATCCTATTTTTTTTTTAATTTATTTTAAAAAAAATATATTTTTTATTTTTGGCAAGTCTTGAAATTTAAATTTTTTACATGACATGTTTAAGATCACAAGATTAAAAGATATTTTAGTATATTTGACATATCTTTAATTTAAGACCATATGATTCAAAAGTTTTTTTTATTTTTTTGAATTTTGTATCAAGTCAAAATACGACAAACAAATTAAAATGGGAGAGTAGTTGATTTTCTTGCATGAACACAGCTGTTAGAAAAATTATACTAGTATGTTTTGACTTCTCTAAAAGGACAAAAAGAAATATATATACATATATATAAACTAATTAACCAAAAAAATTATGTATTTGACCCCAAAACACACACAACCAATCTCTATAATGGAAGGGCCAGGCTCAGAATAGGTCTCATTTTGGTAAATATAATTAAGTGATCTTATAATGAATACTCTTGAACATATCAGGGTTGTTTCCCAAGTTTATCAGAATGATTTCTTTCACTTTTCCTAACATTTTTAGTATTAACTAATTTATTCAGATAGTTCTTTTGATATTTCTAATTTATATATATGTCATTCCTCAAAGACATCTTTTAATTCTATTTATTGTTTTGACTCGAACCATATACATATCTACACATAAACAAATAGTAACATTAAAAATAAATAGTCAACTTCAATGTTCAAGTACCAACTGTTATGTGGTGCTTTTCTAAAATGTGTTGGAAGGACGATGTATGACAACTAACTGATGTTAGCATAATTAATTATTTCGCCAGTTTAGATCATTAATTAATAGAAAAAAGGGTTAAGATTTAAGAATACCCCTTAATTGTTGAAAATCGATCAATACATTTTTAATTTTGGGCTCAAAAATGTCTTTACTTACTATATTGACTCATTTTTACTCCTTAGAACTAATATATATCGTTAGCCTCCGAATAATAATTTCAATAATGGCAAATTTAACCCAAAGTCTTGTTGTAGGCAAAAAGAAAACAACTGGCACATTAGGAAGACAATCAAGAATCACTAAAGAAATCAAGAACACAAATCAAGGAGATCTGATTGAAGGAAAATTTAGGAAGCAATCGTCTTGGATTGAAGGAATCAACAGACATCTTAGATTGGATATCAATCAAGATATCAAGAAGGAGATCTGTCCCACAAATTAAAAAAGCAAAAGAGTGCTGCAGATATTTTGGTCTTAATGCTACAACAAGAAAGGAAGAAAGATCACTCATACGGAAGATACCTTTCAAGGATCTTCCCTCTTCTCTTGGAAAGAATATTATGAACATATCTGATATGGACATGATCTGCTGAAAAGATACTCAATCAAGGAACCTTATCAAATCCTTGATTGAATGAAAACTCTTTGGGTTTTTCTTTTGAAGAGCCACACCAAATCTACCTACCAAAGTATAAAAGCCCCCATCGTGAGTAGAAGAAAGTATGCAACTTCTCTTGAACCAGACTACTGTTTAACTTTTATCTTTCACAATACTTTGTACTCTTTCTAGTCTACAATTGTAATCAAAAAGAAAAATAAAAAGTTAGTACTAGTTATACAGGTAAAGGTTGTGTCACAACAATAGTGAAGGAGACAATCGGAGATTGTCAAAGAAAGATCATTTGTAAACCCTTCTTTTCAAAGGCTCAAAAAGAAACCCTTGAAACCCAAGGAGACTGGACTAGGCACCACATTGGTAATCTGAACCAGTATAAAATTATTGTGTCTCACTCTATTTTCAGTTCCTTATTTAAATTATATTCTGTTTATTGAACTAACTTGCAGGTGAGTCGACAAGTGCGTAGCCCCAGTCAACTAGGCGGCAAGAAAATTTTAATTCATCCCCCCTCTTGACTTTCAATTGGTATCAGAGCAGGTATCACAGTCCAAGTGCCTAACAACACGTGAGAAAAGATCAAATGGCAGCATATCAAATTTCCAGAGCAATTTTGCAAGACGAACACTCATCAATCAGACCTCCCTTCTTCAACGGACAACACTACTCTCACTAGAAGGAAAGATTCAATTTTTTTGTGCAAGCAAATGATTTCTTGGCCTAGGTCGTAATAAAGAAAGGACCAAAACCTATCCCTGGAACCACATCAAAAGACTCCACTAGTAAAGTTGACCTGGAAACCTTTGATGTTATAAAGGAACAACAAGAGGTAATCCAAATTAATGCTAGAGCTATAAGTCTACTTTATTGTGCAGTTAGAGGATTAGAATACGATAAGATCTCCACCTGTGAAATTGCCAAGGAGATGTGGGACAAACTGGAGGTTACATATGAAGGAACCACTAAAGTGAAAGAAGAAAGAATCAGTGCTCTAGTGAACGAGTACGAATTGTTCAAAATGGCAAATGAAGAAACTGTTGAAACTATGTTCTCAAGATTCAGTAAAATCGTAGGAGAACCTAATTCCTTGAAAATGGTATATTCAAAAGTCACAAGTCAGAAAACTCATCAGAAGTTTTTCAAAGATTTGGAAAACAAAGACCACCATACTTGAAGACGAAGATCTAGAAAACATGACGTATGAAGAACTACGAAGAAGTCTGATAGTCTATGAACAAAATCACATCAACAGGCATCTCAAGGGGGAAAAGAAGAAGACTGTAGCCTTTAACGTAATATCTCAGGAAGATACAGTAGAGAAAATCGATGAGAAAGGAAATGAAGCACTAGCTCTAATCAACAGAGGAGTTAGACATATGTTGAGACAGAGGAACCAGAAGTCACAATAAAATAATAGAGGTAATGAGTATCAAAGAAATGAGGATATATATTATCACTGTGGCAAACCAGGGCATATCAAATCAAATTGTCCTGAACTTAAAAGAAATGATATTCGAAAGAACAATAACTCAAAAAACTTTGGAGCCTGGAGTGATGAAGAAGCCTCAGAAGACGAATCAGCTGAACCTAAGGCTGCTCACCGGACCAGAATGGGATGACCGGACCAGAATAGATCGGTACCGGACCGGACCGGTATGACTAGTACCGGAATGGTGACCGATACCGGAATAGACCGGACCGGTACCACCGGTATGAAAACCGAATCCCATCCCATTTTGGTATAAACCGGTATGGACCAGTACCGGACCAGAATCGGACCGGAATGGTCCAGACCGGGTTACCGGAATGAAATTTTTTTTTTTAATTTTTTTTTTTTAAAAAAAAAAACTTAAATTTTGAATTACATTTCGAATTTCAAACTTAATATTAAAGTGATAACTTATAACTTAAAAGTTGTTTAAGTTTTGAAATTTTATAACTTATATAAATTATATTTGAAGTTTATTAGTTTGTAAAATTTTTATTTTTTTAGTTTTTCAATTTATAAGCTTTGAGTTAAAACTTATAAGTTTTAAGTTTATATATATTTTTAAGTTATATATTTGAAGTGTTTTAGTTTGTTTAAAATTTTTTATTTTTTATGTTTTCAATTTATAAGTTTATGTTTTGAAGTCTACTAGTTTATGTTTTTAAAAATTATTAATAAAAGTATAAAACTATAAAAGTATAAAACAATGTTAAAAAAGATAGGCAATGAATAAAAGTATAAAACAATGATAAAAATTACAAAAAATTAAAAAAAAAAATTGACCGGATGACCGGACCGGAACCAGAATGCTATCGGTATGAACCGGTACTGGTTTCCCGGCATGAAACGGGTATACCATTCCGAATCGGTATCCGGTAGAATCCATACCATTCCATTCTGGTATAGACCGGACCGGTACTGGTACCAGAATGGTACCAGTTGAAACCGGTCCGGCTGCCAGCCTTAGTTGAACCTACCAACATATGCTTCATGGCCATCAGTGAAACAAGCGAGGTAAGATATTCTGACTGTCCTAACTGCTCAAATCTTCAAACCTCTCTTAATTTAGTTACCGATGATCTCCAGAAGCTTATTAATGAATACAATAAGCTCGCTAGAGAGGAAAAAAAACTGGCAAATTCTTCTTGAAGCAAGCCAAATTGAAGTGGTTTTGCTTTAGAAAGAGCCTGGTGAAATCAAAATGAACTTAATTAAATAACTCAAAGAAAACACCAAGTCAATTCTCTGTTAAAACTCACATATTTTTTTTAAATGAGTCAAAAATTGAATGCTTCTCAAACTCCTCTATTGACTTTCGTTCTGCCAAAAGTTCTTTCAGTCGGTATAAGCCTATATGTTTTTCTTGTGGTAAAATTGGTCACAAAGCTTTTAACTGTAGGAGAAATCATCCTGAAAAATGAGTTTGGAGACCTAAAGAAAATAATCCTAACCATCAAGGACTCAAAGATATTTGGATATCTAAAAAAACTAATTTGATTGTTTTGCAGGAACACTCCAAAAAAACATACAAAAAAAGTATGTGCGTGATAAACAGTGGGTGTTCCAGACATATTACGATCAAAAGAGAGAATTTTAAATCAGTAAAGGACTTTGACAGTGGATATGTGAGATTCAGTGACAATGTTAAAGGAAAGCAATAGAAGTTGGATCTATAACCATAAGCCCCTCATGTGACTTAATTGAAATATACCTGATTGACGGGCTCAAGCATAACTTTCTCAGCATTAGTCAACTCTTCGATGTAGGATTTGATGTACTTTTCAACGCTATCAGATGCACTATCAGCAATGCAGCAAAAAATATTTATATTATTGGAGATCGGGTTGAGAATATTTATGTCTTAAATAATGTTGATTTACCTACTCTAACTTGTCTTACTGCTTTGTCTTGTGATCCTTGGTTATGATATAGAAAACTTAGACATGCAATCATGCATGCTCGATAAACTATCTAGACTTGAGCTTGTAATTAGGTTGCCTAAACTAAAGTTTGAGAAGGATCACATCTATGATGCTTGGCAACTTGGAAAATAGACTCGAACTTCTTTCAAGGTCAAGGATATTGTGAACACGACCAAATCCCTTTAACTTCTTCATATGAATCTATTTGGTCCTACAAGAACTGTCAACATCGGAGGAAAGAGATATGCCTTTGTTATTGTTGACAATTTCTCCAGATTTATTCAGGTCATCTTTCTTACTCACAAACATGAAGCTTTTATTAACTTTGAAGTTTTTGTAGAAAAGTACAAAGAAAAGCAGGTTATTTCATCTCCACCATTCACAGTGATCATGGAGAAGAATTTGAGAACAACGTCTTTAAAGAATTTTGCTTAAAATAAGGCATTACTCAAAACTTCTCATCACCGCGGTCACCTCAACAAAATGAAGTAGTTGAGAGAAAGAACAGATCTCTTCAAGACACTGCTAGAACTCTACTACTAGAATAAAGTCTACCTAATCATTTCTGGGCTGAAGCAGTAAGCATAGCTTGTCACATTCTAAACAAATGTCTAATCCGACCTATCTTAAAGAAGACTCCATATGAACTGTGGAAAGGAAAGAAGTCCAACATCAGTTATTTCCATCCCTTTGGATGCAAGTGTTTCATCCACAATAACAGTAAGAATAATTTGGATAAGTTTGATCCACGAAGCGATGAAGGTATATTTTGGGGATACTCCCCTTTCAGTCGTGCTTTTAAGCGTACTCTTAGTGTTGAAGAATCTGTGCATGTGGTATTTAATGATTCTAATCCAAGCTTGGAGAAATATAGTAGCCATATTATTGATGAAGAACAGGTATTTGACATAGTTCTAAAAGAACCCAGTCAACCGGCTGAACCACAAGATTCGACTACTATCATTAAAGAGTCAACTGATGCTACTGAAGTTTAAAAAACAAATATTCCAAGGGAATGGAGACACAATGCCAGATTCCCAAATAATTTTATAATTAGAGATCCAAATGAAAAAATGCAAACAAGGGGATCATTGAGAAAGCAGGCCTCAATAGCTCTCATCTCCCAATTAGAACCAAATTGAATAGACAAGGCTCTAGAAGACGATTCGTGGGTACAAGCTATGAAAGAAAAACTGGATCAATTTGAACAAATTAAGTGTGGACTATTATCAAAAGGCCTAAAAATTGCTCAGTCATTGACACAAAGTGGTTATTTCGAAACAAACTGAACGGAGAAGGTAAAGTGATAAAAAATAAGTAAGGTTAGTAGCTCAAGAGTATTCACAGAAAGAAGGTATCAATTTTGACAAAACTTTTACTCTTGTTGCAAGATTAGAATCCATTCGTATTCTACTAGCCTATGCCTCTTTTAAACGTTTTAATTTTTTTCAAATGGATGTTAAAAGCGTCTTTTTGAATGGATTTATAAAAGAAGAAGTTTTTGTAAAACAACCTCCTGATTTTGAAAATCCCTCCTGTCCTGATTATGTTTTTAAACTTACTAAGGCTCTCTATAGTCTTAAGCAAGCTCCTAAAGCCTGGTATGAGAGGCTAAGCAGTTTTTTTTTAAGCAATAATTTTCAAAGAGGCAAAATTGATACCACTCTTTTTACCCAAAAATAAGAGGCAAGTATTCTTATTGTACAAATTTATGTTGATGATATTATTTTTGGAAGTACTAATCCATGCCTTTTCAAGAATTTTTTACAAGTCTTATAAAAGGAGAATTTGAAATGGGACTAATGGGAGGACTCACGTTCTTTCTTGGATTACAAATCAAGCAATTACCCAGTAGAACTTTCATCAGTAAAAGAAAATATACAAAGAAACTTATAAAGAAGTTTGGAATGGAAAAAGGAAAGGATTTTAAAACCCTTATGATCCCATACACTTGTTTAGAAACTGACTTAACCAGAAAGGACGTGGATGAAAAGACATATCGAGAAATGATAAGGTCTTTACTTTATTTAACTGCTAGCCGATCGGACATCATGTTCAGTGTTTGCAAGTGTGCTAGATTTCAAGCAGCTCCCAAGGAGTCCCACCTCACGGCAGTAAAAGGATAATCATATATCTCATTGAAATATAAAAGCTCGGTCTATGGTATCCTTATTCTCTTAATTTTGACTTAATTGGTTACTCAGATGCTGACTTTGCAGGAGATAAAACTGATCAAAAAAGTACTAACGGAATATTCCAGATACTTGGAGAAGCACTTATTTTATGGCACAGCAAGAAACAAACTTCTGTAGCTCTATCAATTGCGAAATCAGAATACCTTGCAGTTGATAGTTGTGGTACACAATTACTTTGGATGATGCATCAACTACTTAATTATAATTTTTTATTTGAATCTGTCCCTATTTTATGTGATAATACAAGTGCTATTAGTCTTTCAAAATACACTATGCATCATTCTAGAGCTAAGCATATAGACATCAAGCATCATTTTATCAGAGATCATGTTGAAAATAGTGATTTTATGCTTGAATTTATCGATTCTGAAAATTAACTAGCTGATATTTTTACAAAACCTCTTTTAGAGAAATTTTTTTATTTTCTTAGACAATGTCTAAGAATTACTTCTTGTAAATAATGTTTGGGTTCTTTTAATTGCTTTATATTTTCTTTTCTTGATTTTCTCTTCTCTCTCTCCTCATAAAATCTTTTTTCCTTCCTTCTAAGCGTCCTTTCCTTCTGTCAACCATCCTATCATTCAAATCCTTCTAAACACAACTCTTCACCATAAATCTCTCTAAAAACCCTCTTTTCCTCCTCACTCATCTCTAACCTTTCTCTTTCCCCCGTGACAAAAACCATATCTATGGCCTCCGTTATCAAACTTCTTCTAAAGATAATAATGTTCTTCGTTTCTCTTCTGAATCCTCGGAGGGAGAATCTTCTATTCCTCGATCCCCCCCTTTGTCAAAGAAAAGATCCTCAACTGGAAAGAAAAGTGACTTAAAGAAACCCTGAGGAAATTTCTTCGATCATCTCTCTCCTGAAGATATGCACAAGTTCTGTAGAATAGAGAAAGTTTGAATCCTTCAAAAATCATCCAATGGTTCCTGGATGTGTTATTAATCTTGAGCAATTAAAGAAAATTCACTGTCATGTGAGTACTTACTTCAAGTCTCAAAATTTGGCTCTGCTTCTTAAACTTTGTGGTCTGAAATACTATGAAAAACCCATGCACATATTTTATGCAAATCTCTATGTGTCTAAGGACAGTCAAGAATTAAAAACCCTTGTATTGGGAAACCGCATTATTGTGAATGATTTTCTATTTGAGAAAGTTTTTGGTATGAAATTTGCTGGCATAATCCCTTTTATGGATAGCACATGGCCTGAAGACTTTGAAGTCACTTTGCAAGAAGCCAGGGAGATTGTTGCTGAATCAGGGACTGATATTTCTGACTTTGAACCTCTATCTCTCTGTTTTGAACATTACAATTTGACCCACATGATTTCTATCACTCTGGTCCCCAGAAAAGGCTCTCTTAGTACTATCTCCAACATAGATATTTTTGTTCCCTATTGCTTGTTGAAGAAATACTGTATAAATTGGTCTGTTTGGTTTCGTGGATATATGTTGGAAAGTTCTAAAGACTTTAACGCTACTGCTAGTCTGCCTTACGGGTTGCTGATCTCTAGAATCCTGGTCTATTCTATACTCGATCTCTCCAACTATAAAGCTATTGAAATTACTAGAACTTATGACTCACGCACCTTCTCCGGTATGGGTTAAATTATGGTAGATAACAAATGGTGCAGAAAAGACATTGTCAAACCCAAATTTGAGTCCATCAAGGCTACATGTGTCTCTGCTAACTCTGCCTCTCTTTTTATTAAAGAAGCTGAGGTCATTCAGACACGTCTACAGGGTATTGAGGAAGGCATGCAAGCTCTGCAAATATCTGTTGGCAAGTTGATTGATTTGGAAAAGGAGACTGGTTTAGATGTTGAAAAGCTCCGTATTGAAATGGATGGGTTAAAGCAGGAAGGTGTGTCTACTGTCAACAAGATCATGAAGAAAGTCAGCTCTCTCAAGAAGGAAGTCGCCTCCTCTCAAACTTAGTTGGTATCATTGTTCAGACCTCTTACTCTAACTTCTGCAAAATCGTGCGCTCTTATGACACTTTCTGCAGGAACATGCATAACACCCTGCAATACTTTCTTGCCAAGCGTTAAACTCTATCTATTTTTTGTTTGATAAACACTTTTTTATGGGGGGGGGGGGGGTCTGTCCTCTTCTGACTCTCTCTTGGGTCTGTATTTGGGGTTCCTTATACCCCTTTGCTACTCTCTTCTTTTTGTGCTTATTTTATTGCTATTATCTATTTTCTGTGTTGCGTGTCACTATGTTCTGCTTGCCCTGCATATACATTATTGTTTATTTTTTATTATGCCAAAGAGGTAGTAGACAACACAAATTTAGCTAAGCATCAAGCAAGGGGGAGCACAAGAAATGGAGAGTTCCAAAATAAACAGGGAAGTATACTTCACTGAATTTGCTAACTATTTGTCATTATCAAAAAGGGAGAGATTGTTAGCCTCTGAATAATGATTTCAATAATGACAAATCTAACCCAAAGTCTTGTTGCAGGCAAAAAAAAAAACTGGCATATTAGGCAAGACAATCAAGAATCACAGAAGAAATCAAGAACACAAATCAAGGAGATCTGATTAAAGGAAAATTTAGGAAGCAACGGTCAAGAAATCATCTTGGATTGAAGGAATCAGCGGACATCTTGGATTGGATATAAATCAAGATATCAAGAAGGAGTTCTGTCCCGCGAATTAAAGAAGTAAAAGAGTGTTGCGGATATTTTGATCTTAATGCTACAACAAGGAAGGAATAAAGATCACTCATACGAAAGATACCTTTCAAGGATCTTCCCTCTTTTCTTGGGAAGAATATCATGAACATATCTGATATGAACATGATCTGCTGAAAAGACACTCAATCAAGGAACCTCATCAAATTCTTGATTGAATGAAAAACCCTTGAGTTTTTCTTTTGAAGAGTCACATCAAATCTACTTACCAAAGTATAAAATCTCCCATCGTGAGTAAAAGAAAGTATGCAATTTCTCTTGAACCAAACTACTGCCTAGCATTTATCTTTTACAATACTTTGTACTCTTTCTAGTCTATAATTGTAATAAAAAAATTTAAAAAAGTCAGTACTAGTTATACAAGTAGAGGTTCTGTCACAATAATAGGGAAGGAGACAATCAGAGATTGTCAAAAAAAGATCATTTGTAAACCCTTCTTTTCAAAGGCTAAAAAAAAAACCCTTAAAACCCAAGGGGACTGGACTAGGCACCACATTGGTGATCCGAACCAGTATAAAAATATTGTGTCTCACTCTATTTTCAGTTCCTTATTTAAGTTATTATATTCTGTTTATTGAACTAACTTGCAGGTGAGTCGACTAGTGCGTAGTCATAGTCGATTAGGCAGTAAGAAAATTTCAATTAACCCCCCCCCCCCCCTCTTAGCTTTTATATATCACATCACATTAAAAAAACTCGCATAAAATAATTTTGTTTTTATTGACTTGAAAATTCAAATTGGAAAAAAAGAAGCCTTATAATCTTCGTCCTTTAACCTGTCTTCCTTAAAACGCTACAATTGAATTTGTATATATGATTTAATGATTGGTGAGTTAAATTGACCAAATAATAAAATTATAATGAATTAACTTGTAAAAAATGAATAGTAAACAAGTAATTGAACAATGTGAACTGAAAATATAAAATTGATCTGCTCTGAGCTTTGACACCAAAAAATGTAATATAATTAGTATTTAAGATGTAAGAACTTGAAAGCTTTGAGAACTTTAGATGTCAAAATTTATTATGTACAAGAAAAATTGAATGAAAACTTACTTGTATTAAAGAGTAATGGTTACCGGCCGGCCATCGGGACATAAGATATACGTTTCCCTATTTCATGCCTTCTCTAAATAGGCACTCGCATGCATATTAGTTATCAACAGCCCGTGTGTATATATATGTTACTTTCTCTATTCCAATTTATGTAACACAAATTAAATTTAGAGAGTCGATCAAACTTTTTTTTTGTTACGATTTTTAAATATCTTAAGTTGTTAATTACTGTGAATTATAATACTTTTTTTACAAAATTTTCAGATAATATATGTTACTCTCTCTGTCTCAATTTATGTGGCACTGATGAAATTTGGAGAGTCATCCCAATTTGTTTATATAGTTTTTAGATATTTCAAATTATTAGTTATTGTGATTTATAGTACTTTCTACGTAATATTCAAATAATATATGTTACTCTCTCTACTCCAATTTATGTGACATTGACAAAATTTAGAGTCAATTAAATTTTTTATGTCTTTTGAGTATTTTAAATTATTATTTATTGTGATTATAGCACTTTTTACATTATTTTTAAATAACATATGTTACTTTTTTTATTTCAATTTATGTGGCACTGATAAAATTTTGAAAGTAAATCAATTTTTTTTATGTCTTTCAAATATTTTAAATTATTAAGTATTGTGATTTATCTTTTTATGTATTTTTTAAATATATAATAAATTAAAAAAAAAAGACAAACAAATTAAAACAAAGAAATTGGGCTCACAAATGAATAAGCAAATAGCAGAAGCAGACATGTTAACGCCCTGCTTGCTTATTCAATCTTATTAGATAATAATGATTTTGGGAGTCGAATATATTACTCTTCTAACCTGCAATTGCAACTGATAAAATTTAGAAAGCCAATCAATTTTTTTATGCCTTTTAAATATTATAAATTTTTATTTATTGTGATTTATCTTTTTGCATATTCTTTTAATATATAATAAATTTTTAAAAAAAAATTAAAATGAAAATTGAACTAATAAGCAAACATGTTGACCCTTATTAGATAGTAAAACATATAAAATTCAAAATCCATTCATTAAACTTGCGGGCAAAAAAAGGAAGTTGGGCTCTGACAATCCATTCATGAGTACACTATTATTTTATTTTGTCTTTAGCTAAACCATCTCAATATTCAATTTCTTTTTTCTTTATAATAAAAGAAACTAAGCATGGTCCATGTACATATTGAAAATTACAAGTTCATTGAACTCATTATTCAGAATTCCTGACTATGTACTTGAATTAGAGCCGTCTAGCTAAATCTCTTCCAGACAACAATATCTCCATACAACTATTCTTTTTGTTCTTCTGTCTATGCATATTACCTGGCTGTTCTTCCCTTCTCAATTAAATAAAGTGTGTAAGTTTTCAAATGTCGGAGTCAGAACTTTTATCAAGACCATACCACAATTCAAATATAAAATAAAAGTAACTATGGTATGATATATACAGTTGATATAATGTAATTTGACATTGTATATAAAATATGTATATAAAAAAATACACTAAGAAGTTAAAGGAATTCAATTTTATATATAAAATGGGTTAGCGCTATGTTCAACTAGGTAAACTGGCGCAAACAAAAACTCTTTCTGATTAGGAATGATAATCGCAATGGCGAGAGTCTGTTACCTACCATTCCCCATATTGTGGTTCCCTCCAATTCGTTTCAGGGTTGGGTTAGGGGAACATTCGAGCGATTACTTTCACGGAGGGACTCCCCAACACCATCTTTTCTTAGTAAATGCTAGATGGATTCCCTATTGTTATGCTAGCTTCCTTGGGAATACTATGTTTTGGGACATAGATATTCTAGATACCCCCATTCTATTATGAATCGCCAAAGTCTTCCTACTTCTCTGAATTGAACGTGTTCATTCATTTTGACTACTTTAACATATTTTCTCATACTAATTTCTATTCTACCTTTCCGGTGTTTATTCTCTGGGAAACTCCATTTAAATTATTCTGGTGGATTTTTTTCAATCTACTTTCTTTATGATTTCGTAATTAAGTAAACACAAGAAAGTATTAAATAGATAAGGAGTAGATGAGTGAGTGAGTCCTCACTGACCTGAGCAAATTCGATCACCTAGCAGACCTTTTATTTGATAGGTAACATTGTCAAAGCGTATCATTAGATCTGACTACGAAAAAAGGAACTCAAAGTGAAAGGACGCGCGTGCATATACACACATATATACTAGTTCTGGAAATGCACGTTTTCCCCATATTACTATATAAACTTTTTTATAGGTTTAATCTCATTTTAATAATTATTTATCACATTATATTTTTGTATATAGACCTTGTATTGATTAATGTATTTATATATAGAGGCTTACTTTTGCATTCAATTTTTTTTTTGAAAAGAATGATGTCAAATAAAATCTTCTAGACAAGCATCTAATTTTATGTTTCTCTATACAAATACAATGGTGTCATCTAATTCTTTTCATTTAATTTTTAGTTATTTGCTTGCAAAATAGAAAATATTAAATTGTGTAGAACTAATTAAGATAATATAGCATAAAAGGGTATGTGATGGAAAGAAATTCTCATGCATATTTTGGCTCTAATTTTTTATATTTAAAGATATTCATCACATAAGCACCTATACCAACATTACCCAATTGCCTGCACATTGAGAAAAAAATTTGAAAAACTAAGTGATCTTATCAAATATTTACCAAGAATGGCTAATGAAAAGTTCTAAACAAAATTAGGAAAATAACTTGCAAAATCCATAACTCACGGTCAAATACACAGACATCCTAATAACTTGCCGAAAATATAGATCTCTATGATATTATAAACAAAGAAATCAACAAATATTGTGAAAGAAAAATAATTATATGATAAATGTTTATTTTTTTTTTGTACATTTTGATTTACTAATCTACTGACAGAACAAAAATAGATCAACAATTTTTTTTTTTACAAATTACAGTAATTGGTTAAAAAAAAATACACAAAAAACTTGCACAAATCTAAAAAATATTTAGGCGAGATACAACGTAGTTGTCTTGCTATCTTGACTCTTCTTTTCAATGAAATCAATAAAACCTCTCTTTTGCAATGAAAAAATTATGTAATTTTCTTGTAAAGATGAGTCTTAAATAGGAGAAAAACAATTAAGTTGGTCAATTGTAACTTAAACTCGATGTAAGAATTTAAAAGAATTTAATTGAAGAAAGTGAATGAGGGGAAATATAGTGTCTCCTAACGTCTGTCTCTACATTTTTCACCAAGTAAAGGCATCAATGAATGAAATATGAATATGATTCATATTATGGTATTCAATACATTAATTAGGTAACCCTTTCAAATTCTTCGAATTTTCTATTTTCTAAAGGTTATTCATCAAGTAGAGGTATTATTAATGGATGAATATGCCCATATTATTGAAATTAGTAGATTGATTAGGCGACCCATCAAATTTTTAGAACTTTTATTTTCCAAAGGTTTTTATAATCAATAAATTTTATAGGGTTATTTTAGTAATTATGTTAGTAAAGTAATTAGTAATATATGATTAGTATTATTATATTATTATATAATTAGTATTAGTATAATAATATGATATGATTAATTTTTAATATTTAATTAGTTAGATATTTTATAATATGGTTTTGATTTAATGTAGGGGTAAAATGGTAATTCACTTTGCATTTTGGAGCTTCCCATTTTTAATAATACTAGTCTCTATGAACGTGCCTCGCACGTTAATCCCTGACAACTATTATAAAATTTATATCTAAAGATAATATATAAACTTAATGTTATTTCTTTGGTCTTAAAACATTGATTTAGCTTATCGAGGACATGACCTTAGATAGAAAAGTGTGGAGGTCGCGAATTAGGATAAAAGTTTAATAGATAGTATAGTGATATCTTGCTTTTCGATGGGTTTGCTTGGTGGTGTCTGTCGTAGTATTGGCCAAAATTCTTGTACTGTCTTGCTTTTAATGTGTATTATTATTTATTATTTACGTGTTTCGATTATTACACTATTTTATTACTGTTATTGTTTTCTTATTAGTTTTGGTCTGAATACTTCATTTAAATAGAATACTGTAGCTTTAAAGTTGCATCTTAAGTCCATCATTTAACATACTGAAAATTAACTGTGCTAATACTGCGTATAAAATATTCAATGATGAACATGAAGGAGATTCATCTTCATCTAATTCAATCGTAATTACTTTTGAAACAAAAAAAAATCAGCTAATCAAACAAAAAAGAACTAATAATACTTGTTGAGAACTTTGCCGAGTTTTGTTATCTTCTTTTAGTAACATAACTTCTTAAAAAATTTATGATGAATAATATAGAACAATGAATTCTTTTACAAAGATATTTGACTTATTCTTTTTCTACATAAATTGAAGAATTATTGTCCAAAATAAATTAGGGTTAGTGCTTTAATTTGCTCTTCCTTTTTTTTTTTTTTTGGGGGGGGGGGGGGGGGGGGGGGGGGGGGGCATTAGGATATCACAGTAATATAGTGTTTAAATTATCCGTTTTTTTTTGTTATTTACATTGGAATATCTTTTTGCATTAGAATAGATACTCTCCTATTTATTTTTTTAAAAAAATTGGCATTAGGATATTAAGTTATCCGTTTTTTTTTCCTTTTTCCGGTTTTTTTTACATATATATAAAGAATTAATTTTAACGTCATATATGCGGTCCTCACAGCTCTGCCCCTGCTGTAAGTGTAAAGATCTTTTTACCAATTAGATTAAAGTGACCTACAATAACATGTAATATTTGGAGTTTGATATGGTAACTTGGAAAATAAAAATAACAATCCTTCTATCCAATTAAATTGTATTGATGCATAATTTATTTATTTTTTTGCACTGCCAATGTTATAGAACATAATTAAGAGCCTTAAATAATTGACGTACTTATAAGATGGTTTATCTAAGAGAGCATATTCTAGTTAATTGTTGGAGATTAATATAGTCAACTAAACCGAATTGACAATCACGAAAATTGAAGTTGTCAACAAAAAATAATGACAATGAACACATAATGATGGGTTCAACATTTGGCTCATAAATAATAAAACTATAATAAGTGTTAATTTGCTACAAATTGCACTAAAAAAATATTTATAAAATGAATCACATAGAGATTTGATGCACGGGATAAGGTAAAGAAAAAATAAAGAAAGTCGAACAACTTGGCCTTTAATAAAAATGTAAAAGCTTCAAATAATTAATCAAAAAGTAAATTAAAAAAGGAGGAGAAGAAAAGGACTTGCCTCCCATAAATGTAACTAAAGCCAGCTGAAAGGCAACTTCAAGAATCTTTTGTGAAATATAAAATGTTTTACTTTAGCAAAATTCAATTGGAGAAAACATCGTGGGGATATATAAAAACATGTCAACGACAAGAAGTCACGTCTGTTTCTTCATTTTCTTAATTGCAAATGGTCATTTTGGCAATCATAAGGAAACCAGACAATATGATTGTTAATAAATAAGGTTGATTCTTTCTTGCTCAATTATGACTTAACTCATAAAAGAAATGATATTTCAATATGTAGATGAGTTGGCAGAATCTTTGCTTTTGTTTATAAGCTATATTTTGGCTGCTGATCCCAAGTTTTATTAATTTCTTCAAGTTTAGGTTTGTTTGTGTAGCTAAAAAAATGGGAAGACAACCTTGTTGTGACAAGATAGGATTGAAAAGGGGTCCTTGGACAATTGAAGAAGATCATAAGCTTATGAATTTCATTCTCAACAATGGTATACAATGCTGGCGCCTTGTACCTAAATTAGCAGGTAACAAATTAAATCAAACACTCTCTACTAATCAAAGCTCATTCAAAGCTCGTTGCACCGGGCTCTAGTGCATTTTTATGTCCTGTGTTGTTTATGAGCTATTGCATACAAGGGCGAATTTACATTAAAAAATGAGACATGTGAACCCGTAGTCTGTCCGTAAAACTAGGTATTTTATGTATATATTTTCTAACATTAGTATAATATCAACTGTTGGCACCCACACTACAAGAATACTAAATGGTGCACTTGGTTAAATGTTGAGTTATTTACCTTGAGGACTAGGGGTCAATTCTCACTATATACATTTTTTCTTATGTTCTAAAAATCCTAGAATCGCCTCTGATAGCACAGGAACAGATGCAGGGTTCAAAAAAAAGATAGACATTATAAATCATTTAGTATATGTACCCTGTCATGTGTAAATATTTGTCGGTTTTACTCTAGTCTTCTCATATAGTAGGGTAGTGCTTATTCTGAAAATAACCTACGGCACTTTATAACATAAATATTTGAGTTTTCTTTCTTGACATTGTAGAAAGAAATTTTAAAAACTGTTTAAAATGTGCTTGATGATGGAATATAATTTAATGATATTTGAAGGGCTAATGAGATGTGGGAAGAGCTGTAGATTAAGGTGGATAAATTATCTAAGGCCAGACCTCAAAAGAGGAGCACTCACTGAAGCAGAGGAAGACATGATCATCAAGCTTCATTCTCAGCTTGGCAATAGGTATATATATTAAACATTAATTTAACAATGTAATTACTTACATTTAAAGTGATCTGAGAGTGTAACTTTTTATTTTATTTTTTTAAATGCCAGGTGGTCGAAAATAGCAGGGCATTTTCCAGGGCGTACAGACAATGAAATCAAGAATCATTGGAATACAAGGATAAAAAAGAAGCTAAAATTTCTTGGCATAGACCCTCTAACTCACAAGCCCATTGAACAGAATGATGATATTAAGCAACAAGTTTCTGAAGAGATTAATGAGAAATTGCCAGAAAAAACTATAGACTATCCACAGGAGCTTCAAAATTCAACATCTAGTTCCAGCTTAAATGAGAGTTTGGATATGGGCTCATCAAGTGAAATATTCCAAAATTCACACACTTTGGACATGTATAATCCAGGACTTGAAGATCCTTTCCAAAATTGGATAGGTAGTCCAATTCATTGGGATCTTTTTGACAACTTAGAAGACAATTTTCTATGACCACCAACAAAAATTTCGATTTAGAATTACTCCTTTGCTTCCAGTTATGTTGGTCGGATCCTTCAAATATATTTACCTTTTGGAGAATCCTACACTCGTATGATTGCATTTTTGAAGGATTCGAGTAACGTAAGCTTCTACTACTCGAGTTGAGTATATAGACATATCTATTCGATTGAATTGTACAATCCAGGCCTGATCAACATTTTTTTTTCTTCCATTTATCTTGGTATGTTGGATGGATGGTTCTAGCTTGTTTGAATAAAAATATTAATGATGTCACCTAGAATATCTTTGCCAGCCAAAAGTCCACAACATTTGTCTTTAACCAGAGAGCTATATATTCTTTTTATTACATAAACGTATGAAATATAAAAAATAGTCTAACAAGAACTAAAATTAAGTGAAATTGGGTGCATAACCAATTAGGAAAAAGTAATATATACATGCATAAGTGGTTTATATGTTGATAATTAATGTGATGCGGTGGAAAATACTCCCTCCGTTTCATAAAGAATGACCTATTTTCCTTTTTAATCTGTTTCGAAAATAATTACCCTTTCTTGTTTTGGCAGCACTTTAATTTTAACTTTCCACGTGGCATGTTTAAGGAACATTTTGGTATATTAATTGACATGACTTTAATTTAAGACTACAAGATTCAAAAGTTTTCTTTATTTTCTTAAACTCCGTGACAAATCAAAATAGGTCATTCTTTTCGAAACGGAGGGAGTAATATATTATACAGTTGGTAATATTGAATTATGAATTGAGATCAAAGATAGTATTGCAATTTGCATGCATTAGAGTGAACATATTTCAATATTTGTATGTGGGTTTGGATCGATCGGCTATAGAGTTTCTAATTTTTTATTTTTTATTTTGGTTAAATTGTACGATTTGCTCTTTAAATGGATTGGTCTTTAAATTTTGTTCTTCAAATGGGTTGATCTTTATTTTTTCTCTAAGCAATCAAATTTATGCCTAGCGGGAATAAGTTTTTTAAAGTAGCGGAATATAACTTGTAGGATATTATGATACGAAATATAAATTAATGTCTGGCGAAAAAATTATTTACTTTGATGAGTAAGAATTAAAGACCAGCACAAAATAGGAGAAAAATGCAAGTGACCCTTATTTTTTCCCCAAATTGATGTGCAATTTTCAAGCAATTGATCCATTCTACTACTGATATATTATATATAAATTTGTGATATATTATATGGATATAAGTTTGTGATATTTTTTTCAAGTAACGGTGTCAAATGGCAATCATAATATAAGAAAGAAAACAATTTTTTGAAAAGACAAGTTCTAAACTATTTTCCATTCGTTAATTTGGCACATAAATAGCTGTGTTTTCTTCTTCTTATTATTATTATTATTATTCGAATGGGGAAGGCAGAATCCTTATAAACAAATAAATAAAAAGCAGAATCATTAACAAAAACTTCACACCAAATATGTGGTCCTGCACTGTCGTGCACCTTCTAGCAATATCCTATTGATACTTCTCCACGAACTTTCTGGATTTCAACAAAAAAATTCCACAACAAAGACAAATTGATGGAAATTTATTAAGTGTAATAAAAATCATGGTAGATCAACATTTGAATACTAATAAGGGTAAAAAAAAAAACTATAGGTGATTTTTGTTTATTTGCTTAAGTTTAGTGGATGTAAATTACTCATAAATAAATGTGTTGGTTAAAATAATGAATATTTGATAAAATAATTGAGGCGCAGGTAAATTGCGGCACTATTGCTAATGCCAAAAAAACAGAAGCATATGTTAATTTATAATAATGAATTTTAAATGTGAAGAAATAATTTTTTTGAACCAATCCTAAAATCGTTCTATTATTTTTTTAAAACACAATCCTAAAATGATGATGAAATTATCTTTTTGAAGTCCAGAAACACGGCAATTAGTATTAGCTCTTCTACTTCCAGAGTATATTTTCATCCCTCCCATTTTCTCTTTGTTCTGAACTTGAAACTTCATTTATATCAAATATATATAAAACATGGCTGACTGCTTATCAAGATTTCCAATTTCTCAACCTTTTTCATTTTCTCACAATCCAAAATATTCCTACAACTCTGTACCAATTTCTAGTAGACATGGTAATTATAATAAAGTGAAGGTCATGGCAGTTGATGAAAGACACAATCTTGATCACTTGCAAAGACAGAACAAGTCTCCTCAACCCCAAATGAGCTTTCTTGAATATTTGTGGCAGGGTTATGGGATAGATTTCCAACAGCAAGGACAGTGCAGCAAATGATGGACAGAATTGTGGAGGACCCTCTTGCTTATAATGGAGGTTGGGTTGCAGGTCTATATCTGTTCAATTTTTAAATTTTGTTCTAAAATTATTGGTTAAAAATTTCATATTCATTAGTGATCTTTTACTTATATTGATTATACTAATTGATTATATTGCAGGGCCGCCATCAACGGAGGATGTAGGGTACAGAAGGGGAAGGACACCATGGGAGATAAAAGAAAGTGAAGGAGAATACAAATTGAGGTTTGACATGCCAGGCATGACTAAAGAAGATGTAAAGGTTTGGGTACAAGACAAAATGTTGGTTGTCAAACCTGAGAAAGTTGCCAAGAATGGTCTGTATATAATACAAGAATTGCTTTGCCTGAGAATTCTGTCTTGTATATTACTATACCAAAGGCTAGTAGTAATCCCAAAAATTTTGACATTAATGTTGATGTCTGCATCCCAACTTCACTTTCCTCTTGCAAAATTGAAAATCCTCCTACTTTCTGAAATTAGAAAAATCTTATTGTAATTTATAAGTTTTGAATTTGACTGCACAATTTTATTTATGAATAGAAAGTAAAAGGGTCAAAAATACCCTTACCATTTTACTTCTATCAATTAGCTAAATTTACCCGGCCGTTATTAAAGTTAACAAAAATATCCTTATTTTTAACACTTCTCTGACATTTAAAATTCATGTGGTATGATATTTGGGTGAGGTGGACGCCACATGGCATGCCACCTCACCACCAAATTTTTATTATTTAATATTTACTTTTTCATTTTTCATTTTTATTCTTTTATTCTTTTTCTTTTTCCTTTTCTCTTTCCTCAACAAAAACAAAGTCCATGCCCAATTAAAATCTTCATATTTTTAATTTAAGACCACAAAATTAAAGAGAATTTTGGTACATTTTTCATATCTTTAATTTAATATCACATGATTCAAAAGTTTTTTTATTTTCTTAAATTCCGTTAATTTAAATCCAACATTGTACGGGACAAACTCTTAAAAAAAATATAAGCAACGTCTAGGAACCATAGTGAAATAAAGGATTGATTAGATGGTTCATCAATGATAATGGCGAAAGGGAAGGGAAACAAGGGAAATGAAGAGAAAGCTTCTTTAAGAACAAATGATTCTTCTGCTTACCAAAAGAAAAAGTTTCAGCAATTCCTCTGCTTTATCAAAGTCCAGTTTGGAAAGATCTAATTTCCTCCTTTCACAGAATCACGCAGATTAACTTTTGTGTCGGTTGATTGTAGTTCTATGACTCTGACTGCTGCCAGCGTTCCACAGAGCTGTGTTCCTTTTCTAGTACACATAAAATTTGTGCATTGTTGGCTTGTATGCGTTCACCACCAGTCAAGGGATCAGGTCCCTTACTAGTTTTTATGATTAAGAACAGAAACTAAAGAACAATAGTAACGAAAAGTGTAAATAACACACAATATTTTACGTGGAAATCTCCTTGCTCAAGGGAGTAAAACCACGACCTACCTCGTCGGATTTTCACCAACACAATCCACTAAAACAAGAGCGATATTGAATTACAGACTCCGGTAATCCTAAGGTTAACCTCTTAACCCCATCCCCTTATAATAGTACAACACAAGCCACACTACAATAATTCTATTGTAGCCTAAAACGTCAACTAACTCTAGTTGACTCACTTGACCAACTAACTCTAGTTGATACACCACGGCTAACTCTAGCCCACACTTTCACTACGGCTAACTCTAGCCTACAACTCTAATTCATAAGATAAGAGAGGAAGATAAATACCTACACAAGCTTCTCATAAGAGGAGTAGGTTTACAATATTAGAGCAAAAGACAAAGACTCAACAACCTAGACCTAAAGACATATTCAGTTGTAGCAAACTGGTCCCTTGGTTGTTGAAGCTTTGTCTTGTTGAACACCTTGGTGGCTTTGCAGACGAAGAGAGGCAGATTTTTGATTGTGCAAAAGCTTAGTTTTCAGCTCTTGGTGTATGAGTGTATATGGAGGATGACAGAGATGAAAAATTTGACCATTGGACAAAGAGGGGGATCGCAACAACTTTTCTGCAGTGCTACCTGCAGTGCTGTATTTCTTGCACAATGGCAGCACTGACAGCAACTTTATAGCCGTAAGGATTGACTGTGTAAGAGAGAGGGACCTGATGTGTACCTGGTGTCATATCCCATTTTAATCGGATCAAAATAGTGTACAACATATTGATGATTCCTAAATTAAATAACTAACTTAAGGAGTCGCCACCTAATTAATATGGTGAATTAGGACACCTAAATTGATTAAAGCAATTGTTTAAAGTTAACTCTATTTTAAAGTCTACTAACATGAGTCTAGGTAAGGGTTCAACTAATCTAAAGGGAAGATATTAGGCACCTTTTAAGATCCGCTAAATTACGATTAACCGACCAAACTTAAGTTGATTAATTAGGCTAAGTGTAAATGTAAAAGGTATTTAAAAAGTGACCGACTACCTAAAGTCGATTAAGAAGAACACAATTGTTTATTAAAGACTTGAAATCGTATGGCAAAAACAATTTTGAAACTTTAAAGATTGAAAACGAGTAAGTAAAAAGATAAGTTTAATAATTGATAAAAATAAACTACATCATTCAAAATGAAACATCATTTAGTGGGTCAGTTCAACTAACTAAACAAAAAAGAGTTTTCTTAGACATTTACTTAAAAAAGGAAATTGTTTTGCTTTTTCTATTTAAAACTCTTGATTCAATTAAAGAAACGTAACCAAAAGGTGATTAAGCCATTATCCATATGTTGGTTTTAGAAAAAATAGTTTTGAGAAAAGTCGTTTACTGTCGAAAATTCTAAACTGAAACGATTCTATATTCGCGACTCGAAATCCTTAAACCGTATCAATAAACCCTACACGATCAGCTATAAGTCAATAATTGACTTGGCTAGCAATTAGTAATCATATAACTTGAGATAAAAAAGTGTTAGTCACACCAAACAAGTAAATAAGCAAAGGTAAGAAAGGAACGACAAAAAGTGGATTTTGTTTGTGGTTCGCTTTTAAGCGATATAAAGCTGGAAACGAGCAAGGATAAGCGGACTCCATGTGGTAGCGGGTCGTTGAGTCTCCAAATGGGACTCTTCGGCTCCGGTGTTCATGTAAAAACAAACAAACAAGAGAAATAGAATTAGAATGTAATCTCCTTCTGAATAAACTTATTAATTGAAACATAGATAAATGCATGGTTTGGTCCAAGTTGAAGAGAAAAATAAAGCCAAATGCGTTGATAGTAAAACGAGCAACTGATACAGCTAATTAAAGGGTTCATTTTCATTTTTTCTTTTACACTCCAAAACAGGATCTTCAACTCATACAAAGTAAAAAAAAAGCATATATATATTATACTAAATTGAAACTAAGTGATGTATATTCTAATGGATAATGATAAGAGAGCTAGAGTTGTATTGCTATTTAGACAGATTATAATACCAATATCCATCACAAAATTCAAGATTCAAATTGTCTCCATCATATTTGGAGAGCCCAAAGCAATGTATTAAACTATCACCATAAGAGAACACATGTGTTTATTTACTGGAATAGAAAAGGGTCTTGGAAACTATGAGTTATTTCTTAGTCTTCCTAATTATAGAAATTTGGAACAGAACATATATCTAAGAACATTAAGAGCATACAAAACACATCTGATTCTTGACTTACGGCATACAAAACACCTAAGACGACGTACAGAGATTCATGCTCTAGACTTGGAATCTACTGTATGAATCTGGACATGAAACTAATAACCGGCATAAACAAGGAAAGGGAAACGAGTCACTGACCTCTTGTGGAGCAGTGAACTTGGGATCGTAGGCCTCGAATCTACTCTCTCGTTGTGAACAAATTCAGACCTTGAGCCAAAGGAGTCCACAAGAAATAAAAAAAATCAAGAGAATGACAGTCATGCTCTCGGAGAGTGCTTTGTCGTGCTAGGTCACTGACATATCCTTTTTTGTCTTTATTTGACCCCAAGAATGGATTGGATCGAAACGACTTTCCTGTTGAAGCCTTTTGTGTCTGTATTAATTTTTGAGCTGAACCAACAAGAGATATTACGTTCTACCCTCTGCTTCGAGCCCGGGCCGGGCCGGGTCTTGGGTCCAACAGCCGGATCGATTACAAGTCATCTCCTAGCCTTCTTTCCTTGTTTTGTTGCACTCGTTGCAAACAACGCTGACGCTATATAGCCATATAGGCAAGGCTCGGGACCACCTCCCTTCGCATCAAAGTCTTAGGCGCAGCTCTTCTACTGAACTGCTTTTTTATTGTACTTGCGCCTTGAGTTCTGTTTTCCTTAATTGTTCTTCCCTTTTGTTGCAGAGTTCCCCAACAGCATAGAGCTTGGGAAGCTCGGATCCGGTCAAAATCCGAACAACAATGAGCACTCAACTACTAGTAAAAGGGGAGAAAGTTGACTTTGAGCGAACTGAACTAAGAGTGCTTTCTTATCAGAATAGCTAAGACTGTAAACAAAAGGATTTATTATAGAGATCATTCTTAGGATAGCCTATGGTTAGTTAATATATACTTTCCTATTCATACTATCGGCTCTATATTGATTAGGGCGAATGTGAGACCATACTATTTCAGGTTCACCTAGACACACCAATAAAGAAAGCGAGGAACAAAGCATAATATATTAGTTGGATGCTCTGCAGTGAAGAGTGAATTCTTCTTTTTTAGGTATCTTATGTCCAGGCAGACAGGTCAAAAGTTGTTGATAACTCGACGGCTGCTTCAGAGCTTCAGATGCCAACCAGTCGGCCGCGATCTTACCTTCTTCGAACCAGGGGAGGATCTTCCACCTTTAAGGTCATAGCACCAGTACTTGAACGCTTACTCCATGGCTGACCTTGTTCGTACAGTGCTTGGGGATGAGTCTATTCAGCATGGCTTTCTAATAGAAGAGGGTAAAAGAACTTGGGATCGTCGATCTCTTCCTTAAAGATTGGGATGAGTGGACCAAGGGAGATCTCGTTGTTGCATAGCTCAGGTCAGAGCAAGGTGTCATCGGACGTTCAACATGTAGTCTCACGATCGGGCACTCTTGTTGGGCAAGATCTCGAAGCATGGTAAGATGTTATCATTTTTGAAGTACCAAAGGCTTTCGAGGCTTACACCTCCCTATTACAGTAAAAAAAGGCTTTCAGTAGCGCCCTTAGAATCTAATTTGAAGCGGCAGTAGTTGTAGTTGTGGCCACACCAACCCTTTCGTTCTTATCTCTCAGGATTCCGATCTATATGACCTCCGGGCGGTACAAAGTAAACCTCTTTCGTAGAAGCAGGTAGTAACCTAACCTTTAAGAATTTGTTCAAAGGAGGACCCTCTGATATATCAATGGAAAGATCTCCATGTGTGGAGTGATAAGGAATCCTAGAAAAGATCGTTCAAGAGAAATTTGGCCTTCTTCGTTTTCGGCATTTCTATATTCTGAAATAGTTCACCAATTCAGTGCTTTATTTGTCGAGTCAATCCCTCGCGGCCGGGCCGGTTTGGAAGAAAGATACCTCTTGCCTATCTCACCCCCTTCCTTCAGCTGGGTGAGCCTTCGTTTTTTGGATCGTCTTCTGCCCAATGCGGTACCCCCCATTTTTTGGTTCCCATTGGGTTTACCTTGTTCACAGGTCGACCCCATGGCAGCAAGAAAAGGCTCCGGGTATTCCTAAAAAAAATTCTTATAGGTTACTATTTTTTCTCTTAATTAAAGCACTGGAAGAGAATCGCTATCGTCTTTCTAAAGGACGGGGTGTATTGCTTATGTCCGATTTGATGACGCTAGCTTGACTTCACTCACTTCAGAGACAGAAAAAAAGAATAAGAGAATAAGAAAGGAGCGTAGCAGTCAGAAAGAAATCCCCTCTTTCGCTTAAGGCACCGAAGTCCCACAGTTAAATCAAGTAAATATTATGAGTAACTTTGACTATGTATGTTGGTGTTCTTGTGAGAATTCAAGCTTGTCCTTTGGCTGAGAGTTTGAGATGTATTTATAGGCAAAAATTAGGGTGAAGGCTCCATCTTTTGAAATTCAAATTCATACATATGGGGGAAGGTCACAGGTTGAGATTTTGGCTACAAAAAGAGTCGTTTGAATCTGCTACCTCTGCCATAAAGAATCAAAATCTAAAAGTTCTTTGGTTTTTTGTGTTGACCGAAGTAAAGAAGAGAGATATGAATGAAGGGAGAGGAAGAGAGCTTCTGATTGATTCAGAGGAAAAAGATGAAAATTGCACAAAAATGGAGAAGGTGACCTCTGTCCATGGCTAAAGCTCGTTGGATTTTTGTCTGGAAGAGGAAATGAGAGAAGAAAATAAAAGGGGCGCTAACCCTAGTTTGTAAGATGAAAAATCAGATTGGGACAAAGGAGTGGGCTTAGGCGGGTTGGGCTTTTTGGTAGCAGATTAGGGCGAAAAAATGGGCCAATTGGACTGATGCTAAGATGCAAGACTTGGGCTTAGAATAGACAGATTTTTGTAGCCTTTTTCCTCTTTTTAAAATTATTTCTTTCGGACTTCTAATTTAATAACTAGTACAATATATATTATGCGATGAAAAATTATTATGTAGTAAAAATACTTATAATTAATTTAGTAAGTATAAACTTAAAATAAAGTAACGACGATTGGTTTTAAGGAAAAAATAGTAATAGTAGTAATGTTGATAATATACTCGTAATCTTTAAAAAATGGTAAAAACGATAATAAAATGATAATAATAATAACAAAAATTCAAAGTAGTAGAACTAATAGTATATAATAGGTAATAACAGTAATAATAGTAATAAACAAAAAATAATAGTGAGATGTTAGATATTTAATTTATTTAAAAGTTTAGAAGCCAAATGAAATAAATTAGAAAAAAGGAAGGACAAAATTGGGTGTCAACACCTGGTCTCTGTACCTGGTCCCTCATCAGGTTTGTCAATCATCAGAACGAAAACACAGTAGTTTCAGAGACCTGATGTGAATCTGGTCCCTGTACCTGGTCCCTCATCAGGTTTGTCAATCATCAAAACAGAATCACAGCAGTTTCATCAATTCCCTTTGAGTCATTACTTTCTCTCATATCTTTACAACTGTGAGAGTTGACTCGGATAGATGGATCAGCCTGGTGCACGTACCTGGTCCCTCATTTGATTTTTACCAAATAAGAAACTTTAGCAGCTTTTCTGTAGCTCTGTCATGATTGGCAATATCTTTACAACTGTGGAACAGCTGTGAGAGTTGACTCATATGGATCAGCCTGATGCGCGTACCTGGTCCCTATGAAAGAAGATCCCCCGAGAGATAGTTCCTCTTGAATGAACATTCCCCCTTGAATGATCATTTAAATTATACAACTTGTTCACTTGTTCCCCTTGAGATCCTGATTCTCATGTTCCCCCTGAGATCGGCCTAGTGTGTGTCTGGTCCCTCGACAGATTTGCCAAATCATCAAAACAAAGCATAGTACCGTAGTAACTATGCATCATCAATTTTCCCTTTCTTGATGATGGCAAACACATGAAGCAAGTTTCCCCTGTGAATCAGGTTCTCATACAGTTGACTTCTGAGAAATAGATCAGGTTCCTTAGATAGCATATCGAGTCCCTCAATAGGTTTGTCAAATTATCAAAATAATGCATAGTACTTCAACGTCTATGCTTTATCAATTTTTCCCTTTTTGATGATGTCAAACACATAAATCAAGTTTCCCTTGAGGACCATATTTGATCAAAGTTTATCTGCACACATATGATCTTATGAACCAAATCAATTCCATGTTGCAGAGCTACCAAGCACCAGTTGACCATATATTCATCCATATCGGGTATCAGGTCCCCTCATGAGTTTGTCAAACATTAAAACCATATAACCGGTGTACCTATTTCCGTTGTCACCATGATCTTCATCAGTACCAGGTCCATTGTTGGTTTGTTAATTATCAAAATCAAGATTGCATCAATTTCTTCCCCTTTTTGATGATGACAAACTTAATTCCTCTTTGAGATCAACGATTGCATCTTTGCATCTTTACTATCTATGTACCTCTCCCCCCTGTCATACTGCTCTTCTTATTTCCCTCGCTTTCCCCTATCACCAAGATCTCTAGTCACAGATGTAATGCGTACATGTTTCCCCTGTCACCAAATGCATACATGTTCCCCCTGTCACCAAGATCTTCCCCCTTTTGGCATCATTAAAAAGATATACGCATATTTCTTCGAACCATTCTCTAAAATAATCCATGTTATGACTACAAATTTTGAGTTAACATAAATTTCATGTTCAATAACAGAGTCCAAGTAAATGCATTGTTGATTTATTTATTAAGTTTGAAGGTGCATTGTTCTTCATAATAGATGACAATCAAAGGAAAGAAGCCAGAACGGACATCTTCATATATAGTTTTTGTTTAAACAATATGTTAGTGTTAGTCTATGGGTGAAAGTTGTCAAAGCAGTATATATGTCTTCAAGACAAGAGAAAAGCATGAGGGAAAAGAAGGTAATGGTAACAATTAATGTAAATTTGTCCTTGTTTGAAGGGGTAATAAGGGTTGGAGAACAACGGGTTGGGGGTGGTGGAGTACAAGGGGTGGAGGAAAGAGTGCGGGACAATGATACAACCAAAATGAGGAGGAAGATGATGAGAGAAGAGAGGATGAATACTGGAGAAGCCATGAAAACCTACTGAATTACCTCTTCAATACCCGTTACATAAAGACTAAATCACACCAAATAAATTTATAAAATTAAATAAATAATTATAATGCTTAATATATTAGATTTATTAAAGACTTTTAAATATTTATTTATTTATTTATTTATTTTAATATATCTTTTTCTAATTGATTTAATCGGCTTAAATTTAAAAATTTACAATTATTATTACTCAATCAAAAAAAAATTCCTCCAATTCATCTATATTTTTTTTCTTCTCTCTCCAAAAATATTTTTCATTTTTGAAAAGGAAAACAATATTTTCCTTCTCCTATAGAATTTAGGAAATTATGAATGGATTGGAGTGTGATTTTTTCTTTTGGAATCAAGTCTCACTTAATTCTCCGCCAAGTTGTATGTAATATGTATGTAAAAAAAATTAAAATGTGTGCATGAATTGTGCATAAAATTCTGTATACATTTGTAAATGAGGATTTTTTTTAGTACTGACATGTATACTTAAAGTGTATGAAGACTGATTTTATTTTACTATAAATTGTATGAAATCTATATATATATATATATAAAGGAGGAACACGATTCTACTGATGTGGCATGCCTCAATGATCAGGAAATGAATTTATCTTTTTCTGATTTTTTGAGCTTTTTTTCCTTTTAAAAAGATGAAAAATGACCACTATTCATTTTTAAAAGAATAAATCAAACGTTCTTCTTCCTCCCCAGGCTTTTTTTTTTTCATTTAAAGACTCTTTATTATTTTCTAAATAAATTTTTTCAGTTACAACACTAATTCTCCATTAATTAAATTATAGAATTTAAAAGGTTTCTGCAACAAGTTAAACATAATTATATAAACAAACATACAATATCATTCACCAACTCACTTTTTCATGAACCAAATATGAGCTTTGTACAATAAGAATTTGCAAAATAGGATAAAATAAAATTTCTGCAAAAACATTTTACATTTCATTGATATCCAAGGGTGAAAGAAGGAGGAGGTGGAGAAAGGGGCTTAGGAGGAGTAGAAGAAGGAAGCAGAAGTAGCAAAAAAAGCACGGATCAAGCAGAAGAAAAGCACGAATAAGTTTTAATCTTACCATTAATTTATTGAGTATTTTATTTTCATTTAGCAGAATAAAATAATTGATCTTGGTGGACCTACTCTTTAGGAAGATTTAGTTAATGATTTTTAGGAGAATTTCATAAGCTTAGAAATTGTATTAATTGTGTGTCAATTTGTTGCTAATTTTTAGGAATCACTTTTATTTGTAATCTCTATTTATTTGGAGAAACTAACGTCAATAATATTAAAATAAATTTCTAATATTGTTGTTTACTCAATTTCAATATAATTTGATATATTTTTCAAGACTTTTATATGAATAGAGTAATTATTATTCTTCACATCTCTTTATCTTTTTTCACTAAAATACTTTAAATTTATATGAGAAAAAGAGTGACAATATTTTAGGAAAAGTTTATTATTGATAAATTTTACATAAAATTAAGAGAAGACAAAATGAAAAATATATGGAGTATATGAAAAATATTATCGAAATTAAATTTATTTTGCAAATAATGATTCATTTATTTTGTTTTATGTACAGTCTTCTAAATTTGTAGACAATAATGACAAAGTATGTAAATGGTAGAAGATATATTTAGCAAAAAAGTTGGATATTTTAAAAATATTATGAGGAGAAAAAGGAAAGAATTGACAAATAATTTGAGAGAAAATTTAGGAAATAAAGGAAGAATAATGATTGTAATTAGGAAAGATGCTTAATGAACGTGTGAGGAAGAAGGAAAAAAAAATGGCATAAAAAAAAAAAAAATGGATGTCGAAGATTTGAATTTTATTTTATTATTTCCTCTTTTTGTTTTTTTTCATTTTTAGTTCATTTCATATTAATATTTGTATATATGTATAATAATAAAGTTAAAATGGAAAAAAATTGTTTAATTTAATTTTGATTTTGTAAATGGACAAGTAATTTGAGACATGTATTTTTTGTAAGTGATCAACTAATATGGGACGGAGGGAGATGGTCACATTAGTATTTATCAAGTTCTCATTTACCTTAATTTTTCCTCTCTTTTTTTTCAGAACTTTTTAATTTGTTTTCTGTTTTCCATTTAAAATAATTTTTATTACAATTAATTAATACACTTATTGTACTCATTCAATTATAAATAATTATTTTAATATAAATTAATTTTCAAAATATTATAGCCTATATTCTGTTAGCTATATGTTTTAATGAGAAGTAAAGTGTTTTTTTCCCTGTTTTGAACTTTTGAAATTTATAAAGTAAAATTTGATGAGATTTTAATGCTTTTATAATTACTTTTGTATAAATAAGGTAAGAATGTGAAGAGTTTTATTCTTTTAATCACCATGGAATAATAATTAATGCATTTAAATATCGATTTTTTTGATTACTTTAAATACTAAAGAACATTTTTTTTATTGCATAACTTTCTTTTTTTTCATGGCTTAACATTCTTCTCCAATTATTTTTGTATTGAAAATAATATAAACTATTAGTCTATTTGACCAAGTTTATTTTCTCTCAAAAGTTTTTATTTTTTAAAAAAAGTATTTCTTTGTAAAAAATGAGGTGTTTGGCCAAATTTTTCGGAAAAAATAAGTGCTTTTAGGGAGTAACATAAACTATTTTTCATAAGCTAAAAAATTAGATTCTCCCTAATGAAAAAAATACTCTTATAAGCACTTTTAGAAAGCTTGGTCAAATTTTTAGGAGAAAATAAGTGTTTTTAGGGAATAACAGAAACTGTTTTTCATAAGCTAAAAAAATAGATTCTCCCTAAAAGCACTTTTGAAAAAAATACTCTTATAAACACTTTTAGAAAGCTTGGTCAAACACTAATTGCTGATTAAAAATATTTTTTAAATTTATTGGTCAAACACAAACTATTTTTCACAAAAAATACATTTTTGAAAAAAAACACTTTTAAAATAAGCACTTTTCAAAATAAGCTGATTTTAATATTTGTTTTCATTTTTGTTAATTTTTTGTTTTTATATTTCTTATTCACGCTCATATATACTGATTTAAGTTGCTTTCATATTTAATTTAAAATGTTATTTTTATATATCTTCTGGCATAAGATTTTAAGACCGCGCAAAGCGCGGATAAATATACTAGTAGATATATAATAATGATATACAAACCAAAATATTTAATTTTTTTATATTAGGTTATATATAAACATATATTAGTGTATAAATTGAATATATAATATGATATACAAAATGGTTTACTTAATTTTTCTTGTATCATATATATTAGTGTATTCAATGAATACATAATATGATATATAAATTGGTTTACTTAAAAAAAATTGTACTAGGTTATATATGAACATATATTACTGTATAAATATGGTATATAAATTGGCTTACTTAATTTTTTTATACCAAATTTTATACAAACATGTTTTAGTGTATGATTTGTGTATGAAATATGATAAATACAAACTAATTTACTTAATAGAGTGAATTCAATTAAGTAATGAATTTTTAATGGAGGTGTAAAAAAATAAGAAAGGGAATGAGGATATGTATAATAGGAATTCTGAAAGTATTTTCAAATGAGAGAAGAGGAGAAGACAAAAATGTAGGAGAAATTTATGGATGAATATCATAACAAAATATTGACTACAGTAAGAAAGAAGATTTTACCATGCTTTTTATTTTTTATTCAAGGAGAGAAAACAGGGAAAGACAAAATTTAGGAGAAATTTATGAAATTAATATCATGAAAAGTATATTTTTTATCGTGTTTAAAGAAAAAAAAAATTACCATACCTTTTATTTTTTTTATCCAAAGGAGAGATTAGGGGAAGACAAAAATTTAGGAGAAAAATAATAAGGAGTAAATAAGGAAAAAAAGATATAGGAGAAATATTTATAGGTTGATTGATATCACTGAATATTTTTTTAGGGATGTTGTTGATGTTTTTTTTGTTTTTCTTTTATCGTATTTTTCCTTTTTCTGTTTTATTAAGTTTTGAGAGAAATTTACTACTAGGTATTGAAAACTAAAAACTATTGTTATGACTTGTAATAAATTATATAATATAGTATATATAGATTTTTTTTCTCTTACATAAATGACCCAAATATATTCTTTTTGAAAGTAAAAAAATAAAATTTAAATTTATTTTTTAATTTATTCATTAAAATAAAATTTATATATAGATATATTTACCCTTCTCACAATTTTCAGGGGTATATTTAATCCTTCTCACACGTAAATTATTTTCTTGACTTCTTTAATTCAACGGCTAATTTGAGTTTCAAATATCTCCCTTATGGATCTATTTGCTTATCATTATATGAGTTTCTTGTTTTAATTTTATTTTTTATTTTCATTCTTTGATATGAAAATATGAGAAATTAAAAAATAAAGTGTGAATGGAGTAAAACTATAAAAATTAAAACTAAAGTTTTTTGTGATCATATTGTAATTTATTTTTTGGAAAAAAGATATGATGTGATCATTAGCAAATTTTTTTTTTAAATATCCCATTTTCAAGCAAATGACCTGAAATAGCCATAAGTCCCGAAATAAAGATAAATTTAGTCAAATCCTACTTTCTCCTTTATTTTTTTTTGAAATTGTGTAATTATTATATATAATATGTATATGTATAAGATTTATGTATAAATATGTATAGAATATGTATCTTTATAAGATTTTTATAAAAATTATATAATTATTGTATAGAATATGTATCTTTATAAGATTTTTATAAAAATTATATAATTATTGTATAGAATATGTATCTGAATAATTATTGCAACTAAAGATTGTATTCGTATAGAAACTGTATAATTATTGTATAAAATATGTATCTGTATAGAATATGTATAGAAACTGTACCATCATTATATAAAAATGTATGTATCATGATTATATTGTATTGTATATATGTCATTCATATATATATATATATATATATATATATATATATATATATATATTTTATTGTATCTATCTGTATCAAAATTGTATATATGTATTGTATCAATATGTGTCAAATACGTATTGTATAATGTATCAATATATATATATTAATACTTTAGAATACTTAGATATGTATTGTATCAATATGTATTAATACATTAGAAGAAGAAGAAAAAGAAAAAGATATAGTTATCCAGATACATGTATCTAATATCAAATATGCACTGATACATTCTTTTTTCTTTTTAATTGTATTTGAAAAATACACTCTTTTTATAAATAATTGTTAAAAAAAAGCAACAATTAGAAGAACAAAAAATAAATACATTAAAGAAAGAGCAAAAACGAAAAAACAATGGAAAAAAAGAGCAGTGTTTTTTTAAAAAAAAAAATAACTGCAATAAAAGTCTAAAAAAAATTTAAAAAAGACAAGAAGAGAACATAAAATTTGAGAGAGAAGCTGTGAAATGGCCACTAAAGTGGCATATTAAGTTGGGAAAAGTACATTAAATAGACCAAAAAATTAAAGTACTTACACTCAAATGCCCACTCTCATACTAATTTCTGAAATGCCCATCGACACAAACTAATTATTGCAACTAAAGATTGTATTCGTATAGAAACTGTATAATTATTGTATAAAATATGTATCTGTATAGGATATGTATAGAAACTGTACCATCATTATATAAAAATGTATGTATCATGATTATATTGTATTGTATATATGTCATTCATATATATATATATATATATATATATATATATATATATATATATTTTATTGTATCTATCTGTATCAAAATTGTATATATGTATTGTATCAATATGTGTCAAATACGTATTGTATAATGTATCAATATATATATATTAATACTTTAGAATACTTAGATATGTATTGTATCAATATGTATTAATACATTAGAAGAAGAAGAAAAAGAAAAAGATATAGTTATCCAGATACATGTATCTAATATCAAATATGCACTGATACATTCTTTTTTCTTTTTAATTGTATTTGAAAAATACACTCTTTTTATAAATAATTGTTAAAAAAAGCAACAATTAGAAGAACAAAAAATAAATACATTAAAGAAAGAGCAAAAACGAAAAAACAATGAAAAAAAAGAGCAGTGTTTTTTTTTTAAAAAAAATAACTGCAATAAAAGTCTAAAAAAAATTTAAAAAAGACAAGAAGAGAACATAAAATTTGAGAGAGAAGCTGTGAAATGGCCACTAAAGTGGCATACTAAGTTGGGAAAAGTACATTAAATAGACCAAAAAATTAAAGTACTTACACTCAAATGCCCACTCTCATACTAATTTCTGAAATGCCCATCGACACAAACTAATTATCCGAGTGCCCCTTCTTTCTTTTTTTCATGAGAGTTGTGCTCCCTTTGTCTTCTTTTTTATTCTTTCATTTAATGTCTTTGTACTTTTTTTATCCTATCATTAATTACTTTTATCTTTTTCTCATTTATTACTTTTATTCTTACTTTTATTCTTTTTTTATTTATTATTTTTATCATTTGTCTCATTTTATCCTTTATTAGAGATATTATTTGACAACATTCTTATTATTTGTTTTCTTCTCTCTTTTTTTTTTTGTTTTTCTCTTGATTTTTTTCCTTTTTTTTTTTGTTTATCTTCTTTTTTATTTTTTTTCTCTTTCTATATTTTTGCATTTAAAAAAACATAAATAGTGTACAAAGATTAAAAGTATTAATTAAGTACTTGTAGATTAATACAAATATAATAATTAAATAACTAAACTACAATAAGAAATAAATAAAAACATATTAAAGTGCACTACCTTGTTTACTAAAAATCTAAATTAATGAAATATATATTTTTATAGTTTTTTCCGCTTTTGCAAATGGAAGCAAAACATAAAATCCATTCATTTCAATTTGTTTGTCATGTTTTGACTTGGCACACAATTTAAGAAAGTAAAGAATTTCTTTTAATTTTGTGGGTCTATTAAAAGACTGAAGCATATCTCAATGATATCGTGTCAATATATAGATATATTGTGATGGTATCATGGAGATCTCACTTAAGGACTGAAGCAGATATTAATGATAAGATGACAATATATAGAGATATTGTGATGGTATCATTGAGGATTGAGGAGTGTTTCATTCGAAGGACTGAAGCAATCCTCCGTGATACTGTCACGAAATCCAAGTCGTGATGGCACCTACTATACCCCACCAGTAGGTAAGCCAACCCTTAGCCTAGAACTGCAAGTAACAGGCTAACACAAGAAAGAATTCAAATAGCGGAAGAAATATCAATAAACAGCGGAAGATAAGGTAAACAAGCATAAGTAAAAAGGAAGGGGAGAGAATAAAATACACAAGAATCCTCTAAGACCTGGTGTTAGTCGGTACAAGTACTATTACAATTTAGATGTTCTAGATATATACAACAAAATACGGACAATCTCCGAAGGTACAGTAGAAGACTAGTCCAAAAGTAGAGGGAGGTGGATAAACTCCAATCGCCAAGAGCTCACCCAATGTCTCCAGTCAACAACTCTGCACGAAGACATCAATCAACAATGATAAATCGTACTAGGATCTGCATCAGCAAAAGCTGCAGAAGTGTAGTATAAGTACCAAAACACGCGGTACCCAATAGGCATCATCGACCGACTGAGCTCAAATAAGATATAAACATAACAAAAATCAAATATAACCAAAGAGTAAGAAATAAGGGTCAGAAGAAAATAACAGGGTCAAAGCTAGATAATAAGGAGTTACACCATAACAACACGAAGGGCATAAAGCAATAATCCAACTACAACCAAATTGGGAATTCCCCGAGTTTGGAAGGTGCACACAATAAAGAAAGTCAATTATACACGGAGTTCGATAGTAAAGATGTGCAAAGAAATACCATAATATGCAATGTGAAATGAATGCCATAAAATGTGACCAATGGAATGATGAATGAAACCCCGAGTCACCTCACGGGCCGCCGGAGCTTACCAACCAATATCGTACCACAATACCTGGAATATCCTCGCAGGTCGCCGGAGCTTATCAATACCAACCATGAAACATAATCTAAGTATGAACAGAGGAAAACTCAGAGTATTCTCATGAACCGCCGGGGCTTATCAATATAAATAAATACCACAAGTAAAACCCTGAATGTACGCAAAAGGGCTGTTGAAGCTTATCAAATACCAACCAACGGATCAAAGGAAAGTAAGGTTCATCCTTCAGACCACGTGCATGAAAAGTGTAGGATTTTTCTAACTCAGAAATCAGTAAGGAGATGATGTATCCCCCTCCAGTAACACCAATTTTTATAGTAAAAGAAGATGTTTTCTCTTTTTATTAACTAAAATAGTGATAATAGTGGGATGCTCCCTCTGGAGCTCCAATCATTCAAAAAAGAAGAATTCTGGGTTTAAAAGTTAGCAAATTCCTTAAACCAGCAAAATCTTTCCTTAATTTAAAAACCATTAGTTTGAAGAAGACTTTTCTTATTAAACCATCGAGCCAGTCAATTTCTATCAAATCATACCGCAACCCAAATATATGCAAAAAGGGATGAAAATAAATCAGTTCAAATGTATGTATGAATATATGTAGATGCACATAGCTACACCAAGATAGGGCGCTTCACCCTTCATAGCAATATCACATTAACCTGGAATCCAGCTAGCTCAAAACCATGGCCTCAGGCCCACACCTCCTCATATCATAACCAAACATAGAAAGATAGCACGATAAGAACAACCAGAACTCCAAATAAGAAATTACTCTAACACGAGATATACCCCAACAAATGCTAAGGCCGTCTATTGTAAAGTAGCACTAAAGGAAGCCACTACACTAACTACCAATCCCCAAGGGACCCGCCTAAGATGAAACAACCAATCGGAGCTAATTTAAGGCACGCAACAAATCAAAACTTAAGCAAAAACATAAAACATACTGACCTGGAGTCCAGCCAATTCAGTATCCACGGCCTCGAGCCCATAAGTATACGATAAATTATAACACAACATGAGCAAGAACAATAAATATAAATATAACGGTAACAACTACTCTATCATGAGCCCTCATTTAATTCGACGCTAAGGCTCTCTATTCTAATAAACCCAATCACAAGCAACTTAAACTAAGCTAAGACATCTAACCCTAATCCAAAGGATACTACACCGCCTACGCCAAGTCTTACAAAAAGAGCTACAACCTAAACTAAGGATTGCTAGCCAGAATCTATTCTAAGACTCCTAAATCACCTAGAAGGATTAATATGCCTACTCAGAATTGTATCCAAACTACAAGATCCCACGAACCATTAGCAACTCATTATACTTATACCTTACAAGAGCAAAGTCTAGAAATAAGTAAACCATAACCTATCGAAAAGTCAAACACGCGCGCATAATCCACACGAATGGAGCCTATCTCCCCCCGAGAAGCATCCGCAAGCAGCCACACTATTATAATAATACTCTACACATCAATACAAAACTAATGATACCCATATTGCTAATAATTAAGCCGGATAAATTCAAGTCAAAAGCGGGCCTGTAGGCCCTACAACCCTAAATCAGAAATAAAATTCACCACGAGGTTCCTAACCTCCCAGGAATACATGCTCAAAAATTGAGTAAAAATAAACCAGCAAATGGGGCTCAAAATAGTCCAAGAATCAAGGAATTAAAGAGGGAAAATCATGAAGGAAAATCGGAATTTAAACAAGGAACTTATCGAATTAGAAGCCAATAAACGACCAAGGATCAGAAAAATACAAGCCTCCAAGCTGTTGGAATGATCAAGGGGTGAAAATGGAGGTTTTGGGTTAAATATTCATGGAGGAACGAGTTTGGAAAAATTGGAAAATGAGAAGAGAAAAGAGGCTGGCCAGCTACTTAAGCTGCCACGCCCAAGCGCTACAACGACCATGCGAGCGTAGGCGCGCTCACGCCGAGGTGGCTGGCATGTGCAGGCGCACTGACGCCGATGTAGGCTGGCACAGTGCAGGAGCGCTGGCATGCCAGTGCTGGCTGGCACGCAGGCGCAGCTCCCAGGCGCAGGCGCGGCCCAGGCGATGCCCTAGCGCCACACCAACAACCAGCTACAGGCAGCAACCTAGCTTAGGCAACAAACACACGATGGACCCTCAGGAATGCATCTGGGGTCCCGCAAACACAAATGAGCTGAGCTATTCAACTAGAACCAGTATTTTGGACTCAATGAAATTGATAAAAATTTCCAATGGAGGTCGATTTAATAAAAAGTGGGTCCCACGCTCAAAACCAACTATTAGCTAACCTTTTCCAAAGCAAAACCCAAGGGCAAAAAATGAGTTCGAAAGCCTCGGGACCCAAACCAAAGGTCCCTCTAGCCAAAAGTTGACATTCCCGAGCTAATAACACTGACAAAATTTCCATCTGAGGCCATTTTCTCCGAATGTTAACCAAAGTTAACCCTTCATGCCCAACCAGCCTGGCTAAGGGTCCAACTAAACCAAAGTCCTCGTTCTGGAGTTAACAGAACTATCAGAATTTGATTTTGAGCACGTTTACTATGAAAGTTGATCAAAGTCAAGGATTTTCTAAGTTCAAGTTCTAAAATATAGAAATGGTTATAACGACCTAACGAATGACCCGAGCACCAAACTGTCAGTCCCAGTAAGTCATAAAAGATCTGTAGTTGCTGTGAAAAATCTCAAAATACAGAAAATGCATGAAAATAGAGAAATAACCTGGAGGGTCATTATAGATACCATATTAGTAAAATAGATATGAAGTCTTAAAAAATGTCTCATTGAAGAATGATATTGTGCTCGTGTATAGATATAATGTGATTGTATCATAGAGGACTGAGGAGAGTCTCACTGAAGAATGATACCATGTCAATGTATTATTATAATATGATGGTATACTAATGGGTATCTCATTAAGGGATTGAAGCAGTCCTCCATGATACCATGTCAGTATATAGATATATTGTGATGATATTATGTAAGATTGAGGAGTGTCTCATTAAAAGATGATGTCATGCCAGTATATTAATATATTGTGATGGTATCATTGAGGAATATGGAGTTTCTCATTGAAGGAGTGAAACAGTCCTCCATAAAAACATGTCAGTATCTAGATATACTATGATGGTATACTGAGAAAGTCTCGGAGGAGTTCCATGTCTCCTTGCTCTACCTTGAAGATGTGCCCTCTATGGGGGCATACTTTCACTGATCCAACGCGAGCTCTAAGAAAGTAATCTGCTAACATCTTAAAAAATTTAATAGAATTTTTAGGTAAGAGAGAATACCAGACCAGAGCTCCACCGAGAGGGTTTTGCGAAACTTTTTGATCATCACAACTCAGCTTCCTCTAGTCAAGAGCACGCGTTATAATTTAACCTCGCTCGTATTATCGATTTATTAACGATTAGTGCATTCAACGATTAAGGAAAGATAATAATGATAAAGAGATAAAAGTAAGTAAGTAAAATGAAATGAACTAAGCCGGCAAAAGTTGTTCTCGAGAGCTACCGAGAGTAGATTTGAGCCGCCGACAGGTCTTAAAGAGTAACTAAGTAATAGAAACATCGAGACCAATCTACTAATATTGTATTAATACTGAATATGAGAGAGGGAGAGTGAATCGCTCTATAAGTGAGTGGAAGTGTCTATTTATACTGTACAGACTAAGGCACTAATTCAGCTACATTCTAGGAAGTTCCACCAATGTAAGAACGCCACCTGTCTGAGTCGTTAGTGGATTCCTGTGGCTCTACTCTGTAGGTGCTCGTCTGCATCCTGACACTCTTGTCTCCTGCTTGTTATTTTGTGTTATGTCACTAGGGGTGTGCATCAGTCGGTTCGATTCAATTTTGTATATTATCGGTTCAGTTTATCGGTTTTCGGTTTGTCAAACATGTAAAACCGATAACTAAACCAATAAGATATTCGTTATCGGTTTTTTGGTTAATCGGTTTTGGTCCTTAACGGTTTGGTTTTCAGTTTAACCGATAAGAAAATGCTTCTATAATTTTTTTTGCTTTGTATTATTTTTATCTACATATATACACTACCTTCATGCATAAAAGTCTATACAAATTACAAGCATAAGCAAATTCAAATATGTTATTATTAAAATAAACTTATTTTCGTTTTTGTTAACTAGCAAACTTGAATGCAGTAGCAACACTAGCAATCTCTCAAAAAGAAAAACAACACTGATAGGTAGAACCCCACCAAACCAACGTCTTTAGAAAGAAAAGAACAACACTAAGACAACAACTATAAAATGCAAAAAAATAATAGGGTATATATTTAAAATCTAAAGCCACTATTATAATTATGGATAAAAATATATTTTTAATATAATCTTATTGGGTTATCGGTTTAACCATTAACAAAAACCTTAAAACCGAAACCGAACCAATAGCCCAATAATATTTTTACAAAACCGTTAAAAAACCGTTAACCCAATAACCCAATACCAATAAACCAATAACATTTTTATCAGTTCGGTTTATTGGTTAAGTCGGTTTTTGCACACCCTTATATGTCACTGATGGTGATGGGCGGAAACTTCTTTGCCTTCGGAGTGATGTTCTAGCCATGGTGACCACGCGCTCAAACTTCTTGCTCGACTACTGCCACATGTCTTTGTACCGATTTAGCCCATACAAAGTCACCAAGTAAAACGGTTAACGAGCTAGGAACCCATTTTTAGTATTTTATCCTTATGTCCTCCCCCTCTCTTTCATCACATGGATTTCTTGTGTGTTAATATGATGAATAACCAACAAGCCCCCTGTTTATGAGCATTTTTGTCTCTCTAGCTTTCCAAAATTGTGAGTTCATATATCGTAATTTATTTATCCTTCAGATTTCAATAATATAATTTTCAGCTGAACGTAGTTAGTAGGCTTTAAATTTTATTGAAAGTAGTCAAAAGAGTAAGTATTTTATGTGTTAAGTTTTATTTTTGTGGTAAATACATGCGCATCCAAATATTACTTTTATAAATTATATTGGTTTTACATGCAATTATAAATAACTTCATGTGGATTGAATAGTTAATAACTAGTGTTGGCTCAATATGTATATAAAAGTAATTGAGTTCTTTATAAATCTCTAATTTTTTTATAAAGTATTGTTATTATAGTGAATATCTATCTTTATGTTTCTTTAGAGAAAAGTTAAGAATCCTAACTTTGGAACCAAATTAGTTTTTCCCTATAAATAAAGGAGTTTTTCTTCATTGTAATTCATCCTTTGGATCATCAATTGATCCTTCAAGAGAAATAAGAACTTCTTTCCCTCTCCACTATATTTTTCCTCTTTCTTAGTATAATATTTCATAACACGTTATCAGCATGAGACTTAACTAATTGAGAAATTAGATAGCAAGTTAAACTGTCAAACCTTACTGTCTACTCAAAATCGTCCAAAGGTATGATATATTTTATTGTTGTAAATACTTATATTTGTTCTCAAAGTACTGATAAGGGAACATTTTTGAGAATTGCATCTTGTTTATCAGTACAGCTGCCTAAGTTCTGAGAACAAAAATATAACACTATGGTATGCCTAATGTCAATACGTATTGATGCATACAGGTATCGATGACCAAAAGTCATTAAATTCGTCCCACTGATTTGCTTCATTCCATAGTGTGAATATGATAGCATTGCATAATAAGTCTAAAAAAGAAAAGTGGTTGAATATATGAATATGGACATGGAGGACAACAATAATAATAACTCCTAAAGCACTAATTGCTTTAAAGCATTGTATACTCTGAAAGATATGTTAGAGAAAGATTTTCTACATCATATGTATGCCTCGATTTTCTCCTGAAGTAGCAATATCTTAAAAGAGGTTCTAAACTATCATAATTTGATAGGTTTAAGGCACGATTATATATATTTCATTCTTTGAGAATGGGAATTTCGAATGTTATAACTACAAATATATTCCAGGGGAATAAGAATTTTGAATGTTATAACTATAGATCCATTCCCTGGTTGAATGTGATAATATTTGGTAAGACATATAATTACAAACGTGCACTTGATTATGACTATATCACAACCCACCTCCAGAAGAGGTAGAATAATTAAAAAAATTATTCTGAAATTTACTCCCCAAGTAGTAAATCTAAAATTTATTCATGTAACAGTAAATTTGAAATTTACTAAAGCAAAAAGTACATGTCATGATAAACTTGGAGTTTACTAGTATAAATAATTTTCTCTGTTGGTATGAACGATTTTGCCATCACAAAGATGTGCATATTGAGTATTAGACATATATTGAAGGACTAGAAGATTTTTCAAGAATTGTTTATGTTGTTTGTTCTTATGATGAGTTGATTGGATCAACTACTATTGGGACTGAATCCCCTAAAATCTGAAAAGTATAAAAGGTGAATATGAGCCTATTCATTTGTCATGTGATATGTTAAATGCCATGCATCTATAAGGTAGTAACATGTGCATTTATTGTCAACATGTAGTTTGACATTCGTAAAGTTGCTTGCTCAATATAAATTGAGTTAAGAGCATAAATTTCAAATTATAGTCAAACCATTTTTTATGAGAATAAAACTTTGTGGGTTGGTCTGAGAAATGATATACTGCATACAAAAATACTTGTATGCATCAGACCAATAAATTATGATTAATTTTTCTCATAATTTGTTCAGGGTCAGAAACTAAATATTTTTCATCTAATAATTTTTAATGTGCGTTATATGATTAATGGATATACCATGATGCACAAAGATGGATTCCTCAAAGAAGATAGAGGATGTATGTTAGCTTTTCTAACATAAGGGGGAGATAATAAACATTTATGAAATATGTTATGAATTATCATCAGTATGATTCTCATTCAAAAGATAATTCAAGTCAAATGCTAGAAGCATTTGCTGACCCAAAGTTAATTTCATATTTAGTTGCAAATGCTCCTGTTGTATGTCCCATAAGGACAATGTATACTGCATGCATAAAGCATGGTAGACCAGTTGATTTTAAATGCAATAATTCTTAAAAAGGGGAGAGGAGAAAATGATTATAATAAGGAGGCAATGTGCTCTTGGAGAGCCTACAATATAATACTTCATAAAACCTTTTGAGAGGTTCAGGTACCTGAAAAATAATAAAGTGATGAGATCTCAATAAGTTATGTCGCATTGTGAATCGATATGAATATCTCGCGATGATATATTTAATACAATATAGTGCAATATTATAAACGATTTTGAGCATCTGGATTCTACGCTTATTTAAGCATGTTGACGTAAAAATATTTATCAAGTGACATGGAAGGATGCATCTTGATAAGTGTAAAGCTTATTTGACTTGCAATCTTGTCACTAGGAGATGTCATTGTGTCACTTGAGAAAATTGATAAGAAAATTCCTGAAGGATTCAACATGCTTGAAGCATATACAAGTTTTTGAAAAACTTGTTTCTAATCCTCATATGAATTGAATCAATCAAAGATTGATGTACTAAAATCGCCTTAATGAATATTATTCAAACTATTGGAGAGTTTTCAAAAGAAATAGATTATTTGTTGAAGTAATGAGAAACTTGCAGAATTGGATTGGTCCTGAAGTATCATATCTTGTACAATTATTGCATTTATTATCTTGCTATAACTATGAGCATGATATAGTTTCATTCCTATGTGGAGATATTAAAATAAGATCAATTGAAAATCGTGATATGAATGTGTTTATCCTAACAAATATTGTTAAAATTTTGTTGATTATGAAATGCAGGGCATTTATAGGATACAAATAAAGTTTGATCTCAAATAAATTATGTGTTCATATGTGGGAGTACTACCATATCTTGGCGATCTACAAAGCAGTCTATTGTAGTTACTTTATTAAATCATGTTGTGCTAATAGCTATTTATAAAGCAAGCCAAGAATGTGTGTGATTGAGGTTAATGATACATCTTATTCCAAAGAAATATGACTTGAAATATGACAAAATACTCAAGATTTTATATGAAGATAATGCAACATGCATAGCACCTTTAAAGCGAGGATTCATAAAAGGAGATAGAATGAAACACATTTCACCAAAGCTTTTCTACACGCATGAGCTCCAAAAGAATGGTGATATCAACGTGCAACAGATTCGTTCGAGTGACAATATGGATGATTTATTCACCAAGTATCTATCAATTGCAACTTTCGAGAAGATGGTGCACAAAATTGAGATGCGAAGATTCAAGTCTTTAGATTGATGTTTTCATCAGGGGGAGTTAATACACGTTGTACTCTTTTTTCTCACAAGATTTTGTCCCATTGAGTTTTCCTTATAAGGTTTTTAATGAGGCAGCCAAACTGTGTATTATGAGATATGTGTACTCTTTTTGCTTCATTAGAGTTTTTTTCATTGAGTTTTATCTAGTAAGATTTTAACGAGTCACATTATCCATCAAATAGACATTCAAGGGAGGGTGTTATAAAGTATTATTATTGTAGTAAATGTCTATCTTTATGTTTCTTTGGAGAAAAGTTAGGAACCCTAACTTTGGGACCAAGTTAATTTTTCCCTATAAATAAATGAGTTTTCCTTCATTGTAATTCATCCCTTAATCCATCAATTGATCCTTCAAGAGAAATACGAACTTCTCTCCCTCTCTACTATATTCTTCCTCTTTCTTAATTAAATATTTCATAACAAATTTGAACTTTGTAGGAACAAAGTTCAAATTAAACTGTTAAAATATTATTAGACTTGGAACTTTATTATTGACATGTCATAATCAATTTTATTTAAAAATTTGAGATCAATCTATATAGATGGTTTTAGTTTCTTTCAATCATATCAAATAGAGTTTCAATTCAAAGTGCAACTTATATTAATGAAGAAATTTTGAAAGCATATTAAAACCAGCCACATGTGACATTGCTACAAGGCATACAATAATTAAACTATATACTCACTATCTGTTGCCTTTTTTTTTCCTCACATAGTGTTAAGTTGATTTATCACTTATACTTTAAACGTTGAACTGTTTCATGAACTTAATTATTATGGTTCTTGTTATCTTCAAAGTCGAATTCAGAATTTTAAAATCATGAGTGCACCATTGCTTTTAAGATAAAGATATAAAATTTTATAGTGATAAAAATTTGGTCGGGCAAAATTTGTTCTTATTTTTTAAAACTTAGTGTTGTTTTGTGTTAATTTTTTTTAAAAAAAATAGAGAAAAGAAAAAAAGAAGTGGAACAGGTAGACAGCGGTTTTTAGGGGAAAAAAAAAGTTAAAAAAGAGTAGTAACTATGATTTGATCCCATGACCTAATGGACTTAAAATAAGATCTTAATCATTGCACCACTTTGCCTTTTTTGATCATGAATGCCTCCAGATAATATTAAATATATTTTAAGAATTATACACATAATATATCGAGTTTAGTCGGATGACCACAGATTCACGTGACCCATTTTTATACATAAACTTGCCTCTGGTTGTCTCTGAATTGTTTCATGAAGGAGGAAATATATCTATTTCTCAAAACGTGTTATAGTCACTCAACTTTATACGATTATTTTAGTAAATTTTAAGTTTTATTGCTTTTCACTTTTATAGTCACTTTCTCCTATTTAAGATCAATCTTTAAAAAAAATTACATAAATATTTAGTTACAAAAGAGAGATTTTGTTGATTTTCTTGGAAAAAGAAGTCGAGATAGCAGTGATACGAGTCTTCATTACATTTCGCATAATGTCGACCATCTCAACTTGAATGAGTTTATAATCCTCCTCCCAAAAATTAATAATTTGGCTAAAAAGAGATAATCAGAAGAAAATGATCCGACAGGGATGCATCGCAGGAACTTGCAAGATTTGTACAAGTCCTCTATGTATTTTTCCTTGTCAATTGCTGTAATTTCTAATTTCTTTTTGGTTGATAAATTTTTATTCAGTAAGTAGATTGGTAAATCAAAATATATAAAAAAATCAAATATTTATTATTTCTTTCACAATATATTTTGAATTTATATCTCCGACAAATTATTACGATATTTGTTTCAACATGACTGTGCTTGTGATGGTAAGTTAAACAATTTCAGAACATTATTTGTAAAGTATAAAAAAACACAAACGCCACCAACTACAAACTAAGCTATTGAAATATCCCCTTTGTTTTAATTTAATTGATATTTTTTTCTTTTTCAGTGTGTCCAAAAAAAGAGGAAGAATACACTTTTATATTTTTGCAGTAATAAAACTTTAACTTCATATTTTATCGTTAATGAGATTATTTATAGTCATAAAATTGTGTTTGACATGTTTTAGATTATAAATTTTCCAATTTTTTTTGTCTTCTTTAAATTCCGTGCTCACATAAAATTTGGCCAAGGGATCGGAGTACTATTTTATCTAAAAATTGCTTATGAGTATCTGTTTCACGTGTAATTCAAAATACACGCTCACGTAAAAATTTGGACGAGGAATCAAGCAGGGGCAAATTCAGGGGGTTGGGTGGGGATCTCTGGGAACCCAATAACTTCTGTGCAAATGTTATATTTATATTGAGAAATATAATAAATATATAAGAATTATAAGTTGGGAATCCATAGATAAAGTGTGTTATTGATCTAGTGGCAGAAAGAAACTTGTTAAAGTTTTGTTGACCTCTTGGTTGCGGTTTGAATGCCCTCCTATGTGAAAATTTTATTTTGCCTAATAAGAAACCCCCAAACTTTAAATCCCCTCTGGGATGAAGTTACTATTTTATGTAAAAATTGCTTACGAGTATTTGTTTCTCGTGTTTTTGGAATACACATGTGCATGCAACTGTCTACTAGTAGTATATAGACAAGTAATTAGGGGCAATCCAGTAAATATAGGAAAGTGGACCGTTGCAATTAGAGAGATAATTTAGGATGTATTAATTAATTAATAGAAAATCCAAAGTGGTAAGATTTATTATAAGGAGAGTTATAGAAGAAAAAGTAGCCGTTGGGGTTGGATGGGAAAATAGGTGGTTGTCTGAAAGCATAACGTTCCAATCTTATGAGTTATCACAATTACACCCTCTATAACCCTTCTTCCCCTTTACATTTCTCCATCTAATAAGAAGAAAAACACCTTCTTTTTAGCATTCAAGAACCCAGAAGAAAAAGAGGTTTTTCTCTCTCTCTCTCTCTCTCTCTCTGTTTTAATAGGTAAAGAAATGGGTGAATCTTCATCACCTTGTCTGGTACGATCCTTCTCTCAACCTTGTCAAGAACGCACTGAGGTTAGTCCATCTAACAACATTCTCTTTTTTTCTTCTTCTTAAATTGCATTCTTCTGCCGCTTTTCCTATGAGGGTTTATTGCTTCTTTTCTTGTTAAATAAATGTTCTCTATTCTTTTTCATATTTGAGCTAATGGGTATTGGTGAAATACAATCTTCAAGGGTTCATGGACAAGATTCAAAAGCTTTCATAATTGAGATTATGGGTCTGCTTAACTGAAATCTTTTGCGCCTTTTCCTGCAAGGGTTTATGAATCTTTTAACTGCTGAGGGAGGGGGGGGGGGGGGGGGGGGGTTGCTTTGAGAATTCAAGCAGTAGGCTTTACTTTCCCTTTGGTGGCTTCTGCATTTCCGATATCTGACATTATCAATTTACTGGTCAAAATGGAATTAGGGGATTCATACTGTCTGTTTGGCATTGAGGTGTAGTTGTTATTCTTCTTCTTGGTGGTGTTATCATCAATTCTTAACCTTCTCTTTAGTCCCTAGAACTAGAGTTTATTTTTGTGTGTATTGCTCCAGCACAAGACTTTAGGATTGTGTTGTTGTTGTTTACATAGTTTATGAGCTATTTATACGACTTTAGTCATGGAAATTGCTCTCATTTGTTGTTTTCCATAAGCATGAATTTATGGTTTGGGAAATCATTTGCAATTCTACTGCCGAGTGTTTGAGATTGATCAGCGGGTAAGTTTCTCATTTAGAACCTGAGCTGGAAAATTCCTCATTACAGGGAGACCCTTTACGGGCATTAACAACATCAGTATCATTTGGAAGATTTATGTCCGAATCTCTGGCCTGGGAGAAGTGGTCCTCGTTTACTCACAATCGGTATCTTGAGGAAGTTGAGAAGTATGCAAGGCCTGGTTCAGTTGCTGAGAAGAAAGCTTACTTCGAGGCTCAACACAAAAAAGCAGCTGCTAAAAAAGCTGCATTGTTGTTAGAGAAACAAAATGCAGCAGTTGATGAGTCATCTGATCTGAATGTGACGAATCAAAACAACAATCATTCCACAGTGAACTCTGAATTGACAGGGACTAGCAGTTATGTGGGTATTGAAGAAACGCAAAGAGAAGAGGGAGAGTTGAATGTGACAACTCAAAGGGAATCCGAGTTCACTGAGAATGGCAGCTATGGGGGCACTGAGGAAGCACAGGATCATTTGAATGTGACAAATCCAGATCTTGATCATGGCACAATGTGCTTTGAGTTGCCAGAGAATAGCAGCCATATGGGTATTGAAGAAGTGCAGGGAAATGAGGGGGATAATGCAACTACCTGTGCAGAAATTAACTTGGAAATTGCAGAGACTGAAAACTCTACCGAACAATCTTATCCAGTAGAGAATGAAGTCAAGTCGTTGAATCAGCCGGAAACTGTTGTTGTAGAGGTAACTGAGAATATACCGCAACTGAAGAAGAAGACACAAACAAAGGTTTGTACCATTACCTGGTTTATTCTCTCTTTGTTACTAAAGTGGGATTCTTTCATATCTAATTAAACATGCTTCAATCTTTGTAGAATGCCACTATGGCGGGAGACTCCATGCTGTCAATGAAGAAGAAACCATTAACCTTAACGACTAGATTAACAAATAAGAATGAATCATCAAAGTTCATATCTCGTGTCAAGCCGGTGACAGCTCTGCAACCTATAGTGACTGATAAATCTCGTCACATGTCAATCAAGTTTTTTTCTCACAGAGAGGAAACGAAGAAAACATTGTCTCCGATTCTTGAGAAGATAGTGAATTCAAGACTTGTAAGATCCATCACCAAAACATCTAGAGACAGCAAAGTTCAACAGACTTCAACTCTGGTGCATTAATTGATCTTTTTCCTTAATTTCTCCTGCATAGGTAGCTTTTCTGTTATCATATTACTGAACTCTTTTCTGCAAAATGCAGGCATCAGTAAGTGGGATATCAAAGCGTCCTTCTGAAACCCCTCAACAAGAAAATAGAAGGTAAACATACTGTTTAAGAACTAAATGAGCAGGTTAATGAAGACAAGACAGAGCATTCAAATGTCTTTCCAGAAGCTGTGGCTTTCTTTATTGATGAAGCTCTCAATGTGCATCAGTTATCTAAACATTTTACTGAATGGGTCGTACTCTTTGCTTGCAGGGATAGAACAAAACTTGACCAATCATTCTGTAGAAGCAGAAAAGAAGAGGGTGAATCGCTATCACACTCAGGGTGAGATCTTCTGGCATCTCATATTTTGTTTGGGAATTTGTCTTTTTTACCATTTGGTTATTGATTTTAGTTTGGTAGGGACTTTCTGATATCTGTTGAGGAAAGAATGTAAAGTGAGCTTTGTTTTGTTTATATGCATTGTCTTCAAGGTTTGACTTTAATAATGGTTCCAGTTCTCAATATATTTTTGTCAATGAAGCGCCTTTCTGCAATACTTTCTGTCTTAGTTCTTAAGTGAAGCAAGTAGAGGCAAATAAAAGGTCATGTTTTGCCTTACAAGTTACTTAGTTGGGACATGTTGAACTCAAGCTTTTTACCTTTTGGAGCAGAAATCTCAAATCAATAAACAAGCATGGAAACATAGCATGTTCTCCTACGGTATTTTCTCCTTTCAGCTTAAGGAGTGAAGAAAGAGCAGCAAAGCGAAGAGAGGTACATGAAGAGCTAATGCACGTCTATGTTTCTGTTCCTTTTTTCATCTGTTGAATCTGATTATTCACTTGTAATCTGTTGCACTTCAGTTCTTTCAGAAGCTAGAACAAAAGCTGAACACAAAGGAGGCAGAAAAAGAGCAGCGACAAGCCAAACCAAAGGTCATTCCCATCATTTAATTCCATAAAATTAGGGATGAATCTAACAGATGAACACGGAAGTCAAGATAGATAAGCCCACCAAAAGTTATGAAATTGTGTATTTTGCAGACCATCTGACTAATATCCATGGAATTTACACATTTTCCAAATTAATATAATCATTAGCCATTCCTCAACACTAGAAAGTAGAGGATTGATAAGACTACACATCTTGAATCAGTGGGGCAGAATTGGTCTCATGTGCCTGAGCAGAGAAGAAGATTGAATTTTTTTTAAGGGTAGTTGATTTCTCGTTTTACAGGAGAAAGCCACCAATAGTTCTAAAGTGCTTATATCAAGAGCTAAACCAAATCCAAGCATTCATCATGAAAGAGAATCATCTGGTAATCAAATGAAGAAGGTACTATTCTCTTTTACCTTGACAAAGCTAGTTGTTACCATTAGCAACAACGTTGTTGGCGTATCATTCATGGGCAGGGAAGGAGATTGAATTTCATTTGGCAGTATACTTAGGAAGGAGAATTGTCTCGTTTTGCAGGAGAAAGCCACTAGTAGTTCTAAAGTGCTTACACCAAGAGCTAAACCAAATACAAGCATTCATCAGGAAAGAGAATTATCAAGTAATCAGATGAAGAAGGTACTCTTCTCTTTTCCATTGACAAGCTAGCTGTTACCATTAGTTTGCAACATTGTTTAATCAATGAGGCTGAATTGGTCTCATGTGCCAAAACAGGGAAGAAGACTTAATTTCTTTTGGCAGTGATAGAATATCTAAGTGAAAATCATATATGTCTAGATTCATACACGTCTAGGTTCATTGTACTTGAATAGAGAAAATCATACAAAATTTATACATAGCCTAAGACTCATATGTAAGGAGCACCTCTTGTAATGGTTAAACAAGTCAATGAGAAGTTTCTATTTTCACTTGTTATCAGAGGTTCTATGATCTTGGTAGAGACTCGTATGGTTGTCGGCTGGCGGTACCGGCCAACGTGTACTGCATGCCTAGCCAATGTAATTTTCTTCCTTTTGGTGCCCGAAGATGCTCCTCTATTAGGCAACCAGTGCTCCAATCTTTGGATGACCATTTAGGCATCGCTTCTCTAGGATCATTTAACAAGAGGTGGCAAAATTAGCCCATGAAAACATAACCTGCCCATTTATTAGCTCAGCCCATTGAAAATTGGGCTATATGTAGCAATCTAGAATAGGGTCAATCACGTTTATTAGAAGATGACAATAACCCAAATTGACCATGAGAATTCTTGTCAAAATATTTTCAAAAAGACTTTTTTTATTTGACATATAGTTTTATTAGAAACAAAAAACATAGTTTTATCAGGTACTAAAAATTATGAAAGAACAAATAAAGCAGTTAAAACTTAATAAGAATTGTGTGAATTGTATGACCTGCATTTTAGCCCATTTCATCCCAAGTTACATTTGGGCGCATCAATAACCCACCAATTTATTAACTTAACCAATTTTGACTACTGCAATACAGTCCAACCCGCCCATTTGACACCTACATTTAACCACCCTAGATGCTGCTACTTTTTACGCGACCTACCCCTTCCAAGCAAATTCAATGAAGCAACAACTGGTACCATAGAGAGTCTTGACCAATTTGAAAGATCATTTAATGTGGTTGAAATAACCGAATTTGAGGTTGCTCGATCAAGTAAAGGAAATTAAATGGAATTCATTAGCTAGAGAGTCTTGACCAATTTGTAAGATCATTTAATGTGGTTGAAATAACTGAAGGTTGTTCGATCAAGTAAAAAAACTGAATGGACTTCATAACTGCCTCAGTTTTGTTTTTTCCGTCGTTCTTTCTATTGTCTCAATATGCAGGAGTAGGACCATTCCAATGCCCCCTTTCACCTATGCAAAAACTAAACCAATAATTAACATAAGCATAAAAATGAAAGCTTCTATAAATACAGATACACCCAATAGGTCGAAATTCATTGCCCATGGATAAAGAAAAACCGTTTCAACATCAAAAACTAGAAATCTTGAATTTTTTGTCATTGTTCTACTAATTCAAGTTACGTCGATATTTCTGGATATTTGCAAGATATCTCTCTTTAGTGATTGAGAATAGATTCCTTTTTGTGTGTAGTACAAGAAGCACTTTTGTTTGTTGGGTAGTTAACCAGCGACTTGCAAATGGAATTGCGAATGAAAGAATTCCAACACTGTTTTTTTTTTGTGGTGATTGCGAGATTTCAATGTCAATTTCTTATGTTTTTAAAATAAGCAAACTCAAGTTGATTTTCCACAATGTAACCACTTCGAGTTTGAAGAGGGCATGTTATAGGATATAAAGTGAATATATTTCTATATTCATATACTTGTCTAGATTCCTTGTGCTTGAATAGAGAAGAGAATTTCATACATAATTTTTACATAGCCTCGGAATAAAGAGCATCTCTTGTACATTGTTAATCAAATCAATGAGAAGTTTTTCTATTTTCACAACAATATATATGCTAAGGAAGGAGAGTTGTCTCATTTTGCAGGAGAAAGTCACTAGTAGTTTTAGAGTGGTTACATCAAGAGCTAAACCAAATGCAAGCATTCATCATGAAAGAGAATCATCAAGTAATCAAATGAAGAAGGTACTAAACTAGAAGTTACCATTGGCAGCAGCCATATGTAATTGACAGAGATTTGCTTCCAATTAGACGTGTCACTTGCTGAAGTCCAATGTCAAGGACACTAGATAAAGTCTTATAGTCGTCAAAAAAAAAGAAGATAAAGTCTTATATGCTGCTGAAATTGTAAACATTTTGGTTCTCACCTTTATCCGTTGTGGCTTGCAGATGCCGTGACAACCTTGCTCACCTAAATTCAGTGGAAAGCCAGTGTCAGAAGTCCAAGACAACAAACCTCGCCAACCTTGGCGGCTTTCAAGGAAGCCTGAGGGATCAAAGGATGTTAAAAGGGAAAACAACCTTCCAAATCATTTCCCAGTGAAAGGTAGATCAGACAATCCCAAGGCATTTATCTGTGAGAGTATGCGGGAAAATGCTTCTCCAAATATCCAAGTTTAAGACAGCTGCTGATCCATAAAGAGAGCATTTTCCTAACATTTAACAAAATGCTGCTGCTTTTCAATTTTGAAGTTCCAGGGGCCGTAAATGGGTGCATACATCATTTTATAGGCTGTTAAGACATTGCTCCAAATGTCTAATATAATATAGGGTATCGGGTATCCATATTGTGTCTCGAATTGAATGGTGAAATTCTGCATGTTTCCCCTATATCAATAATTCCTATTGACACAACAACCGAATGTAAATAACTTTTGGTCTTGGCAGAATATGTAAACTTCAACAATATTCCTGGATGATGCTTTTACTTATCTGTCCTTGTACAGAATAAAAATAATATTTCTCTCGAGAGTTTGTGACAGAACCAAACTGCAGCAGTTTTCCCTTGAAATCTTGTTAAGCTAAATATATATATATATATATATATATATATGCAAAAGCTAATACAAAATAAAAACATTGATTTTCTGGAGAGTTTGTGACTGTCCAAAAGGCTCGTTTTTGGTCATACAACAATTTGCATTGAAGCTTGATAATTGCAACTCGTGGCCTCACAAGGGTTTGCCCTCTTTTTACAAAAAAGAACAAAAGGAAAAAGAAAACAAATAGGGATGATGAGCACATTTGTATGCTGGCCCTTACTAAATATACTTTACAACACCAGATAATTAAGCATGCTGCTTTGACTAATAAGCTGTTCAAGAAGCTTGCTTATTGTGCTAAAAATTTGCCAATGCTCTCAAGTACATTTTGTGAAGATGATCTTCCACTCCACCAAAAGATAAAGCAAAGCTACCCCCCCTCCCCCCACCCCCCACCCCCCATGAGAAGCTATCTTTAGTACAGAAAAAGCATGTGATGAGCAATGCAATGCATATATATGTCTACCATCTAAAGCTTCCCATGGGATAAAGGTTAGACTATGAACAGGCCTTGGTCCATCACAATACCTTCCAATGAATCAATTGGATACTCATAATCAAACCTCAATGTGTCATACAAGCATGTTGGAACTCCAGAAATGGGTTGTGGATCATTGTAGTCAAATTGTTCTATGTTCGGAAGACCATTATTAGCTAGAAAACATTCCCCTTGAATAGAAGCACCACACATGTCCGATTGTGGACCACTGACTACATTGTGACTCGTCGCGCTCCATGTAGTACTTGGCATTTGCTCAAGAGTATGAAAATTTGTTTGTTGATGGCTCACAGGTTGAAACAAGTTAACAGTACTTTCTATTGGAGAAAATTTTCCTACTCCTTCACCTTTGCTCTTGAAGAAAGAAGGTTTATTTTTTGTATCTGGATGTCTGTCCCTATCTTCACGAGAAGGTACATGGTTGAAACAAGTAGTTTGTGTGCGATCAACTGGGATTTGATGAGAAACCAAAGGCAGTGGTTGGTGACTTAACCCATTTGCTGACTGAAAATGTGGTTTAAAGTCTTGCTTGTATTGAGGTTGTGGAGCTTCTCCAGTAGAGCAATATGGAGTGGGTACCTTAGCACTTTTTACATCAGTATTGACCAATCCAAAGGAATCGTTGAGGCCTATCTTTGAACCAGCAGTCCGAGAATCAAAGTTATCTCCAACCACAGACCTAGGCTCTGCCACTGGCACTGAAACAACACCCTTTACCTTGCTCTCATATATGTTGGATTTCCCATTTTGAACAATAGCTTTGTCTCCAGAAACACAACCATACTTGTCATTCGTAACATCAGTGCACACTGGATTCTGAAGGCTGAGACTAGAAGAAGTTTCTTTAGAAGAAACATCTGGATGCTTCATCCCACAAAATGAGGTTTTAACTTCATTTTCTTTCTGCAACCTAGTCAAGTAGAGGCGATACTTCTGCAAGAAAAAGATATAGTTATGAGAACTTTTACAACTCTAAAGGCAGGTGCCTTTTCACTAGCTGGATCTGATTTTGGGTTGGAGGCAACTTGCAAGAAACTGCTTAACCAAATCTGGTAGCAAGTGAGAGGTCTTGGCTTAACCAAATCTGGTAACACATGCCAATACCCCTCATAAGAAACACAAGTTGTAAAAATATTTACCTGTAAGTGGCTAGCAACATTTTCTCTAGTCAACCATGGGACACCCATCAAGTCAAGGATCTTCTTGGGACCAACTTCTGCCAAGCATAAAAAAACATTATAACAACATCCCAAGAAAATAATTACTAGAAATATGTATAGAAACTTTGAAATAATTACTGAGGTGTTGGTTTTTATCATCTGGTGTAACTTGAGAGTAGAAAGAAATTTCAATGAACTTACTGTCAAATCCAATCTGGTTAACAGCTTTGACAAATTTCTGATGAAGATCTACAGTCCAAACTACTCTGGCTTTCTTCATGGAAGAAGAATCAACAAATCCTGAATCAGACATTTCTTTTTCGTCGTGCTTATTCTCAAAATCTTTTCTCTTCTTTCCTGAAAAGAGTTCAGCTCCATTAAGCATCCACACTTCATCATACTGGTCCAGTTCGTGATTTCCAACGTCCCTTGCCTCCTGCATCTTTTTTCTGAGTACATGCTGCCATATGTTTCTAAGTTCTTTCATCCGTATAGGCTTTAAAAGATAATCACATGCACCGTGTTGAACACCCTTCATCACCCTGCTTGTTTCACCATCGACAGACATCACTGGAAAGGTATATGAAAAATCAGCACAATTGTAATGGAGAAAATTAAAGTAGCCAATTAGTAATTAGTCCAGAACAAAAACATAGTTAGTCTTAAATGAAAGAGAACTGACTTATGACAGGAAGATCCATCTCAAGTCCAACATGCTCCAGAAGCTTAAATCCATCCATGTCAGGCATGTTAACATCACTGATCACAATGTCAAATCCATCCTTTCTCTCTCGGAGCAGATACAGAGCCTCTCGTGCTAGACCACATGTCGTCACTGAAAGAAACCAGTAACCAGGTCTTCAGAAACCAAACAATTGCAACAATAAATTAGAGATAAATGGATCTACTTTAAGCTAACAAGTTGTCTATGCTATCTTTGTTGTGCATAAAACGCCGACAATTCAAGCGTGCAATCTACAAATTTCAGTGGGGCATGGGAAATTATGAGCAATTAACTCATTAGCAACAATTTGCTCTCTGCCTCAGCAGCAAAATAATACAATTGCAGAAATAAGACGCGTGTTGGGATCTTACAGAGAATACACATTGGCTCAAAACAGTAAAAGTTCAGTACAAACTATCAGTTTAAGACTACACTCATAAGCAGAGCAGGACACAGAGCTAATCAGAAATGACCTAACTCCCGAGTTAGAAAATAAAATTGCACTATACAAGAATGAAAATTTGTAAGAGTGTTTACTCAAAGAAAATCAGTAATCACTAATTGATATTGGTGGCAAAAATAAGGTGAAGTAGCCATTGTTATCTTCACAAAGAAGTTATATAGCACTAACTTCACCAAATGCAACTCCAACTTGCTACAGACCAATTAAATTATCAAACCACAAAGAGCTTACTCATTTTTTACTCAAACATGACCTCCCTATAGACGAATTAGACGAAGTGCAGAACTCAAAGGGATAGATTTACATCCACAAAGAGGGGAAACAATTCAATGGAGCTATGAAACACAATCTAATATTCAATAACATCAAAGAGGTTCTTTTAGTCAAAGATGAATTTATTTGAAGACAAAATAGGATGTGAATAATTGAGTGTCGGTCTGAAAATCCAAAGAATTAATTTTCTTTTTCGTCCTTCTATTTGATGCCTCATGAGCTTGTCCCAAGGGAAAAAAAAGGATCATTTGAAGTAGTAATTAAACTTTGCAGAAACAACAATCCATAAAAGACCTCATGGTTTTTTTACTTTTTTGATCCACTCTTCTTCAATTCTAATTATTCAATGGAAATCATTAACAATCAACATAAGAGTTCTGTAATAACTTTGGATCCTCACAGAGGAGTACATGATTCTAGGAAGTTCTAGCCCTAAACAGTAAGGACCTTTTCACATGCACATAGAAGGCATCAAAATTCTGGAAATGCATTTTTTTTTTTTTTTTAAAAGGAACTAAATATAGCCTTAAAATAAAGCTAAGCAGGTGAACTATAGAAACTAAAATTCAAGCTTGAAAACCCAAGAACATCCAACAAAACAAAAAAAGAGTAAAAAGGGTGTCTTTTTCAAGTGGTAAAAAACAGAATTCAAGCTGGAAAATCCAAGGTTATGCAACAAAGCCAAAAAAAAAAGAAGAGTAAAAAGGGTGTCTTTTTGCAGTTGTGGAAATAGTATTCAAGCATGAAAAATCAAGAAAAGAAAACAAAAAAAGGGTGTATTTTTGGAGAATGATAAAAAAAGAACCTTGATAAGAACACTTCTTAAGCATTTTTTCAAGAATCTTCAACCAGGTAGGATCATCATCAACAACAAGAACTCGTAAACCAGCTGGGAAAATATCACTTCTTGGAGAAGTAAACCCAGCACTGGTTTTACTATTCTCCATCATAAAATTAAACAGCCAGATTCTGGGGAAGACAGGAGTTGAACTTGGTATTTGTATTAGTATATATAAATAGGAATAAACAAAAGTTATAATCTTATCAACTCTGTTTTCTGTTTTGTGTTTTGATGTGTGATGTGTATCATGTATGACAGAGAGAGAGAGAGGGAGAGAGTGAGAGGGACACACTGTTTTAAAAAAAAAAACTCTAAAATGGAAAGTTTTGAAGGGATAGAATGAGTGAAACTCTCACTATTTGGCGCCGGCTATTCTCTAGTTATAACGGTTCTGTAGGACTTTAAGCCATTTTGTTTCCCTCAAATATCTACCAGCATTGTATTATATTTTTATAAATTTTATATTTAAATTATTATATCAGCAAGTTTTTTTATCCAAATAATCATTAACTGTTCATCAAAATATATTTCCATTAATATTTGATGATACACAGTACCAGCTCTACCCTTTTAATAAAAAAGTAATCGTCTTAGGCCCCAAAATTTGAGGGGTCTCATTTTCTTTTAGCAATAATAGATTATAATTTTTTTATAAGAAAAATATTAAATATTATTTATTAAAAAAAATAATTAACAACTTTACATCTCAAAAAATTTAAAAAGTAGACTTTATAAAAAAATATATATTATTTTTTGTTAAAATTATAAGGCATTCATTTAATTTTGACTTTAGGCCATTAGTGTGTTTGAACCGCCCCTAATAGTACGTGTACTACACTCTCTTTTTTAAATTTAAAAATTATGCTAAGTAGCACTCTATATGGATAAATAATTTTATTGTGGCAAAATTTAAATAAATTACTAGGTTAAAACTTAAAAAGGTTAATATTTTGGATAAAAGTTATGGATCATAATAAAAAATTAGTTGGGTCTCAATTATGGTTCTCCATTGAATTTGAGTTAATATTTATGATGTTAATTATCTTCACCGAAAATCCTTCTGCTAATTCAAAGAAGGGAATAAAAAACAAAAGAAATGTTGATAAATGACGAATAAGAAGGTTGAGAAAATTTGTAACAGAAAAGAAGAAAAATGGTTGAGAAATAATAAAGAAGAAGTGAAGAGCTTAGGGTTTTAAAGGAATTAATTAGAAAATTTCAAAAAAATAAAAATAAAAAGTTAATTGATCAATTCATGTAATCGTTACATATATCATGTGGATGAAATTTTAAAGGCAATGAAGCTATCACACACTTAGAAGTGATTGTATGCAAACACTTGGTCTAGTTAACATTGAAGTGTGTATTGATAAACATTTGGTGATATTTCAAACTCATACACCTGATAGTTTATGTATTAAACTCGCAAAAATGTGATACTACAGACATATTTTTCACTATTCACTCAAATATCTATTTATATAAATTGTATTTTCGAATACGTTATTTATAAGAAGAGTACTCCATTAGTACCAAAACACTTATCATTGTTTTTTTTAGTGTTAAGCTATATGAACTTTAATTAATATTTAAGATGTATTTTTTTAATAAATAAATATAAAAAAATATACCTTATAATAATTTTTCGTATAGTTTTTATAATTTTAAAATATTAAATTAATTTAATCTAATTAGATTTTGAATATTAGTCAAATTAACTCTCAAAAAGCAAAATATGATACTATTTTAGGACGGTGGGAGTATGTTTTTCTATTGCACTTTTGAAATGTGCAAAAAATACTTCCAACTGTCAAAAATAGGACTTTTGATATAAATATATTTTATATATTATAGTGAATGCCTATTTTATTTTTTTTGAAGTAAAATTAGGGTTTGTTACTTTGGGAATAAGATAGTTTCTCCCCTCTAAATAGAGAAATTTATTATATTTCATCCGTTAAGAGAAATAATAATCTTTCTCTCTTCTCTCTATCTTTCTCTATAATATTGTTATTCTTTTTTATTATTTTATAACAAGTTATAAGAAAAATCAAAATTTCTTTCCAAAAAATGTATTACTGATTCTTAAAAGGTTAGTACTTTTTGATATTTTTGTCTTTGCTAATAACAATATTAATTTTTATTTATGAATCTGAGGTATGATTTAATTAATTCACTTGAAAGTTCATGCCTTATATTTATTCCAGAAGAATAATATTATGAAATTTAATGATGATATTAATTTCATATCCAGTAATGGGTAAGAATGAAAATTTGCAAGAAATATATGATAATTAGAAGTGATAATATTTTCATAGGCTTGTTATAGTTATAACTAAAAATATGTTAGAGAAATTCTCTACGTGATATGCATATCTCAATTTTCTCCCAAAATAGCAATATCTTAAAAGAAGTTTTAAGCTATCACAATTTAACATGATTAATGTATGTTTAGATGATATATTTCATTCCCCCAGAATGAATTTTTTTGATAAATATTATAAATACAAATTCAGTTGCTGAAGTGAATGCAATAATATTTAGTAAAATTTATAAATGTAGACGTGCCCTTGATTGTGAAGTTATCAAGACCCACCTCTATAAGAGGTACAACAATTGAAAAGAAATATTCTCTGAACATTTTATACTTTACTCTAAAAGTAATAATATCTTGAAATTTACTCATTATAAAATAGTAAAACCTTAAAATTTACCTCAAATTAGTAAAAATTAAAATTTACTCCCAAAGTAGCAAACTTTTGAAATTTACTCCTAAAATAGTAAATTTGATCAAATTTACTCATGAATTAGTAAATTTAAAATTTATTTTTAACGTAGTACGACTTTAAAATTTACTCCTGAAGTAGTAAATCTAAAATTTACTCATGAATTAATAAGATTTTGAAATTTACTTCTGAAATATTAAATTTGAATTTGACTCACGAAGTAGTAAGATTCTTAATTTTACTCCTAAAGTAGTAGAACTTCGAAATCTACTCCCAAAGTAGTAAAACTTTAAATTCTTCTCTTGAAGTAGGAGAATTTGTAAAATATCTGAAGTAATGTCTTTTTGTGCTTGAACGAACGAATGACATATTTCAAGTATATTTAAATAATTAAGTTTTATTCTTCAAAGTGAATGAAAAAAATACCACAATCTACCTCCTGAAAAGATAGAATAATTATGATATATATGTTATTTTTGTAGTATAAAATTATTGTAATACGTACCTGTCGTACGTATCAGTAGAGGAAGGTTCTCTCTTTATTCTCTTGAGAGACATACTTAATAGGAATTTTTAATTCCTTTTCAATGATATGAAATTTCTGTGAGGTTGCCACTAGTGTTGAGGTTTCAAATTGCTTGGTCAGAGGTGCCTTCTTGATATCTGAAATTGGTGCTAAGGATCTTATGAATGAAAGCTGGAGGGGCATGCTGTCTCACCATGTCCTCATCCCAATTTTCATTGATTCAGTAGTTAGATATAGTATTTACTAATCAGTGAAGCGCTAACAAAGTTGTCCAAAAAAGCATCTGACGAAGCAAGAAGTCCTTTCACTCTCCTTGGGCCATTTAGGTGAAGTGAGCCTAAACTCTGCTTCAATCTTCCTTGCTTGCTATAACTGAATTCCCGCCTGGACCATCTATTCAAAATCTTGAACCTGTTATCAACCTTTGAGCAAGGGGTGCGCTACTAGATAGACAAGTCAAGGCTTTTCAACTCTTATAGTTGATAATACATAAGCGATAGAGCTGGTGGATGGAAATGAAAATGTACTCCAGAATGAAAGTGATAGAATAGAGAAAGAAAGGGCGACAAACGCAGTCCTCCAACGGGAATCAATGGCATTCCTTTCTTACTAGTCCTTATGAACTCTACATTGCTTACATGATTGAAAGTAAAAAAATAAGCTTTTACTGCTATATAAAATAAAAGTCACCTATCATAATAAAGAATAATATTGTATAATAAGAGGAAAGGAGATATAGCAATAGACGGTCTATTTTGAGCTTGAAAGAAGAACTGCTATGCCCCTTTACATAAGTAGTATCCTAAGCTCTTAGCCCTTTTGTCAGCCTATTCTACTTTCACTATTCTATTAGTCAAGGTTGTAGAAAAAAAGTTTAAGATGAAAACTTCACACAGGAAGTGTATGTCACGTATATTTGTTAGTCTATTATTTATGAGTTTTATGGACCTCTATGTGTTTGTCTGTGTGTGGTTTCTGAACCTGGCTGGATCTGGACTGGGATAGTGGCGTCCATTCTTAACCAGTTCCAAAAGGGTTCGCTCTTGCTGGAGGGAGCATCCCCACTTAGTGATCAGTCCGCTAGTTTACGCAAATCCAAAGAAGTTATCACAGATGAGCCACAACTTTTGACCTGTTTACCTGGACATAATATACCTAAAAAAGAAGAAAGAAAAGGAAAACCCGCTCATCTCCGATGGCGATATCGTCACCGAGGATAGCGTAGCGTGTAAAAGGAACTCCTGAATATACTTAGACTGCTACGAATCAAATCACCAAATGGTGAGTTAATGCGAAAGCAGGCCAAGCTCCGTATCACCCCACATATCGACGATTTTTTTAATACCTTATTCTAGGCCCATCTAGTTGATCGAGGGATAGACGAGTATAAAGAAGGGGGCAAGCTAGCATTAACAAGGCTAATTTACTTGAAGCAACAACTCTTAAGGAGGGGAGTGAATGCACCATTGGGGGATGGGGCACGAAGGCTAAAAAAAAAAGTAAGGTGCGAAGGGCACTCCTTAAACCGCTTTATAGTTGAAGATGAAGGTGAGGGAAGACAGAAGGAATAACATAATTAGTAACCTCTTGCAACATTCTTCTTGTATTAGTAGAGAAACATCTTGAATACTTTTAATAAGTACCATCTTAGCTAGCGTTTGACCATAAATTCTCAAATATTTTTGACAAATATTATTTGGGTGAAATTTTACCATATGTTTGACCATAGTATTTGAGAAACATATTTCACTTTTTTAAGAAATATAATTTATACTAATAAGTTTTAAAAATTATCAAAACTAACCATAAGTTTGTAATACATAGCAAGATAGAAATGTCGTTCCACAATAAGTCAGTTGGATCTCCGTTGCAGCAAATAATAAGTAGTGAAGCACGACTATTGTTCCTTTCAAAGATAAAAGTTTGTGTAGAATTTGAATAAATAGAGAGTGTTTTTGTAAAAGATAAATGTTTGGTCTAGAATTTAAATTTTTAAAAGCTCTCAAATAATGAGATTTGACCCAAATACTAGTTTTTTCTAGTATTTAGAAATTTGAGTTATTTGCCAAAAGAATTTGCCAAATAATGACAAATTGTATGAACAAATATTATTTGCCAATTTCCCCCCAAATATTACTTAGAAAATCTATGGCCAAACACATAAGAAAATAAATCTTATTGAATTATTTCTATGGTATTTTATTTTTCATATATTTTCCTGAAGGAAATAACAACTATATCTAATTATCATTTTGAAAAAAATTATTTAAATGTTAATCTTGGATCTCCCTGAAAGAGATGTCTCAAATAATAAAATTTAGCACTCAAAGGGTGCTTGTTCTTATGATAAGTTGATTAGACCAGTTATTATTGGGACTGAATCCTCTAAATTATGAAATATATCAAAGGTAGATTCACCTGTCATGTCATATCTTAAATAGATACATTTATGAAAGACAAGATTGTCACATGTGAGTTTATTGTCAACTAGCTGTTTGACATTCACAAGATTGCTTGCTCAAAATAATTGAGTTAAGAACACAACTTTCAGATTATTTAATAAAAAATAATTTATCTTGATAATTTTAATTTATATTCAGTGGCGGAGTCACGTGTACTTGAGGGGTGTCAATCAACACCCCTTCATTAAAAAAATATACTATGTATCTAGGTAAATTTTTTTTTTGTATATATGTTACATAATTGACACCCCTTGACTTTTTTGTAAATTTATTTTTTTATATTTTGACACTCCTTAGTAAATTTTTTAGCTTCGTCACTATTTATATTTAAAATAATTTAATTAATGTTAAATGCCTTAGATAAATTGATGAACCATTGCTTATAAGAATACAACTTCATGTTTGATTTAAAATACGGAGAAGGGTCAAATCTACCCCTGTACTATCGGAAATGGTTTAAATATACCCCTCGTTATACTTTGGGTTCAAATATACCCTTTCCGTTATACTTTGGGTCCAAATATACTCCCGTACTATTAGAAATAGTTTAAATATACCCCTTGTTATACTTTCAGTCCAAATATACCCCTCCCGATATACTTCAGGTCCAAATATATCCCTCCCATTAAATTTTTATGCTGATTTACCCTTATTTTTGACACTCACCCACTTAAACCATCTCAATTCCTTCTACTTTAAGTTCTTTTCTTTTCTTGCATTCTTCTATTTTCTTTTCTTCTCTTTTTTAATGATCCGCTTCTTATGAATCCAACCTCTTTAAAGTCTTTGCTCCACCTATTGTTGAATACTTTTCCGTTGACATTAATGATCCGTTTATCAGATATTGGAATTTTTTCCTGCATTTATATATGACAATCTTGCTTAGCTGATTATTTCAAGTATAAGTTTTAACATATGATAATAGACCAAAAGATGATTGCAGAAAGAAAATATTTTTTCTTATATATCGAAACTTTAAATTTTTTCTGTAATGAAGTTTATTCACCGTGAGGCCAAAAAAGGTTTAGATGACAGGGGTATAAATTGTGAATATATGTGTTATTTTTTGTATGAATTGAGAGAGTGGGCTGAAGATGAATTAAATAGGTGAGTTTGTAAAGTGAATCGCGCAAATATTTACATTTGGTGATGATTTATTTTTATTTTGAAGCTCATCATCATGTTTCCATTTGTAAAAAAAATAAAGATAAATCGCCTTTATAAAAAAAAAAAGAGAGGAGGAGGGGTTAAATCAACATAAAAGTATAATGAGAGGTATATTTGGATCCAAAATATATCTAGAGGGGTATATTTGGACGCAAAGTATAACGAAGGGTATATTTGAACCATTTCTAATAGTACAGGGGTATATTTGGACCTAAAGTATAACAGAAAGGGTATATTTGGACACAATGTATAACGAAGGGTATATTTAAACCATTTCTGATAGTACAGGGGTATATTTGACCCTTTTCCGTTTAAAATATGATATATTGCGTGCATCAATACTTGAATGCATCACAATAATATATTATGATTAGGTTTCTCTCTCAATTGGTTCAGAGTCAGAAATTAAATATTTTTTATCTACTAAATTTTGATGTTTGTTATATGATTAATGGATCTACCACAATGCACATAGATGAATTTTTCAAAAGAGATCGAAGATATATGTTAATTTTGCTTACATAAGAGGTAGAGTAGAATGCTAGTTTTTCTAACATAAACAAGAGAATTGCAACAACTAAGAAATATATTAAAAATTATCATAAGTATGATCCTCATTAAAAAATAATTCAGGTCAAGTGCTAAAAATATTTGCTGATCCAAAATTAATTTTATATTTTAGCTATAAAAGTTCCTATTGAATTAATGTTTCTAAAGGACAAAGTCTACAACATGCATAAAGCATTGCAGACCAATCAATTTCATATGCAATAATTCTTGAAAAATAAATGGAGTAAATGATCGACAATATGCTCTTGATGAGCCTACGTGTCACGACCCACCCCGTCGTGAGTGGTAGCCACCCAACTCCCGGATGAGCGAACCAATAGAGTTCAACCCTTTGCCTAGACTAACAGCCTAAAACCAGCAACTTAAAGTAAACTAGAAATCAAAATAAATAAAAACTATAGCATAATCATTAACCTGCGAAAAATCCCACCTAGGAACTGAAAGTCGTTGTACCAAACATCAATACCAATATCTAGAATACGGGGATGCAACCCCAAAAAAAAATATGAAGTACTTTTAAGTCCGAAATAAGTGGACTGAAACTCTAAAGATAACCCAAGGTAGCTCGAATCAAGCAGCTCACCTTTGAAAGTCAGGAATCATCGGCGCTAAAGGTGAGGTCGCGTCTCAGTCGCTGAAAGATTTCCTGTACTCACCAAAAGAAAAACAAGTGCAGTATCAGTATACCACACTGTGTACTGGTAGGATCATCAGCCAATTTCCAAATAAACAGTGTATAACAGTACAACAATATCAAGTATAAGGTACGGAAAACATGCATAAATAGCCACAGACACACTTAGACTACCAGTCTCTACTTAGCCTATTTTCGCATGAAATCCACCACCTAACTCTAAGCCACAACCATATACCATTAACTATACCTTTTCGTCTAGCCCAGACCCACCCTGGGATCCCCTCTAGACTATACACATGTACCTTGAATCAACCCGACCTAAACCAAGACCAACACAAATGTCAATGAACAACCCGGCCTAAACCAAGACCAACACAACAGTTAACCAGAATTTCTCCGGCCTCTCAAGGACCACCAAACTAATAACACATTTCAATAAGTAACCCGGTCCACTCACGGAACCAATATCAATCAATGCAACACAATAATAACAATGCAATGATGCAACCAAAGTAAACCCGTACCAGGCGTGGTACCCGTTCCAACCAATTGTTATACCCATATCAGGTGTGGTACCCGTGCCAATCATTTGTTATACCCGTACCAGGCATGGTACCCGAGCCAACCGAATGTCAATAATCCACAGTCAAATGAATGAACACACAACTTGTAAACCAATAAGCAAATACCGTTCAAATCACAGACTGTAAAGTAGGAACCTTAGACATTCTACACAACTTCCCTAAGCAATATAATTCATACAATCACTTAGATATGAGTACAAGAATATACAACATTCACATAAATCGTAAGCCATCACCTACCTCGAAATGATCCAAGTTCTATTCGACCCGAGCTTTCCCATGTTTCAGATTCCTCTCTCGTTCTTGATCTAAAAATAACACACAGTACATACAATTAACACACAAGGCCTGCACATTACCCAGATTATACCAAATCCCCAAACCCCAGGCCACCCATGACCATCCCACTCTTTTCTCGGGCTTTTCCACTGTTAATTCTCCTACTTCTATCATTTTTATAGGTAAAAACAGAGAATTAACCAACCTATGATCATAAAAATATACTTTTATCAACACCCAAGAACGTACATGCTTGGAATCCCCTTTCTTCCCTGAATTCTACCATTCCTAGGTTATTCCAACCTTCCCCAAGTTCCCTCCTAGCAATTCTACCGCATAGGAAATGTATTACAAAGATTGGGGAACAAAAACATTACCTTAGGGAAGAATTTTGACGGAAAAATGAAGAAAAACGCCTGGAATCGCCTAGCCCTTCTCCCAAAATGAATTGTAGAAAATTGAACTATTTTGGGGAAGTTTTTGCATTAAAAACCCATCGGCCCGCTATAGCGGTCCCCGCTCCACTATAGCGGTCCGGCTATAGCGGACGACTTTCGCTATAGCGGTCTTAAGTGGGTGTTAACCGCTTTGACCACCGCTATAACGGTATTTTCCACAACTATAGTGGAGGTCGCTACAGTGGACCATTGTGCTCGTTATGGACAGAATGTCCAGAAATCTCCCAGTTTTTGCTATTTTACAACACACTTGCTTTCCCCGACGACCCAAAATAACTCCTTCATGTTAAACGCGATTCCGGGAGTTCTACTTACATAAATTCGATTCTGAAAAGTCCCCCGGACTCCTTTATGTCTTGGCTACGTGGAAAACTAGTTCAAAACAAGACACATAAATCAATCCTTACCCGGATTTCCCTAGACTCTATCTCGCTCCAAAATCGGTCGAGGCTAGCCTAGCCTAAAATTTCAAACTCCCAAATCCAGAGTTTTCTAGCTCTAAAAATTGGCATGATTGGACTACTCATAATGATGGAACCGTTCATTACAACAAATACCAATTTACCCATCATTCATCCTCGATCGATCAAACTCAAAATTATGGAATTAAAAAGAGGAAAGTATAGTACCTGAATCCTCAAACAATTGAGGGTACTTGTACCGCATGTCCTTCTCGGTTTCCCAAGTGGCTTCCTCAACCTGACGATGCTTCCACTGAACCTTCACCATATTAATCACCTTTTTCCTCAACCTCCGAACATCTCGAGCAAGAATCAAAACTGGTTCCTCCTAATAACAAATATCCTTATTGAAAAGTACCTCATCCCACTTGATGATATAATCCCCATCCCCATGGTATCGCTTATGAATGGATACATGGAATACCGGATGGACGCCCGACAAACTAGGTGGAAGTGCTAACATGTAAGCCACTGGCCCCATAATTTTAAGAACTTCAAATGGACCGATGAACCGAGGGCTAAGCTTGCCCTTCTTACCAAACCGCATAACCCCTTTCATTGGTGACACCTTCAACAATACCTGTTCACCAGCCTAAAAATCCATGTCCCGAACCTTGCGGTCTGCATTCTCCTTCTTCCTGCTTTGAGCAGCCAGCAACTTGGTCTGTATGCCCCTTACCTTTTCTTGCGCTTCCTTCACTAAGTCTACTCCCAGAGGCTTTACATCGCCTTCCTCAAACCACCTAATCGGTGATCTGCAGTTCCTCCCATACAGTGCCTCGAACGGTGCCATGTCAATACTGGAGTGGTAGCTATTGTCGTACGAGAATTTGTACAACGGTAGAAACTGGTTCCAATGACCCTCGAAGTCCATCACACATGCTCTCAGTATGTCCTCCAATACCTGGATCGTTCTTTTTGACTGACCGTCAGTCTGAGGATGGAAGGCTGTGCTAAAGATGAGTTGTGTACCCAACTCTTCATGTAACGTTTCCCAGAACTTAGAAGTAAACTGCGTACCCCTGTCTGAAATAATGAACAGTGGTACCCCATGCAGTCTCACAATTTCCTTCACGTAGATCTTAGCTAATTGCTGCGAATTGTAATCTACCCTAATCAGAATGAAATGAGCAGACTTCGTCAGTATGTAAACAATGACCCAAATTGAGTCATGCTTCCCCAATGTCTTGGAAAGATGATGCGCCCAAATTACACCTCCAAAAGAAGTATAAAGCAGTCGCTGTTCAAATATAGAACCCAACTAAAGGTTGGGGTCGATCCCATAGGGGATATGGTTGGACTCGGGTCAATTAGTGTTTACTCAGTCTTTTAGTCATTTATTTCCCGCAAGGGGGGGTTTATAGTGACAAGTAATGATTGTAAATCAAAAGTAAACAAGTAACAATTGCTAGTTTCGAGAGTTGTAATCAATGAATGAGAAGACTAGGGTAGTGTTCCCCATGAGATCATAACTTAGTAAGGCATTGTACTTAGTAAACTAGTTTGGTGCTTATCATGCAGAATCGGTAAGTTAGGTTCACCTAATTCCTTGGTCCGACAACTAGGTGAATTTCAACACACGCCTTGGTCTGGCCGCGGGTATCTCTTTACTAACCCTTACCCTGGATCCCAGATTAACTATTCCCAGACAAGGTCAAGCTATTAGATAAGGGTTGGTAGCCTCAAATCTCCATTGTTAAACAACCCTTTTCCCATCCGTTACCTCCTTGGTCCCACAAGTAAGGATAAGGTGAGTTCTAACGTTGCGCACCGTTAAAAAGCAATCAAAACGAAGGGAAGAACAATACATGCATAAACACCTCCATAGATTATCTAAGTACTTTGCCTACTTCGTTAATCCTTCATGGTTCCCACAACCCTAGTGTTGGATTTAGCTGCTCATGTTTATAAACATGCAATTAATATTTGTTTGAGTAATCATCAATAGATACTTACAATTAAGAATAGATAAAACCAAAATCTTGAAGAACAAACTAAAGAACACTTCAATATCAAGAACTTGTATCCAGAATCAATGCCAAAATCCAAGTAATAAAATATCCGAAAGTAACTTGAAATAATTCGTGAACAACTAGTAACCACGAGTAACCACTTTAAAATAAAACCTAGGGTAAAGTATTTATAGACAAGGAAGCCAATTCCTAATTAGATTAGGAGTAGCTGGATGCGGCTGATCTGACGGGCTGCCTCACGGGCCGTCGCTGAGGCGACGAGAGTCATGGGTGCCCATCGGCCTTCTTTAGGTCTTCAAAAAAATCACTGCCATGTTCTCACGGGTTGGGGTCGACGGGATGTCGCAACTGCGACGCCCGTCGCTATCTCACGTTTCCTGACTTGGCATCTTTCCAGCTTTCCTTCCTGGTTTCCAAGGGTGGCTTGTCATGAGACATCAGGTTGGCGACGGGACATCGTGGTGCCCGTTGTCCTTCCTTTACCCTTAGAATATCCCACTGGAGCACTTTGACGGGCAAGGCTATGCCCCATCGCGTCTTCCACAGGCAGTTTGCTAGCCTATCGAGGCTCCCCAGACTTGGTGAATCCTGCTGCCTTACATTAACGGTCTGTCCCATGGGCCTTCGTGGATGTGACGCCCGTGGTGGCCTCTTTTTAGCCCAGAAATGCAACTTTTTGGTTTTCTTTTCTAATTCATAATTTGTCCCTGCACACTTAACAAATGACATTAAATCCAACTAAATATACTCAAGAACTCCCAAAAATCCTATGTTTTAAGCGTCAAAAGTGCCGTCAAATCCCGGCACATCAACACTCTCAACTTAGAATCTTTGCTTGTCCTCAAGCAACAGACACAAAAACAAAACTAAACGACGCTTTAAGCAAAAGAAAATCAGGAACTATGGTAGTCTTTTGTTTCATCAATTCAATACACAACAAGTACCCCCCCTCTTCTTTCAATACCAAAATCAGTGCATAGGTTCCATTCATCAAGACAACATAACGGGATCCAAGGATGACATTACCTTATCAATAGACGACCTATAATACACATATGAGATTTACACTAACAGTTAGCAGTCAAAATCGCTCTAGTGCCCTCACTACAAAGAAGTCCCACTCACACAGTAACACAATTATATTTTGGGGACTGAACTAAACACCCGCACTCAAAAAGATATTCAAGCAATGCATGCACAATACCAGAGGCTTGCCCTTATTTTCTATGCCTCAGTTTTTGAATAATTGGGTTAGGATCACTATATGACTTTCTTGGCTTGTAATACGGGCTTGGGAACGAGTATGGTAGATATAGGAAATAGTGACTAAACCCTCCTTGACACTACACTATCTTGATTCCACCCAACAGACCACTTCTAGACTTTTCCACCTTTTTCCTCCCTTTTTATTTCCCTTTTTTTTTCACAAGTGACGGGTGCGGCTTTTGTTTCAAACTCATTTAATTTTTCTTTTTCATGTTTCTTTTTCTTTTATTTTTTTTCTTTGCTTTTCTATAGCCACCGCACTTGTCATTTCTCCTTTTTATTTTTAACCTCCTCTATTCATACCCACACTTGTTACTCACCCCTACAGTAGCCACCTCAACTTAGGTGATTTGCCTGAGTTGAGGTACACGATGTCCAAGGAGGGACCATGGCTAAACTAAAGGTTCATAACAAGAAACAGGGAAGGTGATTAGGCTAATAACAAAAGGGTCAATGTAGGCTCAAAATCAGGGATCAAAGGGGATTAACCTCATTTGGTCGGTCATTTGGATAAAGTGGACTAATTCAAAAATGGCCTATGATCCTTTCCTGACCAACTATTCTACGACCTTGGAAAGACTAACCGGGCAAGTTCAAGATTGACACACAAAGCAAGAACCAGATAAATTAAGCTCACCAACACATGGCACAGAGTCGACAATCACATACTACCTACTAGGTTCATGCTCTAGCTTAAGACAATCATCAGATTGATAAACACAATTTCATGTGAGGATCCACAATGATTAGTCTATTAAAATCAGATACTAATATAACACTCAAAATTTTTGGAAGGGGTCTTCAGTTTTTCAATTCAAATTCAGTTCAAAAATCATATCATAGACTGCACCAAGTTCCTCTTCTTCTTTTACTATATACAACCTATCCTAAACGTGCTGGTTCAACAAAAATTAAAATCCTTAGGGAAAGAACACAGGCGAGAAAACCCTAATGAGTCGGGTACCTTGTGAGTACCCTCATGGGTTGCCTCCCATACAACACCTGATTTAACATCGCGACACGACCCGGGTCTCTTAGCTACTCAAACTTTGGCAAGAACCCATCAAAAACCAACTCATCCATTACTTCCCCCACCCCACCAAAAAGAAAAAGGGCATTGCCCTCAATACACAAAAAATATATGACAAACGGGGGTGAGAATATACCTATGGTGCCTAAGCGCCAGTACCGGGTGTCACATCCTTCAGGCCCTCAGGAATGGTGCCCGTAGTACTCTCCTCAATAGAGGATGCCTCCGCAGACCTTCATCAACAATAATAGCTGCCCGAGCAGCTTCATCATTAACCTCTCCCGTAGTGGTGTGTAAAGAAAGAATCTCTGTCTGGACAACAACACCACTAGCTGACCCACTTCTGCCTTTGCCATCTACCTCAATCTGGTGCTTCGCCAAGGATGCTTTGGCTAGCTTGTCCTTGGCTTTCTTCTCCCTCTTCTTGGCTCTGTCCAATTTCTTCTGTAGAGACCTTGGGCTAAGCAGAGCATCACCCTCATGAACCTGCTTATCCTTACTTTTCCTTTTCCATTTGTGTGTGGCAAGCTCGGGCTCATCAACTCTCTCGAGATCCTTTTCCCAGCTGAGCCCAAATGTGCATACGAAGCTCGGGATCTATAAAATCCTAAATATTGAGCGTGGGCTCCTCTGTGACCTGTGGCAAAAAAATTGGTGCTCTGCCTTGGGTCGACGGAGGATTCTTTAATTTGTTGACATCGGCCCTCAACTCTGCAATCTTTCTTTCATGCCTGACAACTCAAGCGCACCATCTCATTTAAGCGCTCATCTACCCTGTTCTCTAAAGCATCTATCCGGGCGTTAACAGTGAGGAATGGTGCTATGGCCCTTTGGATCGGCTGAAACTATAGAGCAAATGCATTCATTTACTTTCTGAGATCAAGTGTTCGCTGGACAGTGTTCACGAAGTTGGCCGGGTGGAAGGCGAAGATGACATCAATATCTATGGCAGGAGGTGCTGCGGAGGAGCCTGACTCAGCTCTCGAGGTGGTTGGACGAGCAACATTTTGCTCCAACTGAATACCCTGTGGGGTAGGTCTAGTAGTGGGGGATGCTGTCATATCCGGTGTTGGGACATGCTCCTCAAGATTTACAACCAATGGCTCCGTAGTGCTAGTCAAACCAAGCACCCTAGTCTCGTCTTTAGACCTCTCCAGATGGTGGGTCCTAGTAGCTTGAACAGGCTGATCTACCCCAGAATACCTGGGCACCTGAGCCTCTTCACATAGTTCAGTGAGCAAACAAGGGAATGGGTAGGAGGATCTGACTTTAGTAACTCTGTATCTAATCTCTTCTGCTATGATTTGTCCGAAGTTCAGATTGTACTTGCATATGAGAGCAGCTACTAGAATTTCCCTTTCCAGGGTCAACTTATTATCGGCCCCAGTATGCATCAACCTGAGTCTCACAAGAGCCCACCAAAAATTAGCCTCGAAAGATAAGGAGGCCTTCTGATAACCGGTTTGTCTTGCTCGAGCCATTGTGGTGTTCAAGTAGTAGTTAGGCGCTGGGCCAATCATTAAGTCCTTTTCTCTTAATGCTTTACCTGGTACTCATAATCAACCAGGTTTGTGGGTGCCTCGTAGCCTATCCTGAATAAAAATCTATTTATTGTTTCTACCGAGATATTGATTGGGACTCTCCTAACTAGAATGCTCTCGAGAGCGGGCAAATCTGCAATCTTTTGTCCTTTCTTGCACAGCTTCTTCTGTATCGCCTGATAGTTAGCATAGAATTCTCTCACGAGAGTTGGCTGGTAATCGAGGAGAAGCTTTCTAGTCCATCCCAGTTTGTAGTTTCTGAAGTACGCATCCAACTTGGGGAATTGGTTCAGCTTAAAAGGATCAATTTTCCACTCTTCAGCAATAGGCCTCCTCAGATGGCCCCGTACGGTCATTTCAAGGCTGTAATCATAGATGGACTTTGACCCTTCAACCGCCCATCTCTCAGTCTCACGAGCACGACCCAACACAACTCCAGCTCTAGAGGGTGAGGAGGTGCTCTTCTCTGGTGTAGTTATCTCGGTGTCTGAGTCAGCATTACCCCCTTTACTCTTTTCTGAACTATGCTTCAAGCCAAAGACTTCCTCATTTTCCGACTCCCCTCTGGTGTCACTTAAAACCTGAGTGTCCAATTCCTTGCCTATAGGTGCCTGCTCACTTTCAGTACCAGATTTGGATGAACCGGAGGAGGATCCTTTCTTGTCCGCAGGTGACTTGGCTCCTCTTCTTTAGAGTGAGAGGAGGATACTACCAATTTTCTTCTTACAGTGTTGACGAGGGGGGTGTTGTCATGTTCGCTCTGTTCTGCCTCACAATCAGTTGGGTAATCCTTTAGTCAGGATGGTACAGAGGCATCTTTTGCTTTGCGGGCCCCCCTCATCTCAGTGATGTCTTTGGAGCCATTTAGTACCTGTAGGGAACTCATGTTATAGATCGGGACCAAATATGCAAACCCAGTAAAATTTGACACTTAGATTTTTTTTTACAGAATATCACCTCCCACGGGCTTAGGAGGGCCGACGTCCCGTGGCCACGAGCGTCGGAATTGACCAATGAATTTACAGGAGAAATCCTCCCTCCCACGACCCTGTGCCATGGGCGTGAGAGGTCTGACGTCCCGTGGGACAGGGCGTCGGATTGAGGCAGTGGATTTTTTAAGGACATCGGTCCTGCCACAGGATCCTGCCACGGGTATGGGAGGTCCAATATCCCGTCGGCTTAGGCGTAGGATCTGGCCAGAAACTTTTCCAAGTTTTAGGCCATCCCCACGGCCTGACCGACGTCCCATCGTTCCTCAGACGTCCTGTGTGAGGGCCCGTAGGATCCAATCAGTGCAACTAAAATCACATCTCCCTCTCTTGTTCTACATTTAGCGTTTGCTTACCTCTCACACATCAAACACAACACCCAAAAGCATATGCATTCATAAATGAAAGCTACTACCAACCCTTAATTCCCCAACACACTAACATGCATTTACCGACTCATTAAGTAATATTGATGCACTTAGGGTTGTGATTTTTAAGCACAATGGACAAATTTCAACCTAACAAGGACCCTATCTTGTAAACCCTTTAGCCATTGACACCCAACTACAAGGAAGAGAGAACTTACTTTGTTGGCTTAGCAAAAGCTTCTTGCAACAATACTTGATGAATAGGGTGCTTGAGGCTCGTGTGGGAATCGGTGGTCGTGAGTTTAGTAGGATGGGGGATTTTTGGGAGGTTGATCGAGTGAGAGAAATATTTTGAGATAGGGGAGTTGGAGAGATGAATGAATTAATTTGACCTTAAAGGAATGAGGTCAAACAAAACTTAGAGGTGGGGAAAGAGAAAAATGAAATGTCGGGTCGGGTCGGGTCAACCAAGAAAAGATTTTAAAATTAATGTTGACCCTCTGTTGATAGACCATGACGATGGGCTGTGAGATGTCCCGTCAGACTAGCAACTTCCCGTCATAGAGGTCTTTACCTGGACATCGACCATTGTTAGCATGGGGGAGTGACACCCATTTTGACACCCGTCGGGGGAGCGACGCCCCATCATGTAGGTCGTAGAAGTGAGGCAGTCACTCCCTCTTCAACACTTAGAAAATTTAGAGGGTACTTACCTGGGAGCCTTCTAACGCCCATTCCTATGCCCGTCGGGGCCGCAATGGCCCATCACGTGGGATGTGGGAATGGGGCAGATGTTCTTCTTCCCATACTTAGAATTTTTTTCCTTCTTGATTAGGGGCTTCATGCCCAACCCCACGCCCGTCGGGGCCGCGACGGCCAGTCATAGAGCCCGTGGGATCCCCTTTTTTGCCTGTAGTTTCAGCACTTTGTGCTCATATCTCATCCTCCTGCAAAATGAACACACATTAAACCATGGTTTGCCTCCCTTGCAACTCTTTATTTAATATCGCGGCACGGCGCAAGTGTTTTGACTACTCAGACTTTGCCAAAACACTTTACAATCCTTTAACTACAACTAACATAAAGTAAAGTACAACGTCATGGGTTGCCTCCCATGCAACGCCTGATTTAACATCGCGGCATGATGCAGGCTGGTTGATTACTCAGACTTCATCAAGCTCCTTGGGTGGGACAAACTCGTCAATGCTCCATGCTTCAATAGTCTTGATCTCCTCTGCCGTGCCGAAATAGGCTTTGATCCGCTGACCGTTTGCTTTGAACCTTTTTCCCTCAAGGTTTCCAAGTTCAATGGCCCCATGAGGGAAAACTTGTACCGCCTTTAAGGGTCCAATCCACTTAGACTTCAACTTTCCAGGAAACATGCGAAGTCTAGAGTTAAAAAGCAGGACCAAGTCACCCGGCTGAAACTCTCTCTTCTCTATCTTCCGGTCATGATATAGCTTCATCTTCTCCTTGTACAGAGCTGAACTTTCATATGCGTTCAGACGAAATTCATCCAACTCATTCAGCTGTCCTAACCCTGCAATGATGCTGCACCCTAATCCAAGTTTAGCTTCTTCAAGGCCCACATGGCCTTGTGCTCTAGTTCAATCGGAAGATGGCATGCCTTACCAAACACAAGATGATATGGAGACATGCCTATTGGAGTTTTGTACGCAGTTCGGTACGCCCACAATGCATCCTCAAGTTTTCGCGTCCAATTCTTTCTATTTGCATTGACAGTCTTGGACAGGATTGACTTAATTTCTCTGTTGGAGACCTCCACTTGCCCACTCGTCTGAGGATGATAAGGGATTGCAACCTTGTGTTTCGCTCCATATTTTTCAAGTAACTCTCGAAATAGCTTGTTGCAAAAGTGAGAGCCTCCATCACTAATAATGGCCCTTGGCATCCCGTACCTAGAGAAATTGTTCTTTTTCAAAAATGTTGTGACACATTTACCTTCATTATTGGAAAGCGCAACCGCCTCCACCCACTTTGATACGTAGTCAACAACCACCAATTTATACCGGTTCCCATCGGACAACACAAACAGACCCATGAAGTTTATACCCCAGACGTCAAACAGCTCAATCACAAGGATGTGATTCATATGGAGATCATGCCTGCTTGAGATACCTCCTTCCCTCTGACACCTGCTGCAAGTCTTAACAAATTCATGGGCGTCTTTATGGATAGTCGACCAATAATAGCCGCATTGCAAGATCTCATGCGCCGTCCTAACAGGGGATGAATGGCACCCTTCTAGTATTTCCATCATCTCAGCTTCAGGTACACATCTCCGGATCACAGTATCATCACACACACGGAACAATAATGGTTCTTCCCAGAAGTACTTCTTAACATCGGACATGAATTTCTTTCTTTGGTGAACAAACAAATCTTCAGGCACTAAATCACTTGCCAAATAGTTGGCAATGTCCGCAAACCATGGGATCAAGTCTTGAGAAGCAGCCAATACTTATTCATCAGGAAACCAGTCATTAATCTCTTTCTCATCATTCAGCTTTAGCATAGCCTCTTCTTCCAGCCTAGACAAATGGTCTGCCACTTGATTCTCTGTCCCTTTTCGATCTTTGACTTCAAAATCAAACTCTTGCAGCAACAACACCCATCTAATTAACCTTGGCTTCGCATCCTTCTTCGCCATGATATAACGAAGAGCTACATGGTCAGTGTGCACCACTACCTTGGTGCCAAGTAAATAAGATCTGAATTTTTTGAACGCAAAGACCACAACAAGCAGCTCCTGTTCAGTCACAGTATAATTATTCTGAGCGGGGTTAAGTGCCTTGCTAGCATAGTATATAGGATGGAGGATATTTTCATGCCTTTGGCCTAGGACTGTTCCTAGCGCCACCCCACTAGCATCGCATATAACCTTAAATGGTTGAGACCAATCAGGAGAGATAATGATAGGAGCTGAGACCAACTTCTCTTTAAGGCACTCGAACTCCATCAAACATGCCTCATCAAACACGAACTTTACCTCTTTCTCCAACAGCTTGCACAATGGATTAGCAATTTTGGAGAAGTCCTTGATAAATCTCCTATAAAAACCAGCATGCCCCAAGAAACTCCGAATTCCCTTCACAGAAACTGGTGGAGGCAATTTTTTGATCACCTTAGTTTTTGCTCTATCAACCTCTATACCCTTCTTAGAAATCTAGTGACCAAGCACTATGCCCTCTTTAACCATGAAGTGACACTTTTCCCAATTCAGCACTAGGTTGCACTCTTCACATCATTTCAATACACAACCCAGATGATCTAGACAATCTTTAAAAGAGTCACCTACCACTGAAAAGTCATTCATAAAAACCTCTATAGTGTCTTCCACCATGTCTGAGAAAATGGACATCATACACCACTGAAAAGTTACTGGCGCATTACAAAGACCGAATGACATCCTTTTGAACGCAAACGTCCTATACAAACAAGTGAAAGTGGTCTTCTCTTGGTCTTCAGGGGTAATAGAGATCTGATTGTAGCCCGAATACCCATCAAGAAAATAGTACCAACCTCTACCTGCAAGACGATCTAGCATCTGATCCATGAACGGCATTGGAAAATGGTCTTTCTCAGTCCACACATTAAGTTTTCTATAGTCCATGCATATACGTCAGCTTGTGATGGCTTCATCGGAATCAACTCATTCTTTGTATTTGGGACCATAATAATCCCTCCTTTGTTTGGTACACATTGGACCGGGCTCACCCACTTGTTGTCTGAAATCGGATACACCACACCTGCATCCATCCATTTAATAATCTCCTTCTTGACGACTTCTTGCATAGGTTGGTTTAACCTACGCTGATGCTCAATAGATGGAACACAATCAGGCTCGAGCTAGATTTTGTGTATACAAATTCCGGGTGGAATACCAATGATGTCTGCGATGGTCCAACCAATGGCTCTCTTAAACTTCCTCAAAACCGAAACCAGGGCTTCAACTTGCGCTTCAACTAGATCTGCAGTAATGATTACCGGCAAAGTCTGATTAGCTCCCAAGAATACATATCGAAGATATGCTGGAAGTGCTTTGAGCTCCAAGACTGGAGGTTCTTCAATGGATAGGCGGGCAGGTGGTGTCTGCGTATTCTTCAAGTCCAAGTTCAGCTTCTTTGGTGCATAACTGTAAGATCCCGCACCTGCAAGTGCTGCTACTATTTTGTCGTACTCCTCAATATCGTCACCTTCAAAGTTTATAATGACTGCTGCAAGGGCTTCGACACCAAGTCTCTCCTCAATAGGTTAAACCAGCTGGTCCTCATCAATAACATCAATAACTGACGCCACTCGTGTATCATCATGGTGCTTCATGGATTTGAACACATTTAAAGTCACCTCCTCATCATTCAACCTGAATTTTATCTGACCTGTTTCCAAGTTAACTAAAGCGCGTCCAGTAGCCAAGAATGGTCGCCAAAAATAATGGGCACCTCAAAATCAACCTCGCAATCCAGAATAACGAAATTTGCGGGAAAGATAAATGTGTCAATCTTTACCAAAATATCATACAGAATTCCCACAGGCCTCTTCACCATGCGATCAGCCATAAGAAGCCGCATTGTAGTCGGAGTGGGGGCTCCCACACCCAGCTGATTGTATACTGCTAGTGACATTAGATTTATACTAGTACCCAGATCACACAAAGCTTTAGCAAAATAGAATGCTCCAATCGTGCAAGGAATGGTGAAGGTTCTAGGATCTTCCTTCTTCTGCACCATAGAACAAGACACTATTGCACTGCAGTGGTGCAAATTGTTAACTGGCTCAAAACTAACCGTTCTCTTCCTCATCACCAGATCCTTCATGAATTTTGCATAGCCAGGCATCTGCTCTAATGCCTCGACTAACGGAATATTGACTGATAACTGCTTCAGCATGGAGATAAACTTGTGAATTTTGCCATCCTCAACCTTCTTCTTTAACCTCTGGGGATAAGGTAGAGGAGTCAATGGCATGGGTTTCAGGAACGGTGCCACTTCTTTGCTCTTTGTCTTTAACTTAACAGTCGGTCTCTCAGATGACCCTTCACCACTAGCTTTCTCTTCAAATCGGCTACAATATCATCATCATTCTTCTCAACTTCGGCTAGCTTATCAACAATAATAGGCATAGGAGGATCAACAGTCTGCTTTTTGCTCTAAGTGGTCACCTCCATAACATGTTGATCATTTTTCGGGTTCTAAATAGTGTCACTTGGGAGAGTACCCTTTTGGCGCGGGTTCATGCTGGTTGACAACTGGTGCATCTGTATTTCAAGATGCTTTATGGATACGGCGTGAGACTCCACCTTCTGACTGATACCTGAAAGTTCGACTTTTATTTCCTTCATAATTGCATCCATGGATTTAACCTTTTGGAACACCTTGTTGATCAATTCCATCATGGTAGGTTGATCAGCCCTCTCTTCATGAGTCGCAGGCAGAATGTAAAGGCCAGTTCTATCATTTTTATATCCATTCTTTTTTCGCCAATCACCATCTCTATACCCAGACCGATTGTAGTAATCATATCTGTTCTGACCTTGATTTCCTTGGCCAGAAGCCCAAAAATCCATCCCTGATCATTCATATAACTAACTTCTTCTTTGAATGAGTAACCGTCTGGTCTAGGTGCCTTGCCTTGTGACCCGATGGCTTTTACCTTCTCTACTCCCTCATCTAGGAATTTCTTTGTAAGCAACCCAAGTGTCATGTTCATCTCATCAACTTCCTGTTTAATGTCTTGCAATTCATTCGGATCTACTAACTTACCAACTGCATAAGTACCTGCTGGAATCTCAGCCTCTCTAGTATGCCATGCTCGGTTAGTCTTTGCAACCCTATCCAGCATCTCTGCAGCCTCATAATATGAATTCTCCATGAATGCTCCTCCAGTTACAGTATCAGCTACTGCTTTAGTGTTTGCGTTCAAATCCTTGTAGAAGATCTCCATCAGATGCCTTGAAGGAATTTCGTGTTTCATAACTTGTTTCAGCTTCTGCTTAAACCTCAGCCAAGATTCATACAATGCTTCTGCTGGCAGTTGCTTAAAATTATAGATCTCCTATTTTAGCATCAACATCCTCGATGGAGGAAAGAATCGCTCTAGAAATTGATTCTTCAGCTCGTGCCATGTGTATATAGAACTATCAGGCAGTTTTGAGAGCCATTTAGTCACCTCACCAGTCAATGAAAATGGAAATAACCTTAGTCTGATAGCCTCCTGCCCCACTCCTGGCATATTGTACGATTTGCTAATCCCCAAAGAATTCTGCACATGTGTAATTGCATCCTTCATGGGCTTTCCTGAATACAGTCCTTTCAAGTTCAGCAGATGGATCATGGCGCTGGTGATATCAAACTTTGTTCCTTCATCCAATGGTGGAAGCACTATAGGTCCAGTATTTTCGAATTCCTCCTCATCATCATCCTCATCGTCATAATACCAAGGAATATATGCCTTTGCTGTTGCATCTACTGACCCCGATTATATGGTACACGTCTAGTTGCTGCCTCATCCCAGACATCATGCTGGCTTCCTAACCCTTCTTTCTCAGTTGCAGCATTCCGAGCTGCGAGATCTTTTGCAATTTGAGCATCTTCAGAAGCTAGGGCATCTTCGTCTTCTTTTTGGCGTGCTACTTCTTCCCTTTTCTTTTGCTCGGCTTCAGCTAGTAACCAAGTTGTGATCTACTCTTGAGTCTCGTGCTCTCCATCCTTAGACATGTTTCGTAATGTTTTGGAGAGCTCTGGATCGTAAGGGATCAAGGGATTTCCTTGACTCCTTGTGCTTGACATGCACAAGTGTGCAACCTGTGATCAAAACAAAAACAACAGAAAAAGTAAAATCAGGAAATAAGGACTATATGTGAAATAAACACAATCTCTCTTAATCCTAAATCGTATTCCCCGACAACGACGCCAAAATTTGATGCGCTCAAATTACACCTCCAAAAGATGTATAAAGCGCTCACTGTTCATAAATAGAACCCAACTAAAGGTTAGGGTCGATTCCATAGGGAATATGGTAGGACTAGGGTCAATTAGTGTTTACTCAGTCTTTTAGTCGTTTATTTCCCGCAAGGGGGTGGGGGTTATAGTAACAAGTAATGATTGTAAATCAAAAGTAAACAAGTAACAATTACTAGTTTTGAGAGTTGTAATCAATGAATGAGAAGACTAGGGTAATGTTCCCCATGAGATCATAACTTAATAAGGCGTTGTACTTAGTAAACTAGTTTGGTGCTTAGCATGCAGAATCAATAAGTTAGGTTCACCTAATTCCTTGGTCCGACAACTAGGTGAATTTCACCACACGCCTTGGTCCGGCCGCGGGTGTCGCTTTACTAACCCTTACCATGGATCCCAGATTAGCTATTCTCGGACAAGGTCAAGCTATTATATGAAGGTTGGTAGCCTCAAATCTCCGTTGTTAAACAACCCTTTTCCCATCCGTTACCTCCTTGGTCCGGCAAGTAAGAATAAGGCGAGTTATAACGTTGCGCACTGTTAAAATGCAATCCAAACGAAGGGAAGAACAATACATGCATAAACACCACCCTAGATTACCTAAGTACTTTGCCTACTTTGTTAATCCTTCATGGTTCCCACAACTCTAGTTGTGGATTTAGCTACTCATGTTCATACGCATGCAATTAATATTTGTTTGAGTAATCATCAATAGATACTTACAATTAAGAATAGAGAAAACCAAAATCTTGAATAACAAACTCAAGAACACTTCAATATCAAGAACTTATGTCCGGAATCAATGCCAAAATCCAAGTAATAAAATATCAGAAAGTAACTTGAAATAATTCGTGAACAACCAGTAACCACGAGTAACCACTTTAAAATAAAACCCAGGGTAAAGTATTTATAGACAAGGAGGCCAAATCCTAATTAGATTGGGAGTAGCTGGACGCGGCTGATCCAACGGGCTGCCTCACAAGCCATCGCTGAGGCGACGGGCATCGTGGGTGCCCGTCAGCCTTCTTTAGGTCTTCATAAAAATCACTGCCACATTCTCACAAGCTGGGGTCGATGGGACATTGCAGTTGCGATGCCCGTTGCTGTCTCATATCGCCTGACTTGGCATATTTCCAGCTCTCCTGCCTAGTTTCCATGGGCAGCTTGTCACGGGACTTCGGGCTGGTGACAGGACATCATGGTGCCCGTCGTCCTTCCTTTACCCTTAGAATATCCCACTAGAGCACTTTGATAGGCAAGGCTACTCCCCATCGCGTCTGCCATGAGAAGTTTGCCAGGCCGTCAGGGCTCCCCAGACTTGGTGAATCCTGCTGCCTTACTTTAATGGTCTTCCCCACTGGCCTTCGTGGATGTGACGCCCGTGGTGGCCTCTTTTTAGCCCAGAAATGTAACTTTTTGGCTTTTTTTTCTAATTCATACTTTGATCCTGCACACTTAACAAACAACATTAAATCCAACTAAATGTACTCAAGAACTCCCAAAAATCCTATGTTTTAAGCGTCAAAAGTGTCGTCAAATCCCGGCACATCAGAAGACCCACCACGAAATCCATGGCTATCCTTTCCCATTTTCACTCTGGAATTGGCATTCTCTGAAGTAGCCCTGCAGGTCTTTGATGTTCATACTTCACCTGCTAGAAGTTCTGACATTTGTACACAAAATCCACTATGTCCCTTTTCATCCCGGGCCACCAGTAACGCTCCCTCAAGTTCCTATACATTTTTGTCACACCCGGATGAATTGAGTACCGAAAACCATGGGATTTCGCTAAGATTCTCTGAACCCGAGGAACACAAATCCTCTCCCTAAAATTCAACACTCTACCAGAGTCTAACATGACATCTCTGGACTCTCCGGATATTACCTTACCTCGCAACTTACCCAGTTTCGGATCCTAAAACTGTTTCACCTTTATTTCCTCTATGAAGGTGGCCTTGACCTCAATGCTGGCCAACAACCCACCTTGATCTGAAACACCCAAGTGCATGAAATTGGCCTCCAAATCCCGAATCTCCTTAGCTAGTGGTCGTTTGGACACCCCCAAACAATCCAAGCTACCCATGCTAATAGTTTTCTGGCTTAATGCGTCTGCCACCACATTAGCCTTACCCGGATGGTATTGAATGGTCAATTCATAATCCTTTAATAGCTCCATACACCTCCTCTGCTTCAGATTCAAATCCTTCTGAGTGAAAATGTACTACAGACTACGATGATCTGTGAATACCACACACTTGACATCATACATGTAGTGTCTCCAAATTTTCAATGCAAAAACCACCGCTGCCAACTCTAAATCGTGAGTTGGTTAATTCCTCTCATGCACTTTCAACTGCCTGGATGCATAGGCTATCACATTCCTATCCTGCATCAACACAGTACCCAAACCAGAATGTGAAGCATCACAGTAAACAACAAAATCTTTACCTTCAACCGGCAAGGACAAAATAGGGGCTGTGGTCAAAAGAGTCTTGAGCTTTTGGAAGCTCTCCTCGCACTTGTCGGACGACACGAATAGTACCTCCTTCTGTGTCATCCTGGTCAGGCGAGTAGCAATAGAAGCAAAATTCTTAACAAACCTCCGGTAGTATCCTGTGAGCCCAACAAAATTCCTCACCTCGGTCACAGAGCTAGGCCAAACCCAACTCTTAATTGCCTCAATTTTCTGGGTATCCACCATCACTCTTCTTTTTGACACTACATGCCCTAAGAATGCCACAGAAGTCAACCAAAACTCGCACTTAGTGAATTTTTCTTAAAGCTTTTGGTACCCCAAGATATCCAACACAATACTAAGATGATTAGCATGCTCCTCCTTACTCTTGGAGTAGATCAAAATATCATCGATAAACATGATAACGAAGTAATCCAAGTAAGACTTAAACACCCCATTCATCAAACTCATGAATGCTGCCGGCGCATTGGTCAAACCAAACGACATTACTAGAAACTCGTAATGCCCATACCAAGTCCAAAAAGCAGTCTTCAGAATGTCCTCAGGTTTAATCTTTAACTGATGGTACCCCGACCTCAAGTCGATTTTTGAGAACACTGATGCACTTTGAAGCTGGTCAAACAAATCATCTATACGGGGTAGAGGGTACTTATTCTGGATGGTCACCTTGTTCAACTGCCTATAATCTATGCACATCTGCATACTACCATCCTTCTTCTTTACAAATAAAACTGAAGCACCCCAAGGCAAAGAACTAGAACGTATAAATCCCTTATCTAGGAGTTCCTACAGCTGAGTCTTAAGTTCCCTTAACTCTGCCGGAGCCATACGATACAGAGGAATGGAAATGGGATGAGTGTCTGGCTCCAAATTAATACAAAAATCTATATCCCTGTCCGGAGGCATACCAGGCAAGTCCGCTGGAAATACCTCTAAAAATTTGGAAACCACTGGAACTGACTCAATAGGCGGGGACTCCATACTATCATCCCGGAGATGAGCCAAGAAAGCTAGACACCCCCTCCCCACTAGCTTCCTAGCCTGGACAAATGATATTATCTTTACTGGCTTAGGCCTGTACACACCTTCCCACTCTAGTCTATCCTTATCCGGAATCTCTAGAGCCACAGTCTTGGTGTTATAGTTCAACACAACATGATAAGGAGATAGCCAAGTCATACCCAAGATAATATTAAAATCAGCCATATCCAGAATTACCAAGTCTACCCAACTATGTTACCCCACAAACACAACAGAACAATCACGATATACACGAGTCACAATCACCGACTTTCCAACTGGGGTAGAAACATAGATAGGGGAATCAAAGATATCACAAGTCAAACCCAGCCCCAAAGCAAAACTCACAGACACATAAGAATACATAGAGCCTGGGTCAAATAATACCAAAGCCATTTTATCACAGACAAGAATAGTACTTGTGATCATTGCATCTGAGGCTTCCACCTCGGTCCTCCCTGGAAAAGCATAGCAATGATCCCGATCATCAATCAAGGCAACTTCTCTGGCCGGCTGCACCGCACCCCTGCCTGCGCCACCATTTTGTTGGTCTCCCCAGCCTCTTTGAAAATTACCTCGCCCACCCTATGGACGATCCCTAGCATTACCGCCTCTGCCTACCAGAACCACTGCTCTAGTCTGCTGCTAACCCTGATTACCTGTCTGCCTATGTGGACACTCCCTCTTAAAGTGGACCATCTCACCACAATAGAAGCAACCACGGTCAAGAGTAGGTCTGCTAGCTGATGTATAAGACGCTCTCTGGCCTCTAGGAGCTGAAAACTGAGCTCCCTAACGACCACCTGTAGTAGCTGGCAGAGCTGACTAAATAGGACGGGCCGGGTAAGCCTGCTGATGCTAGCCCCTGGATTATGAACCACCATAGTTTCCCTCATTCCGGGGCTTCTTGGCTAAAGCCTTAACCTGCCCCGCTTGCCTGACTCTCTCAATCTTCTTCACATAATCCACGACATCATTAAAGCGCTTTCTTGAAGAATTCATATGCACTGACAGTACCTGCAGTTCACTATTCAGACCCTTGACAAACAACCGGACCCGTTCCTCCTCGGAACCCAATATCTGTGTAGCAAAATGGGACAGCGCATGGAACTTAGCCTCATAAGCTGAGACCGACATGCTACCCTACTCCAAGTTCAGAAATTCATCCTTCTTCTAGTCCCTTAAAGTACGGGGAACGTACTTCTCTAAAAATAACGCGTGGAACTGCTCCTAAGTCAGTGGAGGTAGAATAGAAGACTGACACTCAACTTGAGACCTCCACCACTGCTTGGCATCACCCTGCAGCTGAAAAGTGACAAACTCAACCCTATGCTGACGTACAATACCCAATTTGTGTAACCTCTCATGGCAATCCAGGATGAACTCATAGGCATCCTCTTTATCTGTACCCTAAAACATCAGAGGTTTCAGCTTAAGAAACTTAGTCAGCATCTCATGCTCATTCCCTGTCATCACTGGGTCTAACATTGGCCTGAGGAGATCATTTGTGCCTGAATCTGCGTCCATCCTGGGCGGAGGAGATCATTTGTGCCCGAAGCTGCATCCATCCTGGGTGTTGTAGTAACCGTTGGCTGAGTATCCAAGGCCTGATTTGCATAATCTGTGGGTATGGCTCCAGCACCAACCAACCCACTCAGAATATCCCACGCCTGCTTAAAAGCTGTAGGTGTCAGAGTAGTAAGGCCTGCTCCCCCCAACTGGTGCTGCCTCTGCTTCATCCCCTCCATTCTCTACAACCACTTCTTCTACGCCCTCAGCCATATGATCCTGAGGTGGGGTAGGGGTTACCTCACGTGCAGCAGCAACTCGAGCTCCACCCCTGATGGGTGCGGCTCTAGCTCATCCCCTGCCCCTTCCCCTACCTCTGCCATGAACTGCCGGTCCCGCTGGCCTTGCTCCTTTATTCCTTGTAGTAACCATTTGTGGACATAAGAGTGAATGAAGTTAGATACCAATTTGTATCACCAGATATCAATTGGAATCAAGTTATAGCATGAAGGAAAGAAGGAAGAGATGGTTTTTCCTAAAGCCCCATAGCCTCTCGAAGAAAAGTACGGACTTCTTCTCACCGTTCTGCAAGACTCTACTAGACCTGTTTGGTATGACGAGATTAACGAACCTAGGCTCTGATACCATCTTTGTCACGACCCAACCCGTTGTGAGTGGCACCCAGCCAACCCCCGAATAAGCAAATCAATAGAGTTCAACCCTCTGCCTAGACTAACAGCCTAAAACCAGCAACTTAAAGTAAACTAGCAATAAAAATAAGCAAAATCTATAGTATAATCATTAACCTGCGAAAAATCTCACCTAGGAACTGAAAGTCATTGTACCAAACATCAATACCAATATCTAGAATATGGGGATGCAACCCCAAAAGAAAATACGAAGTAGTTTTAAGTTTGAAACAGGTGGACTGAAACTCTAAAGATAACCCAAGGTAGCTCGAATCAAGCAGTTAACCTTGAAAGTCAGGAATTATCGACGCTAAAGGTGAGGTCTCGTATCAGCCGCTGGAAGATTTCCTGTACTCACCAAAAGACAAGAAAGTGCAGTATCAGTACACCACCACTGTGTACTGGTAGGATCATCAGCCAATTTCCAAATAAATAGTGTATAACAGTACAACAATATCAAGTATAAGGTATGGAAAACATGCATAAATAGCCACAGACACACTTAGACTACCAGTCTCTACTTAGCCTGTTTTCGCATGAAATCCACCACCTAACTCTAAGCCACAACCATATACCATTAACTATATCTTTCCGTCTAGCCTGGACCCACCCTGGGATCCCCTCTAGACTACACACATGTACCTTGAATCAACCCGGCCTAAACCAAGACCAACACAAATGTCAATGAACAACCCGGCCTACATCAAGACCAACACAACAGTTAACCAAAATTTCCTCGGCCTCTCAAGGACCACCAAACTAATAACATATTTCAATAAGCAACTCGGTCCACTCACGGAACCAATATCAATCAATGCAACACAATAATAACAATGCAATGATGCAACCAAAGTAAACTCGTACCAGACGTGGTACCCATGCCAACCAATTGTTATACCCGTACCAGGCGTGGTACCCATGCCAACCATTTGTTATACCCGTACCAGGCATGGTACCCGAGCCAATCGAATGTCAATAATCCACAGTCAAATGAATGAACACACAACTTGTAAACCAATAAGCAAATACCGTTCAAATCACAGACTGTAAAGTAGGAACCTTAGACATTCTACACAACTTCCCTAAGCAATATAATTCATACAATCACTTAGATATGAGTAAAAGAATATACAACATTCACATAAATCGTAAGCCATCACCTACCTCAAAATAATCCAAGCTCTATCCGACTCGAGATTTCCCATGGTCCGGATTCCTCTCTCGTTCTTGGTCTAAGAACAACACACAATACATACAATTAACACATAAGGCCTGCACATTACCCGGATTATACCAAATCCCCAAACCCCAGGCCACCCATGGTCATCCCACCCTTTTCCCGGGCTTTTCCACCGTTAATTCTTCTACTTCTATCATTTTATGGGTAAAAACAGAGAATTAACCAACCTATGATCATAAAATTATACTTTTTTCAACACCCAAGAACGTACATGCTTGGAATCCCCTTTCTTCCCTGAATTCTACCATTCCTAGGTTATTCCAACCTTCTCCATGTTCCCTCCTAGCAATTCTACCGCATAGGAAATTTATTACAAATATTGGGGAACAAGAACCTCACTTTAGGGAATAATTTCGATGGAAAAAGGAAAAAAAGCCTGGAATCGCCTAGCCCTTCTCCCAAAATGAATTGTAGAAAACTGAACTATTTTGGGGAAGTTTCTGCATTAAAAACCCATCGGCCCACTATAGCGGTCCCGCTCTGCTATAGCGGTCCCGCTATAGTGGACGACTTCTGTTATAGCGGTCTTAAGTGGGTGTTGACCGCCTTGACCACCGCTATAGCGGAGGTTTCTACGGCAGACGTTGCGCTCTTCACGGACAGATTGTTCAGAAATCTCCTAGTTTTGGCTATTTTACAACACACTTACTTTTCCTGACAACTCGAAATAACCCCTTCACATCAAACGCAATTCTGGGAGTTATACTTACCCAAATTTGATTCTGAAAAGTCCCCCGGACTCCTTTATTTCTTGGCTACGTGGGAAAATAGCTCAAGACAATACACATAAATCAATCCTTATCCGGATTTTTTTAGACTCTACCTAGCTCCAAAACTAGCCGAGGCTAGCCTAGCCTAGAATTTCAAACTCCCAAATTCAGAGTTTTCTAACTCTAAAGCTTGGCACGATTAGACTACCCATAACGACGGACCTGGTTGTTACATTATGATATAATCCTTCATGAAACCTCATGAGAGATTTAGGTACCTAAGAAAAATAATAAAATTTATGAGATCTCAGTAAGTTATGTCCAATTGCGAACAAATACAAATAAAATGTATCATTGATGATATCTTTGATACAATATAGTGAATAATAATGTAAAGATTGTGATGATCTGAATCTTATGTCTATTTAAGCATACTAATGTAAGAATATTTATTAAGTGAAATGATGCCTCTTGATAAGTGAAAAGCTTATTGGACCAACACTCCAGACATCAAAAGATGTCACACATTTAATAATGGCTATTGTCACTTGACAAAAATTATCTAAAATTTCTAAAGGATTCTAACTGCCTGAAGTATGTACAAGTTCTTTCAAAATTTATTTATAATTCTCATGTACCTCACCTCTGAGGTAGTGGTATGGACTGCGTACACTCTACCCTCCCCAGACCCCACGCTGTGGGAATACACTGGGTATGTTGTTGTTGTTGTTGTATGTGGATTAAATCAATCAAGGTTGATGTACTAGAATCACTTTAGTGAATATTTATAGACGCAGGGTATAAATATGACTTTGTTTATCCATGTGTATTTATGACAATTAAAACCTTTAATATTATTATACAAGTTCATAACTTGAATACATTGAAACTTTTGAAGAGTTTCCAAGAATAATAGATTATCTACTTAAAGAAATTAAAATGAAAAACTTGCAGAATTCTTTAGTCCTAAAGTATCATATCCTTATTCAATTGATGCATTTAAATATTATGTTATAACTATGATTCTGATATAGTTTTACTCCTACATGGAGATATAGAAATAGTATCAATTTTAAGTCCTGATATGGATATCTTTATCCTAATAAATATTATCAATTTTTTTAGATGTTTAATTCAGACATATTATTTATTTCCTTGAGTAATTACGATCATATGATATTATTGTAGATGACAATAAAATCATACAAAAATACCAGGAGCATTGTTGATCATTAAGGGGCCAGACTCAAGGAGCTATGCGAAGGTGCCTTATACGGCCAACACAGTTATCACGCCTCAACCTCAGGAGGCGCAACTAGCACCTGGTGCCATACTTGACCCTAAGTCGACCCAGTTGAGCATGTATGCTACTAGTGTACACCAAGTACATTCAACAAATACAAATAAGTGTATATCGGCTTATCATAATCCCTAGGTCGACAAGGCCATAATCAGAGAAACCTGTAGCAAATATCTCAGTTAAGTCAGTAGTTCATAATAGAAAATACAAATTCGTATGCGGGCCAATAAGATCACCATGATGTATATAGTCACAGAATGTCATGCAGACCATCAAAATCACCATGATATCTAGGATCACAATGCACACATATAGGCCCTGCAAAATAATTATATAGACCCCTACGATTAGCAGCTTAGTCTCGATACTCAAAGTCCAAATGTTCAATAATACACTATGTCCTATGGCTAATCAAAAAAACTCTGATGGATCACAAATAAGAATAAACCCCAAGTAAGCTCATCTTGGGCCAATATCACAACTTGCTACTTTCATAAATATGCACTTACTCGACCTAACCCATTCTCTTAGGTTGTCATCTTATTTCAGAAGAACACATCATTATATTCTTTACTAGCTCCTAACTCTGTCTCTAAGGGGTCCAACTAATCCCAAAAGTATGACCAACATGGATACGATGATTGCAATCGGAATAAACTAAATAAGTTAAGGATCTAATATTGGTGTTCCGACCATAAGGGAGGTACTTTTCATGAAATGGTCTAAATCTGGAACTTATAATACAACTTTTGAGAGAAAAAAATAAAACAAATTTTATGCAAACATGAATTAAAATACCTTATGCAAATATAGAGGACCGCCTTTCTCGTATGCACCGAAAGTAAAAGATATGAACAAAAATTAACCATCTAACAAGATATGGACTGCCGCCACAAGGCACCTATCACTACCACATAAGATTCTCATAAAATGAAGTCTCGTAAACCTCTTTTTAAGGAGGACTCAAAGCCAAGGACCTCTCATGAACTCCGTCCCAATCACAACATGCAACAATTTGTACTTCAATAACCTAGAGACTAGTTTCTTATGTAATTCCTTTTATAACTTTATAAACTATAAATACTTATGCATCTTAAATTGACGTGCTTGTAAGTAATCAAGAATATTGCTCGTGCTCATTAAATCGAATGCAGAAAGCCAGATAGAGAAGTCGGTCAAACTACACTTAATCATATAAATATGATAATTATGACACTGATTTTATCAAACTTTTGCGAGGAATATATCCACATAGTTTATGTCAAGAGGAGCACATATATGTATTAATACTATATGTAACATGTGGCAGGTAAGCAGACTCTGTACAAAATAAATATCATGTAAACTATCAAACAAAGATTCTATAGCGTCAATAATTTCATAATTCATTAACCTTTTTAAAAAGTACTTAATAGACATGTTAATGAACATAGGAGAATAGTAGCATATGGATCCCTACGTGTCAAAGCTCATGACATACATCTGATCTTATTACAACATGTTCACGCATATATTTTTGGCAACTTGTCCATATAGACATCTAATGACCTTGCCAGCTATGAAGTGCTCAATAGAGCTGTTTTAATCATGATTCAAAAATTTTAGTCATGCCTTTACATAGGTCGATAAGCAATATGTAAGCATTTCCCCACACAAAACTGGTGGATGACCTACTATGGCATTCCCTCTTATGGGGTACCTAACTTATGAAACGTGTTCATGCGACAAAAAAGTTATTAATGAAAAGGCATATGCATTTACATCTATAAAACACATAAATAAAATCACATTTTTGCCAAAATAATTGATAGATTCATGTAAAAAGCTTTATCGACCATCGTGCCTACCTTTTATAACATACTTGCACATAATCACTAAATAATATAACACTTATTGTAACAACCGGGTCCGTTGTTATGGGTAGCCTAATCATGCCAAGTTTTAGAGTTAGAAAACTCTGAGTTTGGGAGTTTAAAATTCTGGGATAGGCTAGCCTCAACCAAATTTGGAGCGAGGTAGAGTCTAGGGTAATACGAGTAAGGATTGGGTTGGATGTCTTGTGGTGAGCTAGTTTTCCTCGTAGCTAACACATAAAGGAGTACGGAGGACTTTTTGAATCAAATTCGGGTAAGAAAAACTCCCAGAATTGAGGTTGACGTGAAGAGATTGTTCTGGGATGTTAGGAAAATAAGTGTGTTGTAAAATAGACTAGTTTTGGAGGGTTTACGACTTTCTATCCCATGTCAACCTCTATAGCGGTTAATACTCTGCCATAGCGACCTCCGCTGTAGCAAAGAAATTACTGCTACAGTGAAAGTTAACGTTGGTCAGCCTCCAACATAGCGGACGACTTCGCCACAGTGGTACCGCTATAGAGGAGTAGACTGCTATAGCAGAGCGTGATAGGATTTAATGCAGAAATTTCCCCAAAATAGTTCAGTTTTCTTGAAATGTTTTCGGAGAAGAAGGGGGCAATTTTGGGCAATTTCTACCAGTTTTCCACTATTTTGCATCCTAAAGATAAGGATTCTACTCTCCAAACTTCATAATATTTTTCCTACGTGGTAGAATTGCTAGACGGGAACTTGGGAAAGGTTGGAATAACCTACGGATGGTAGAATCGGGGGAAAAAGGGGGATTCTAGGCATGAAAGTTCTTGAGTATTGTTAAAAGTAAGGTATTATGATCGTATATTGTTAAATTTTCTTTTTTTATCCATGAAAATGATAGAATTAGGGAAATTAATGGCAGGAATCCCGGGAAAAAGGGTAGGATGATCATGGGTGGCCTGGGGGTCTGGGATTTGGTGTAATCTGGGTAATGTGCAGGCCTTGTTTGTTAATTTGAGTACTTGTATATTGTTTTAGACGAAGAACTAGAAATGAATCTGGAACACGGGAAAGCCCAGATTGAGTAGAGCTTGGATCATTTTAAGGTAGGTGATGGCTTACGATTCCTGTGAATGTTGTATATTTTGTACTCTTAGCTAAGTGTTTGTATGAATTGCATGTCTTAGAGGAATTGTGTAGATTTTCTAAGGTTCCTGTTTTACAGTCTATGAATTGAACGGTGTGTTGCTTGTTGGTTTAAAAGTTATTTGTTCATTATTTGACTATGGATTGTTGACATTCGTTGGCTCGAGTACCATGCATGGTACAAGTATACTAACAGTTGGCACGGGTACCACGCCTAGTATAGGTATAACAAATGGTTGACTCGGGTACCACGCCTGGTACGGAATACTAACGGTTGGCTCGGGTACCACGCTTAGTACGGGTTTATTTTACTACATCATTATATTGATATTGTTGCATTGCATTGACTATTATTGGTTTCGTGAGTGGACTGAGCTATTTTATTGGATTGTGATATTCGTTGATGGTCCTTGAGTGATCGGGAATCTTGTTATATCTATTGAGTTGGTCTTGGATTAGGCAGGGTTGTCTGTTTAACACTTAGGTATTGTTTAGAAGGGATCCCAGGGTGGTTCCGGGCTAGACAAAAAGGATGATTTATTGATTCTGTGATTGTTGTTTATAGTTATAAAAGGTGGATTTCATGCGAGAACAAGCTAGGTAGAGACTTGTAGTCTAGGGGAGCCTATTGACTTGTTGCATGTTTTCCGTACTTATACTTGATTAGTTGTACTGATTATACACTGTTTTATTTCTAACTGGCTGATGATCCTACCATTACACGGTGGTTGTGTACTGATACTGCACTTGCTTGTTTTTCTTGTGAGTACAGGAAATCTCCTGGAGGTTGACGCACGACCTCACCTGTAGGTCGTACTATTCCAGATATCAAGAGTGAGATATTCGACCAAGCCGCCTTGGTGTTTATCTTTGAGTTATAGCCCAATTATTTCAGGCTTAGACTATCTCTTTATTGTTTTAAGTTTTGGGGTTGCATCCCCGTACTCTAGTATTGGTAGTGTTTGGTATGATGACTTTCAGATTCTAGGGGAATTTCCATAGGTTTTATTTCAATGAAAGGCCTTTCGCATTATTTGAATTGCTAGTTATTTTCTGTTTGCTGGTTTTAGGCTGTTAGTCTAGGCTAAGGATTAAACTCTACTGGTTCACTCATTCGGGGGTTGGGTGGGTGCCACTCATGATGGTCTGAGTCGTGACACTTACCCTATGACCTGGGAATCTATGGTGCAATAAAATACAAGTAATCGCCCCCTAGGGAGAATGACAAGCAAACTAACATACTAATTACCATGAGGGACATGTCCACAACTTAAGTCATGAAATATGCAATATCGATTCTTTTACAAGTATGAAGAATATAACACATACTTTCAAACTCTTTAATAACTTAGTCCAATGAGCCTCTATTGCACCTGTAACTGTGGGTTGCCTCTTGGCCCCACCTAATCACAGTTTTTATTTCGCAGTATATCTAGCATGCAGGTCATCATGTAGCATACAAGTATTTTCATCAAAAATATCTGGCATGTACTTAGTTAAAATGATATAGCATGCTTTCCACGATCATTTTACCATAATATCAATATCGTGCAAGAGCCAATCAATAAAATAAGTAAATAATATGCAATTTAAAGCGGTGGTCAGCAAACAGGCCGTGCCCACTCAGAGGGAGTGCCCACTAAGGTAGATAGGTAATCAGGGTCAACAGCAGTCTAGAACGGTGGTCTCGGCAGGTAGAGGCGGTAATGCTAGAGGTCTTCCACAGTGTGGGCGAAGAAACTTTCAGGGAGGCTAGGGAGACAGAGGTAACGGTAGCGCGAGAAGAGGTGCAGCGCAGTCGGCCCGAGAAGTTGCCTGGATTGATGATCGAGCTCATTTTTATGCATTTCCAGGGAGAACTGAGGCAAAAGCATCAGATGCGGTGATCACAGGTACCATTCTTATCTGCGATAAAATTGCTTCGGTATTATTTGACTCAGGTTCTACATATTCTTATGTATTTATGAGTTTTGCGTTGGGTCTAGAATTAATTTGTGATATCCTTGATTCCCTATCCATGTTTCTACCCCGGTTAGAGAGTCTGTGATTGTGACTCATGTTTATCATGACTGTTATGTTGTGTTTGAGGGGTTGCATAGTTGGGTAGACTTGGTAATTCTGGAAATAGCTGATTTTGATATTATCTTGGGCATGAACTGGCTGTCCTCTTATCATGCTGTGTTGAACTGTAACACCAAGACTGTGACTCTAGAGATTCTGGGTAAGGATAGACTAGAGTGGGAAGGTGTGTACAGGCCTAAACCAGTTAAGGTCATATTATTCATTCGGGATAGAAAGCTAGTGGGGAGAGGGTGTCTAGCCTTCTTGTCTCATCTCTGGGATGATAGTGTGGAGTCCCCATATATTGAGTCAGTTTTGGTGGTTTTGAGTTTCTAGAGGTGTTTCCAACGGATTTGCCTGGTATGCCTCCGGACAGGGATATCGACTTCTGTATTGATCTGGAGCCAGACACTCATCCCATTTCTATTCCTCCGTATCGTATGGCTCTGGCAGAGTTAAGAGAACTTAAGACTCAGCTACAGGAACTCCTAGATAAGGGATTTATCCATCCCAATGCGTCATCTTGGGGTGCTTCTATTTTGTTTGTAAAGAAAAAGGATGGTAGTATGCGGATGTGCATAGATTATAGGCAGTTGAACAAGGTGACCATCCGGAATAAGTACCCTCTACCCTGCATTGATGATTTGTTTGACCAGCTTCAGGGTGCATCAGTGTTTTCAAAAATCGACTTGAGGTTGGGGTACCATCAGTTGAGGATTAGGCCTGAGGACATTCCATAGACTGTTTTTCAGACTCGGTATGGGCATTACAAGTTCCTAGTAATGTCGTTTGGTTTGACCAATGCACCGACAACATTCATAAGTTTGATGAATGGGGTATTTAAGTCATATTTGGATTCCTTTGTGATTGTGTTTATCAATGATATTTTGATCTACTCCAAGAGTAGGGAGGAGCATACTAATCATCTTCGTATTTTGTTGGACATCTTGAGACGCCAGAAGCTTTATGCGAAGTTCACTAAGTGTGAGTTTTGGTTGACTTCAGTTGTGTTCTTGGGGTATGTACTGTCAGAACAGGGGGTGATGGTTGATCCCCAGAAGGTTGAGGCAGTCAAGAGTTGGGCCTAACCTAGCTCTATGACCGAGGTGAGGAGTTTTGTTGGGCTCGCAGTGTACTACTGGAGGTTTGTTAAGGATTTTGAATCTATTGCTACTCACTTGACCAGGCTGACACAGAAAGATGTACCATTCGTGTGGTATGACAAGTGCGAGGAGAGCTTCCAAAAGCTCAAGATACTTCTGACCACGGCTCCTATATTGTCCTTGCCGGTTGCAGGTAAAGACTTTATTATTTACTATGATGCTTCACATTCTGGGTTGGGTGCTGTGTTGATGCAGGATAGGAATGTGATAGTCTATGCATCTAGTCAGTTGAAGGTGCATGAGAGGAACTTTCCTACTCATGACTTAGAATTGGAAGCAGTGGTGTTTGCACTCAAGATTTGGAGACACTATCTCTATGGTGTCAAGTGTGAGGTGTTCACCGATCATCGCAGTCTGTATCATGTGTTCACTCAAAAAGATTTGAATTTGAGGCAGAAAAGGTGGGTGGGGTTATTGAAGGACTATGATGTGACTATTCAGTACCATCCGGGTAAGGATAATGTGGTGGCAGATGCATTGAGCCAGAAAATAGTTAGCATGGGTAGTTTGGTTTGTTTGGGGGTGTCCAAACGACTACTAGAAAGGGAAATTTGGGCTTTAGAGGCCAAGTTCATGCACTTGGGTGTTTCAAAATAGGGTGAGTTGTTGGCCAGCATTGAGGTCAAAGTCACCTTCATAGAGGAAATAAAGGCCAAACATTTTTAGAATCCGAAACTGAGTAGGCTTCGAGGTAGGTAATATCTGGGGAATCCAAGGACGTCACGTTAGACTCTGGTGGAGTACTAAATTTTGGAGAGAGGATTTGTATTCCTCGGGTTGATATATAATTCAGAAAATCTTGGCGGAAATCCCATGGTTCGTGATGCTCAATTCATCCGAGTATGACCAAAATGTATAGGAACTTAAGGCAGTGTTACTGGTGGCCCGGAATGAAAAGGGACATAGTTAACTTTGTGTCCAAATGTCACAACTGCCAGCAGGTAAAGTATGAGCATCAGAGTCCTGCAGGACTACTCCAGAGAATGCCAATTCCAGAGTGGAAGTGGGAAAGGATAGCCATGGACTTCATGGTGGGTCTTCCCAAGACAGTAGGGAAGTATGACTCAATTTGGGTCATTATTGATAGGCTGACCAATCCACTCATTTTATTCCGGTCAGGGTAGATTACAATTCTCAGCAATTGGCTAAGATCTATGTGAAAGAGATTGTGAGATTGCATGGGGTGCCACTGTCCATCATTTTAGAGACGGGTACGCAGTTCACCTCTAAATTTTGGGGCAAGCTATATGAAGAGTTAGGTACACAACTCACTTTTAGCACAACCTTCCATCCTCAGATGATGGTCAGTCGGAGAGAATGATCCAGGTATTGGAGGACATGCTGAGAGCATGTGTGATGGACTTCGGGGGTCATTGGGACCAGTTTCTACCATTGTGCGAGTTCTCATACAACAATAGCTATCACTCCAGTATTGACATGGCACCATTGGAGGCGTTGTATGGGAGGAGCTGCAGATCACCGATTGGGTGGTTTGAGGAAGGCGATGTAAAGCCTTTGGGAGTGGAATTGGTAAAAGAAGCATAGGAAAAGGTAAGGGGCATTCATGCCAAATTGCTGGCTGCCCAAAGCAGGCAGAAGGAGTATGCAGATAACAAGGTCTGGGACATGGAATTTCAGGTTGGTGAACAGGTATTGTTGAAAGTGTCACCAATGTAGGGAGTTATGCGGTTTGGTAAGAAGGGCAAGCTTAGCCCTTGGTTCATCGATTCGTTTGAGGTTCTTGAGTTTGTAGGGCCAGTGGCTTACAAGTTAGCACTGTCTCTCAGTTTGTCGAGTGTCCATATGGTATTCCATGTATCCATGCTTAAGCGATACCATGAGGATGGGGACTACATCATCAAGTGGAATGAGGTGCTTTTCGATAAGTGATAACGCCCAAACTACACCTCAAATTAACGAAGCGTAAGCGGTCGTAGTCAAATATAGAACCCAACAAAGGTTGGGGTCGAATCCCACAGAGAATATGGTGAAGGTTAAGCCTTTAGTGAAGTATGTGACTAGTCGTCAATAGTTTCCGGTAAATAGGGGGGGTTTTGTGATCAATATTTGTAAACAAAACAAACACTTAACGTATGAATGATAATCAATAGGAGAGAGAGAACTAGGGAAGTGTTTACCATGGCGTTAGTAACAAAGTCGATTCTAGGCTTAACGGGGTTCTTTCTATATGCGTGTCACGATGCGATTGAATTAATGGTATCGTCTAAATATTTCTCAACCAAATAAACAAATTTACTTTTCAATTCTCTCGAACTTGAAAAGGTGTGCTTTTAGATTCCAATCCTAAACATCAAGTAGATTAATCTAGTTACAGCATTAATCATAAGACGAGAGTTGGTAGTCTCGAATCCTCGTCGTTAATCAAGTTTCCCGGTTTTAATCTCTTTACTCAAGCAAATTAAACCTAGGCAAGTTTTAATGTTTGCAACCACTAGAAAACGTGACATAATGAATGATTAACAACGTGACAACATATATATTAAACCCGACGCTACCCAGAATCTATCTTGCTACGTTTGCCATGGCTCCCACAACCCTAGTTGTGAGAGTTTTAGTTAATCATGCTTGAAGAAGAAGAAAAGAAAGTCAAAATCATAATAAAGGGAAAAGATCCTTACAATATAATGGAAACAATCTTCAAGTATTCCAAGAACAAGAAACCAAGAACTCAAGAACAACTCAAGAACAAATCAAGAACGCGTTTCCAAGACAAGGAAAACGTGTTTCTTGCTCTCCAATTCTCTCCTAAAACTATTGGGAAAACTATATTAAAAAGCTTGAAAAATAAACTTGAATTATTGCCTAATGAAAATAAACCTAACATAGGGTATTTATAGGAGTCTAGAAAACAAATCCCAAAATCGTCCGGATTCCGCGTAGCGGACTGCCCAGGTGTGACGGTCAGGCTGATGGACCATCACTGGCTTGATGGACCATCGCCTGGGCCGTCACCACTAGGCAGTGGTGCTTCCTTGGTGTGACGGTCACTGTGACGGACCGTCACATGTGTGACGGGCCGTCACTCAGGCGTCACTCTTAGGCAGAATGTCATTTTTCGCGTATTTCCTTCCGTTTCCATGTTTGTCTCCATTTCCTGAAAATACAACATAAAAACATCAAAAACGACAACGGTTGCTTGAAATTGTACGATTGTTCTTAGTTTAAAGGAGTTGAAAGTGCCGTAAAATGGCGGCACATCAACACCCTCAACTTAAGACGTTCGCTTGTCCTCAAGCAACATGACACAAAACAATAATACGACTTAACTAAGAAAACAAACTCGTGTCTCTAGCAACTCATGGTCATTCACCATCTTTTTCAATCAAGCTCCCTCGTAGCACACACATGTATGAAACACTAACTTGCAAGGATCCAAACATGTCATTCTGATATGATAGAATATTATGCATACACACGCGCAGCTATCCTAACAATCAATAGACAATACAGACATCTTGGTGCCCTCACCACAAAGAAATCCCACACACAAGATTTGGGATTAGGTAAGCGCTCACACTCACAAATGATTTCAAACAATGCACATGCGATACCATAGGCTTGCCCTTACTATTCTATTTCGGTTCCTCAGAAAGCCGCTCAGGATCACTACAGGACTTGTTTAGGCTTGTAATGAGGCTTCGGGTGCAGGTAGGATACATTTAGGGGTTAGTGACTAAGCCCTCCTTGGAACTACCGACGTCTTATTACCACATAACTTACTTGTCCATCCTTATTCACCTTTTTATTTCCTTCTTTCTAGCTACAGGTGCGGCCTCTTTATTTTGAGAATTCTTTTTGTTACTTTTTCGATCTTTTTCACTTCTTTTTATTTTTCTTTTCTTAGGCACACACCCGAATTTTCATTCTATTCACAACCAATCTTCTCCATCCTTTTTTTCTTATCATTCACCTCTGTAGTAGCCACCCTCAACTTAGGCTGATTGCCTGCGTTGAGGTGCACGATGTCCATGGCAGGACCAGGGCCAAAACAGGGTTTACCTCTATAGTAGCCACCCTCAACTTAGGCTGATTGCCTGCGTTGAGGTGCACGATGTCCAAGGAAGGACCAGGGCCAAAATAGGGATTCAAAGTTAAACGGGAATGGTGACAGGTTATTGAAAGAATAAGGTCAATTATAGATCAAACAGGGATCAAGGGATTATTTATATTTGGACGGTCTTTTAGGTTAAGTGGACTGCACGCAAAAAGGGCCTGTGATCCTTTCCTAAGCAACCAAACTTCGAACTTAACAAAATAGACCGGGCAAGTTCTAGATGCATGCACAGAGTAAGAATTTATAACAATAATCTCACACACTCTTGGCACCAAGAAACTATATCGCTACCAACTATCAAACAACCGCTCGGCTTAAGCATACTCATTCTATCATATTCACACAATGACATCTAAAGATCCAGACAGTCAATCGTTTCAACATAAGTACAAAACCAGAAAATTTTTTAAAGGGGCCTCGTTTTAGTTAACAAAAACGCCATGCTCATCACTATAGACACTAAAAAATTTAAAATAACAACCTAAACATGCCGGTTCTACTAGATAGCACACCGGAGGGAAAAGAAACACGGCAACAAAAACCCTCGGTGGTGACTCACAGGTTTCCCCACACCCTCAACTTAGACTCCTGCATTGTCCCCAATGCATCCATATGAAAGCTAAAAACTGTGAGAGAAAGGAATACCTGTGAAGTCGATATGACTCAGATTCTGACATGATGTTGGAGACCGCCAGGGTCTCCACAATAGGAGAACTCGATATCCTCATCATTCAGCATAACATCGTCCTGCAGACCACCAGCATTCAGATTTTGTTGGGCCTGCAGTTCTGCAGCGAGCCTTGCTGCCTCTTGTTGTGCGGCCATATTCCGCCTTAACGATCTAGCAAGCTCGGGGTCGTAAGGTAATGTTGATTCCCCCGAGCGCCGGGTACTTGGCATGCACAACTCTGTACCCTGTCAAAAACAAAAACAACAAAAAAAATGTAAAGCAGGAAAGTATGACTAAGAGTCAAATAAACACACCAGACTTAATTAACAACCGTATTCCCCAGCAACGACGCCACTTTTTGATAACGCCCAAACTACACCTCAAATTAACGAAGCGTAAGCGGTCGTAGTCAAATATAGAACCCAACAAAGGTTGGGGTCGAATCCCACAGAGAATATGGTGAAGGTTAAGCCTTTAGTGAAGTATGTGACTAGTCGTCAATAGTTTCCGGTAAATAGGGGGGGGGGTTTGTGATCAATATTTGTAAACAAAACAAACACTTAATGTATGAATGATAATCAATAGGAGAGAGAGAACTAGGGAAGTGTTTACCATGGCGTTAGTAACAAAGTCGATTCTAGGCTTAACGGGGTTCTTTCTATATGCGTGTCACGATGCGATTGAATTAATGTTATCGTCTAAACGTTTCTCAACCAAATAGACAAATTTACTTTTCAATTCTCTCGAACTTGAAAAGGTGTGCTTTTAGATTTCAATCCTAAACATCAAGTAGATTAATCTAGTTACAGCATTAATCATAAGACGAGAGTTGGTAGTCTCGAATCCTCGTCGTTAATCAAGTTTCCCGGTTTTAATCTCTTTACTCAAGCAAATTAAACCTAGGCAAGTTCTAATGTTTGCAACCACTAGAAAACGTGACATAATGAATGATTAACAACGTGACAACATATATATTGAACCCGACGCTACCCGGAATCTATCTTGCTACGTTTGCCATGGCTCCCACAACCCTAGTTGTGAGAGTTTTAGTTAATCATGCTTGAAGAAGAAGAAAAGAAAGTCAAAATCATAATAAAGGGAAAAGATCCTTACAATATAATGGAAACAATCTTCAAGTATTCCAAGAACAAGAAACCAAGAACTCAAGAACAACTCAAGAACAAATCAAGAACGCGTTTCCAAGACAAGGAAAACGTGTTTCTTGCTCTCCAATTCTCTCCTAAAACTATTGGGAAAACTATATTAAAAAGCTTGAAAAATAAACTTGAATTATTGCCTAATGAAAATAAACCTAACATAGGGTATTTATCGGAGTCTAGAAAACAAATCCCAAAATCATCCGGATTCCGCGTAGCGGACTGCCCAGGTGTGACGGTCAGGCTGACGGACCATCACTGGCTTGACGGACCGTCGCCTGGGCCGTCACCACTAGGCAGTGGTGCTGCCTTGGTGTGACGGTCACTGTGACGGACCGTCACATTTGTGACGGGCCGTCACTCAGGCCGTCACTCTTAGGCAGAATGTCGTTTTTCGCGTATTTCCTTCCGTTTCCATGTTTGTCTCCATTTCCTGAAAATACAACATAAAAACATCAAAAACGACAACGGTTGCTTGAAAATGTACGATTGTTCTTTGTTTAAAGGAGTCGAAAGTGCCGTAAAATGGCGGCACATCAATAAAGATCTTTGTTATGAAAAGGAACCAGTCTTGATTCTTTCTCGGGATGTTCGGAGGTTAAGGAAAAAGGTGATTGATATGGTAAAGGTTTAGTGGAAGCATCATCCGATTGAGGAAGCCACTTGGGAAACTGAGAAGGACATGCAGGATAAGTACCCTCATTTGTTTGAGGATTCAGGTACTACACTTTCTTTCTGTAAATTCAGCTTTAATCATACGGGGATGAACGATGGGTAAATTGGTATCTGCTGTAACGACCGGGTCCATCATTACGGGTAGCCCAATTGTGCCAAGTTTTAGAGTTAGAAAACTCCGAGTTGAGAAGTTTGAAATTTTGGGTTAGGCTAGCCTCGACAAGATTTGGAGCGAGGTGGAGTCTAGGGAAATACGGGAAAGGATTAGGTTGGATGTCTTGTGGTGAGCTAGTTTTTCTCGTAGCTAATAATAAAGGAGTCCGGGGGACTTTTCAGAATCGAATTCGGGTAAGTAGAACTCCCAAAATCAAGGTTGGCGTGAAGGGATTGTTTCGTGATGTCGGGAAAATAAGTGTGTTGTAAAATGAACTAGTTTCAGAGGTTTTAATACTTTCTATCCTGTTTCAACCTCTATAGCGATTGACACTCAGCCATAGCGACCTCCACTGTAGCGAAGAAATTTCCGCTACAGCGAAAGTCAACGTCGGTCAGCCTCCGCCATTGCGGACAACTCTTCTACGGCAGTACTGCTATAGAGAATTGGACCGCTATTGCGGAGCGTGATGGGATTTAATGCAAACACTTCCCTAAAATAGTTCAGTTTTTCTTGAAACATTTTGGGAGAAGAAGGGGGCGATTTTGGGCGATTTCTACCAGTGTTTCACTATTTTTCATCCTAAAGGTAAGGATTCTACTCCCCAAACTTCTTACTACTTTTCCTATGCAGTGGAATTGCTAGGAGGGAACTTGGGGAAAGGTTGAAGTAACCTAGGGATGGTAGAATCCGGGGAAGAAGGGGGATTCTAGGCATGAAAGTTCTTGGGTATTGTTAAAAGTAAGGTATTATGATCTTATGTTGTTAAATTCTCTATTTTTATCCGTGAAAATGATTGAACTAGGGAAATTAATAGCGGGAATCCTGGGAAAAAGGGTAGGATGATCATAGGTGTCCTGGGGGTCCGAGATTTGGTGTAATTCTAGTAATGTGCAGGCCTTGTTTGTTAATTTGAGTACTTGTATATTGTTTTATACCAAGAACGAGAAAGAAATCTGGAACACGTAAAAGCTCGGGTTGAGTAGAGCTTGGATTATTTCGAGGTAGGTGATGGCTTACGATTCCTGTGAATGTTGTATATTTTGTACTTTTATCTAAGTGTTTATATGAATTGCATGGCTTAGGGGAATTGTGTAGAATGTCTAAGGGTCCTATTTTATAGTCTGTGAATTGAACGGTGTGTTGCTTGTTGGTTTACAAGTTGTTTGTTCATTATTTGACTATGGATTATTGACATTCGGTTGGCTCGGGTACCATGCCTGTTATGGATATAATAACGGTTGGCATGTGTACCACGCCTGGTACGGGTATTACAAATGGTTTACTGGGGTACCACGCCTGGTACGGAATACTAACGGTTGTGTCAGGTACCACGCCTGGTACGAGTTTATCTTACTGCATCATTGCATTGATATTGTTGTATTGCATTGACTGTTATTGATTCCGTGAGTGCACCAGGCTATTTTATTGGATTGTGATATTTGTTGGTGGTCCTTGAGTGACCGGGAATCTTGTTATATCTGTTGAGTTGGTCTTGGATTAGGCTGAGTTATCTTCTTAACACTTAGGTGTCGTTTAGAAGGGATCCCAGGGTGGGTCCGGGCTAGACCAAAAGGATGATTTATTGATTCTGTGATTGTTGTTTAGAGTTATAAAAGGTGGATTTCATGTGGGAACAAACTAGGTAGAGACTTGTAATCTAGGGGAGCCTATTGACTTGTTGCATGTTTTCCGTACTTATACTTGATTTACTGTACTGATTATAAACTATTTTATTTGGAACTGGCTGATGATCCTACCAGTACATGGTGGTTGTGTACTGATACTGCACTTGCTTGTTTTTCTTGTGAGTACAGAAAATCTTTTGGCGGTTGACGCACGACCTCACTTGTAGGTCGGGTTGTTCCAGATATCAAGGGTGAGCTGTTCGACCAAGCCGCCTTGGTGTTTATCTTTGAGTTGTAGCTCAATTGTTTTGGGCTTAGACTATCTCTTTATTGTTTTAAGTTTTGGGGTTGCATTTCCGTACTCTAGTATTGGTAGTATTTGGTACGATGACTTTCAGATTCTAGGGGAATTTCCGCAGGTTTTATTTCAATGAAAGGCCTTTCGCATTATTTGAATTGCTAGTTATTTTCTTTTTGCTGGTTTTAGGTTGTTAGTCTAGGCTAAGGGTTGAACTCTACTGGTTCTCTCATTCGAGGGTTGGGTGGGTACCACTCATGATGGTCTGGGTCGTGACACTTATCCTATGACCCAGGAATCTATGGTGCAATAAAATACAAGTAATCTCCCCCTAGGGTGCATGACAAGCAAACTAACATACTAATTACAACGAGGGACATGTCCACAACTTAAGTCATGAAATATGCAATATAGATACTTTTACAAGTATGAAGAATATAGCACATACTTTCAGACTCTTTAATAACTTAATCCAATGAGCCTCTATTGCCCCTGTAACTGTGGGTTACCTCTTGGCCCCACCTAATCACAGTTTCTATTTTGCAGTATATCTAGCATGCAGGTCATCATGTAGCATACAAGTATTTTCATCAAAAATATCTAGCATGTACTTAGGTAACCTGATGTAGCATGCTTTCCACGATCATTTTACCATAATATCAACATCGTGCAAGAGCCAATCCATAAAAGAAGTAAATAACATGCAATTTAAAAACTATAAATAAGTGACATGCATATGCTAAGCTGTAAGATAAGCATCACGTAAAATCGATAAATCGTAAGGGATGTATCACACTTATGGTGAACAATAAAACACATACTTCATACAAACTTATACTGACTTAATTTCATATGCAGTTGGTGCCCCTACAACTTATGTGGTCTCTTTTTTGTCCCTTAAGGAAATTATGCCCTAATTGAAATCTTCACCTTTACATAAATACTTAACTTGAATTATCAGGTATCATGTTAGAAAATATCAAATATAATCACTACTTACATAAAAAATTATCCACGAGTATACCTCTGGTTATTCTAGACGCCTCTATGCGCTTTAAATATGTCTAGCCCTTAATTTTTTTCCATCCTAACTTAGGTCAAACGATAATTCCTTTAAACTTTAGAAAATAACACAATAGCACTAAGCTATACATGAAAATTCTCATACAATAATTTTGAAATACTTATATTCAAGCTTGATATAAAGAGACCCACATAGGTCATTATCTAGCCCGAGATATCTGAAGCATGCTATTTGCAAAAGTCACCCCTGCAACTAGCAATTATAAACTGAGAGCTGCCCTCATAGCAATACTAGCACTTGACCTAGTCTGAGTTTTCCCTTAATAAGAAAAATTTGGGTGACTCTTAACTGAGGGTGAATCACAAATAACCCTCTTGACTAAGCTTTATCACACGATCTAGATAAAAGAAAGGTAACCAACCTTACATGCCTCATATCTCCTTGCTTATAAAATATGGTACATAACACATTTATAAACAAGACTCTACTAGATATAACTTACAGACTCCCTAGGATATTATATTGCTCAGTTACCAAGTTTGTCACGACCCAAGTGGGAGGCACAACTAGCATCTGGTGCCATACTTGACCCCGAGTCAACCTAGTTGGGGATGTACACTACTAGAACACACCAACTATATTCAATAAATAAAAACAAGTATATATCGGCATATTAGAAGCCCTAGGCTGGCAAGGCCATAATTAGGATACCTGCAACAAATATATCATCTAACCTAACAATTCATAACTGAAAATACAAGTCCTTATGGGGGCCGACAAGACACCATGTTGTCTATAATCGCAGAATGTCATACAAGCCATCGAGGCCACCATGATATCTAGGATCACAAAAGCCTATATATATATATATAAAGGCCAACATGACCGACAACATACAATTATACAATCCCAAGTCTACAAGCCTTTAAGAGTAATATACTTGGCTGGGATGAGGCTCCGACCTACCCATCAGCTATCTACAATAAAAGATTGACAAACGTAGAAATATGGCAACTTCAAAAGAAGTGGAGATGGACAATATGTTGAAACTCAGCAACACTACTGTGGATGCCTGTCTATCTATCTGTCAGTACCTGCAGGCATGAGTGCAGCGGCTCTAGGATTGCGGCGTCAGTACAAAATAATATACCTAGTATATAAGGTAACTGAAAGATGAAACTGAAGCTGATATCATAAATACTGAAGTAATCAGATAAGAGAGTCAATAAAGAGTCAGAACATGCTTACCTATTCCTGACTCAAACCTTACAAATTGTAATCAGTTTAATAATCAAATCAATTTAACCAGGCCAACTGTTATCATACAAAGCTGAATGTAATAAGAGAAGAGAATTAAGGGTAATCATAACACAATCTAACTGTTCCTGACACAAATCAGACAACAATATTCAAACAATAACCCAACCAAGCCCACATAAGCGCAACATGTATAAACAGTAACCAAATAACCCACTCAAGCCCCCATAAGCTCGAAAGGTTACAATCAATCTATGTACCCCTACTGGCAACCCTCTGGACTTTTGAGCAATCAATATATCCCCATAGGTATCACATAGCCTATTTTTAGGCATTAACATAGCTCTGTAGGCATCACATAGCCCTCTTAGGCATCAATATAGCCCCGTAGGCATCACATATCCCTATTTGTCATCAGCATAGGCCCATAGGTATAACATATCCCTCTTAGGCAATCATTATAGTGCATGAGTGAATATGTATCATTATAGGATCATATGCGTCAATATAGATCCCTTGGCATCAATATAGTCTCGTAGACAATTAATATAACTCCGAGGCTTGTAGATATCTCAATAGCCCTTTAGGAAACCTGTATATAGCCCGAAGAATAAGTCATATCCTTGCAACTAACCATAATAGCCCCGTAGTTAGCAACAAACATTCAAGTAGCCCAAAGGTGATCAATTTAACTATAAGAAACCTATGTGAACAATCTCTAAATCTTATCTAAATCCAGGGTCAATATAAATGGAATACGAGTCCTACAAAGGGATATATATGTCCACTTAGGCAGGTAAGACAATCAACAACTACAACTACAAGTATCTCGTCCATAATATACTAGACATATTACTTGTAGGCTCTAAAAAATATAATGAGAAGGAAGGATAGCCTTAACATACCTTTTCTCGATGATACCACATCATCAATCTACCTTTTCCCACACTCCAATAGTGCTACATAAAGTAGTAACTCAATCAATTAACAAGAATAAGAAATACTACAATAATCTGACAACTATATAGATTCTCGTCGTAAAATATTACTTGGGGCTCATAGTAGCTAGAAATCAATGAAAAGAGGGTCTTACATTTATATACAAACCCACAATTACTTCCACATACCTGACACCACCATAAACCCGTTGTCCGCATCCCCAAGGATCTATACCACATAATCAACAGGTAAAACTATATCAAAACAATGGGCTCGACGAGGTTTACAACTTTTATTAAGGACCCAAAGTAAGATCATCAACATTTATGGTGGATTTTAAGTCTCAAGGTTCTGATTTTCTAGTATTTGGACGAATTGTAATGAAACAAAAAGAAGTAAATGGATTTTTATAAGTCTCCACTGACCTAGGGCCCACCTCACATGCATGCTTGTGTAGTCTTGTAAAAATGTGAATATCTCTCTACTCTGAAGTCGTATTGGAGAATGACTTAATGCATTGGACATTAGACTCATAGTCCCTTAATTTTTAGTTAGTAGAACCCCTAACTCTTTATATATTGGAAGACATGCTCGTCCCAAGTCAAACCACATACAAGATTATTTGAAATACTTTCCTATAATAAAACCTTTGACTAGAACTTTTGTTTCAAGGCTCCCTTTGGCCTCTAACTTAAGTCTAAACTTCAACCAACTTAATATTAGTGCTCTTTGGTATAATAAACCATTTATAACTACTCTCCCGACATCCCATTTATGGGTGACATAAAGCGATAAGATAGACGCATATGTTGTTGTTGGCTTAATTTAAATACTCTGAACATGCGGGGTGTTACAGAAGTAACCATGCCAATCCCCACAAGGTTCAAAATACTGGATATACCTAAGTATGATGGAAACTCATATCCTTAAGAGCACTTATTGTTTTTCACAACTTGCCATTAAAGACAATGATTTGACCAAAGAGGAGGTGAAATCAGTGATTGTGAAGAAGTTTGGTTAAACCTTGGCAGGAGGAGCACTAGTCTAGTATTCTTTTTTCCCCTAAAAACTCAATTGACTCTTTTAACATGTTGGCAGAAGCTTTGTTAAATCACATGCCAGATCAAAGAAGGTGCAGCCCCGAAGGAGATATATTTTCAAAATAGAGCAAGGTGATACAAAGTTACTCCAAGAGTTCCTTGCTAGATTTTAGAAGGAAAGGATGCAACTACCAATGGTGTTTGATGATTGGGTCGTCGAGGCTTTCACAAATGGACTGAACCCAGAAAGTTCAGTGGCTTCACTTAAATTGAAGGAGAGTCTAATGAAGTTTGAGGCTACAACTTAGGTAGACATTCACAATTGATTTGAGTTGAAGATCAGGATTGAGGAAGACTATTGTCAAACCAATGGTAAGGTGTTCAGATCATGGGAGGCCATCCCCAAGCCAGTCAAAAATCATTGGGGTATCAATACAGGACCAATTGGAAACCAGCATCCATGGGAAGAAGATCTAAAGTCAGCTCTCATCTCAAAGAAGATACTCGCCATACTCTGTGGATTCTAGGACAAATCTAAGTTGAGGAACCAGTTCACAAGTGTTAGAAAAGTCCCATGTCAATAAAAGAAGCAAAAAGTATCGAGAACAAAAAAGTCTAGTGGATAAGAAAGTGGTCAAATCTATAGTCTACACGGTCGATGACATCCTTTTACTTTCAAAATATTGTATTACTGTCAATCCAGCTTAGTTGGTCGCGACAATCTAAAAAATTAAGGGATAGAGGTTTCCAAAACCTATAAGGTCAGATCCTACTACTAGAGATCGAAGACTTTGGTGTGATTATTACGAGATGCATGACCATAAGACTGGGGACTATAGGCATCTCCGAGAAGAAGTTTCTACGCTCTTGAAGGACGACCACCTACAAGAGTTCCTAAGAGGCTGAGTGAAGAATAACTATGGGAAGGAGACTGACGAGAAGAAACAGCCCAAAAATCCTGGCCAACCTCACCAAATGATCAATTGAAGAGAGTCGGGATGCCACAGAAACACCTAGAAGTAGACCATCATTAATACACTAAGATCTCCCTCTCTGGTATCTTTCTCTCTTATTTTCAAGATTTTGACTTGTTATTCCTTTTCCATCTAACCTTCACAGGTAGTTTGGGTCTAATCCTCTTTCTTTAATTCATGACTACTAGGAGTAACGGACATCTAGACACTATTGAATGCCAAAATGGGAATATTTGGATGACGACCTCTAGATCCCAAAGGATGTGGGCTACACTCTTTTCCCTTTGAACAGTTTTTATCCCAGTTTGGTTTTTCTAGAAAGGTTTTTAATGAGGTGGAAACAAACACATTAGGGGTCGACGAGTGTCTATTTTAGGTCAAGAAAACTTGATTCCAAACATTGAAGGAAGAAAGAGAGTGGGATGAAAGACCACTCAAGATAAAAGTATAGGAGTATATCAAGTCTATGGATTTCTTTACTTTTACCATGTAAAGAGTCAAACGCCTTAAGCGTGACTACTTTTATTTTATTATAATGAAGATTCTTGTGGGAAAAACACTTCCAATTGATTCAACACTCTGAGCAAGTTAACTGGCCCCCAAAGTGTGTTCTAAAATAGAACTGTTCACTAAATACACGAGGATACAATCTAGACCAAGAACCTAGAGTTCTAAAGTAAAAGGTATTAAATCGCGAACCAGAAACCAAGAAGTTCTAAAATCGATGAGCCCAATCCCAAAATAGGGACTCGGGGTCAAGTTTTTAAGCCTCGATAAAGGTGGTAAGCACTAGGGACTAACACCATAAGACTAGAACAAAGAAACTTTGAAACAAAAGGACTCGAGACTAGTTTGAGAAAATCCTATGAAGCCCCATCTTCTCAAAATGAATGCTACAGAATAATCACCCAGAGCAACTACTCAAGGAATATCGATTAAGCATGCCCAAAATGCGACAAAGGTCGCAAATATTCCTGTAAGAAGAGTCCTAAATCAAAGATGATTGAGGGAGAAATGTATTTCCAAAAAAATACTATGCTTTAAGTAACAGGAGACGTACTAACTTAGAAAGCACAGTTCTTTCATAATGAGGGGTGGCCCATGAGGTCAACTTATATATAAAAAGGCCTCAAGGTCCTAGATCGAATAAGAGTAACAACACCCCAATCCTACAAATAGATTATTATGAAATTTGTGCAAAAATTAAAGACAATCAGTTGGTTGCTACCTTTGATCATCACTTAAAATATTTCAGAACTTACTACTTCAATGAGTTTCACCATGCGCTTTCCCTTAGGAAACCCGACTCAAAAGGGCCGAGTAGGAAGAACCCCAGAAAAACTACTCCTTAATAAGTTAAAACTTGATAAAATAAGTAAAATTGTTTAGACACCAAGCAACACACAAAGCTTGAAGAAAACCACACAAAAGGTAAGCCCGAGAATCAAAAAAGAAAAAAAATGCAAGAGGTAACCAACAAGTGCTAAAAATGGAAGAAACAAATTAACCTTTCATTAATATATGATAATCCCTAAAAATGATTTCATATTACAATCCCAAAAAAGGGTTACACATTACAATCCCAAAAAGGAGTTACATATTACAATCCCAAAAAGGGATTACACATTAACAAGGGGTTACATGTTATAATTCAAAAAAGAGGGTACACATTACAATCCCAAAAAGAGTTATATATAGAGATATCGAGTTCATCAGTATAAAGACCAAAAAAATAAGATACCCCAGAAAGGAGGTCAACCCGGTATGAGAACCTTGAGGAAACTCCTGAATAAGAATGCCATTTTTTTATCATGCTCCTAGAGAACTCTAAGAAAGAGAAGTCATGGTTAAGCATGAGATACCAGATGAAGTTTCTGGAGGAAGTTACTTTAAGTTTCATGCTCTTCCTGAAGCTCCCATCTTTTCCCTCAAAAAGGGAAAGAAAATACATATCTCACTTATGTCTCAAAAAGGTAAGCCATCCGGACACAAGAGATATCGTGATACATTTGATGCCTGCAGGTCAAAAGTCCTAGGAGGATTTGACCCTACTCGATAAGTGACTCCACATTTGTCAGATAAGTTAGAAAATCAAAAGAATTATGGGAATAAAGCCTAGATCCTAGGACTGTTGAGGAGGAGAGTGGTTGTCACACCCTCAGTCTACACCCTGGATGTAATATGGTGCTTAGAGCCACAAGTGACCCCAAGATAACCCATAATCTGGCATATACTAAAATAGATCTGAATAATAATGACTGAGCAGAAGCTAAACAGATAAGTTTCATAAGTTTAATAAGTTACTAAAAGCTTCTAAACTGCTATAAGTCTAAAAGATAACTAAATCTGAAATAAGCTGAATTCTATACTCTATGTCCAAAAGCCTCTAATACTGATGAGCTACTGGGACAAGTCCCCAGCTAACTCTAAAGACTGAAAACTAAAATAACTAGAGAAAAGCATCACAAAAGTCTATCCTCGGATGATGAGGACTCACCACTGGTAGTCGCGGAAGTGGCACTGGAGCGTACTGGTTGTGTTGATAAGACTGAGCACCTATACCTACATCATGATAGGATGCAACACAAAGAGTATGTGATCAATACTTTGAATGTACTTAGCATGGGGGATAGCAAGCTAACAGATAACTGAATGTGCTAAAATACTGATAAGTTGTTTAAACTATAAATTGAATCTGTAGTACTCAGGCCTAAACATAATGTGCATAAAATCTGAAATGCAAGAATATTTTGAAAAAGACATAATGAAAATAATAAAGCTGATCTAGGGGCTAAGTACATATCTATTGAGTCTAATTTAGTTGAAGAGCCTGTTAACCGATATAAAACATATGAGATAAATGTGGAGTCCGATATATACGCCCCCATTAAGAGGACCTAATATACATTGCCGAGGTATAGAGGCAAGAGTGGCATTATCACAAATTTGATGCCCAATTAAGGGGCTAAATAAGCCTACGGTGGCATGTAGTTCTTAGACTTTAGGTGATGCTGGAACCCTATTCTAACTGGGTGCTAAGTACTACTCCCAAAACTGTATTTACTGGTAGCTCATTTAAAACTGAGGTTTTGAATGCTGGTCAGAACTTAACTAATCTGAAAACACTTTTTTGAAAGAGTCGTAGACTGAAAACTGACTAATTTCTTGCTTAAAACTGAATGCTAGCAATCTAGGTTAATTTATGAAGAAAACTAGTTCATGCGAAAATATTATAATTCAGGCTGAGTTTTTGTCTTCTCAAATCATTGTAAAAATCCATGCAAGTTATTAAAACTAAAGAATAATTAATAATATAAGTATAAGGGTTGAATTATATAGAAATCTACATGATAGGGTAAGAATAGTTTCATAAAACCATGAAATTTGAAATAAAAGACTGAGGTTTTGGGCATAAGGGTGAACTAAACCCTTACTGAATACCCACATATCTGGTGGTTGAAGATTCTTGAACTAAGAATGGAGTTTGAATCTTTGGAGAAGAAAGTCCTAGCCTGGAGTGTGAAAGAGCGTTCATTTTTCTTTCTGAAGTTAGGTCGATTGGAATGAGGAGAAAATAATCTATGTTTGATTAAAATACCTCCAAATTAGGCCTAAAATGACTTAGTATAGGAGTTAAAATAATAGGAAAAGTCTAAAATACCCCTGAGAAAATAAATTGAAAACTACAGAAAATATCTGAAATAGGGTTCTACCGCTTGGAACCACGGTCTGTGATTCATTCCATGAGTTGTGGAACCAACTTGTGGTTCCCTAGGAAATTACAAGGTTGTAGGCCTGAGTTCCACGAGGGAAAACCACGGCCCATGGAATATTCCACGATCTATGAAAACCATCTGTGGTTCTTAGGCTTTTTGCCAGGTCTCAGTCTAATTTCCACGGATGACATCCATAGTCTGTGGTTTGTTCCACGGTTCATTGAACTTGTCTGTGGTCCCTGACTATCACTTTGACGGTTTCACACTTAGAATTTTGGTTTGGGGTGTTATAATATTTCCCCCTTGGGACCATTCGTCCTTGAATGAAGGCTAAACAAGGTAAGTTTGGAGGGAAAGAGTTGCAATCCCTACCAACTGAATTCTTAAAGCTGAAGTACTGACACAACGACTGAGTTTCTACTAAGATATGACTGAATTGAATTCGGGAGACATGAATGCATGCTAAAAATGAAAGAACAGCTGATGGAACATGAAACAGAGGGGAATAATAATGAGGAGACTAAAAATATTGGAGAGAAAACTATTACCTCAAGCTGGAACTGAATAGGAAGGAAAGATGTGAGGGTACTTGGTTTTCGTAGTTGCTTCTGCTTCCCAAGTAGCTCTCTCAACTGACTGGTTCCTCCAAAGGACTTTCACCAAAGTGACTTCCTTATTTCTCAACCTACAAACCTGGCGGTCAAGAATCTCAACTGGGACTTCTTTGTAAGAGAGACTATCCCTTACACCCACACTCTCTAATGACACAACTGAAGCTGGATCACCGATGCACTTCTTTAACAAGGATACATGAAAGACTAGATGCACCAATGCTAACTCTGCGGGAAACTCTAACTCATAAGCCACTTTGACAACTCTCCTCAGAATCTTGTAGGGACCTACATACCAAGGACTAACCTTCCCCTTCTTACCGAACCTCATCACTCTTTTCATAGGTGAAACCTTTAGAAATACCCAATTATCAACTTCAAACTCTAAGTCTCTTCTCCTTACATCTGCATAGGATTTCTGATGACTTTGAGCTGCCTTCAATCTCTCCCTAATGAGCCAAAATTTCTCCATAGTCTCATGAATCGAATATGGCCCTATCAATGATACTTCTCCTACCTCAAACCATCCTATAGGTGATCTACACCTATGCCCGTAAAGTGCCTCATACAGAGCCATTTGAATGCTAGAATGAAAGTTGTTATTTTAGGCAAACTCTATAAGAGGTAAGTGGTCATCCCAATTACCTTCGAAATCAATCACACAAGCCCTCAACATATTCTCTAAGGTTTGGATGATATGCTCTGCCTGGCCATCCATCTGTGGATGAAATATTGTACTGAGATTCACCTGAGTACCAAGACCTTTCTGAAAAGACTTCCAGAACTGAGATGTAAACCAAGTTCCCCTATCTGAGATAATGGATAAGGGAATCCCATGCAACCTGACTAACTCATGGATGTAGAGTCTGGTATATTCCTCTGCTGAATCGATAGTCTTGACAGGCAAAAAGTGGACTGATTTTGTCATCTTATCTACCACCACCCAAATTGAATCGTGCTATCTGCAGGTACGAAGTAACCCTGTAATGAAGTCTATATTGATTATTTCCCACTTCTAAGTAGGAATTCAATATCCTGGGTTATACCTCATGGTATGTGATGTTCTACCTTTACCTGCTGGCAGTTTGGGTAGCCACAAAATCTTCAATGTACCCTCTTCATGTCATTCCACTAATAGACTTTTCGTAGGTCATGGTACATATTGGTGGCACCGGGATGAATAGAATATCTAGAGCTATGAGCCTCTTCTAAAATTCTTTGTCTCAACCCATCTACATATGAAACACATAGCCGACCCTGATAACAAAGCACACCATCTCCCCTTGGGAGAAAACCTCTACTCTCTGCCAGTGGAAAACACTCTTTAACTGATGCAAAATAGCATCTCTGTCCTACTTATCCTTCACCTCTACTACCCATGAAGACTCTGAGCCATTCTGAACTATAGTACCACCATCTGCTGAATTTGTAAGGCGAACCCATAAATGAGAAAGCCTATGAACATCCTTAGCTATCTACTTCTTTTCTTCTTCCACATGTGACACATTACCCATGGACAGTCTTCTAAGTGCATCAACCACTACATTGGCCTTACCCGGATGGTAAAGCACGCATATGTCATAAATCTTAAGGATCTCAAGCCACCTTCTCTATCGAAGATTCAACTCCTTCTAAGTGAACACATATTGGAGGCTATTATGGTCAGTAAACACATCCACATGGACACCATACAAGTAGTGTCTCCAAATCTTTAAGGAAAAAGCAACTGCTGCAAGCTCAAGATCATTAGTCGGGTAGTTCTTCTCATGAACCTTAAGCTGTCTGGAAGCATAGGCTATGACCTAACCATACTGCATCAAAACATAACTAAGACCTGCTCTAGATGCATCACAGTAAACTACAAAGCCATCTGATCCCTCTAGCAAGGTCAAAACTAGAGTTGTGGTCAACCTAGTCTTCAATTTTTGAAAGTTTTTTTCACACTCGTCCGACCACCGGAACTTAAATTTTTTCTGAGTCAACCTGGTCAATGGAGAAGCTATGGATGAAAACCCCTCAATAAATCTCCTATAGTACCCAGCCAAATCCAAAAAGCTCCTAATGTCTGATGGAGAAGTGGGTCTAGGACAGTTCTTTACTGCCTCTATTTTCTGCAAATCTACTCGAATGCCCTCCTTAGACACCACATGAACTAGAAAAGCAACTGACTACAACCAAAACTCACACTTACTGAACTTGGTGAATAACTGGTGATCCTTGAGAGTTTGTAGCACAACCCTCAAATGGTTTGCATGCTCCTTCTCATTCTGAGAATAAACAAGGATGTCATCTATAAAGACAATGATGAACATATCCAAGTACTATTTGAATACCCTGTTTATCAAGTCCATAAAAGCTGCATGAGCATTCATTAGTCCAAAAGACATAACCATAAATTCATAGTGACCATACCGAGTTCTGAAAGTTGTTTTTGGAATATAACTTTCTCTAACTTTGAGCTAATGATAACCGAATTTGAGGTCAATCTTGAAAGAATAACTAGCACCCTGAAGATGGTCAAACAAGTCATCAATACTAGGAATGGGATACTTATTCTTGATTGTGACCTTGTTGAACTGATGGTAATCTATACACATTCTGAGTGAATTGTCTTTCTTACGCATGAAGAGAACTAGAGCACCCCATAATGAGATGCTAAGTCTGATGAAACCTTTATCTAAGAGGTCCTTTAGCTGATCTTTCAATTCCTTAAGCTTTGCTGGAGCAATTCTGTAAGGAAGAATAAATATGGGGTGCGTATCTAGGAGAAGGTCTATCCCAAAGTAATTCTCCCACTCGAGAGGGACTTCGGGTAGACTTTCCCGACCCAAATGAGTTATGATTGGCACCACACTAACCCTCCGGTGGGAGAACCAAACAATCCAAACCCAACTCTCAGACTTAACCAATTCAGAAGAAGATAGATAAACATTCCACTTAAGTCATTCAATGTTTATATAAATAATAAAATAATGTGCGGAAAATAGTCAACTAAATATATCCCCAGAAACTGAAAGTCATCATCGAGAACTCTAAACCAACATAGTATAAGAATATAATAACCACTAAAAGCAATAATAAAAGAGAGTTCCATTGTTCAAAAGAAGGATAACAACTCGTGGAGGATCCATGGCTGCATGAGAAGTAGTGCTCACCCTTGGATCTGCAGTCAAGATCTCTACTCTAGACGAGGTCGCATCTCAGGCTCTAAAACATGGTCTACACTCATCAAAAGAAGATCACATGGTAGTATCAGTACAACACACTATGTACTGGTAGGTATCATAGGCCGACCCAATAATATAACATGAAAGCAGCAAAACATATAACAAGTAACAGGACTTCAACACTTAGCATATAATCAACCGACAAATAGCCTTTCAAGTTAATTCAACAACAACAATCTCAAGTCAGCAATTCATAGAATATTATCATAAGAGGTAAAAAGAGTAATCACACTCAACAACTATTTCATATATCACTATGTCTATCAATCTCTGCTCATATCACATGTGTCTCTAATCTTACCTCAGTTCTCAGCCAACTTACTATAAAATATAGTACTATAATACAACAAGGTAAAATGGTGTACACACATGCTATGAGTCTTATTTCTTCCCACTAGCCATAACTTGAAGGGGACCCTAGGTGTCCATGTACCATACTGGCATGGCATTGGCTCCATATCAAATGTATCAACAACAATATCTAAATACTAGGTTCTCAGACCCATATTCTCATGAGACACTCAGTGCCTAAGACACTATTCATAATTAGCCAATTTAACGCACTTATCAATTCCCGTTCATTCAGCTTATTCATACAAGCACAATAGGGAAATCATATATGATACAACCACGTCCGAAGACCAATCATATGTTATACAATTTCACTACAAATATGCAACAAGGTGAGTCTTAAATATAATTCAAACCATAACCTGCCTTAAGTGAAGAAATAATAGCCGCAAGCTAGTTCACCACTGTCTTGTCCTTTCTTAATTATCTGGAATGCACAAGGTCTAAAAATAACAATAGTATAAGAGTAATTAGCCAATTACCCGTCACTTTAGGCTTTGGGAATCAAACCTAACCATTCTAACCGCTAAACAAAGTTTTTACCATTTCCCAAGGCTTAATTAATTACTAATTAGACCCATTACATTTATAGTATAAAAAACTCAAGGTTTCTAATAAAGTTCATAACTCTTACACCATTTTCATGCTTAAAGGTTTCACCTTTATGGAAACCAAGGTTCTTCACTAGCCTTAAACTTGTTAAGAACTAATAATTTCATGTTAGAACTCATAAAAACACAACTTAAGATCAATTATAGGTAATTTTACACCTACCCATAGGGTTCTTCCCCAAGTTCATGCTTCTAGGGATTAATTGCAAGAAATCCACCATTAATCCGTTCCCTTATGGTATTAGGAAGATAATTAATCAACAAATTAAGAGTTCTACGGATTACTTACCTCAAGCAATGGATTTTTCTCTAGTTTTCTTGGAAAAACCACTTTTGAGAGCTCTAGGACGAATTTGAGTAATGAGGGAAATAACTTAGAAAACTGCAGAACACCCAGGTATACTGCCCCATCTTCTCATTATGATGGATGATTTCTTCATCGTGATGGGTCATTGCGATGAGGACCATTCATAGCGATGATCCATTGCAATAAGGCATCCTTCTATTGAAGTGAAGGCAATTTCCAGAACATTTCTATCTCGCTCCCAAACCTTCATTTCGTAATATGCATTATTTCATAGACACCATGAATTATTCCCAATGTAACAACTATCATATCTCGGGCTCTATGACTCCGATTCGTCATCCCAAAATTTCTACGAGATCCTACGACAGTTGGATATCCATAAATAGATACCACACTACCATACAACATCACCTAGGGACTTTTCTAGCTAGATACTTATGCCTTAATTCAGCATAACAATAGAATAGGTCATTATATTAGATACCAATTAAACAATCATTCATCCCCGAATGACATAATAAGAGAAACAGGAAAATGAAAGTTACCTGAATCAGTGAACAAGTGAGGATACTTGTCCCGCATATCTGCCTCAGTCTCTCAAGTTTTCTCCTCAATAGGACGGTTCTTCCACTGGACCTTCACAAATGCAATTTCCTTGGTTCTCAACTTTCGAATATCTCGATTATGAATAGCAACAACCTCCTCTTCGTAAGAGAGGTTTTCATCTAACAGGGTTGAATTCTAGTGAATGATGTAATTACCATCACCATGGTACTTTTTAAGGATCAACACATAAATATAGGATGAACTTCTGGCATATTAGGTGGTAATGCCAATCTATAAGCCACTGGCCCTACCTTCTAAAGAATTTCAAAGGGCCCAATATACCTCGGACTCAACTTGCCTCACTTTCCAAATAGCATAACACCCTTCATGGGTGAGACTTTGAGCAAGACTTTCTCACCCCCATAAAGTGCATATCTCTAACCTTTCTATCTACATAATCTTTCTACCGGATTTGAGCCGCTAAAAGTTTTCCTTGGATGACCTTCACCCTTTCCATAGAGTCCCTTACCAAGTCCTTAACCAAAGGTTTCACTTCAAATGAGTCAAACCAATCAATGGGAGATCTATACCTTCTCCCATACAAAGCTTTAAATAGGGCCATGTCTATGCTGGAGTGATAACTGTTGTTATAAGCAAACTCTGCCAAAGCTAGATACTGATCCCAATGACCCCCGAAGTCCATCACAAATGCAGAAGCATGTCCTCTAACACATGAATTATACGCTCAGACTAATCGTCAGTCTGAGGGTGAAAGGTTGTGCTCATGTCCAATCTTATCCCCAACTCTTCGTCCAACTTCTGCCAAATATTGGAGGTGAACTAGGTGCCCTTATAAAATATAATAGAGATAGGCACCCCATGCAATTGAACGATCTCACTCAGATAGATTTTGGCCACCTTGGCTGCATTATAAGTCACCTGCATAGGGATATAGTATGCAGATTTCATCAACCTGCCAACAATGACCCAAATCGAATTGTATTTCCCCAAAGTCTTGGGAAGGCCAACCACAAAATCCATGGCTATTCGTTCCCACTTTCACTCAGGAATGGGCATCCTCTAAAGTGTACCACCAGGTTTATGATATTCATATTTTACTTGTTGGCAGTTTTGGCACTTAGCCACGAAGTCCACTATATCCTTCTTCATTCCACCCCACCAGTAATGTTGCTTCAAGTCTCGATACATCTTGGTCATACCAAGATGTATTGAATACTTCAAATTGTGAGCCTCTGCAAGAATGGTGGGAAGTAACTCCTCAACACGGAGCACACAAACTCTCTCTTTGATCCTTAGAATACCTTCAGGTCTCACACCATGCATTATTTCATAGATACCATGAATTATTCCCAATGCAGCAACTATCATATTCAGAGTTATATAACTCCAATTATCATGACAAAACTTCCTATGGGATCCTACGGAAGTTGGATATCCATATATAGACACCATACTACCATATGGCAACACATAACACACAAATTACCTCTAAGGCACAGAACACTGTATTTTGGTTTAAGCTTACCCTAGCCCGAGATTTTCAATTCTCACCTAGGGACTTTTCTAGCCAGGTACTTATGTCTTAATTTAGCATAACGATGGAATAGGTTGATAAACAGATCCTCAGAAAACACTTCAAGGAACTTGTTCACTACTGGAACTGACTGTAGAGATGGGGTCTTGGACTCAAAATCCTTAACATGAACTATATAGTAGATGTACCCTTCCGAGATCATCTTTCTAGCATGGAGGTAAGATATAAAATGACCTTTTGATGTTGGAGGACTACCCTACCACTCTAAGATAGGCTCATCTGGAAACTGAAATTTTACGACCCTTGTTCTGTAGTCGACTGAGGCATAACAGACATGTAGCCAATCCATGCCAAGGATGATGTCAAAATCGGTCATGTCTAATTCTACTAAGTTAGTTGAGGTAACTCTATAAAGGACTGAGACTGAGCAATTTTTTCACACACTTTTAGCTAAGAGTGACTCACCAACTGGAGTGGAGACTGAGAAGGGCTCTAGAAGTTTTTCAGGTTTAACTCCAAATTTGCATATGCAACATAAGGGGTCAGAAAAGATAGTGAAGCCCCGAGGTCTAGTAAAGCGTAAACATCATGAGAGAAGACTTGCAACATACTAGTGACTATGTCTGGGGAACTCTCCTTGTCACACCCCAAACTGGGGGAGGTGCGACTGGCACTCGATACCTTATTTGACTGAGTTAGCCAATGAAATATACTAGTTGACTAAACTGTGGGCCCAGAATATTAGGCAACACAACATATGAAATACTAAGCCTGGACCATTAAGGTCATAACCTGAACAATAGCAAGTCATATAGATAAAGGTAGATAAGCCAAAAAAAATGAAGTACTGGCTAGTCGACAAGGACACAACTGAAGACATACATATATACCTATCTATACATGCCAAGCCTAAGGGACTAGAGACTGGAAGCTACAAAAAGAAACCCAGAATACTGTATCCACAATAGCCTCTAAGCGTGTCAGAAGCATTGGTTGGGACAAGGCCTCGACTATACCCAAACTGTACAACAAAAGTAATCATCTTATGATGGCTCTAGGAAAAGGTAGAGCTTACCAACTCACAACTGGACCCCGAATCCTAGTGGAGGGGTCGATAAGAATCCCTACAAGGACCTGTACATACGAAACAAAAATACAGCATCCCCAGGAAATGGGACATCAGTACGAATAAAATGTACTGGTACATAAGGCAAAAATTAGAGTCATAAATAACTGTTGTAAAAAGGGTTATAGAGATACCATCTGAAACTAAAACTCTGATAGCCCCATGGCTAATATCCGACATTATAGAAATCAAATATGGATGGTATACTCATGTAATCATATGTCGTGAATACATATATATAGATACAAATGCATGTTATACCCAATAAAATGCTAGCAATGATGGTGTCTTCTGATAGCTAACTGATATCATAATTGCCAACTAGTGGCCATCTGTGTCTCATACGTACAAATATAGGCAATAGACCTCATCCCTCCCAATTATAGCTCAGGAGTAGAATGAATGACATATCATGTCATGGATTCATAATGCGTATATGTCATCACATTGCCAATCTTGGCCCATTGGTACTCTTTATTTTTGTAATCTCGTAATCACTTTTTTATAACATATAAATGCCTCGTAGAACCTCATATATTTTTTAAAATAAACTTGAACACTTAATTCGACTTTAGAAAAGTAACTTAAATCTTCGGATGTTCATAAAGAGCTTAAGGTGCTTCACTTAGTGTCTATATAACTCTACTTAGTAGTTTGTAAAAGAAAGTATTTCAAAAAAACTACGTCCTTTAATAGTTTAAATATACGAGTTACATCTGAGAGTTACATCTAACAGAATCATGAAAATACTTCAACTGCAATCCCAATGCCTTTTATAGAAGGTCTTTCTAGCAGTAGAATAGTAAATATCACATTTGATGATTTAGTAGTTTTCCAAAATTTGTGCTCAAAGGTAGGACAAAGCTTAGCCTTAACATATCTTTTTAACCAACATTCAAATGCCCATAGTTCCATCATGGAAGACATTCCTTACATCCTAAGCTTCACAAACTCTAAATATACAAAACTTATATACACCTATAAATAGTTTATTATTAAGCTTAAATTGAAAGATTTGCGATGGGATCATAACTTGATGAAACGTCCATAGAACTTCATAAAAATGATCATAAAAGATCCCCTAGATAGTTATCTTAGTAAACCAAGTGTAAAGCTTGAAGAAACACCAAGAACTACCAAGTTATATCTTTTGAAATTAGCTTCAAACATCGCTAATCAAAGGGGTAAACAGTTGCCACGCATAGAGATTGCATTTCTAGGAACGAGGGCAAACTTTAGCGATAGAAATCATGAAAAATGCACCTTTATCACTCAAGAACTCTCTCGTAACCCTCTCCTATGTTTCTCCCTATTTTAGAACTATTTTGGAATGTTTTTATGACTTATAACATCAAAAGGCAGATTTATTCTAATTTTGACCAGACCCGGTTCACGACTCGGTTCGCAATTCGGTTTCAGCACAAACAGTCCGTAGTAAAAATAGGCATAACTTTTTACTCTGATAGTGTTATGACATGAGGTTTTATGTGTTGGAAACTATACTCATAGAGCTTTTATTTGGTAGGTTGGGAGACGTCTAACTCTTTATATATTGGGATAAAATCTCTAAGATATTTGACCCAAAGTTCAGAAAATATATTAGAGAAACTTACTATAACTTTTGCTGACTTTTATTTCGCAACTTGTTTGACTTTAAAACTTAACATAAGACCATTGAGAAATTATAATACCTCCTTAAACATTCTTCTTAGCATATTAAGCACTCTTACTCTTACCCCGAAGGTATGAGTTAATTTAAATCTTCTGAACGGGCGAGGTGTTACACGAGGCATTTCTTTAACTCAAACTTTTATTTAAGGGCTCCCTTTGACCTAAAATATTAGTTTAATTCTTTGATATCACCACCCATTTATAATATTATTCTCTTGATGTACTACACCAAGTCATATACACCTTATACACTCACGCCATGCTATGTATATTATGCAAAACAAAACACGTATAGTGATTGTATGCTATTTGTACCTATTGGGATTATGGGGGACAGGTCATGTTATTGTTTGATATATGATTTAGATGGTATATCTTTGTAGTAAGGTAAGTTATTGTACTTCTGTTTTACTCCTGCCTTATTGTTTAGTCCTTACACTTCAGTTTCAGTTTTTAGTTTGCCTTACATATTTGATACATTTTTTTGTACTGATGCCCCATTGCCTAGGGGAACTGCATTCATGCCTGCAGGTTCTGAGCGATGACCATATAGACCTATTGGGTGGCACAACCGAGCTTTCAACGGGTTGGTTGACTCATTTCCTTCTAGGAGTTGCCAGAGTCTCAGAGGTTTACCTTTTTGCTGTTTATAGCTTTTGGGTAGGTTGGGGCCTTTTCCCACTAAGTATTATATTAATAGAGTCTTGCAGATTAGTCAGGTAGGTTGCATAGCTACGATGGTGGCCATTTTGGCTTTGTATGTTTATTAGCTATAGCTTGTTGGCTAGTTGGGCTTTGTTTTTTTTGTTGTTGGGAGTTTAGCAGCTAGTTGGCCTAGTTTACATTGTATATACATATTTTTAGTTTTTATATAGAGATCATGGTGGCCTTGATGGTCTATGTAGAATTTATACTTTCCTAGATATCATGGCGGCCTTGACGGCCCAAACAAGACTTATGTGCTACCTGCTTATTGCTTTATATGGACTGTTGGGAGTAGATGTTTTCTCTCTAAAGCTATTGATAGGGCCCTTGTTGGTCGAGGTTGATTTTTAAGTCGAGATATACTTGTTTGTTTTCTTGATTGTGTGTGGCTGCTATGTGCCATTGGCAAATGGTTCAGGAGGGTCTTCTTTGGCCTATGTTTTGGCATCAGGTGCCAGTTGCGCCCCCTTAAGTTTGTGGAATGACACTCCTAACCCTGATGAGATGACATGACATAGAGACAATTTTGACGTTGATCACCACTTGTACCATAAGTAGTACCCTGCTGAGTTGTGCGATCTGCTGGAGCTGCTGAAGTAATAGAATGAGCTCGATTACCTCCATATCCCTGCTTGACAAAGGGGAACTCCTTCAAGCTATGGCCAATCTGACCACACCCAAAACACCTCTTTCTGCAAATAAGACACTCACCTAGATGGTTCTTACCACACTTAAGGCATGCTGGAATAATGCATTTACCTGAAACACTGTCCTGAGACTTAGATCCTGATGCTCTATCTTATGGTCATGACAAAGTCCTGGAGATGGAGCACTAGCTAAAGAAGATGCTAGAACTGAAGACCTCTACTGAAATTGAGCGCAAATTCTACCGCCCGACCTCTACTGAGAGTAGTGAAAAATACATATCCTGGCCCTCTTATTTTCTATCTCCCTCTCCTTCAGTTTCTCCTCTTCCATCTGCTGGGCATAAGTCATAAGTCTGGAGATGTCCATATGTCCGACTAACATGGCAGTCTTGCATTCCTTCTTGACCAATTCCAAAATACCAGAAATGTACTTGGACATCCAGGCCCTCAACTCAGCCACCATTGCTGGAGTATACCTAGAGAACTGAGTAAACTTCAACCCATACTCTTGAATAGACATGGATCCCTGCCTCAGATTCACAAACTACTCAGTTTTATGCTCTCTCAACTCTCTGTCATGCCTCAAGGCTACCCCCTGGATGCAACATGGTGCTTAGAGTCACAAGTGACCCTAAGCTAACCCATGGTCTGACATGTACTAAGCATTTATGAATAAAATAATAAATGTGTGGAAGTTAAACTAGTTTAATAAAATAATCTTGGAAAGATAACCCAATAATCTCTGAAGTATAAATATATGTAAAAGTCTGAGATTAATACCAACTACAAAAGCTGAAACTAATATTAAGTCTAAAAGCCTCTATTTGGAGTGAGTTGCTGGGATAAGCCCCCAAATAACTCTAAAAGTAGAAACTGTAAATGAATGCTGAATAAATAAACATATGTATCATCCTCGAACTATGAGGACTCACTACTGAGCTGCTGAATAGGAACTGGAGAATCTCACTAACCGCGGTCTTGATATTGTGCGCCTGAACCTACATCATAATAGGATGTAGCACAAAAGTATGCGCCATTACTTTGAATGTACTGAGCATGCAATATATGCACTAATCTGTATGTATATGTATATACTAAATCATGATACAATAGTCTAAACATAAAAAGTAAGCTGAGACATGAGACTGAAAAATAACTGATACAATGACCAAATATTTAACATGTACTGTAAAATGTTGAACTGAACTGAATAACTGAATACTGAATACAAGGTCAATGTAAAAACTGAATCTGAACTATGGTAGCTACTATTAACCAACCTAACCCAAGATGAGCTAACTATGGGGCCAACCTGTAACCCCGGATGAGAGGGTGTTCATATCTTGCCAAGGGTACAAGTATAAACTGGCATGGATCCACTAATATGATGTCCAACAAGGAACTACGGTGTTAAGCATGATCTAATGGGTGACCCCTTTAGAACCTATGGTGGCGTCGTAGTGATGGGAATTAGGAACTTCTACTAAGGGTCTCAACCTAAACTAGTGGGGTGAGCCTTCATCCCTTCGTCCACTCGGTGCTAAGTCTACTCCCAACTGACTATGCAAATAATAAATACAAACTGATTTTTCTGAGAATGCATAATAATACTGAAAACTGATAGCATTCTAATCCTAAAGTATGACTGACTGAGATATCTGACTAACATGTATGAATTTAAAGTATTGAAATTAACACATGCTAGGGTTGTTGAATTCTTAGTATATAACTATCCTAGATTCTCAAGAAAATATGTAATGGATTCCATACATAATAATGGAAACTGGGATACAACAGGTTCATAAAATTCAGGAACCCTAGGTCTGAAGAATTAACTGGAAAGTGAAGATACTGAATTTCTTAGGGACTCAATGGGAGAAAGGATGCCCATTGATGAAATCCAACATACCTAGAGGTAACGTTCATGGAAGAATCCTTGGATTTGGGGCCCAAACTTGGGAGAACCTTCTGCTTGTTTTTTAAAATAAGGAATGCTCTTTTTCTCCCTTTTCTCCTAAGTGTCGACTTAATCTGTGGGAATGAGGTAGTTTGGGTAGTTTTAGTCTAAATATCCAACTTAGGCTAGTCAAAAAGTCATAGCTTAGCCTTTAAAAAGTATAGAAAAAGTCTAGAATACCCCTAGAATTAAATTAGAAAACTGCTGGAAAATTTGCGACCTGAGTTCTACGAGTGGTAACCATGGTCCTTGGATGCTTCCACGGTCCGTAGAACCCTATCGTGGTTCCTGGGCCTTTTGTCAGGATGCGAGTCTGATGCCACGAACTAGGTTTATGGCTCATAGAACCATCCATGGCTCGTGGAACCTATCTGTGGTTTCTACGGGATTGATGAACCTCGTGTCTGATTTCCACGATAACAATCCATGGTTCGTAGATCATTTCATGGTCCATGTAAGCTTGTCATGGTTTATTATCCATAGGAGGGGTCTGCATGTCTGATTCTAGAAGGCCTTTCATGGCTCATGAATTCTTCCATGGTCCGTGGAAATCGTGTGTGGTTTTAGTTCTAACTTGGACAATTTCACTTTCTGCTTTTTCTGAGCTGGTTTCAGGCTTGGAATTTCTGGGGTGTTACACTCTCTTGGGAAGAACCTTTACAAAAAAGCTCTAACAAAGCAGTCCTAAGTCATAGGAGCTGCATTCCTGCCTCTACTGTTCTTCCACTGGGTGAAGTAGATGTGAGCCACATCCTTGAGTTGATAGGATGCTAAATGAACAGTCTCAACTCCTGTCACCTGCATCACTTCGAGAACCTTCTTCACTTTATTAATGAAGTCCTACAGATCCTTATTTACCTTCGACCCAAAGAACTCTGGTGGATTCATACGGATGAAATCCCTAACTCTAGCAATAACTGACCCATATTTTGGGTTACCAGGAACATGTGTTTGCTGATTAGCATGGTTGGTCATAGCTTGAGCCAATATCTGAATAGCATTTTTGAATTTAGCATTCATGACCTTGTGGTCTGGAACTGGAGGGTTAGCATTGAGAGCATTGTTTCTACGAGGAGGCATGATCTAACATGCATAACGAATGGATTAGAAAGGAGAAATAGAGTTAAACTCTATCACACGATATTGAACATGAAAAAAGTTGAGTTTTCAAAAAATGTTTTGTAGCCTCTCCCTCATAAGTGTGGCGTGTTTCACACCCAAGAAAAAAACTCTACTTAGCGTGGCTTTTAGAAACCCTAGGACACCTTAAATCGGATGTTCTGGTACTAAGTTTTTCACACCCCAAGTCTATATTCAGGATGTAACACGATGCTTAGATCCACAAGTGTCCCTAAGCTAACCCATGGTTTGGCATATACTAAGATAGTTCTGAATAATAATGACTGAGCGAAAGCTAAACTGATAAATTTCATGAGTTTAATTAGTTACTAAAAGTTTCTGAAATGCTCTAAGTCTGAAAAATAACTCAATCTGAAATAAGTTGAATTCTATACTCTATTTCTGAAAGCCTCTAATATTGATGAGCTACTGGGAAAAGTCCCCAGCTAACTCTAAAGACTGAAATAACTAGAGAAAAGCATCATAAAAGTCCATCCTCGGATGATGAGGACTTACCACTGATCATCGCTAAAGTGGCACTGGAGCATACAAGTTACGATGCTAAGACTGAGCGCCTGAACCTGCATCATGATAGGATGCAACAAAAAGAGTATGTGATCAGTACTTTGAATGTACTGAGCATGCGGGATATGCAAGCTAACATATAAATGAATGTGCTAAACTACTGATAAGTTGTTTAAACTGAAAACTGAATTTGTAGTACTCAGGCCCAAACATAATACGCCTAAAATCTGAAATGCAAGAATATTATGAAAAAGACAAAATGAAAATAATAAAGTTGATCTAGGGGCTACGTACATATCTACTGAGTCTAATTCTGTGGGAGAGCCTGTTAATTGACATAAACCACGTAAGCTAAACGTGGAGTCTGATGTATATGCCCCACTGAGAGGACCCAATATACCTTGCCAGGGTATAGAGGCATGAGTGGCGTGATCACTAATATGATGCTCAACTAATGGGCTATGTAACACCCTAAAATTTAGACCAGCTTTAAAAACCCAGAACTCAGCAAAATTTAAGAAAATTCCATCTCCAGTCAAGCCCCACGGGCTGACCCATGGGTGTCGTGGATAGAACGACCCATCGAGGTCCCCGTGGGAAGGGGCTAGAGTCTCAGTCCAAGCTGGCTCTAGCCAAAATAGGGACCCGACGGGCATTGGAGGTCCGACAGGCCATCGGGCAGCCCGTGAGAAGGAGCCAGTTTCCCAGTCCCAGCCTCCCTTGCCCCAATGGGAAAATTTCCACGGGTGTCACCGAAGTGACGGGCCATGGGTATGCCCATGGGAATGTTCCATAAGCGCTTTTTCTCAAGAACAAGGCAGAGGTTTTCCTCCTAGTTCAACCCCAAAATCTGAAGGTTCAACCATAGAATCTTCCTCCAGGTATATGGGATTTCACTAGTGGGTTTCTTTCACCCATTAGGTCCCTAGAACTCAGTCAGTTTCTTCAGTTTCTCCATGATTTCTTAAACCTAGGGTTATAAACCCTAGAGGTTTTCCTTGTTGTTCAGATGCTATAACTTATATGATGTTTAGTTCATGTTCTTGTAGAATTAGTATAGCCTTATATGTAGAACTCAGAAACCCTAGCTTGTGTTAACTTCAGTATTTCATGGACTATACTTGTTAGGAAGATCAGTCAGACCATCATGCTTGAGAATTTGAATGCCATATCTTTCAGTATATATATATGTTGCATTCTCAGATTATATTAGTATTTTGAGCTATCCAGTATTACAGTCACATGTTAGCTTGTATTTATTTAAGAATAGACTTAGTACCGAGCGGACGAGGGGATGAAGGCTTAGCTGTCAGTTTAGGCTGAGACCTTTAGTAGCAGTCCCCAAGTCCCAGAACTACGGCACCACCGTAGGTATGAAAGGGGTCAGCTGCCAGATAAGGCTGGTCACCTTTGTCCCTTGTGGACATCAGTTTAGTGGATCCACGCCAGACTTGTCCGTACCCTTGGCAAGGTATGAACACCCTTCCATCCAGGGTTACAGGTTGGCCCCATTATTAGCTCAGCTTCTGGTATGCCGGTTAATAGTATCTCCCACAGCTAGATTCATATTGCATTGACCATGTATTCAGCACTCATTATCAGCATTCAGTTCAGCATGTTATATCTTCATGATTAGTACTTGGTCATTGCATCCAGCTAGTTTTCAGTCTGTGCTTCATTATATATGTATATTTCCATGTTCTGTTATCATGTTGTTCAGCTTGGCCCATATCCCGCGTGCTCAGTACATTTGAAGTATTGACGGATACTTTTGTGCTACATTATTTTATGATGTAGGTTCAGGCGTTCAACATCCAGATCGCACTTAGCTCAACTTTTGGTCTGTATTCAGCAGCTGCAGTGGTGAGTCCTCATAGCTCGAGGATGATAGACATGTTTTACTCTTCAGTCTTTACCTTTCAGTTTCAGACTTGTTAGAGTTAGCTGGGGGCATATCCCAGCAACTCACATCAGTTAGAGGATTTCGGACATAGACTAGATTCAGCTTGGGTTGTTAGTGTTGTTTTCAGTCATCACTACACTCTTCATATATTTTTAGATATTCAGACATTTTGGGCCTTGCCCCTATTCAGCTATTGAACTATTTTTAGCTTCCGCACAGTGCATGTTTTAATTGAGCTTGTATAGATATGCCATGCCATGAGTTAGTTTGGGGTCACTTGTTACACTAAGCACCATATTACGTCTAGGGGGTAGCTTCGGGGCGTGACAAACTTGGTATCAGAGAATCAGGTTTAAGTGTCCTAGGGTGTCTGAAAGCCATGTCAAGTAGAGCCTTCTTCATGGGTGTGAAGCGCGTTACACTTATGGGGGAGGAGCTATGAGGCGTCATTAGGAAAAACTTCCCTTATTTCTTTTCTAGCTCATGTTATAGGGTGTAAACTCTATTTAATCTCCTTCAAACTCCTGCTCTTCGCATTTCAGAAAATGCCTTCCAGAAGAGCTAACGCTAGGAATCAGCCAGCAGCTCCAATAGACCCATTGAATGAGCAAGTCACACATGTCAAATTCAGGGCTGCTTTCCAAGTGCTTGCTCAGTCTATGACCGCCCAGGTCAATCAGCAGGCTGCGGCACTAGCTCCACCTCAGACAAACACTGCTTTCGCAATAAATCTGGGACTTCACTCGGATGAACCCTATGGAATTTCATGGGTCTAAGTCAGAAGAGGGTCCGTAAGAGTTCCTCGATGATATCCAGAAGGTAACATGTATAATGGGTGTCACTCTAGTCGAGAGTGCAGATTTAGTCGCTATCAGTTAAAGAGAGTGGGTTACACTTGGTACCAGCAGTGGAAGGAGTCTCGGGATACTAATACAGGTCCAATGAGTTGGAATATTTTCAATACTGCTTTTTTGGACTTGTTCTTCCCACTTGAGCTCAGGGAAGCCAAGGTCCAGGAATTTATCAACTTGAAGCAGAATTACATGAGTGAAGGATTATGCTCTCAAGTTCACACAGTTATCCAAGTATGCTCCAGCGATAGTAGCAGACTCTAGAGCTCGTATGAGCAAGTTCGTGTCTGGTGTGTCTGATAATGTGGTCAAGGAATGTAAGACCACCATGCTCATTAAGGAAATGGATATCTCTAGGTTGGTTACTTATGATCAACAGATTGAGAAGGAGAAAATCAAGGAAAGGGGAGGATACAGTAAGAGAGCCAGGACAAATGATTTTAGCTACTCTCAGCAGAGGTCAGAGAGTGGTAACCGCTCTTAGTTCTGTCAGAAGACATCAACTCTAGCTTCATCTTCTGCCAGTGCCCCAATGCCAAAGTTTAAGAAGGATTGACGGGATAGAGCGTCTGGCTCTAAGTCCTAAGGTACAGTTACTAGCGAGCGCACTCATCCAGCGTGTAAGAAGTGTGGTAGAAACCACCAGGGTGAGTGCATGGAAGGTAGTGGGAATTGCTTTGGGTGTGGTAGGCTAGGCCACATAATGAGAGATTGCCCAGTAGCTTCTCAAAAGGTTAAGGATGTTTGCCCACAGAATTAGACTAGTTCTACAGCAGCGCCAGTAGGTCACCCCACTCAGCAGGGTACCTCGTCTGGTACAGGTGGTGGTTAGCATCAGAACAGGTTGTATGCTCTTCAGGCTCGACATGATCAAAAAGAATCTCCTGATGTGGTCATGGGTATGTTACGAGTCTTTAATAATAATGTCTATGCATTGTTAGATCCAGGGGCTACACTTTATTTTGTAACTCCATATATAGTAGTAAATTTTAGGGTTAGTCCAGAAATTCTCCCAGAACCCTTCTCAGTCTCTACTCCAGTTGGTGATCCAATTATAGCTAGACGGGTATACAGAAATTGCCCTATCACAGTTTCCCAGAAAGTCACCTCAACAGATCTTGTAGAGCTAGAAATGATTGATTTTGATATCATCTAAGCATGAATTGGTTACATTCCTGTTATGCCTCAGTTGATTGTTGAACTAGGATCATTCGGTTTCAGTTTCTAAATGAACCAGTCTTAGAATGGAAGGGTAGTAGCTCAGTGCCTTTAGGTCGATTTATCTCTTACCTTAAGGCCAAAAAAATGATTTCCAAAAGGTATTTCTATCATCTTGTTTGGGTCAAGGATTCAAACTCTGAAACCCCAACTCTTGAGCCAGTACTAGTAGTGAATGAGTTCCCAGAAGTGTTTCTAGAAGATCTTCCCAGAGTTTCTCCTGAAAGGGAAATCGACTTCGGAATAGATCTCCTTCCAAATACCCAGCGTATTTAGATTCCTCCTTAAAGAATGGCTCTAGCTGAGCTTAGGGAATTGAAAGAACAGTTAAAAGACCTTCTAGATAAGGGATTCATCAGACCCATTATCTCTCCATGGGGTGCTCCAGTATTGTTCATGCGTAAGAAATACGGTTCTCTCAAGATGTGCATCGACTACCGTCAGTTGAACAAAGTCACAATTAAGAATAAATATCCCATCCCCAGGATTGATGACTTGTTCGACTAACTTCAGGGTGCTAGTTATTTTTCTAAGATAGACGTCAGATCCGTCTATCATCAGCTTAGAGTCAGAGATAGTGACATCCCGAAGATAGACTTCAGGACTCAGTATGGTCACTATGAATTTATAGTTATGTCTTTTGGACTAACCAATGCTCCTACAACTTTCATGGACTTAATGAACAGGGTGTTCAAACAGTATTTATACTTGTTCATCATCGTCTTTATTGATGATATCCTCATTTATTCTCGGAATGGGGAACAACATGTGACTCATCTGAGAGTTGTTCTACAAACTCTCAAAGATCGCCAGCTATTCGCTAAGTTCAACAAATGTGAATTATAGTTGCAGTCTATCGCTTTTATTGGTCATGTAGTATCCATCGAAGGGATCCGAGTGGATTTTCAGAAAATTGAGGCAGTAAAGTGCTGGCCCAGACCCACCTTGTACTCGCAGACAACATGATTCCATTTGGGTGATTGTGGATAGAATGACCAAATCAGCCCATTTCCTAGCAGTTAAGACTACAGATTTTGCAAAGGAGTATGCCAAACTCTACATTAGCGAGATAGTCAGGTTGCATGGGGTTCCCTTTTCAATCATCTCAGATAGGGGTCCTCAGTTTACATCTCATTTCTGGAGATCATTTCATAAAGGTCTTGGTACCCAGATAAATCTCTGTACAACATTTCATCCGCAGATGGATGGTCAGGCAGAGCGTACCATTCAGACCTTAGAGGACATGTTGAGAGCTTGCATGATCGATTTCAAAGGCAGTTGGGATGATCACCTACCTCTCATAGAGTTCACCTATAATAATATCTTCCACTCCAGTATTCAGATGGCTCCTTATGAGGCACTTTATGAGCGTAGATGCATATTGCTGATTGGTTCGTTCGAAGTAGGTGAAGTAGCCTTGGTTGGACTAGATTTAGTTCATGAGGATATGGAGAAAGTTTAGCTCATCAGGGAGAGATTGAAAAAAGCTCAGAGTCGTCAGAAGTCCTATGCAGATGTGAGGAGAAGGGACTTAGAGTTTGAGATCGATGACTGGGTTCTTTTAAAAGTATCACCTATGAAGGGAGTGATGAGATTTGGCAAGAAAGGGAAGCTCAGTCCCAGGTATGTAGGTCCTTACAGAATCTTGAAAAGAATTGGTAATGTGGCTTACGAGTTAGAATTGCCATCAAAAGTAGCACCGGTTCATCCAGTCTTTCACATATCCTTATTAAAGAAGTGTGTGGGTGATCCGGCATCGATAGTACCTTTAGAGAGTGTGGCTGTGAAGGATAGCCTTACCTATGAGGAGGTTCTAGTTGAGATTCTTGACCGTGAGGTTCGTAGGTTGAGAAATAAGGAAGTCGCTTCAGTAAAAGTTTTTTGGAGGAATCAGTCTGTAGAAAGAGCTACTTGGGAAGCAGAAGCAGCCATGATGGCCAAGTACCCTCACCTCTTTCCTTCCGATTCAGTTTCAGTTTGAGGTAATAGTTCCTTTCTAGTCTCTCAGTTTTCTCTTATGCATGTCAGTCTCAGAAGCATGTTTCCCAGCCATTCCGGTATCTTCAACATGCTTTCATGTACTTAGAACTAGACCCAGTCAGATATCAGCTTCTAGTATTCTGTTGGTAGGGATTGCAGCTCTTTCCATCAAAACTCAGCTTAGTTCGTCTTTATTCGAGGACAAATGATTCCAAGGGGGAGATATTGTAACATCCCAGAATTTAGACCAGCTTTAAAAACCCAAAACTCAGCAAAACTTAAGAAGATTCCATCTCCAGAAAAGCCCCACGGGCTGACCCACAGGAGTTGTGGACACAATGGCCAATAGGGGTCCCTGTGGGAAGGGCCCAGAGGCTCAGTCCAAGAAGGATCCATCCAAACAGGGGACCTGACGGGCGTTGGAGGTCCAACGGGCCATTGGGAAGCCCGTGAGAAGGAGCTAGTGCCCCAGTCCCAGCCTCCCTTGCCCCAACAGGCAAATCGCCATGGGCGTCGCCGAAGTGAAGGGCCGAGGGTATGCCCTTGGGAATTGTCTAGGGGGACATTCTAGTTTGCCCCATCCCAATGCCCTGGCTGATGGTCCATCACAGGTTTGACGTCCGTGGGGTGGCCCATCCAACGGTGACTTTTCCAAAATTTCCAGTTTTAAGTTGAGGGAATTCTGGTATTTTACCAATTCTTTTAACTCCGATCCTAAGTCATTTTGGGAGTAATTAAAGGGTTTTTACTCTATTTCCCTCATTACTCCTAAATTCAATCGACACTTAGCAACATCAGACAAGAACAAAAGCACTTTCTCTCAAGAATAAGGCAGAGGGTTTCCTCCTAGTTCAACCCCAAAACCCAAAGGTTCAACTGTAGAATCTTCGTCCAGGTATGTGGGATTTCACTAGGGGGTTCCTTTCACCCATTAGGTCCCTAGAACACAGTCAGTTTCTTCAGTTTCTCCATGATTTCTTAGACATGGGGTTATAAACCCTAGAGGTTTTCCTTGTTGTTCAGATGCTATAACTTATATGATGATTATTATATGTTCTTGGAGAATTAGTATAGCATCATGTGTAGAACTCAGAAACCCTAGCTTGTGTTAACTTCAGTATTTAATGGATTATACTTGCTAGGCAAATTAGTCAGACCATCATGCTTCAGAATTTTAATACCATATCTTTCAGTATGTATATATATGTTGCATTCTCAGATTATATCAGTATTTTGAGCTATCCAGTATTACAGCCACATGTTAGCTTGTATTTAGTTGGGAGTATACTTAGTACCGAGCGGACGAGGGGATAAAGGCTTAGTTGTCAATTTAGGATGAGACATTTAGTAGCAGTCCCCAAGTCCCAGAACTACGGCACCACCGTAGGTATGAAAGGGGTCAGTTGCCAGATTAGGCTGGTCACCTTTGTCCATTGTGGACATCATTTTAGTGGATCCACGTCAGACTTGTTCATACCCTTGGGAAGGTATGAACACCCTTCCATCTAGGATTACAGGTTGGCCCAATAGTTAGCTCAACTTGGGGTATGTCGATTAATAGTATCTATCACAGTTAGATTCATGTTGCATTGACCATGTATTCAACACTCATTATCAGCACTCAATTCAACATGTTATACCTTCATGATTAGTACTTAGTCATTGCATCCAACTAGTTTTCAGTCTGTACTTCAGTATATATGTATATTTCCATGTTCTGTTATCATGTTGTTTAGCTTGGCCCATATCCCGCATGCTCACTACATTTGAAGTACTGACGCATACTTTTGTGCTATATTGTTTTATGAGGTAGGTTCAGGCGTTCAGCATCCAGATCGCACTTAGCTCGACTTACGGTCCATATTTAGCAGCTGTAGTGGTGAGTCCTCATAGCTCAAGGACGATAGACATGTTTTACTTTTCAGTCTTTACCTTTCACTTTCAGACTTGTTAGAGTTAGCTGGGGGCATGTCCCTGCAACTCACATCAGTTAGAGGATTTCGGACATAGACTAGATTCAGCTTGGGTTGTTAGTGTTGTTTTCAGTCATCACTACACTCTTCATATATTTTTATATATTCAGACATTTTGGGCCTTTCCCCATTTCAGATATTGAACTATTTTTAGCTTCCGCACAGTGCATGTTTTAATTGAGCTTGTATAGATATGCCATGCCATTGGTTAGCTTGGGGTCACTTGTGACACTAAGTACCGTGTTACGTCCAGGGGGTAGCTTCGGGGCGTGACAGGCTAAGTAAACCTATGGTGGCACATAGTTCTGGGACTTCAGGTGACACTGCAATCCTAGTCTAATTTGGTGCTAAGTACTACTCTCAAAACTATATTTACTGGTAGCTCATTTAAAATTGAGGTTCTGAATGCTTGTCATAACTTAACTGATCTAAAAACACTTTTTTGAAAGAGCCGTAGACTGAAAATTGACTAATTTCTTTCTTAAAACTGAATGCTAGCAATCTAGATTAATTTCCAAAGAAAACTAGTTCATGCAAAAATACTATAATTTTAGACTAAGTTCTTGTCTTTTTAAAACATTGTACAAATCCATGCAAGTTATTAAAACTAAAGGATAATTCATTAAAACATGATATAAATCATAATATAAGCATAAGGGTTGAATTCTATGAAAATCTGCATGATAAGGTAAGAACCTTAGTTTCATAAAACCATGAAATTTGAAGTAGAAGATTGAGATTTTGGGCATAAGGGCGAACTAAACCCTTACTGAATACTCACATACCTGGTGGTTGAAGATTCTTGAACTAAGAATGGAGTTTGAAGCTTTTGAGAAGAAAACCCTAGCCTGGAGTATGAAAGAGCGTTCCTTTTTCTTTCTGAAGTTAGATCAATTGGAATGAGGGGAAAATAATCTAAGTTTGACTAAAACCCCTCCAAATTAGGCCTAAAATGACTTAGTGTCGGAGTTAAAAGAATAGAAAAAGTGTAAAATACCCCTGGAAAAATAAATTGAAAATTACAGAAAATTTCTAGAACAAGGTTCCACGGCTGGGAACCACGGTTTGTGGTTCATTCTATGAGCCGTGGAACCAACTTATGGTTCCCTAGGAAATTACAATGCTGCAGGCTTGAGTTCCACGAGGGAAAACCACGGCCCATGGACTATTCCACGATCCATGGAAACCGTTTGTGGTTCTCAGGCTTTTTGCCAGGTCTCTGTCTGATTTCCAAGGTTCGTGGAACCTGTGTGTGGTCCCTAACTTTCACTCTGAAAGTTTAGACTTAGAATTTTTGTATGGTTTTTAGCTTAGAATTTTCAAAGTGTTACATTGATTGGGTGAAAGAATCTTTTACCACTCTCGTCCTTGGGATCACCCCCATCTTTTACCTTGCTCTCATCGATAACCTCAATAACCAGTTGGTAAAGAGGAATCGAGTCAGGGATAAGGATGACACAGAAGATGGGGAAGAAGCAAAGCATAAGTCTTAAGAATGGAACGAGGAATAAAGGAAGCCGATAGCCGAAGAATAAACTTCCTCTTTTTACTCTGCGGAACATAATGAAAATGATGGAGAAAAGGAAAGATAAAGTTGTTTGAGAAGAGGAAAGGAAGGAAGTGAAGGCCTTCTTTTATAGGATGAACTATAGTGATCACCTAGAATAAAGTGCCTATGACAAAACATTAGTTATATGCCATGTAGCCGAAGCATTAATGATGAAGTGGCGTAATGTGATAGTTTATGTTGCCTCCCATAGCACACGTAAGTGTACATGATCATCAAGTAATAAAGTGACTCAGAGAATCGGATGTCAAACCCATAAGGATTTATAATTAACTATTTACTAAATTAAACTAGTTCTAATTATTTACTCAAACTATCAGTTCTCAAGATTTGGATGGTTGTTGATTATACTACTTATTTTACTAAAGCTAGTAAACACTCTGGAGGTTGTTCACAGAGAAGTTAACACCTAGGGTTATGGTGCTTGAGTAATTTTGTCATATCTTTATATAGTTGATAAGCATAATTAAGATATCTATCAAATTATTGAATCACAGGGTTGATATTATAGTCATGGGCTCTTCCTCCTCTAACTTTTTACCCATATTGGACACCTAATTACATTATTGAGCAGAGATAGATGAACCAATTTGAATGCATTAAGTTATCTTCTTGCATTTGATCCAAGTAGGGCGATATACGTACATCTCCATCCTAGCAGCTAATCCATCAGTTGATGCATCCTACTCCCCTTAACCCACATTCTATTCCTAGTCTCTGTCTTTCGAGTTCCTCTAGTAATTATCTGTTTATCCTATTAGTAGCTAATCAGTAGAATAGTAAGCACAAGATTAAGAGAACAAAAATGTGATCGTAGAATCCATAATAAAAATCTTATATAAAATGACGACATTCATACTAATCCATAACTCTAGAAAAAAGGCTTTAGTTAATCAAAGATAGATTACATATCTTGAATCTAAATAAAACAAAGAAATAATTCTAAAGAAAGAGATAAAGAAATAACCCTAGAAGGATGGAGCTTCTTCCCTTCCTCTAGCTCCACACGTTTCTCCACTAAAAACGTCTAGAGATGGGGTATTTATAATATTTAAAAACTCCTAAGAGACTTCATTCTGATTGGACTGGGACATGGGAAATATTCCCTTTTGTCATGCCTAGAACGCAACGTGAGCTCCTTCAGCTCACCCTGGAGCTTGCGCCCTCTGCTCGTCCTGGAAAAATCTTCTCTGCAGGGCGTAAAGTTATGAAGGTGTGTAATTTTGATCCTCATTTTCTCTGAAACTCGCTCCATGACCCTCCAGCTTTGCCTTGGACAAATCTTCACTAAAATTGACTATTTATGCTCCCTTTTAGTCGAATTTTATCTTCTTTCACCTAAATAGCACAAAAAACCTTCCATAAGTGATAAATCATAAAATCAAGCAAAAATCATAAGTATTAAGCTAAATTATCGTCAAAACAAAGTTTAGATGTGGGTAAAGAGTAGTGAAAAAGAGTGTATCTCATACCTACATCACAGCCGCACACTTTACCTTTTTTTTTATCCTCGAACAAACACTAAATACTTTTAGCTTAAACTTCATTCTACTATGCAAGCTTATTAGGTCACCTTCACCTGTATTATCAAGATATTACAAGCAAGTGACTCTCAAACAAGGTGCGTTGAATAATTCAAAATAAGAGACTTTTATTAAGACGATGTAACCTCTAGATCGACTCTCTAACATCTTATATCAGGAAAATCATCATTACATTATCAAGTAAAGAAGGTGAATCAATCACCAAGCTTATGTCACCTATGTGCCCTCATTTCAAGAGAGATTTCCCCTCACACACAATTCACAATACATAAAAAAAAAATTGGCATAAAGGAAACAAATTCTCTCACTCACTCAAAAGAATTCACATGTATGCATGCTACACCATAAGATTTACTTTAGTGTAATTCTCCATTAACTCAAACATAGAAACATAATATCAAAAGGTCTTTATTTGGTTGTAATGTCAGCTAAGAGACGAGTAAGAAATATTTGGTTAGAATAGTGATCCTCTTCCTATGCACTCTTAAGACTTACAACTTTTAATCTTCTAGGTTCTTCTTCTTTCTTTTCTACCAATCTTAACTTTTTCCACTTTCCCTTTACATCATCCTTTTTTTAAGAACTCGCCCTCTTTTCTTTAATTATTAGCAAATATCAATTTCTATACTTTCTTTCTCCATTTTTTCAACTTTGCTCATCCTTACTACACAATTATCTTTATGTACTAGCACTCTTTTATTCTATCTCTCTTTTTTCTACACCAATTCCTTCTTAAATCACCATTCTACTCTTTTTACTTTTAAGTCTTAGCTTTCAAAGTGCACTAGGGACTTTTGGATCAAATTAATGCAAGTTCAATCGAAGAAGAAAAAAGGCTAATTGGCTATTCAAGAAATAGGCTTAAGAGGCTCAAAGGGGCTAACTATAGATAATGAGATGGTAGGCAAATATTGGACAAAATCTGGCTTCCAAGGAATGCCTTAATCATGTCATATGAATCTCTACTCTGTTTTACTTTGCACACACACCAAGTAAGTTCTATATATCAATGCAAAATGCGAAATATGCAAAACTCACCATACAATGGTATATAAACGACAAGTGGCTCACTATCAACTCTCCACCTAACAAAATAATTTTAATTCCACACATTTTTATTCCCTTTATAATTAATTTAGAGTCGATATTGGAGCCTACATGTCTCAACTAGAATATTTATTTTTATGCACAATATTTTTATAAGACCTTCTTATGCGATCTTAATAAGTCTAGATTAAGTACCTAGCTTATTAAGGCATTTCTTGGATTACTCTTCTTTTTTAATTTCTAAAAAAAAATTAAAATATCTTAAAAATTGAGAAAAAATTATTATGATGTACGGTTCAAAGGATTCCCTTGGTAAAAGAATCAAAAACAACACCCAAGGGTGTACTAACAACACTAACTGCTAGCATGACATATTAATAAAATAGACATAAATATAAAAGCGTCCAAGTAATTTCCCCACCCATACTTAAAATTTGGTATTGTCCTTATTGCTAGAAAATAATTAATACAAAGGTAAAGAAAGCTCCATCGATGGTCATAGGTCGATGCATTAGCAGCTCATGTCATAGAATACTCAGACTTTTTCTAAATATTTCTCTCAAACATGGTCTTTCATATGGGTACCCCACACTTAGTTCCAATCCTCTCTCTCACTTTTCAACACTTCCAATGACTTTGCTTTCATGCTCATCTTTCTACAAAAATCATCAAAGAAAGCAGTAAAGTTGAGTTGCCTCTCAACAAACGCCTAATTTAACATCGTTGCACGAGCAATCAACTTTTTCCTCCATCTTGAACTTATGAATTGTATTCCCAATTTTGCATCGAGCTTTCATCTATGCTTCAATGGTGGAGGTACAAAGAAAATTAAGTCAAGTGATCAGTACCATTTCTTGGTTTTTAGATGGGAAATGTAACTATGTTGATTTTCCACAACAACTTGCAGGATGTAAATAATTTTTTCCTCATCCATTGACTCCTCCATTAGTTCTGGTGGATTGTCACGTTTTACCTATAATTTTGACATTAATTTTGGTAGATTGTCACTATCCATCCATAATATCGTGAAATAATTTGAATGAGGTCTCGTGCACTCCAAACCAGAAATCGCTCTCAACTTTACACCCTCACATTCACGAACACTAGAATCTTCATTAATAATGATATATACTTCTTCACATGACTTTAATGCACTCTTTTCAAGTGAAATCTTTTAAAAATATGGTTGAATGGTTGATTTTCTTCTTTCTGCTCCACAACTTGGTCAGTATCCACAACAAATGGTGGTTGGATATCAGACGTCTCACCTATTTTTTCCAATTGAGCTTATAGGTCATGGATATTTGAGCCAAATTGCTCTTCCTCTTGTTTGGGCTCACTTCTCCCTTCACTGAATTGTTTTTACATGTTAAAAATATCATCCCATATGAATCTATAAATTTGTTCTCGAGCAATGATTGACTTATTATTTCTTATTCATCATAACTCTCTGCTTGGGGAAACTCACTCTCTTTATTTATTTGGGGTTCATCCTGGATATTGGCTAAGTCTTTAACTTTCTGATCAATAGAAGTTTCACCCTCAGCTTGCATCACTGTGAGCTTGGCACTAACTATTTTCCAAAACTTTTGTTTGTCTTGATAGCCTCTCTATTTTTTGTTCATAACTTTCTTCTAGCTGCTTTAAAACATCAGTAATTTTTGAAAGTGTTGCTCCTATTACTTTATAATTCCTACCATCATAACTAACAATAGAAGAATAATCATAATAGAGGCTCGGAAGAGGAGAATAAGAGTTAGGACAACCATTCCAATGGCCGTCTTGACCACCACATATACTATAAATATTCCACTCAAGAGATTAGAGAGGTGCGCACAACTCATTCTCGAAAATATTATCATATTTTTTTCACAAGTGGGGTCCTCCATAATTCAGACAAGGATCACCATACTAAATTTTTTATTTATTCAACCAATTTAAGTACCATAATATCATGTCAAGAATAATAATAAAAATTACTAAAAAATATATATTCAAAAACAAAATAAAAACTTGAATAAATAAAAATGAAAAGTCTAATTAGATAAATAATTAATTTTTAAAACCTCGGCAACAACGCTAAAAATTTATTGCCTCCCACAATACACGTAAGTGTACGCGCTCGTCAAGTAATGAAGTGACTCAGAGAGCCAGATGCCAAACCCACAGGAATTTGTAATTAATTATTTACTAAATTAAACTACTTCTAATTATTTACTCAAGTTATCAATTTTCAAGATTTGGATAGTTATTTATTATAGTACTTATTCTACTAAAGCAAATAAATATTGTGGAGGTTGTTCACATAAAAGTTAACACCTAGGGTTATGTCGCTTGCTTAATTCTGTCGTATCTTTATATAGTTGATAAGATTAATTAAGATATCTACCAAATTGTTGAATCATATAGTTGATATTATGGTCATGGGCTCTCACTCCTCTAACTTTCTACTCAAATTGGACACCTAACTATATTATTGAGCGGGGATAGATGAACCAATTCAAATGCATTAAGTTATCTTTCTGTATTTGACCTAAGTAGGGCGATTTAGGCACGTCTCCATCCTAGTCGCTAATCTGTCAGTTAACTCTTTTTACTCTCCTTAACCCATATTCTATTCCTAGTCTCCATCTCTCGAGTTTCTCTAGGAATTATCCATTTGGTTGGTAAGCAATATAATAGTAAACATAAAATTAATAGAATAAAATATAGTAGCAGAATCCACAATAACAAACTTATATAAAAATGACGATGTTCATACTAAGCCATAACCCTATAAAAAGGGATTTAGTTAATCAAAGATAGATTACAAAGATTTAATCTAAAGAAGACTAAGAAATAATGCTAAAGAAAGAGATAAAGAAACAACCCTAGAAGGATGAAGCTTTTTTTTTCCTTTGTGCTTCCACACGTTTTTACACTAAAAAAGGTCTAGGGATGGGGTATTTATAATATTAAAAAATACCTAAAATACCCCATCCTGGTTGGACTGGAAATGGGAAATTTTCCCCTTTGTCATGCTTAGCTTGCGGTATGAGCTCCTTCAGCTCGCCCTGGAGCTTACGTCATGAGTTCCCTCTGTTCGCCATAGGAATCTTCTCTACATGGTGTAAAATTCTGAGGGCGTGTAGTTCTTACCCCCATTCGTTATGGAACTCACTCTGCAACCCTCTGACTTTGCCTTGGACTTTTCTTTGCTAAAATGGCTATTTATACCCCCTTTTAGTCCCATTTTGTCTGCTTTCACCTAAATAGCACAAAACATCTTTCATAAGTGATAAATCATAAAATCAAGCATAAACCATAAGTATTAGGCTAAATTATCCTCAAAATAAAGTTTAGATGTGGGTAAAAAGTAGTAAAAAGAGCGTATATCAGACCCATATCAGTTCACAAGAAAGAAGTTGTGGTGGATTAAATCCAGGATGATAACTTACCATGATTTCTAGTTATCTATCCCCAAGTTTTGGCTGTGCGATTCCATGTCCGATCTTTAGCGACAGTGGATCTTAAGATCTTGCTAACCCATTCCCGAGTATCCCAATCAACTCAAGAGGTGGAGTTCTTGAATCTGGATGCCACTTAGGAGCTAAAAAATTTACTTGAGAATGAGACGACAGTAAGAAACTAGGAAGAAGTTAGAAAAAGCAGGAGAAAATAGGGGCGAGGGAACTTACAAGACATGTTCCATAGTTTCGGAAGGGACGAGTAAGAAAGATCTCTAGTAGCTGTGGCAATGAACTTGCTGGTCCAACCCCAATCATGGTTATCATCCAAATTCTCCAAGAGAGAATTTTAGCCTCGACTCACCAGTTTCACCATTCCCCCTTGAAAAATCCTAGGGTAATAAAGAAGTAAGAGTTGGGTCAGGGTAAAGGATAGCCTAATTTCTAAGTCAAATCTCAAAGGCATGCCATGATTCTCCAAACCCCTGGTCTAATTTACCCTAAACATAACATGAAGGTTGAGCAGAAGGAAATAATGACATTGTTGATAGGATTATCGAAGCCCATGGTAAAAGGGTAGGTATGAACAAATGAATAACCATGTTTAGGGAAGGTAATGCTCTTCAAGCCCATGCGAGACACCACTTGGCATTTGGGCCAGTTACAATCTCGTTGAATCAAAGGGATGTCCTTTTTCTCAAAAGGGAATTGAAATCACCTATGGACCTATCTCTTGACTGGGATGAATTTCAAGGTGAGATCGTGAAATCCTCATCAAAGTAGAAGATGTTGGGAATAATATTATCAATTCTAGGTTTGGGGGAAGTATCGTCTCCTTTTTATTTCTTTTCCTCTTTAATTTACCCCTAAATTGAGAAACACAAGCAAAGCTTGAAGATGAAGAAGCATGACACCAGTAGAAGGAAGGCTGAGAGAAAATTGAAGATTTGTGAAACTGGATAAAGACGGTAGTTTCAAGAGGAGTTATGGAGAAAACCCTGAAGAAACAAGAAGGTAAAAGATACAATTTTATATGGGAAGGGTTTGGAAATTTCCTAGGGAGGTACACTACAGATGACCTAGACACGTGGCAAATAAAGTTAAGAAAGCAGCACCTGTGTCTCTTCTTGTTTTCAGAAAGATATGCGACAGAGTGTCATCGGTTTATTCCATTATTTCTATATCTTGACCATATTTTGCAACATAGCCAAAATATAGAGGTACTATATATATAGAGCGAGAATTGATTGAATACATGTGGCATTCAAGGGAAAAATGAAGAGAGCCCAGGAAAGTCGGTTTCTTGAGAAGGCACTCTTGATAAAGGGAAAGAAAAAATGTACTAAAGGCTAAGGATGGTTTGGACGCTAATGACATGGATAAAGATATTAAATGGGTACAAGGTGTCATAGGGATCAGGTGCACGGATGAGCTCGCACGGACTTGAGGACTACATAAATATTAGTTGGCATCACTAATGGTATCTCCACGGTGGCCATCATTCATTGGTCTTAGTACTTTCGGGCCCCAATTGGGGCATTTCTATTGTCTAGTGCACTATTATTGAGACCTTTATATAGTTTGTTCCAGTCATTTGTAACCTCACTCTGATTCCAAGCAATACAACAACACTTTATTTTTTGGCATTAAGTTTGTTCTTTCCTTTATTTTCTTGGTCTAGCAGCTCTATGGAAAAGAGTCATTCAGAGTCAAGGCGTATCTCTTGGAGACGCATTTATATGCTCCATAGCACTCAAATTCATACTCTTTCTCTTTATTTAGCTTATTTACTCATCATAGCAATTTATAATTGCCAGATCTATACTTACTGTTCTCCATTTTGCTTTACTTACTTAGATCATTACTCAATCTATATTCAAACCACTAGTAAATGGACTTAAAAATAAAGGATTAAATTTTGAGACGCGTGCTCTTGACCTCATATAAATTCAACTTTACCATTTTTAGGGTAAACACATTTAACTAGCCATTTTTATGATGCTAAAGCTACTTTTATAAATCATTTGTGCGGGTATGTATATTAAAGAGAATTAATTTTAAAAGATAAAAAGAAATAAGGTTTATGGTAAATAGTGTAGAAACAAAAGAAACCTATTACTATATTATATTAAGAGAAATTTATATGCATATTTGAGCTAAGACATAAGAGAGAGATTTTGGGGCTAAATTGATGGTTTTGTTTCCTTCCAAAAATAATTTATGAATGAAAATAGATCTTTTTTGCTCTCAACATATCTTAGCAGGACTGTTAACGTGCTCCTACTATAATTTCTCATGGCCAGCTCTAGTAAAACCACTATTTCTCCAGTGAAGATAGTAACACCACATGATGGAACTAGCTACAAGCTCCCTTCGCTCATATTTGGCAGCTTCCTCCCTCCTAAATTTCACTCCATTACTGAGGAAGATGAGGTCCAAAGCTCAGATTCTAAGTCACCCATATCAATACACCTTGAGAAATTTGGCGACTTGGCCTGGCAAACCAGCGCCTTCACTTATCTGAGGCTGAAACCTTCATGCACTCAACTCCGCTAGTGAGACAAGCTACCACAGATATTTGACATGCTCAAAAAAGTAAACCCCTCTCCTATATCCCTCTGTCCACTAAGTAGGGTAAGGTGTATGTGAGTCTTGTTGAGGAGGATCTAAAACCCCAAATAGAGAATTGGAAAAATGCTTCGAATGGGTATGTTATTGGAGTCACTCCATACATGAAGACTATGGAAAATTATGTTTCAAATGTATGGAGTTGTGTTGTGAAACTCAAGGTACTGGGTCACAATGATGTGTATTTCATTTTTTGTTTTGACTCTGTGGATGATTGTGCAAAGGTGTTGATGGGGGGTCCTTATTCTTTCCATAATAATCCTTTGATTGTCTAGCCATTGGAGATTGATTTCAACTTTCACCAAAACTGTCTTACTAATATACCTCTATGGATATTGGTTTAGGGAGGCCCTCAACAGAGTTGCTAGATCTATTGGACGACCTATGCACATGGATCAGTTCACTGCTAGCATGGAATGCATCTCTTATGCTAGAGTATGTGTTGAAGAAGATGTGTTCCAGCTATTAGTTGACTCCATTAGCCTATAGAGTATGATTGGAAGCCCAAGTTCTATGAAAATTGTTTAAGGTTTGGACATAAACTATGTAGTATTGGATGAATAACAAGAAATTAGTACAGGAAGAGGAATTCAAGGATGCTCCACCAAGAAAAAGAAGAAACAGGAGAAGGAGGAGACAATTCTAGAAGTCAAAAAATATGGAGGATGACCCTAAACCTACTGTAGCACATAAAACTGTTGCTCACCATTTCATTGCTAGAGATGTTGCCACTAGAAGTGGTGCAAGAGATGATAGAGTGGCCACACAACATCAACCTACATAGGGCTTCCTAGTGACAAATAACACGTGAACTCCTTTGCTGCCCTGGAAGATCAAACTAGTGGTGGAGGACATCTGGGGGACCCTTGAGAGGCTCCTAACCGCCTATGATAATTGTCACTTGGAACATAATGTGTTTGAATCAACCCCCTAAAATATAACGAGTTGTAGCTCTTTTTGAAGAAGCACAAGATAGATTTATTTGGTTGTCTGGAAACTAGGGTCAAAGAACACAAGGCTTAAACATTCTGAGAAAGTTGGAACAGGATTGGAATACCTGTTGTAACTATCCTCTTGGCCCCAATGGAAGGATCTGGTTGTTTTGGAAGAACCATATCAAGGTTACAATCCTGTTGATTAGGGAGCAATTTGTGCATTGAGACTACTACTAATCCCTTCCATGCTTATGTCACCATAATATATGCTAAGAATAGTTTGCAAGAGAGGGGTGATTTATGGCCTGAGTTGTTGATACTTGGGACTACTATTCAGGAACCTTGGCTCCTTTATGGTGATTTCAACACCCTATTTCTCTGATGATAGACTGGGCTCACCTGTGACACAAGCTGAACACAGGAATTTAAGGATTGGTTGATAGTCTCCAACTGACCTCGCTGAGGTCTAAGGGTTCACATTTCACTTTTTGTAATAAGTAAGATCTTAACCACGTGGTATATTCAAAGATTGGCTGGGAATCGGGCAACTATAACTGGCTACATGATTATGGGCATGTAGAAGCTGATTTTTTTGTCCCCAGAGGTGTTTGATCATTCACCTAGTTTAATCCACTGTGCACCACACACACCTTCCCATCCAAAGCCTTTCAAACTGAGATGGCCCATCCTCAGTTCCCTAGCATTGTAGAGAGCACCTGGGCAAAAAGTTATGCAAGTACCAGAATATTCCAGTTAAATCTGAAACTTAAAGACTTCAAGGCAATCTTAGAGGTCTTAACTCTTACCTTGCATCCATACTCAAAAGCTCCAACTAACTAGACAAAAGCTAAAGATTACCCAAGACTTACTAGCCACAGATCCTTTAAGCCAGACTTTGATTGAAGAGGAGAGAGTATTATTGAATGATCTTTATAAGTAGAACTTGGTGGAGAAACATGCACTTAGATAAATCTAGGGCTACCTGGATAACATGTGGGGATACTAGCTCTAAATACTTCTTTTCCCAATGTAAGATAAGAGCTAACAATGCAATATTCTCAATCTAAGATAGTCAAGGGGTAAAGATTACTGACCCTGCCCTCATCGAGAAATTATTTATTTCCTTCTTCACTAACCTCATGGGGTCAGTATCTGAAAAGATGCCTTTTCCAAATTCAATGGTGATAAGGAAGGGTCCTTGTTTAACTCATCAGCACTTGTCCAAGATATTATAGAACCTGATATACTTGCAGCAATCAAGGATATGCCTACTGAGAAGGCTCTTAGTGTAGATGGCTTCCCTGTGGAATTTTTCACAAGCCAGTGATCAACTGTCAAGCATAATGTCATATGTGCAATCCAGGAGTTTTTTTACCAGGTAAACTGCTTAAAACTTTCAGTTGTATTACAGTTACATTGGTTCCCAAATTGCTCCCCTGCAGTGGTTTAAGACTATAGACTCATTTCCTATTGTAATACCATTTAAAAGATCGTTACTAAAGTTAGTACTAATAGGATGAAGAATGTGATTAGTACAATTATTAGCCCCTCCCAATCAGCTTTTATTGAGGGAAGAAGCATCATAGATAATGTTTTATTTAGTTATGAGGTGTTCAAATTGTACTCTAGGAAAGGTTTATTCGTAGGTGTGTTTAGAAGGTTGATCTTAGGAAGGCCTATGACTCTACGGAATGGTGCTTTGTCAAGAGTATGCTCAGTGATTTGGGTTTTCCTTAAAAGTTTGTATGTTGGGTTATGGAGTGTATCACTATTGTGTCTTACTATTTGGTCTTAAATAGGGGACTGACTAAACTTTTTCAAGGCAAGAGAGGGATTAGAGAAGGAGACCCCATGTCTCTATATCTTTTCGTTATTTCCATGGAATATCTCCAATGAGAATTAAATGTTCTAGCTACAGATCCAAATTTCAAATTTCATCCAAGATGTAAGAAGCTTGGTGTCATGCACATTTGCTTTACAGATGATCTTTTGTTATTCTGCAAGGCAGATTTTGCCTATATTGAATTGTTCCAGGGTGTTTTTCATAAGTTTTCTGTTGCATCTGGTCTACAAGCTAATTGTGATAAGAGCTTTATTTACTTGTCTAGGGTCAAGGATGCTACTAAGAAACATATTCTTCAGAGGTTAGGATATTGTGAGGTCACATTACCTTTCACTTACCTGGGGTTACCCTTGTCTTCCAAGAAGTTAACAATAAATTAGTGCATGCCTCAAGTAGATAATATTCTGGAGAGGATTAATTGCTGGTCTGCAAAGCTATTGTCCTATGCTGGGAGGTTTCAGTTGATAAAGTCTATCATTTTTAGCATTCAAACCTACTGGGCACAAATATTCATCCTTCCCAATAAGATCATAAAACTCATCAACAACTATTGTAGGATCTACCTTTGGACTAGTGTTGTTGCCTCATCCAAAAGGGCGCTAGTATTATGGGAGAAAGTTTGTCAACCAAAGGCTGCAGTGGGAAGAATGTGTGAACTTGTGCATTTGGAACAGGGCTGTAGTGACCAAATAACTATGGGCTTTGGCTGAAAACAAAGACTGTATATGGATTAAGTGGGTTCATGAGTACTACATTAAGAACTACCCATTGAAGTCTTGTATCATCCCTAAGAATGCTACCTAGGTAATTAGAAAGGTTATTGAATCGAGGACACATGTTATGCAAGCACCTGGGCTTCATGGAGATATGTACACTAGATTGTCTATGCTAATTGGTAGGGTAAGATTTTCTATTAATAAGCACTATGTAGCTCTCCAACCACAACTGTCCAGAGAAACATGAAAGTGTATCACTCTACATCCCAGCATCCACCTCTGGCATAAATTTATTTTTTGACTGACATTGCTGAGAAGGTTAGCTATTGTGGATAGATTGGCAAAGTTTGGGATCCAAGTTAATCCCTCTTGTGTATTTTGTGATAGTGCAGTGAAGTCCCATGACCACCTCTTTTTTGAATGCCACATTACTAGCACTCTATGGTCTAGATTGTTGCAATGGATGGATATACATAGAACTAATGGGGCTTAGCAAGATAAAGTGCATTGGGTCAACAGTTGGGAAAGAAAGAGAACTGGACATGGGGCTATAATTTGTTGCGTCTTTGGCATGCTTATCACTGTCATTTGGAGATAAAGGAACTTACTCAGATTTCAACAAGGAAGGTTTTAGGCAGACAAGATATACAAAGAGATTGCCTTACACACTCACATCAGGGGCAAGGAGCAGAGGAACTAGTTGCCACTTCTGTAACAACTAAATTTTATGCCTTGATGCAGTCTCTTGTGTCTTTCTTTACTGTTTGTTTTTTACTGTTTTGTTGGTTTTTAAAGTTAGTAATCTTGTATTGAGTAAACCTATTTCTGGTATTGTACTAACTGGTGAGATTAAACTTCATCAGGATTGTTAGGTGAGTCTTTCTCAGTTTTTTTGTTTTAGCTTATCTTTGAGAGATAGGAGGTCAAGTATCACGCCCTGAGCCTACACCCTGAACGCGACATGGTGCATAGAGTCACAAGTGACCCCAAGCTAACCCATGGTCTGGCATACTACTGAAATATAGAGTGAAAGATAATGCAGAAGCTGAAATGTGCTGAGCTCTTTGAAATAATATAAAAAAATGAACTTTCATAAACTGAGATAAAAAAGCATTTGAAAACTGATACAACTGACTGACTGACTATCTGTCTATGAATCCTCTATTAAAAATGACTACAGTCAGCCAGGACATAAAACCCAACTATCTCTAATCAATATATAAAAACTGAAAATGAACAGTTATGACTACTACTGACTGGAGTTCCCAAATAAGGAGAACTCATCCCTTGCTGACTGGAAGTTGTGATCTGTCTGACCATGATCCTGGGATCTAGCACTAAAACCTACATCATAAAATGATGCAGCACAAGAAATGTATACGGTCAGTACTTTGAATGTACTAGGCATATGAGATAATGCACTAACTTTGAAATCATGAGAAAACATGTATACTGAAAGTTTGGCTGAAAACTGGACTAAGTATAACATCTTAAGTGCATAAGTCCGAACTGTAGAATATAAGTTCTTTTACTGAAGAGGGTGTAAATCATATTTCTGAACTGTAACTGTGAGATCATGATATTTTAAGATAGGTAAAACTGTTACTAGGGGACCCATAGACTAAAAGGATGAATGATGTCTGAAAATCATGAAATGGTACAATTGAGCTGAAAACCATGAGTCGTGCCAAAAGTCATGTTTAAACTAAATCCTTAGGGGAGTTTCTTCTACTGAACATGCTAAAAACACTGATATACTGTACTGAATGCAATCTGAAAGATATAAGCTGATGCAATAACCAAGTACATAAACATGTAACTGTATAATACTGAACTGGACTGGAAAACTGAATACAAGGTCATGCAATAATGAATATGGACTGTGGGACTATAGGAGATACTGTTAACCAACATATAACCATGTGAGCTAAATATGGAGTTCGGCGTATAATCCCTATCAAAAAGGGCCCAATATACCTAGTCAAGGTATAAAGACTGAAACAAATCTGACGTGGATCCACTAAACTGATGTCCACAAGGGACAAGGGTGACCAGCCTAAAGCTAAAAACTGACCCCCTTTATACCTACGATGGTGCCATAGTTCTGGGACTTAGGGACTGCTACTAAAGGTCTCAGCCTATTTAGATAGCAGAGCCTTCATCCCTTCGTCCGCTCGGTACTAAGCCTACTCCCAACTGAATGTATAAGCAATGAATGCAAAAATGAAATATTGGATAGCTCAAATATTGATAATCATCTGAGAATGCAACATAATGCTAAGACTAAAAACATTCTATTCTTCTGAAAAGTTGCAGGCTGATAACTGACTGATTTCATGCTTTAAAACTGAGTACTAGTAGACTAGGCTGAATTCTGAAGAAAAGCTATTTCATGTGAAAACACTACAATTTCATGCTAAGTTCTTGAAAAGAAAGCTAATTCATGCAGAAGATACTGTAAATCCAGGCTATGTCTGTTTCATCTAAATTCCAAGGATTTTAAGAATATATTTATAAAACTTCATGAAACATCACTTAAATATGTACGGGAAACATAAGTATCATAAGGAGTTCAATTATGTAAAACATGTATAGTTGGGTATGAACCCTAGAATCATAATTTATAGAAATCATAACTGAAAACTGATCTTTAGATATGAGGGTGAAAAGAGATCCTCATTGAATACCTACATAACTGATTACTAAAGAGTTTCTAGGGCTGGAGCTGGGGAATGAAAATTTGGAGAAGAAATATGAAGGAAAACCGTAGAGAGACTTTCTTGCTTGAGCTTCTATGCTCTTGCTTGCTTGAAACCCTAGGAGTCTTTCCTTAGAGTTTTGAGAGAATGATTCTAGAGATTGATCGATGTTATTCTGAGGAATAACCCCCTTTGGGTACTTAAAAGACGTAGGGAAATACCTGAGGTAATAAAAGGACCAAACTACCCCCAACTTAAATGCTGAAAAAATGCACAAAACTCGTCGGAAGACGCTTCCCACGGGCCGTCGGACCCAACCTTCGGCCTTACAGGGGTTAAATAAGCTTGCTGGATAGTTCCCACACCCTGCCACCATGGGCCATCGTGTTCACCATGGGCATCGGGGATGGCCATCAGAATTTCCCATACCCGTCGGCCTGCCCGTTGGATTTTTAACAGCTGACAGTGCTTCACTAAAATACCCATAATGTTTAACTCTGAACTCGAATCAAGGAGCCATCGGTGGCGTTAGAAATAAGATTCAAATACCTTTAATTTTGTGAGTACTAGTCCACCTAATACTTTATATTCTAGGAGAAATGATCATCTGAAGTTGAGCCTAGTTAGAACTTACATGAAAACTTAATCGGTAGAAAAGCTTTCAACTTAACTTTGAGCTAGGGGTTCTTTATGACTTTGATTCATAGCCAATACACTTCCAAACTTAAGAATTGATATTAATACTTATATTCATAGAAAATTCATCAGTTTAGATCTAACCATATATTAAGAACGGTTCGGATCTTAGCTTAGAATTTCTGGGGTGTTATAATATCTCCCCCTTGGGATCATTCGTCCTCGAATAAAGACTAACTAGGCTGAAGTTATGGGGAAAGGGATACAATCCTACCAACTGAGTTCTAAAAGCTAGAGTACTGACATGGTAACTGATTTCTGACTGAAATATGAGCTGAGCTAGGTTTGTGAGGCATGTATGCATACTGAGAGCATAAGAACACTGATAGGACATGAAATTGAATGTCCAACATGATAACTGGTCTGGAGTGAGAGTAGGGACTTATCTGAATCTCATAAAGAATGAATGCATTCTTAGAAATCATAGTAACTGAAAGAAACATAAAACTGGGAGAAATAGCTATACGAGAAAACTATTCTCTTCTAAACTGAACTTAGTAGCATAGACTGGACTGAACGTAGGGCCTTATGGCCGGAATGATTACCGGTAGGTCTGCAATTTTCTGATATGAGGAATCTACTATCTTGCTATCTGAAGCTACTAGACATAAGGCATGAGCACCCTGGGCAATGAGTAAGAACAAGACTATTCACGCCTTAAACAATATGGCTGACAACTTTTAAGCTTAGGAACACCCTTTTTAACTACACCAACTTCTCTTAATACCACACTCACCATTTGCAACTAAATTTTTCATCATCGCTCATATAGATTCTAAGGTCTTAGTCTAACTACTTGTTTTCACCATGATCAAGCCTATCCCAACTAAATCTCTTGAATCTGGAGTTATCCACTAAGAATGATATTGCCTCTTATCCCGTAAATCAACTAACCTTGAACTCTGCTCAGTGGGTCACTAGTTGCACAAAGAAAAGGCCCACTTATATTTCATCATGAGATTCAAGCCTATTACTATGATCATCTAATGAATTCTTTATAGCTGACACTACCTGAGACTCATCTCCTCTTCCCTAGTATATCTAGAAATTTTACTTCAAGAACTTCTACAAATGGACACCAAAAAGAGGAAAACCAGTTCTTCCCATCTAGGCTACTACTTAGCTTCCTCCACTAACAACTGTGACAACATAAGCCAAGATCACTGAAGGAATAGAGTGGGAGCATGAGCATCATCCATGAAGGAATCATGATCAGTCTTGACTTATACTTAGCATGATCTAGCCACTCAAGGTGAGGTCTGAAAAGTCAAGTACAAAGGCCTGAGTGTCTCACATTCTGGACATATGAAGCATGGCTAGAGTAAAGAATCATAAGCACGAACTATTCAAGAAATCTGATCTGAGCATATACATGATGTAGCATAATTTCATTAGCCATTAAGGCATATCTTGAGGACTGAACTGAGTACATAGAACTGAGCATACTGTGAGACATGAGTTTACAAGTAAATAGTCTCCTGACATAAAGCTGAAATTCATGGAATCATAAAGTAAGACAGGGATTGTTGTCTGAAGCAATTTCTGTTTATTTTAGGAGCTGAGCATGGACATGAATCTGTATAGAGTGCATGAACTTAGTCATGGATATGTTACAAATACGTCTGAGTATAGTGTCATCTTGACTGAAGTGCTAGGAAATCCGCTAGAATAAGAATGGATTGATATCCCATCATAGATCTTTCTAGAATTCTATACTAGTTGAGTCGCAAGACTCGACTTGGTTCCTCATTACATCTTCTCCTCCTTAGTTAAAAATTCAACCCTCTAGGTTTGAGATGTAGGAGTTAAAAGAGTAGGGAAAATACTAGAATGCCCTTGACTTAAAAAAAAAGATGCAGAATTTTTTTTTGCTGGACGGGCTACTCAACGACCATCGAACCTATGATGGCCCGTTGAAGCTGGCGGTCGAAAAGGGATGGTAGGCTGGCTCTCTCTGGGGAGTTCCCATGGCAGGTCCTCATGGCTCGTCATACCTCTTGATGCCCGTGGAGACTGCCCTTTGGGGCTGATCCCCTCTATGTTTGTGGATCTCTCTCCCAAACTAGTCTATAATCGACTAACTCCTGTAAGGTCTGACATCATTGTACTCATGTACACTAAAGTCTCCTAAATTCATTTCTAAGAACACCATATAATATACACTTAGCCTTCTCCATAATCAACAACCTGAGAATTTCTAAACTAGTCACACATAATACCATAATTAATCAACTTAAATTTTCTGCATAAGGTAAGTCAGGCCTACTAGGTCAATTTCATAAAACTAGCATCACCACCCTCATCTTATAGATACTATACTTCTAAATTCATACACCTAGCTCTGGGGTCATTTTGCTACTCATGGCTCATAACACCTCAATTCACACTAACTCTTGAGTGACTGTACTACCCAAACGCTTAGGGAACCATACTTTTTGGCTAAGGCGCTATTCATAATAAGGATTCTGGTAAAGGTTCTGAGAGCACATTCTACTACGGGCTCAATCTGCACAAATGGAAAATGATAAATGCTTTTGGATTGGTAGACTTTACGCACTAGTGGTCTCCTCTTTTTACCCTTGTGCAGTCTCTTAACTTTTCTGATGACTCTATCTGAGAGCATCATACTGATAGGAATCTTAACTTTAATGTTTTCACCCCCTCGAAGATGAGGCATGATTAGAGGAATTGGATTAACGAATGAATCTGCATAAGTTTTTGAAAGAACAACTATACTGCACGATCTGGAGTATGAAAGAAGGAAAACATTTTCTAAATGTCCTGTAGCCTCCTGATTATAAGTGTTGTGCACAATACACCCATAAGCAAGACTCTACTAGACACGACTTAACAGACACCCTAGGATACTTGAACTCTGTGCTCTGATATCAAGTTTGTCACGCCCTGAGCCTACACCCTGGATGAGACACGGTGCTTAGAGTCACAAGTGACCCCAAGATAACCCAGAGCCTGGCATACTATTGAAATATAGACTGAAAGATAATGCGAAAGCTAAAATATGCTGAGCTCTTTGAATATTATAACAAAATGAACTTTCATAAACTGAGATACAAAAGCATTTGAAAACTGATACAACTGACTAACTAAATGTCTGTCTAAGAAGCCTTGATTAACACTGACTACAGTTAGCCGGGGAGACATGAGCCCCAACTATCTCTAATCAATATATAAAAACTAAAAATGAACAGCTATGACTACTACTGACTTGAGGTCCCGAATAAGGAGAACTCATCCCTTGCTAACTGGAAGCTGCGATCTGTCTGACCATGATCCTGGGAGCTAGCAATGAAACCTACATCATAAAATAATGCAACATAAGAAATATATGCGGTCAGTACATTGAATGTACTGACCATGTGAGATAATGCACTAATTTTGAAATCATGAAAAAACATGTATACTGAAAGCATGGCTGAAAACTGGACTAAGTATAACATCTGAAGTGCATAAGTCAGAACTGTAGAATATAAGTTCTTTTACTGAAGAGGGTGTAAATCATATTTTTGAACTATAACTGTGAGATCATGATGTCTGAAAATCATAAAATAGTACAACTGAGCTGAAAACCGTGAGTCACTCCAAAAGTCATGTTTAAAGTAAATCCTTAGGGGAGTTTCTTCTACTGAACATATTGAAAATACTGATATACTATACTGAATGCAAGCTGCAAGATATAAGTTGATGCAATAACCAAGTATATAAATATGTAACTCTATAATACTGAACTAAACTGGAAAACTGAATACAAGGTCATGCAATAATGAATATGGACTGTGGGACTGTGGGAGATACTGTTAACCGACATATAACCATGTGAGCTAAACATGGAGTTCGACGTAAAATTCCCATCGAAAAGGGCCCAATATACCTTGTCAGGGTATAAAGGCTGAAACAAATCTGACATGGATCTACTAAACTGATGTCCACAAGGGACAAGGGTGATCAACCTAAAGCTGAAAACTGACCCCCTTTATACCTATGGTGGTGCCATAGTTCTGGGACTTAGGGACTGCTACTAAAGGTCTCAGCCTAATTTGACAGCAGATCCTTCATCCGTTCGTCCGCTCGGTACTAAGCCTACTCCCAACTGAATGTCTAAGCAATGAATACAAACTGAAATATTAGATAGCTCAAATACTGATAATCATCTGAGAATGCAACATAATGCTAAGACTGAAAGAATTTTATTCTTTTGAAAAGCTGCAGGATGATAACTGACTGATTTATGCTTTAAAACTGAGTACTAGTAGACTAGGCTGGATTCTGAAGAAAAGCTACTTCATGTGAAAACACTACAATTTCATGCTAAGTTCTTGAAAAAAAAAAGCTAATTCATGCAGAAGATACTGTAAATTCAGGCTATGTCTGTTTCATCTAAATTTTAAGGATTTTAAGAAAATATATGTAAAACTTCATGAAACATCTGTTAAACATGTACGGGAAACATATAGTATCATAAGGAGTTCAATTCTGTAAAACATGTATAGTTGGGTATGAACCCTAGAATAATAATTTATAGAAATCAGAATTGAAAATTGATCTTTGGGCATGAGGGTGAAAGGAGATCCTTATTGAATACCCACATACCTGATTACTATAGAGTTTCTAGGGCTGGAAATGGGAAATGAAAACTTGGAGAAGAAATCTGAAGGAAAACCCTTGAGAGACTTTCTTGATTGCGCTTCTATGCTCTTTCTTGCTTGAAACCCTAGGTGTCTTGCCTTAGAGTTTTGAGAGAATGATTCTAGAGATTCATCGATGTTCTTCTGAGGAATAACCCCCTTTAGGTGCTTAAAATACGTGGGGAAAGACCTAAGGTAAGGAAAGTACCAAACTACCCCCAACTTAAATGCCTAAAAAAATGCACAAAACTCTTCGGGCGACGCTTCCCACGGGCCATCGTGGCTGTCATGGGCCGTCGGACCCAACCGTCAGCCTTACGGGGGTCAAATAAGCTTGTTGGATGGTTCCCATGCCCTGCACCATAGGCCTTCGTGGTCACCACGGGCGTCGGGGATGGCCGTCGAAATTTCCCATGCCCGTCGGCCCGCCCGTCAGATTTTTGACAGCTTACAATGCTTCACTAAAATATCCATAACTTTTTACTTCGAACTCAGATCAATGAGCGGTCAGTGGCGTTGGAAAGAATATTCAAAACTTTTGATTTATTGGGTAATAGGCCACCTAACGCTTTATATTCTAGGAGAAATGGTCATATGAAATTTACCCTAGTTAGAACTTACATGAAAACTTAATCGGTAGAAAGGCTTTCAACTTAACTTTGAGCTAGGGGTTCTTTATGACTTTGATTCATATCCAATACACCTCCAAACTTAAGAATTGATATTAATACTTATATTCATAGAAAATTCATTGGTTTGAATCTAACCATATATAAAGAACGGTTTGAATCTTAGCTTAGAATTTCTGGGGTATTACATCAGGCCTGTTTGGTCTTGTAATGTTACTTTTGGTTAATAAAGTTTATTTATTTCCCCTCCCCCTCTCTCCCCCCCCCCCCCAAAAAAAAAAATGATTATGAATTCCTGTAAAAGATTAAATAATGAGTTATAAAGAAGGGCCCCTTTTCGCACGCTTTCTGAAAATTGGAGTAAAACAGATATATGTATGCAAACCGTACAAGCTAAGGTATTAAAAATGTATATTTAAAAAAAGTAGGATAAAAATCTTTTTTTTCCTTTTTGATTTTAACAACGTGATATTCAAAACTCACTTGTCCAAATAATTCATATTTGCACTGCATAGGATTTATTCAAGGAAAAAGTGTTCCGTACCAATAAATTTCCTTTTTTAGGACTCGAAACCAATATACAATTGTGATTTCTGAGAAATCAATTCAGTGTCAATAAAACAATTGAAAATGAACAAGATTTGTTTTTTTTCCTTCTCCACTTGGAACGGATCTCTCTCAAAAGATTTTGATGGTCAAAAACTTGAATATGAGACTTGATTAATTGAGGGTGTGTTCGATATGAAGGAAAACATAATAATTTCCTAGCTCTGTCATTTTCAAATGCAACTATTGTAGCTCCAAGGTCAACTAAAAAGAGAAAAGAGAAAATGTTTAGGTAAGAGAAAACTAAACTTGGACTACATGTCTTTACCGTATTTAACCCCTATTTATAGGAAAATGGTTCCAACATAAGGAAACTTTTTGAAAATAAACAACAACAAAAAAGTGTGTTTGGTACAAAGGAAAATGTTTTCCTACAAATCAGTAATTTTCATACTTATATTTTGGTGTTTGACAAATAAATATTATTTTAATTAAAATATTCATATATAATCTAGACAACACTACGAGGTAAGAGTGGGGGTGTGAGGGGCTAGGGTTGGGGGTTGAGGGTGTGAGTTGGAGGGTGGGGGGGCGGGGTACTTGGGGTGATGGTTGTGAGTTTGGGGTTAGGAGTGGGGTCGGGTGTTGGGTTGGGGGTAAGGGTGGGGGTGATGGGTTACTAGGGTGGAGCTAGTACAATAGATATGAGTTCGGTTGAACTCAATGATTTCAACTTAAACATTGTATTTGTATTAAAAAATTTATTTAATATGTACAAATAATATTTTATTTAAAACTCAATAAATAATAATAATAATTATAATTTAAAATTCATTGACTAAAAATCATGAATCGCCTCCGATGGGTCAGGAGTGAGGCACGGTGTTAGAGGTGGGAAGAAAACAATTGAAAATGTATGCAACGCTTGTTTCCTACTTCGAAAGGGAAGTCGATTTCCTTATTCTTAAAAAACTTATTTTCTCATAAAATATTTTTTTCCATAATATTTAACGAGCCAAATATGAAAAAGTTAAAAAAAAATTAAAAAAATAATTGTCCAGAAAATATATTAATCATACCAAACACACCCAAAAATTAAAAGATTCATTGAACTTGGGTATATTATACATCAATGCATGTTTGACCAACAAAGGTTGGTTAATGTTGGCCCAATATCACTTATTATTGTTATGACCCAAATAATATGAAGGGAAGTTTTTTTTCATATACTTCCTCGGTTTCATTTTAGTCGGCTCATATTAATTTGACATAATTTATTTTTTTACTAAATTTGTATTTTATTAAACTTATTTATTAAAAATTTTTTGAAAATTTTAATTTGGCTATTACTATTTTATGTAATTATTTGATATTAAAAATAAAATATAAAAATATAAAACTCTCTTAATTTGTTAAAATAGATAAATAAATAAAAAATTATTTTTAATATAGAAATCAAGTAAAATAAAAGGGAGGAGGAAGTACTTAGCATAATCATAGACAAGGTTTTCAAAAGCCTAAAGAAAGATGTTGCAACTTTATTAATTTCTATAGTGGTATATTCATGTCCACGTGCATTTACCAGAAATGTCAAAACATTTTTATTATAAGATGCCCCATACCAGCATCAATTATGAATTGATCACTTTGAAGTGCTGTTTGAAATCAATTTTACCATTTTTGTTTCCATTTTACAAAAGCTTTCACTATATTAAAGACAAATAGAATTAGCTAAGAACGTTGTCAATAAATTACTTATACCTAACAGATTTTTTTCTAAAATCCGGCGCTACTTCATTGTTAATTAGAATATGCAACAAATTTTTCTATTTAACTATGAAATTGTTTGTCTATCGCTAATTTTTTGTTTCTTAATAGTACCTGAAAAACTTAGGTGATTGAAGAGAAACAAAAAAAGTTGACCTTTCCAATAGTCTTTTAGTCAAATTAGTGTTCCAACTTATGCCAAAAAAAAGGTTCTATCAGAGTGGTTGACAAATGACTCCAAAGTCGAAAAAAAATGGAGCTTCCAAGTGCCTTCATTCTCTAAGGAGTTCATGTTTTGTGTATTAACAGTATACTAAATGATCTGATATAAATCTTAGAAAATAAACTAATCACCTATTATAATCGGTTAAGTTGCACCTATAATATAAAAGTTCTTTCTGAGTACAATACAAATATACTTCTTCTTTTTTAGTTTATGTGGTCCTATATTTTTTTAGTTGTTTCACAAAAATGACCTCTTTAAACTTCTCGTTATATTTTTAATAATAAATTTTATAGTCATATTATGATATATTTAAGATAATAAATTCTTTAAATTTTATAACCATGTAAATATTATAGCATTCTCTATAACCTTATAGAAGATTTTATGTACAGTCAAATAAGTTCACGCAAATTAAAAGGCAACGAGTATATAGTTTACATAAACTTCCCCATATATCCTTCATATTAGTACGTAGTCCTAGTATTACTTTGAGAGTTTTTTGTTATTATCTAATGCTTTTTGCGGTTCGACTATTGTATTATTTTTCTTGTTGTGTGCTTCTGTTTTTTTTTTAGTATGCTTTGTCATGCTTTCTTTAGCATTTTATTTTAACTTCTTCTCTTTGGTGTTTTTTTTTGTGAAATGCTTTTACTTGAGCCGAGGGTCTATCGAAAATAATTTCTCTATCTTCTAAAATAGGGTAAGGTTTGTATACACACCACCCTTCCTAGATCCGTCCCCACTTGCAAAACTATACAGTGTATGTTATTGTTTTTTTTTTTTTTGTGGGGATGTTGTTCAAACTTTTTCCCATATTTTGGGAAGGGGCCAAATATACCCCTAAACTATTCAAAATGAATCAGTTATACACTCATTACGTTTTTGGCTCAAAATGCCCTTACATTATGTTTGTGGCTCAAATATGCAAAATAGTTATAAAATACCCTTCTTACTTGCTTCAAAACAAGGGAAAATTGTACAAGTTTGCTCTTGAACTATGCAAAATAAGATAAGTTTGCCTCCATTTAAAGTTTGGGGCAAGTGCTCTTAATTGTAAGAACTTGAACAAAAACTTATATTAGAGATTATGAGATTAATTTGTCATTTAAGATAATAATTTTTATATAATCCTGATTTTATATTTTATATAAATTTAAATTACTTGCAACAGTTTTTTTAACTAAATATTTATTCTACTATTTTCATTCAGAATTATTATACCATCATCAATTTAAATTTGGAATGACTTAAAGTTATAATAAGTAATATAATGTATCAAGATATAATTGAATTTGATTTCTTTTATCATATCATTCGAGATAGTAAAATAAATTTATTATTATTACTGTAGAAAAATAAATTGTATATTATTATGTAAGAAAGTTATTATCTTTAGAAATAAAAACTCAAATCTGATATATAAAGAACCGAAAGAAAAAGAAAAGTTATATCTCATTGTTCTTATTTGTTAAAATTATATTACCTATTTTCTTATATGTTATTATATGTCTCATACATTCAACCTTCACCCTCTAAAATGATTAAAAGAACAAGGGGAAAATTGCTTTATTTTGAATAGTTCAAAGTAAAATTGACTCTTTTTTTTTTCTATTTTGAAGCAACCGTTAGGGAAAAAGATATTTTTGAGCTAATTTGATGGCTGGAGGACATTTTTGAGCCAAAATATAGCAATGAAGATATTTTAAGTTAAAAACATAATTAAAAAAAAAATTGATCCATTTTAAATAGATCAAAAATATATTTAGTCCTTTTCACTATACTCCCTCTGTCCACTTTATATGACTCACTTTCCTTTTTAGTCAGTCCCAAAAAGAATGACATATTTTTACATTTAGTAATAATTTAACTTTAAAATGCTCATTTTACCCTTAATAAAATGATTTACAACCACACAAATATCTAAGACTCATTTTAGACCACAAGTTTCAAAAGTCTTCCTTTCTTTCTTAAAGTTCGTGCCAAGTCAAAGTAACACATATAAAATGAGACCGAGGAAGTAATTTTTATTGTTCCCCCCAAATGTGGAAGCTCAAGTGCCACTGTTTGCCCAATTCTTTTTGCCCAATAAACAGAGATGTAATTGGTGTAGTACAACCAAACCTTTCTCAAGTCATCAACAACTTTCCTCCCACCATGATTTTTCTATCAACCAATCCTATTACAACATATGTAAAAACTCACTTAAGCACAAAGCCTCACCAATCCTTCTTCAACTAGTGTAATAACTTACTTTAGCTCAAGTCTTAATCACCACCATTTTTCAAATACTTGCTGATTACAACCGTACACATATAAATACAAAACTTATACTACTACTACTTAATAAAGTCAATAACTAAAAGAATAATTATTGATTAATATGCACCCCATTAATTAGTCACTAAAAAGAGCAATTAATATTTAATGGGGTTTGAAGAACAGATGGCTTCATTATAGAACAGTTACGTGGGGTGCATTTGGGAAACAGGCAAACAACAGCAATACTTATTACATTATTGGACAAACAACAATACCTTTTTTGGGTTTTGGTAAAATCAATGAAAGACAACACATCACCTTCTTTGTCAATCTCTTTTTCCTTTTTAACATTACTCTCTTTGTTCTCTTGCCAATTTCTTTTAGACAATTTTGGAGGAGATAGAATTCAAAATTTAAATTTATGACTTTTGTTGAAAGTTTAAACTAAGTAATGTATAAGTTGATTTCAAATGAAATATTCTTTTATATTTAATAAATTTTATAATATAAATAATTTATTTAAATGAAATTATTGAATTAATGTGTGAATTCGTAATTATTGCACTAAATTCGCCCCTATTGTTTACAACATTCCGATGGGCGTGATTTTCACGCTTTGTTTTTTCCTTCTTCCTTCGCATCTATTTTTTTTTTCACTGCCAATAGATTCCTCTACTTTTTACTTTGCAGCAATGTTTTCTTTGTATGTGTTCAACATTTCTTTCTAATTCTAAGGGCTCGTTTGGACATGTGATATTAAATTATGATTTAAAATTATGATATAAAATTAAATGATATGAAGTTGAAATTTTATTTAGACATGTAATTTAAATTTTTTAAATTTTATTTTTTTCATAAACATAAAAACCTCACAAGTTATAAGAATTATCAAATTTTTCTCAATTCTTACACAATTTTACCAAATGAACAAACCATAATTCATAAATAAGATATCGAAATATCCTAAGACACCACATTAAGGAATCACATATCTCCATATTCTTTTTATAAATAATAGCTTGCGATTACAAACTTTCAAATACACATAATTTTATAAAGATCCACTAGTCAACAATATTAGTAACTAGTTATTCTTTAATATGATCCTTTCACATGGTTCGAATAATCTCTTCATGCCGAGCATGAGTTTTTTTTTTACAAAATATAAACTTATGGGTCAAATTTGTATTTAAAAAAGTTGAAATCATGATTTGGAATTCCAAAATCACGATTTTTTGAGAATTTGAGATTTCATCTCATGATTACAAATCATGATCTCAAATTGCATGTCTAAACGCTGATTTAAATATATGAGATGAAATCGCATGTCCAAACACGCGCTAGCAAAGACAAAATTAATACTCCTCCCGTCTCAAATTACGTATCTTAGCTTAACTTGACAAGAAATTTAAAATAAAAATAAATTTGATTTTGTGATTTTAAATCAAAAAAATGCATAACATATTAAAATTTCTTTTTAAATTTTGTGATCTAAAAAATGACATGTCATTTTATAAATGAGTATATATTAAGCATATGAAAATGTTAGAAATTAAAATCTTACTACAACTAAATATATTTATTTTCAAACATGCTAAAAAAGAATGTAAAGACGCATAAATTGAAGCAAAATAAATATTATATTATCAACCTCAGATATTAAAATCTGAATTTGTTTTAATATAATTAACGTTTCAAAATAATAAGGATTCATATATTTATTCTTCTAAAATGTAGACGTTAAGTAAGAAAAATGTTCAAAAAGAGAGGAAGAATTATTTGAATAAGTACTCTTATAATTCAGACTGTTAAATATTTCTCTTAAAATAATTGTGTAATAGCTTTTAAAGATAATGTAAAATATAGATCAAAGGTACAGTAATATTTATTTCTTAGTTTGGAAGGAAGATGGTTTTACTCGACTTTACTGGAAAAAGAAACAATATCCTATGAATCCGTAAAATGAAGGTGGTAAATTAATTAACCCCACAATGTTATACTTGTAACCAATCACCAACTTGCTATTTGCTATTCCTTCGGTCTCAAATTATCTATCGTATTCAGGGGTGTTCAATTACAAACTTGCTATTTAATTTATGGTTTGGATTTAAATTTTAAAAAGATCAATTATATTTAGTTTGATTTAATTTTATTAAAAAATAAAAAAATGAAATCAAATCATATAATATATATATATAATATATATATATAATATATATATATATATATATATATATATAATATATATATTTCTTATTAACCTTATTCACTTGATTAAAGTTATAAAGTTTAATAACATATTATAAGTTGAATAATGATAGGAAAGTTCTTTTCTAATTCTAGAAAAATTAAAGAGAGAAATTAGGTTTTTTAAAGATCAAGCAAACCGACAACAATCAAATTGATGGAGATGAATTACATTTGGTTTAATTTTGGTTTTAACCAAAATCGATCCAATCCAACCATGAACACCCCTAGTCGTGTTTCTCTTTCACACTTCTTTTAAGAAAATATTAATTAGGAGGAAGCTTTAACTATTTTTTACCATCATTTATGTTTTAAGATGTAATCTCTCTTCAATAAATATTTCACTCTATTGAGGTGTTTGTAGTTTTCAATAACAATTACTCCCTCCGTTCAATAATACTTGTCCACTATTGCTTTGCACACTTCTTAAAAAACTATAAATAGAAGAGTAATTTTATCATATCACCCTTTAAATATAATAAATACAATATCTTAAAAAAATGTAATAGGGAATTGACTATAATTAATGATAAGGGTAAATAAAAAACTAAGTGTAAAATTATCTTTTGATTCTTAAATTGAACAAGTATTGTTGGACATCTATTTTTAGTATAGTGGACAAGTAAAGATGGACGGAGAAAGTACTATCAAGAAAAAAATGAAAAAAAATATATATTATCTTATATTTTTATAATAACAAATAATTTGAGATAACTATGTTAAAAATAATCATAAATAATTTACGGAGGAAGTAATAGCAGCTCGATAATAATGGCTTATCAAGAATCTAGACATGTTGGAAATCATTTTCAATTAACTTTTTTTTTTGTTGGGGTTGGGGGGTCATCATTTTCAACCTTATTCTTCTATCCTTTTGCCTTACCCAACCAAAAGAAAAGGAATAAAAGAAATAAAAGGGTGAAGGGTACTGATAATGAATTTCATGTGGCGATGAGCATGAACAAGTTTCCTCGTCAACTTTGCACCACTCCACTTATATTGGGGAAAAAACAACCATACACGTGACTGCACTCAGGGGGATGTTATATTAGGATGCAGTTCAATAATGACATGGCACCAAGGATTGAGGAAAAGCATCCATAAATGTTTTGTTGATCGAGTATCTGGAGTAGAGACTGATCGGTGAATTTGGATTCACTTCATAATCGAATTTATCGGACAATCATCATCAGAGGTAAGGCAGGATCCCGTGGCCCGAAGTTAGTAAAGGAACCGCATCTCAAAGATAGAGTAGAAGGACAAAAGTGTAGATGTTCCAGATGTATTCATACGAGACTCTACAAATTATAAAAGAATATTAGCCGGCACACATAATAATATTTTCAGGTGGAGTATTTCTATTGGACATAGTGCTTTGGGGCTTGAATAGAGCTTTCCTATTGGCCAGTATATTACCTTAGTTGCCTATAAATAGTAGAATCTACCCATTTGTAAAGCAAGGGATTCTGAACAATACAAAAAGCAATACACTAATATTTTTGTGCTCCAAGTTTTATATATTTTTTTAAGCCTTAGCTCTCAAGAATTTTATATCAAACCATCTCCAGATTCTACACCAGTCATACCTTATCGTCCCTAGATCTAGCTGAAACATCAAGCAACTTGGTTATACTGCTTCATTCAATTTATTTTTTACTTCAATGAGATAAATCGTTACGTGTGTCCTTGACATTCTAATAAATTCAACTATACCATTTTTCGGTAAACAGTTTGGCGCCCTCCGTGGGGTCAAGACAGTTATGTGTTGGTTTGACTCACTACTCTCACTTTCTTATTAGCTTAAGTCAGTTTGTTTCATGAATTACTATAACAATCATAAACCAAAATAATGAAAACACAGCTGATGTGCAACTCCTCAACAAGACCTAAGACCGGACAAACCTTCAAGAGGATCAGACTTAGTAGCTGATGGAGTTGAGGTTGATCTAAAAATATAGATCTGGTCAATGTGAATACATAAGTCATATATAGGAAGAGGTCCCTAAGGAAGTGAGTTAGCAAGGGAACAAGAGTCGTACTGACATGGGTTACCTCAAGGAGGCTCTATAGATATTGACCGCTCAGCAGAGGTCTATAATGAATCACATGACAGCTCAAGATCAAAAGGTGGTGGAACTGCAAGAGAATGTGATTGCGATGACCTCTAATAATGTCGAGGTAAATGAGTAGCCGTCATCGAGGGAGGCTATACCACAAGGAGATTCAAGGGATGATCTCAACGTTGAAGCTTGTTTGGAAGAATAAAGGGCTAACATGTGGAGATGTAGTTCTGACATTCCGATGCCAATGATGAAACTAATAAGGAAGGAACTTAGGATGGGACAAATAAAGCTACATATACGAATGAACCATATTCCAAGAGCACCTCCAGTTTTGAAGGGGTTCGATTCTTAGAGTTACGCTCAACTTCCTTATAAGTCTAGCGCGACACAAAAACCTATTCCAAAAAGGTTTAGAATATCGGATATCTGAAATATGGTGGAATGGGAGACCTACACGAACACATTCTTCTTTCATCACAGTCGTCAAATGGAATGACTTGACTAAGGATGAGGCAGAGTCAATTTTGGTCAAGAAGTTCAGAGAACTCTGTTCGGTAGAGCAGTTGTGTGGTATTCTTTATTAATTGATGATTCTAATGAATCTTTTAATATGCGTGCAAATAACTTCATTAAGGAACACAGTGGAGCCATAAAGGTGAAACCTAGTGGAACAAACATCTTCAAAATTGAGCAAGGTGATTCTAATCTTAGTGCTCAAGTCTTTCTTTCTTCAGCTCTACCACCTCCAAGATCAAGTGATAAGATTTTTGGCTGAAGTCATCTCGTTATGCTTCCACACTAAGGCAAGTTCGGATCTTATAGCTTCAGTTTTGAATGCTTGGAGCACCAAAGTTTCTGTCTTGTTATATTGGATGGGCCGAGCTGAAAGTTCCTTCCTATGTTTCTCGCACTCAAGAGTCAGCTCATTATTTTCTTGGAGAGTCTTTTAAGTCCATCTGAAACCAAGATATTATCCTGGAAAAAGGAAACCAAACCTCAGAGCTACGAAAGTAAAAATAGAATCAGTAGGGAAATAGTGAAAATATCTCACTTACTCGAGCACAAGCATGCGCGCCTTCATTAAGTAAGCACGCAGGAGAAATATTGTTTATTTTAAGTATTATTTATGATGCAAGACCACCAACTGTTAAATATGTTTCATGCTATTTTTCATTCAACTTAACTATTGTTAAATAGTTTCAGCTTACCTCATGATTTTTATGTTCATGACTCTACTATATATTTTACTCATGGTCTTTAGTTATACAGTTACTCATGACTCAGATATTCAAAATCCCTTGTGTTTTCATTTTCAGATTTATGTTATGTCATGTTCTTTCCTACCATTTTATGTACCATACATTCTATGTGCTTACGTCATTCGATGTTGCATCATTTTATGATGCAGATTCAGGTACTTAGAATCATGATCATGCATATCATTAAGTTCCTCGCTTTCAGCTATCGATAAGCCCTCCCTACTTTCCAGGGACTTAGTTATATTAGTTTCCATTCTTTAGTTGAATATAGGTATGTCAGGTCCTTGTTTTGTTAGATATTATTTCTCAGAGTTTAGAGTCTTTATAAATAATCAATTGTCAGGTTTATGTTATTCAGATTATGACTTGCGTGTCACCATGTTTATGAAACTTTAAGATTCTTATTTATGAATAAAGTTGCTTTTAAAAATATTTCTCCTATTTTACTTATGTATTTTGCATATGTTAGATGAATACTCTTATCACATGCCAGATATAGGTATGCTCGGGCCAACAATATCATTGGGTGTCGACCACTCCCAGAGTCTAGGCTCGGGGCGTGACCACCTTCAACTCTTAAAAAATAATCTAAAAGTTAACAAAACCTTCCTTTGCCTCATCCTACGTGTGCCAATGCCAACATCCTTGAGAATTACAGACTAATAGGGCTCTGTAACACTTTGTATAGATTTGTTACTAAAATTACAATCAATAGGATTAAACCCATCCTCAGCCATATCATTGTTCCCACTCAGGCAAGCTTCCTCACCAACAAAAGAACCTCTGAAAATGCTATCATTGTCCAGGAATTTATCTCTAAATTAAAAAAAAATAAAAGGTAAGAAGGGTAACCTGATCCTTAAAATTGACCTTGAAAAGGTTTTTGATAGGATTGAATGGTCCTTTATTCAGTCCACTCTAAGGCAGGCAACGGAACCGGACCGGTAGTACCGGACCGGTATTAACCGGAACCGGACCGGTACCGGCGAATCCTTCCGCCGGTTGGCCGGGAACCGGGACGGTACCGGTACCGGTACTACCGGGATTTTTCCCATTGTTCGTCCCGGACCGGTACTTACCGGGACCGGACCGGACCGGGACCGGACCGGGACCGGACCGGTATACCGGGTCCCGGTCTTTTTTTTTTTTAATTTTAATTAAATTAAAATTCGGTTATTTATAATTGAAAAAGTTTCAAAATATATAAGTTATTTTATATTTCTTTTAAAAGTATAACTTAATAAATTAGATTTTTTTTAGAGTTTAAATTTTAAACTCTAAAAGTTTAAAACTTTAAATTTCAAATTTTAAACTCTTAAAATCTTTTTAAACTTTTAAGTCTTTACTCTTAAGTCTTAAGTTAATAACTTACTTATTTAAGTTTGAATCTTTTTAAACTATATCAAACTTTCATTTGTTAAACAACTTTTTTAAATTTGAAATTGTAACTTAAGTTTGAAACATTTAAAAATTGAAATATATAAAAAAGACTTGTATTAAATTGAAGACAATAATTAAAAAAATTTAAGGCGAATAGCCTATAATTTTATTCATAAAAATTAAATAATACAATTTGTATTACAAAATATTAGAAGAGAACCTAATCTACGCAGCCACCTTCTAGGAAGGGTTCTGTTTGAATTAGGCCTCGAACTATCATACTAATATTTGAATCCTTGAAAATAGTCTTTCCGTAGAGTTTCTAAGAATTCCCTCGTAACATTTTCTGGAAGTGGTTGTTGTGCTTGATCCTCCAATGCATCCATGCCGTCTTCACTTGAATTTACCAAAATATTATCTATATCATATTCAAATTGGACAGGTAAACTAGGACGCCCATAATTCCTTCGCTCGGCATTGATCCAATCTCTAAACAATACCGATATCTCCAAGCTGTCCGATGCTAATGAATACCTATGCTCCCCAATTTGATATCTTGCTGCACTAAAAGCGCCCTCCGAAGCTACTGAAGATGCTTGAATAGCTAGCAAATCTCGAACCACCGGTTGAAGTTTTGGAAATGACTTGCCGCGAGTCTTCCACCATTCCAAAAGTTGAGGTTTGCCTTGTGCATCCTTAATGCTTTCCATTCCCTGATTAAGATATTCATCAAAATCATTTCTTTCATTAGAAGTAAGACCAAGATAATTTTCCATCATATCATCAATATCATCTTCATTTGAATATCTACGCCTAGAACTTGAAGGTTCTACATTATGTACTTCATCATTTATTCTACTAGAATTATACAAGTCATACAATTTTCTAGCTTCAATTCTTATGCTATCTTTAACATCGGACAAACTAGGTAATTTGTCCTCTTCGGCAACTTCGTCACCTTGGATACTTTGTTCAAATATAATCTCTAAAATATCTAAATTACAATATATTCTTTCAACCATTCGTGATGCACCTATTTCTTTGTAAGTTGGGTTTAATAAACAAGCAGTTAAATAAATTTGAGGAATAGGAATAAAATATTTTCTAAATTTTTTAATCATTGCATTAATAGAATCTTTAAACCGTGGAATATTTTTGTATTGAAAAAATTTATCAGAAATAGCACATATATTTGGTAAAACTGAACAAATAGTTGGATAATAAAGTCCAGATATTTGTTTTGTAGCTAAATAAAAAACTTTTAAAAATTCTTTAAGTTCATATACTTCTTTCCAATCAGTGTCACTAATTCTATAATCAATATCTGAATTGTGAGCATTCCAAACCATTTGTAAAGGCTTTCTATATTCATAAGCAACTTTAAGCATTTCATATAAAGAATTCCATCTAGTAGACACAGTTTTTGGAATTTTTCTAGGGGGGAGTTCTAATTCACGACACCGATTTTCAAACTCTACACGCCTAGACTTTACTTGACATTTAAAAATAAAATGGCATGCAGCTTCACATTTTATACAACCATTATTATACATTGCTACACCATCTCTAACAATTAAATTATATATGTGTGCAGCACACCTAATATGAAAACCGTCAATATAAATAGGGCAAATTGCCGGTTTTAGTTTATCAACAGCATTTGTATTATTAGAAGCATTATCAAGGGTGACACTAATTACTTTATTACAAATTCCATAAAATTCTAAAACATCTACAATAGTTTGAGCTATGTAACTACCGGTTTTTAGCATTTCACAACATTTATAACCTAAAATTCTTTTTTGCATGTTCCAATTTTCATCAATCCAATGACCAGTAATAGTAAAATAATCGTTACCATTAGGACTACGACCCATATCAGAAGTGATAGCCATTCTACAAGTATTATAGTTAAATAAACAACGAAGAAAATGGACATGTTGTCCCTGATAATCAAAAATAGCTTTTTTAATAGTATTTCTTGAAAAACCTGTGAAAGAAGGATTATACACTATTTGAATATAATGAACAAAACCGGGATTTTCAGCAAAACTAAAAGGCAAGCCACAAAGAACAATCATTTTAGCTAATTCTTCAAGATCTCTTTCTCTACTATAACTACGATGTGTACTAGGGCCAGAAACATTAGAAGGGTTTAACTGTGATTGGATCATGTTAGAGGCCCCTACTCCTACAGATGCATCGGGAAGGGGAGTACCATATTTTTTTGCATCGGCTATAGCTACGGCTTGCAAAAATTCATTTTTACAACATCTAAGTAAATGATTTCTTAAATGTCCCGTCCCACCCGACTTTCCCGTAGTTGTATGATTCAAAACAGATTTACATACTTTACAAATAGCTTGAGTTTTATCATCATTTTGAATCATAAATTGCCACACAACAGATTTTTTAGGACGTTCAGCCTTTGGCTTAGCCCTAGTAGGATGTACAGGGGGAGGGGGAGTGGAAGCGGGAGCAGGAGTGGGACTAGTAGCCGTAGGCGGCTCTGTTTCATCATCATCATAAGTATCATTACCATCATATTCATTATCATATTCTACTTCTTCATCTAGCTCTTCATTAAAATTACCAAACCTTGTTTGTAAAAATTCATGATCTAATTGAGTATTTCTATCAATATTAAAAGGAGTTTCATCAACATGTGTAAAATCATCCGTATTTATTCTTAATTGAGGTTGTTGTCTAGTGTTAGATTTGGATTTAGAAGAACTACCGACTTTAGTTTTTCCGGTTAGTGCATTACCTACCCTACCAAAAAATGAACTTTTACCCTTGCCAACATTTTTATCACCGGATTCCATTGTAAAATATTAAAAGTAAGCAAATAAATAAATACAAAAATTAAATGCAAAAAAATAAACAAGTAAAGAGATGAAAGTTGGAACGAATGTACCAAACGTCTGCGTAAAAACAGACGTGTATAACCAAAAGCCGAAATTGATAGATGAAACTTGAAGCTTGAAAATTGCTCCAAAATAATCCAACAAATAAAATTAACAATTTAATAGAGACTATTAGAGAATAGAGAGTAGAAGAGTAGAAGATTGAGAGTTGAGAGAGTAGATGAAGAAGAAGAAATTTTGTGTAATAAATAATGAAGGGGTGGGGGGTTTTTATAGTTAAAATTTAGGACTAAAATGTATTTTTAAAAACTTTGGGGTATTAAAAAAAGTTTGGGGGGTAGGGGGGTGTTTTGGGGGGGTGTTTGGCTGTTATAGCCGTTGGGTGGGCCCCACTGGCCGTTGCCAACGGCTACCCAACGGCTACTTTTTAAAAAAAAAAAAAAAAAAAAAAAATTTGAAAACCAACCGAATCGAACCGGACCGGACCGGACCGGTACCGGGACGGACCGGACCGGGACGATCCGGTAACTACCCCCTTCCGTCCCGTTACCCCTTCCGTCCCACCTCTCAACCGGACGGAACCGGAGTACACCGGACCGGAACCGGACCGGTAATGGACCGGGACGGTCCGGAACCGGTACCGGTACCTCCCGGTTCCGTTGCCAGCCATAGTCCACTCTCATCTTCTTCCAGTTCCCAGCTAACATTGTCAGGTTGATTATGTCATGTATTTCTACCTCCTCTATCTCTGTCCTTGTTAATATAAGTAGAACTAAATACTTCCAGCCTAGTAGAGGTATAAGACATGGTGACACAATGTCCCCTTACATCCTCATCCTCTGCATGAAAATGCTATCTAGGAAAATTAACCAATAGGTTGTCTCCAAACTCTGGACCCCGATCAGAGCTAGAAGATCTTGTCCAAAACTTTCTTACCTTTTCCTTGTTGATGACCTCACTCTTTTTAGCAGAGCCTTCCTTAGAAATTGTCAGAATATCATAGGCACCTTGAATGAGTTTAGCCTCCACTCTGTCCAAAGAATAAACCACCATAAGAGTAGGGTTATTTACAGCAGAAATTGTACCCTAGAACTGATTAATAAATGCACCAATATCCATTCCACAAACAGGATCACTCACTTTTGAAAATACCTAGGGAACCTATCTTCCACAAACACCCCACTAATAGTGATTTTCAATTCATCATTGATAATATGATCACTAGGTTGGCTGGCCAAGTTCCTTACCATTGCTGGCATGACTGTCCTTGCTAAAGCTAGCTTAGGGAGCATCCTTAATCATCTGATGAACAATATTAAGCTCCCTTACTAAACCACTAGCACCATCAATAGAATGCAGTGAAACTTTATTTGGGGCACCACCTCTGACAAAAAAAAATCCACCTTCTTAATTAGGACATCATCACCAAGCCAAAGAAGGAAAAGGGTTGGGAATCCAAAAGGTTAAAACTAAGAATAAAGATATCCATGTGAATTTGGTTTGGAGAATGTACCATAATTCCAGTAGTCTTTGGGCTAGAGTTCTCTCTTAAAGGAATTGCAATAATAGAACCATTAGAAGACCCCATGTCTCTAGAACTTAGAAGTGTATTCTGAATGGCTAGAAGATTTGTAGTGAAGCCAATAGAAGGACTGTCTACAAGGGTAGTAGAGTCAACTTTATTGTAGATAACTGGATCACTGACCCCCCCCCCCCATTTTCAAGACCCTTCATGGGTCTTGGAGATATGATGTATTGTAGAGGAAGGTCTACCATTACCACTACAATGGACAATGATACTTCTAAGATCTGTCCTATGTCATTCCCCCTGAGCTCTAAGATATCATTAAAGCCACCTACATTCCTACAGGGAGTAACAAAGAGGATAGAATGATCTGGAATCTCACCACTAATGGCATCTTCACAAAAACATCCACATACTACTACATTGACCAGAAACGTAACACCCAAAAAATTTTAAGCTAAGATCCAGACAGTTTTTATATGTTGTTAGATACGAACCAGATAATTTTAAATGGTAAATAGGTGTTGATATCAATAATTATATGTAGGAAGTGTATTAGATATGAATTAATTTCATAAAGAACCTCTAGCTCAAAGTTGAGTTGAAAGCTTACTTACCGATTGAATTTTAGTGTAAGATTTTTCAAAGGTCAACTTCAAATGATCATAAATCCTAGAATATAAAGAGTTAGGTGGCCTATCCACTATATTAAAGGTCTTCGAGTCTTCTTTCCAACGCCACTGACCACGCGTTAATCCGCAAGTCCGGACTGAAAAGTTATGATCAGTTTACGAAGAAGACGTCTGTCAGAGCAGAAGTCCATCAAAATTTGCAAGTTAAAATGGAAGATAAAATGGTCCATTTTCTGGGAGAACAATCCATTTTCCCATTTTTTTCGGGACCATAAACTCCAAAATTTCAAGGAGTTAAAATGCTCAAAGAAACGGTCCATTTTCTGGGAAAACTATCCGTTTTGGCATCCGTTTCTGAGTCATTTTCCTTTCCTAGACCAGTCCAGATTTAATTTTGTGTTGCCTATAAATAGGAATCCTGGGGTATTTTCACTCCATTTTTCTTAGCAAATTCCTTTAAACGAGTTAGTTTCCTCTCAAGTCAGTTTCAAGAAAAGAAAAGAACGCCCTTCTCCAAAGTTCAAACCTAGGGTTCTTCTCCAAAGCTTCCAACCTTCAAGATAGTTCAAGATTCTCCATTAAACAGGTATGTGGTATTCCAATGAGGGTTTCCTTTCACCCTCATGCCCAAAGTTAAGTTTTCAGTTGTGATTTCTATAAATTATGATTCTAGGGTTCATACCCAACTATGCATGTTTATACAGAATCGAATTCCCTATGATACTATATGTTTTCCGTACATATTTAAATGATATTCCATGAAGTTTTACATACATCTTCTTAAAATCCTTGGAATTTAGATGAAATAGACTTAGCCTAGATATACAGTATCTTCTGCATGAATTAGCTTTCTTTTCAAGAACTTAGCATGAATTTGTAATGTCTTCACATGAAGTAGCTGTTCTTCAGAATTCAGCCTAGTTTACTAGCATTCAGTTTTAAGCATGAAATTAGCCAGTTTTCAGTCTACAGGTTTTCCTTATAACTTTTCATGATTTAGCAGGCTTCAACTTACCTTCAGTATGTTTTACAAGAATATATTTTTAAATATATATTTTTAACATGTACCATCAATGATTAAGAATTTAGTAAGTTTCATTATTAGTATGACATCTAGATATGTCCACATGCTTTATGAATAGTTTTCAGTTATACAGCCTTTCAGAAATCATCTAGATAAATTAGGTTCTGACGCAGCATTCCAGAACATTTGTTTTAAGTGAGCTATCAGTATTCAGTTTGGGAGTAGTATTTAGCATCGAGTTGGATTAGGGTTCAACATACCCTCAAGTCCCAGAACTACGTGCCACCGTATGTTATTTAGCCCCTCAGTTGGGCATCAGAACTAGTGATCACGCCAGTCATGCCTCTATACCCTGGCAAGGTATATTAGGTCCTCTCGATGGGGCGTATACATCGGACTTCACATTTAGCTCACGTGATTTATGTCGGTTAACAGACTCTCCCAAAAAAATAGGCTCAATAATTATGTACTAGGCCCTCAGTTCAATTTTACATCTTCTGAGTTATATTTTCCAGAATATCCTTGCATTTCAGATTTTATGCATACTATGTTTGGGCTTGAGTATTACAGATTAAATTTACAGTTTTAAACAGCATATCAGGTTTTTAGCATGCTCAGTAGAAGAACCTACCCTACGGATTTTACTTTAAATATGACTTTTAGCTCAGTTGCACTAGTCCATGATTTACCGACATACTTTATCTTTTAGTCCCTGAAATCCTAAGTAACAGGTTTACCAATCTTTAAACATCATAATCTTACAACTACAGTCCAGCAACATTATTTACATTCTCTTTAGTAAAAGAGTTTATGTTTTACATCTTTGACTTATGCACTTCAGATATCATTACATAGTTCAGTTTTCAGCCATGCTTTCACTATACATATATCTTTTCATTATTTACAGTAAGTGCATATCTCACATGCTCAGTACATTCAAAGTACTAACCGCATACCTTCCTTGTGCTACATCATTTTATGATGTAGGTTATAATGCTAGCTCCCAGGATCATGCTAAGGCAGATCGCAACTTCCAGTCAGCAGGGGATGAGTTCTCCTTATTCGGGAATTCCAGTCAGTTAATAGCTATACAGTTATGTCAGTTGTTTATACATTGATCAAAGTCAGTTGGGGGTCATGTCCCGACTAACCCTAGTCAATGTTAGTAGAGGCTTCATAGACAGTCAAGCAGTCAATTGTATCAGTTTTCAAAAGAGTTGTATTTTAGTTTATAAAACTTCAGTTTATTATAGTATTCTTTAAGATCTCATCATATGTTTCAGCTTCCGCATAATATTCTTCAGTTTATCTATTTCTATTTAGTTGCTCATGAATCATGCCAGCAAGAAGGGTTATCTTGGGATTACTTGTGGTCTCAGGTCCCGTGTTACGTCTAGGGCATAGGCTCAGGGCGTGAAAAACTTGGTATTAGAGCATAGAGTTCAAGTGTCCTAGGGTGTCTGTGAAGCCATGTCTAGTAGAGTCTTACAGAATGGTACGGAGATATATGTACTTTTCTTCGTGGGTCTACAGGTCATTTAGGAAATGTTTCGCTTTGTTCATACTCCAGATCATGCTATAAAGTTGTTCCTTCAGAAAATTATGCAGATAGATGCGTTGATCCAATTCCTCTAGTCATGCCTCACCTTTAAGGTAGTGGAGACAGTGTAGTTCAGATCCCTGACAGTGATATGCTCTCAGATAAAGCCATCAAAAATTTAATAGACTACACAAGGTCTTGAGAGGAGCCCACTAGTGCATAAGTCTACTAACTCAAAAGCGTGTATCCTTTTCCACTTGTGCAGTTGAGCCTACAGTAGAACATGCTCTCAGACCCTCTTCCAGAAACTTTACTACGAGTGGTACCTTAGCTAAAGGGTGTAGTTATATAAGCACTTGGGTAGTACAGTTGCTCAACAATTAGTATGAATAGAGATGTTATGGGCCTTAAGCGACAGAATGACCCCAGAACTAGGTGTATGGATTTAGAATTATAGTAACTATAAGATGTATATGTGAAGCCTAGGTGAATTGGTAAATTGTGACTAAGTCATGAGATGAAGAAGAGAGCCTTAAGCATTAAAAAGTTAGAGGTGCACCCAGAGTAGTTGTTGTTGTTTGATGTTCAGAAGATTATAGATAGACGATGTTGAGTCTCTTAGTATGGTTTTAATACAGTTGATTTTGGGTGGATTTGAACTTAAAGATGTGATGTTAGTAGATGAATAAGAAAACACCAGATTGCAAAGTGTTAGGAGAAGTGGTTAGGTGCACCAGTAAGAGTATGAGTCCTCTAGTGATAGCCTTAAGGGTAAAGAGGAAGCTAAGGGACATCTCAGAAGAAAACCTAGCAAGGTTTTAGTATCTTTAGTTATAGCCTATTGAGGAGAGTTTAGCGTCCAGAAATACAGAGATGCCCAAACCTTACAAGAGTTAGTTATTATAGACTAGTTTACGAGAGATCTCCACAGACTTAAAGGGGTGACATTTGATCTAAGGGGGAGATGATAAATGATGAACCAAGTCGAGTCTTGTGACTCAACCAATACAGAATTCTAGAAAGGGCTGTGACGGGATATTGATCCATTCATATTCCAGCAGATTTCCTAGCACTTCAGTCAAGATGACACTATACTTTGTCGTATTCATGTCATACTCATGTATAAGTTCATGCACTCCCTACAGATTCATATCCATACTCAGCTCCTAGAATAAACAAAAATTTCTCCAGACAGCGATTCCAGTCTTAATCCACGGTTCTATAAATTCCAGCTTTATGCCATGAGACTCGATAGATATTTAAACTCATGTCTCACTGTATGCTTACTTTTATGTACTCAGTTTAGTCCTCGAGATATGCCTTAAGGACTAGTGAAATCATGTTACGTCATGTATATGCTTAGAATAAATTTCTTGAACAGTTTGTGCTGATAATTTTCTTACTCTAACCATGCTTCATATATACAGAATGTGAGACACTCAGACCTCTACACTTGACTTCTCAGATCTCACCTTGAGTGGCTAGATCACACTAAGTGTGTTAGTGGGCGAAGCTAAGTAGTATCCTAGATGGGAAGTACTAGATTTTCCTCTTTTTGGTGTCCTTTTGCAGAAGTTCTTGCAGTTACAGTTTCTACATATGCTAGGGAAGAGGAGAAGTCTCATATAGTGTTATCTATAGAGAATCCATAAGATGATCATAGTGATAGGATTGAATGTCATGATGGAATACATGTAGGCTTTTGCCTTGGGCGACTAGTGACCCATTGATTAGAACTCAAGGTTAGTTGATTTTTGTGATAAGAAGGAATATCATTCTTGGGAGATAAATCCAGATGCAAGAGATTTAGTCGAGATAGGCTTGAACATGGTGAAAGTAGGTAGTTAGACTCAGACCATAGCATCTATATATGCATTAATGAGAATTTAAGTTGCAAAAGGTAAGCATGGTATTCAGAGAAGTTGGTGTAGTTAGAATGGTGTTCCTAAGCTTAAAAGTTGTCGACTGTATTGTGTAAGACAGGAATAGTCTTGTTCTTACTCCCTGCTCAGAGTGCTTATACTTTATGTCCAATAGCTTTAATTAGGAAGATAGTAGACCCCTCATATCAGATCAGTTTAGACCTACCAATAATCATTCTTAAGTCTAGAAGGCCCTAAGTTCAGTTCAGTCCATGCTAGTAAGCTCAGTATAGAAGAGAATAGTTTTCTTGTACAATTACTCCTCTCAGTTTTATGTTCCTTTTAGTTGACTACGATTTCTAAGAATGCATTTTTTCTTTATGAGTTTCATCTAAGTCCCTACTCTCACTCCATACCAGTTATCATGTTCGGCATTCAGTTTCATGCCCTATCAGTGTTCTTATGCTCTCAGTATGCATACATGCCTCACGAACCTAGATCAGTTCATATTTCAGTCAAAAATTAGTTACTATGTCAGTACTCCATCTTTTAGAACTCAGTTGGTGGGATTGCAGCTCTTTCCCCACCACCTCAGCCTAGTTAGTCTTCATTTGAGGACGATTGATCCCAAGGGGGAGATATTGTAACACCCCAAAATTTCTAAGCTAAGATCCAGACTATTTTCATATGTTTTTAGATCCAAACCAGATGATTTCAAATGGTAAATAGGTGTTTATATCAATACTTATGTGTGGGAAGTGTATTAGATATGAATTAAGTTCATAAAGAACCTCTAGCTCAAAGTTGAGTCTTACCGATTGAATTTTAGTGTAAGATTTTTCAAGGGTCAAATTCAAATGATCATAACTCCTAGAATATAAAGATTTAGGTAGCCTATGACCCACCAAATTAAAGGTATTCGAGTCTTCTTTCCAATGCCATTGACAACGCATAAATCTGAGTCTGGAGTAAAATGTAATGATCAGATTACGAAGAAGACGTCTGTCAGACCAAAAGTCCGTCAAAATTTGCAAGTTAAAACGGAAGAGAAAATGGTCCATTTTCGGGAACAAAAACTCCAAAATTTCAAGGAGTTAAAATGCTCAAAGAAATAGTATGTTTTCTTAGAAAATGGTCCATTTTGGCATCTATTTCTGACGCGTTTTCCTTTTCTAGACCAGTCCGGATTTAATTTTGTGTTTCCTATAAATAGGACCCCTGGGGTATTTTCACTCCGTTTTTATTAGCACATTCCTTTAAACGAGTTAGTTTCCCCTCAAGTCAGTTTCAAGAAAAGAAAAGAACGCTCTTCTCCAAAGTTCAAACCTAGAGTTTTTCTCCAAAGCTTCCAACCTTCAAGATAGTTCAAGAATCTCCATTAGACAGGTATGTGGGATTCCAATGAAGGTTTCCTTTCACCCTCATGCGCAAAGTTAAGTTTTTAGTTATGTTTTCTATAAATTATGATTCTAGAGTTCATACCCAACTATGCATGTTTTTACAGAATTGAATTCCCTATGATACTATATGTTTCCTGTACACGTTTAAATGATATTCCATTAAGTTTTACAGACATCTTCTTAAAATTCTTGGAATTTAGATGAAACAGACTTAGCCTAGATTTACAGAATCATCTACATGAATTAAATTTTTTTCAAGAACTTAGTATGAATTTGTAATGTCTTCACATGAAGTAGTTGTTCTTCAGAATTCAGCCTAGTTTACTAGCATTCAGTTTTAAGCATGAAATTAGGCAGTTTTCAGTCTATAGGTTTTCCTTAAAACTTTTCATGATTTAGAAGGTTTCAACTTACCTTCAGTATTTTTTACAAGAATATATTTTTAAATATAGATTTTTAACATGTACCATCAATGATTATGAATTTAGTAAGTTTCATGATTAGTATGACATCTAGATATGTCCGCATTCTTTATGAATAGTTTTCAGTTATACAGCCTTTCAGAAATCATCTAGATAAAGTAGGTTCTGATGCAGCATTCCAGAACATTTGTTTTAAGTGAGCTATTAGTATTCAGTTTGGGAGTAGTATTTAACACCGAGTTGGACTAGGGTTCAGCATACTCTTTATTTCCAGAACTACGTACCACCGTAGGTTATTTAGCCCCTCAGTTGGGCATCAGAACTAGTGATCATGCCAGTCATGCCTTTATACCCTGGCAAGGTATATTGGGTCCTCTCGATGAGGCATATACATCGGACTCGACACTTAGCTCACGTAGTTTATGTCAGTTAACAGACTCTCCCACAGAATTAGACTCGATAGTTATGTACTAGGACCTCAGTTCAGTTTTACATCTTTTGAGTTATATTTTTCAGAATATCCTTGCATTTCAGATTTTATGCATACTGTGTTTGGGCTTGAGTATTACAGATTTAATTTATAGTTTTAAACAGCATATCAGGTTTTCAGCATGCTCAGTAGAAGAACCCCCCCTACAGATTTTAATTTAAATATGACTTTTAGCTCAGTTGCACTAGTCCATGATTTACTGACATACTTTATCTTTTAGTCCCTGAAATCCTAAGTAACAAGTTTACCGATCTTTAAACATCATAATCTTACTACTAGTCCAACAACATGATTTACATTCAGTAAAAGAGCTTATGTTCTACAGCTTTGACTTATGCACTTCAGATATCATTATATAGTTCAATTTCAGCCATGCTTTCAGTATACATGTATCTTTTCATGATTTACAGTAAGTGCATATCTCACACACTTAGTACATTCAAAGTACTGACCGCATACCTTCCTTGTGCTACATCGTTTTATGATGTAGGTTACAATGCTAGCTCCCAGGATCATGCTCAGACAGATTGCAGCTTCCAGTCAGCAAGGGATGAGTTTTCCTTATTCGGGAACTCCAGCCAGTTAGTAGCTATACAGTTATTTCAGTTGTTTATACATTGATCAAAGTCAGTTGAGGGTCATGTCCCGGCTAACCATAGTCAATGTTAGTAGAGGCTTCATAGACAGTCAGTCAGTCAATTGTATCAGTTTTTCAAAAGAGTTGTATTTCAGTTTATAAAACTTCAGTTTATTATAGTATTCTTTAAGATCTCATCATATGTTTCAGTTTTCGGATAATATTCTTCAGTTTATCTATTTCTATTTAGTTCCACATGAATCATGCCAAAAAGAAAGGTTATCTTGGGATCACTTGTGGTCTCAGGTCCTGTGTTATGTCTAGGGCATAGGCTTGGGGTGTGACAAGAAAAATAGAGATAAGGCTAGTAATGGTGTTGAATACTCTTGGATTTGGAAGCTCATGATTCCCCAAAGGTAAAATTCTTCCTTTGGCTTTGGTCCCATGAAAGACTGTCCACCGTACATTATCTCTATTCTATTGGGCTCAACATCAACCCTTCATGTCACTTGTGTGGCTTCCACAAAGAGGATGTCTCCCACATCTTCTTTGATTTCCCCAATGCTCAGAGCTACTGGGGTAATCTCAATTCCATTTCCACCACTAGTATAAGCTTTCCCCATGTCGGGATGCAATACCAACCCCTAGGTTGTGACATGGAAAGCTATTAAGAATAAACCCTTTAATAACTTGATCACCTGGGACCACCACCTTCCCTTCTCTTTTTGGCATATTTGGACTACTAGAAACAACAATGTTTTTAACAATGAGAGAGAAAGTGTCATCGCATAGAATACTATCTCTAAAGATACTAAGGCCTTCTATATTCTAGGTAAGGAATCTAGTATAAAGCAGAGAACTAGTGTTTCACTCAAATAGAACCCTCCTCCCAGGGGCTACTTCAAACTTAACACTAATGGAAGAGCCATTGGCAACCCTATAAAGGGAGGTATAGAGGGGTTATCAAAACCAATAATGGGGGATGAGTCAAGGGATTAATTAAGAGCATACCATATACTATCAATAACCATGCAAAAATTAGAGCCCATTTTTTATAACGCTCAAGTAACACTCTCCATACGAAGGTGATAGCGATCGTTAGAGCAATTTTTTTTTATAATTCTCTATGGGAGTCGGGGTCGATCTCACAGAGAAATGGTAGAGTCGCCTATAAGATTGTCATATGTCAATCACTAATAGATTTAATGTTGAAACAAGAATAAAAAGTAAATTATGGGGAAAACAGGGAATTGGGAAATCTATCACAATTCACAACTCAACTAAAGATTTAAAGTAAACATGAATTTTGTATCAAGAGAGAGGACGACTAGGGGTATATTTTCGATGGGATTTAAGCATGGGATAGGGTACTTGCTTAATTGTACAAATTCTCATTAAACGACATGGATAACATTAGTTTTAATTATGAATGTCAATCTTTCGATCCAACAATCATAATTCCGATGGTCTTTGTTCAAGAACCATGGTTTCAACAATAACCAACCAAATTTAGGCTAGGAGAAGTCACACTATTTCTAGCTTAGACTCTTAAATGGGTATTTTTCGATGATTAAATTATTTCTAGACTTAATCTAGGTAGAAATTCCAAGTACCCACTAGTGAATTCTCATCTGGAATTATAAACCTCTTTCTCAAGTAAGAACACAATCAAGTAATTTCAATCAATATTTGCAATCATTAATTTTAGAGTTAAAACATGGAGAATTCACTAGATCCATATTAATTTAGCAATTATAAGCACAATTAAACAAGATCCATACCCAATTTCAAACACCCATCATCAACAAACCCCTAGACAAGGAGACTAGCCAGTCATGCTAAAGGAAATAGAGAAGATACCAAATGGGTAGTTCAATTTCCCCTTCATTAAAAAAGCTAATAACCAATATCCAAGCTCAATAATACAAAAATAATGAATTCAAGATTGAAGATGGAGAGAATAGAGTGAAATCCTCTATCTTTCCTTGGGAGAGAAAATTTGTTCAATACTCAAAAACTATTCAAAACTATCAGAAACTATGCCTAAATTCGATTTTAGAATGTTCTCAAATTATCACCAAAAAGTGGTCAAAAATGCCCATCATGAGCTGTGCGCCGCGACGTGCATTTTGCACATCATACAGCTCTGTCCCAGTGGACTAGTGACTTGGCTTGAATTTTGGGTGTTGTGCAAAGTGGGGTGCATTCTGCACCAGGCATTGTGCGTGTCACACGGAGGCTTCACCCCTTAGCAGATTCTTCTTCTTCCATTCATCTTTATGTGGAGGGAGGATCGTAATAAACTCTAAGGGTTTTTTTAATACCACGGTTCTTTTCCAAGGAGCAAATATTTTCTTTATGTTTCTTTTTCTTTTATTTTTATGTCGAACCAGGTTGGTGTTTTCCTATGATAAATTGAGAGGCGACTTTCTTAAGGAAAAATACCATGTTTTAGTTTTAAATTGAGTCTGTGCTTTGCTTGTCTCGAAATGGACCCACCAAAAAAAAATGTTGTGCAAGAGTTTTTAAAAATTAAAGGAAAGAGGAAAAATAAATTTTGAGAAAAGCATTCTATTGTCATGACTTGCACACTCTTGGTTTGGCTTGATTGATTTACAAATGAGTGTGTAGTTAACTCGGAATAGCTTATCAAAAGTCAGTTGTCCCAATTGATTTTGAAACTAATGTTAAAAATTCTTGTGATGTGATGCCTTGTGTGGTGAGGCTATCCTTTGATTCTTGTGCATATGTGTCATCTAGAACTTGCCCCGAATGTGATTCAAGGTAAAATCCTTAATGTGACCGAGCTTGGAAGATGATATTAGACCCTTTTTGAATAGCCACTTTACCCAAATGCCTTCCCTTGACATTGATCCTAGTGAACTCCTTTGAGCTTGTGACCTTTCTTTCCCGCCGTATTGACACCTTGACCTTTTTGGAACCTCTTTTCTTGCCCTCATCCTACCTAGTGGCTCAAAAGTGAAACATAAGTCAAAAGCCTATGTCTGGAGGGTAAATTGTAATGATAACATAGACAAAAGCCTAAGTTTGGGGGTGTATGTACTCAATGTGGAGAAGAAAAGGAATGCACTTCAAGTGCAAGGTAGCACCGTATGTTTAAATTAAAAATTACTCCAAAGTCTAATGCAATGAGCGAATATGAAAAGAAAAGAATTAGTGCCACCAAGTGAAGGTAATACAAGGAGTTTGAATGATCAAGTTAAAGGGAAAACCCTAGGTTGTTTGAGGGAGAAATAAGGTGAAGTCAAAGTTTGAAAATATGAGCAGTGTTCAAAATGATATCAAAAAGCGTAGGAAAGTTTAGTCACTTGAGCCAAATGCAATACTCACCTTAGCCCTAACCAACATTGTAACCCGCAAGTCATTTGTGATTCCGAGCTTGGTAACTCTACATTTGCGGTGATTTACATAAAGGACAAGCCTATGGTTCGACATGTGTGCACTTGAACTTCCTTGAGAGAGTGAGAGTCTTTTCGGTGGATTTATAATCCCTTGTATTGTGAATTGCATGATTATGAGTGGGATTAGCTCTTGTGGTGAGTGGCATCATGCACTCGAATTGAAACATAAAGTCTATATTTCAATTGAAAGGAATAAATGAGACAAGTTGTGTGGCGAATGTCGAGGAAAACCTTGATGGTCCATGCCAATGAATTGAGAAGCTTAATCTTGTTTTGAATGGAAAATTCCCCTATTTTTGAGTGAGAAATGAAGTCCTTTTGATGAATGTTTTGAAATGATAAATTACCTTGAGAATGTGGTGGTAATTGAGATAAGCATTGTAGTTGAGTCTTTTATTTGAGTCTTTTTGTTTGTTATTTTTCTTAGTTTTTAGAATAGATTAATCTTTTGTGCCTTGATTGAGTTTCAGAGCATAATTCATTCCTTACCTTGTGAGTATATTGCTTGAGGTCAAGCAATAGTTCAAGTTTGGGGGTTTTATCAGTCGGTAATCTACCAACTTATTGAGCCTTTAATCATGAATTATTGCTATGTTTTGATAAGATTTAGAGGTTCATATAGCCTTTAATGATATAAATATAGGTACTCTTGATCAAAAGTAGAAAATAAGGAATTGGACCCAAAAAAGCTCAAAAGGAGTTGAAGTGTGATGGTTCACTTAGAGACAAGACGAGACAAAGATACTCCGCATGTCAAGAAAATATACCTTGCTCAAACTCCAAGTGCCATTGGAGGTAATGCAGATACGGAGATTGTTGCTCATGATCATATGGACATTCCATCCCCATCTCAGGAAGCATCAAACACCAACCTAATGTATTTACAAGCGACATCTACTTTGGGTAATTTTCTTAACCTTGCTCACCTTGTTAGACATAATGAGGAACGCCTGCATAAGTTAGCTAAGGACATTCCAAGCTTGATTCAATCTGCTATAAATTCGGCCATGAAGACGGTAGTGTTGAGTGTAAGTAAGTTTTGTGCTAGGATGGATACCATGGAAGTAGATGTGGATGAGCTTAGGCAAGTGATACCACACGTTGAGCCAACAATCTCTAATTGGGATCTTAATCTACCGGCCCTAAATTCAATTTCACCTCCAAGATATGATAGCCCACCGAATGACTGAAGCACGGGCTAGAACTCAAAAAATGACGAAGGTACATCCGAAATTCAAGAGGTGCTTATGCTAGTCATACCAGATCAGAATACCAATGCACCACCAGCTCAACAATATTTGGATCCTCTTGATTCACCTATGCCTAAATGGAGGCATCTACCTAGGCCAAGCTGGGCTGTGCCGCCACCATTTTATCATGAATTAATGACCGCTGAGGACAGATGGTTCGTGGATGACCCTCTTGGTCCTCTTCAGCTACAATGGAACCCTGCAATACCCCTAGTGGCGGGTTTTCAGATAAATCCAACACATGCCTACATCCCTCCGTCGTCAACACCTCAGCCCTAAAGGACCCACTCCCAAGTATATGAATGAAGACATCATCATCACTATTAGTATCACCAGGGAGTTTTTGCACACATTCTTATTTGTATAATTTTATTTGTGCATCAAGGGCATTGCTTATTTTAAATTTAGGGGGTCTGTAATTATTGATCACTCACCTTGTGCTTGATACTTTGCCCTTGCTGGGCCTTTTTTGTGTTATTTTGATGCTTTAATGGTGCCCTCGCCAGGTTTGATGGTTTGAATTTTGATTGTATTACACTAGTGCCTACGTCGAGGCTTGTTTTCAATTGACTCATGAGCGTTTTAAGTTGTAATTTCCTTGTTGATAGTAGAGTTGAAATAAACTTCAAGAGTTTTATTAATACCACAGGTCTTTCCCAAGGAGCAAATATTTTCTTTATGTTTCTTTTTCATTTATTTTTGTGTAGAACCAGGTTGGTGTATTTCTATGATAGATTGAGAGACAAATATTTTAAGGGAAAATGCCATGTTTAGTTTTAGATTGTGTATGTACTTTTCTTGTCTCGAAATGGGCCCACCAAAAAAAAAATCTTGGCAAGAGTTTTTGAAAATCGAAGGAAAGAGGGAAAATGAATTTTGAGAAAAACATTCTCTTGTCGTGACTTGCACTCCCTTGGTTTGGCTTGATCGATTCACAAACGAGTGTCCAATAAACTCGCATTAGCTTATCAAAAGTCATTTGTCCCAATTGATTTTAAAACTAATGTTGAAAATCCTTATGATGTGATGCCTTGTGTGTTGAGGTTATCTTTTGATTATTATGTATATGTGTCATCTAGAACTTGCCCTAAATGTGATTCAAGGTGAAATCCTAGATGTGACCGAGCTTGGAGATGATCTTAGTCCCTTTTTGAATAGCCACTTCACCCAAATGTCGTCCCTTGACATTGATCCTAGTGAATGATTTTGAGCTTGTGACCTTCATTTGGCACCTTGTTGACACCCTGATCTTCTTGGAACCTCTATTTTTGCACCTATCCTCCCTAGTGGCTTGAAAGTGAAACATAGGCCAAAAGCCTAAGTTTAGGGGGGGGGGGAGAAATTGAAATGATAACATACGCAAAAACCTATGTTTGGGGGTGTATGTACTCAATGTGGAGAATAAAAAGAATGCACTTAAAGTGCAAGGTAGCACCGTATGTTTAAATTAAAAATTTCTCTAAAGTCCAATGTAATGAGCAAAAATGAAAAGAAAAGAATTTGTCCTACCAAGTGAAGGTGATTCAAGGAGGTTGAATGATCAAGTTGAAGGGAAAATCCTGGGTTGTGTGAGGGAGAAATAAGGTGAAGTCAAAGTTCAAAAATATGAGCGGTGTTCAAAACAATAACAAAGAGCGTAAGGAGGTTTAGTCACTTGAGCCAAATGCAATCCTCAACTTAGACCTAGAAAACATCATAACCCACAAGTCCTTTGTGATTCCGAGCTTGGTCACTCTATATTAGTGGAGATTTACATGAATGACAAGCCTATGGTTCAACATGTGTGCACGTAAACTTCCTTGAGAGAGTGAGAGTCTTTTCGGTGCTTTTATAATCCCTTGTATTGTGAAATGCATGATTATGAGTGGGATTCTCTCTTATGGTGAGTGGCATCATGCACTCGAATTGAAACATAATGTCTATATTTTAATTGAGAGGAATGAATGAGACAAGTTGTGTGGCGAATCTCGAGGAAAACCTTGATGGTCCATGCCAATGAATTGAGAAGCTTAATCTTGTTTTGAATGGAAAATTCCCCTATTTTTGAGTGAGAAATGAAGTCTTTTGATGAATGTTTTGAAATGATCAATTGCCTTGAGAATGTGGTGGTAATTGAGATAAGCATTGTAGTTGAGTCTTTTATTTGAGTCTTTTTGTTTGTTATTTTTCTTAGTCTTTAGAATAGATTAATCTTTTGTGCCTTGATTGAGTTTCAGAGCATAATTCATTCCTTACCTTGTGAGTATATTGCTTGAGGTCAAGCAATAGTTCAAGTTTAGGGGTTTTATAAGTCGGTAATCTACCAACTTATTGAGCCTTTAATCATGAATTATTGCTATATTTTGATAAGATTTAGAGGTTCTTATAGCCTTTATTGATATAAATATAGGTACTCTTGATCAAAAGTATAAAATAAGGAATTTGACCCAAAAAAGCTCAAAAGGAGTTGAAGTTTGATGGTTCACTTAGAGACAAGGCGAGACAAAGATGCTCCGCATGTCAAGAAAAGATACCTTGCTAATACTCCAAGTGCCATTGGAGGCAATGCAGATGCGGAGATTGTTGCTCATGAGCATATGGACATTCCATCCCCATCTCAGGAAGCATCAAACACCAACCTAATGTCTTTACAAGCCATATCTACTTTGGATAATTTTCTTAACCTTGCTCACCTTGTTAGACATAATGAGGAACGCCTGCATAAGTTAGCTAAGGACATTCCAAGCTTGATTCAATCTGCTATCAAATCGGCCTTGAAGACGGTAGTGTCGAGTGTAAGTAAGCTTTGTGCTAGGATGGATACCATGGAAGTAGATGTGGATGAGCTTAGGCAAGTGATACCACACGTTGAGCCAACAATCTCTAATTGGGATCTTAATCTACCGGCCCTAAATTCAATTTCACCTCCAAGAAATGATAACCCACCGAATGATTGAAGCACGGGCTAGAACTCAAAAAATGACGAAGGTACATCCGAAATTCAAGAGGTGCTTAAGATAGTCATACCAGATTTGAATACCAATGCACCACCAGCTCAGCAATATTTGGATCCTCCTGATTCACCTATGCCTAAATGGAGGCATCTACCTAGGCCAAGGGATGTGCCGTCACCTTTTTATCATGAATTAATGACCGCTGAGGACAGATGGTTCGTGGATGACCTTCTTGGTCCCTTTCAGCTGCCATGGAACCCTGTAATACCCATAGTGGCGGATTTTTAGATAAATCCAACACATGCCTACATCCCTCCGTCGTCAACACCTCGGCCCTAAAGGACCCACTCTCAAGTATATGAATGAAGACATCGTCATCACTATTAGTATCACCAGGGAGTTTTTGCACACATTCTTATTTGTATAATTTTATTTGTGCATCAAGGGCTATGCTTATTTTAAATTTAGGGGGTCTGTAATTATTGATCACTCACCTTGTGCTTGATACTTTGCCCTTGCTGGGCCTTTTTTGTGTTATTTTGATGCTTTAATGGTGCTCTCGCCGGGCTTGATGGTTTGAATTTTGATTGTATTACACTAGTGCCTACGCCGAGGCTTGTTTTCAATTGACTCATGAGCGTTTTAAGTTGTAATTTCCTCGTTGATAGTAGAGTAGAAATAAACTTCAAGAGTTTTATTAATACCACGGTTCTTTCCCAAGGAGCAAATATTTTCTTATGTTTCTTTTTCTTTTATTTTTGTATTGAACCAGGTTGGTGTTTTCCTATGATAGATTGAGAGACAATTTTTTAAAGGGAAAATGCCATGTTTAGTTTTAGGTTGAGTTTGTACTTTGCTTGTCTCGAAATGGGCCCACCAAAAAAAAAATCTTGGCAAGAGTTTTTGAAAATCGAAGGAAAAAGGGAAAATGAATTTTGAGAAAAACATTCTCTTGTCGTGACATGCACTCCCTTGGTTTTGCTTGTTCGATTCACAAACGAGTGTGCAATAAACTCGGAATAGCTTATCAAAAGTCATTTGTCCCAATTGATTTTAAAACTAATGTTGAAAATCCTTGTGATGTGATGCCTTGTGTGTTGAGGTTATCTTTTGATTATTATGTTTATGTGTCATCTAGAACTTGCCCTAAATGTGATTCAAGGTGAAATCCTAGATGTGACCGAACTTGGAGATGATCTTAGTCCCTTTTTGAGTAGCCACTTCACCCAAATGTCGTCCCTTGACATTGATCCTAGTGAATGATTTTGAGCTTGTGACCTTCATTTGGCACCTTGTTGACACCCTGATCTTCTTGGAACCTCTATTCTTGCACCTATCCTCCCTAGTGGCTTGAAAGTGAAACATAGGCCAAAAGCCTAAGTTTAGGGGGGGGGGGGGAGAAATTGAAATGATAACATAGGCAAAAACCTATGTTTGGGGGTGTATGTACTCAATGTGGAGAATATAAAGAAAGCACTTCAAGTGCAAGGTAGAACCGTATGTTTAAATTAAAAATTGCTCTAAAGTCCAATGTAATGAGCAAAAATGAAAAGAAAAGAATTTTTCCTACCAAGTGAAGGTGATTCAAGGAGGTTGAATGATCAAGTTGAAGGAAAAAGCCTGGGTTGTGTGAGGGAGAAATAAGGTGAAGTCAAAGTTCAAAAACATGAGTGGTGTTCAAAATGATAACAAAGAGCGTAAGGAGGTTTAGTCACTTGAGCCAAATGCAATCCTCACCTTAGACCTAGCCAACATCATAAACCACAAGTCCTTTGTGATTCCGAGCTTGGTCACTCTATATTAGTGGAGATTTACATGAAGGACAAGCCTATGGTTCGACATGTGTGCACTTGAACTTCCTTGTGAGAGTGAGAGTCTTTTCAGTTATGTTATAATCCTTTGTATTGTGAATTGCATCATTATGAGTGGGATTCTCTCTTATGGTTAGTGGCATCATGCACTCGAATTGAAGCATGAAATCTCTATTTCAATTGAGATAAATGAATGAGACAAGTTGTGTGGAGAATCTCGAGGCAAACCTTGATGGTCCATGCCAATGACTTGAGAAGCTTAATATTGTTTTGAATGACCAATTTCCCTATTTTTGAGTGAGAAATGAAGTCCTTTTGATGAATGTTTTGAAATGATCAATTGGCTTGAGAATGTGGTGGTCCAAATTGAGATAAGCATTGTAGTTGAGTCTTTTGTTTGATTCTTTTGTTTGTTATTTTTCTTAGGTTTTAGAATAGATTAATCTTTTGTGCCTTGATTGAGTTTTAGAGCATAATTCATTACTTAGCTTGTGAGTATCTTGCTTGAGGACAAGCAATAGTTCAAGTTTGAGGGTTTGATAAGTCGGTAATCTACCAACTTATTGAGCCTTTAATCATGAATTATTTCTATATTTTGATAAGATTTAGAGGTTCTTATGGCCTTTTTTAATATGAATGCAGGTACTCTTGGTCAAAAGTAAAAAACAAAGAATTGGACCGAAAAGAGCTCAAAAGGAGTTGAACTGTGAAGTTGATCAAGAGAGATGAAGATTCTACTGAAAGATGTGACCGTCATGTGACACAAATAATGCTTGGTTTTGTCCGCACCTCCCTCTGCATAAAGATCAATGGAAAAAGATGAATATTCTAAGGAGTGCGGCCGCCATGCGACACGCACAATGCCTAGTACGGCTCGCACCCCACTTTGCATTAAACCCAAAGTTCAAGCTATGTCGCTGGTATACTGGGGTGGAGCTATGCGACTTGCACAATAAGACATGCAAAATGCACGTCACGGTGCACAACTCCCGAGGGGCATTCTTGTCCACTTTTAGGTGATGATTTGAGAATATTCTAAAACCCAATTTAAGCATAGTTTTTGATAGTTTGGAATAGTTTTTTGAGTATTGAACAAGTTTTCTTTCCCAAGGAAAGATAGAGGGTTTCACTCTATTCTCTCCATCTTCAACCTTGGATTCACCATTTTTGTATTATTGAGCTTGGATATTGGTTATTAGCTTCTTTTATGAAAGGAAAATTAAACTACCCATTTGGTATCTTCTGTATTTCCTTTAGCATGAGTGGCCAGTTTCCTGGTCTAGGGGTGTATTGATGATGGGTATTTGAAATTGGGTATGGGTCTTGTTTAGTTGTGCTTATAATTGCTAAATTGATATGAGTCTAGTGAATTCTCCATGTTTTAACTCTAAAATTAATGGTTGTAAACATTGATTGAAATTACTTGATTGTGTTCTTGCTTGAGAAAGAGGTTCATAATTTTGGATGAGAATTCACTAGTGGGTACTTGGGATTTCCACTTAGATTGAGGATAGAAATAGTTCAATCACCGGAAAATACCCATTTAAGAGACTAAGATAGAAATAGTGTGACTTCTCCAAGCCTAAAGTTGATTGTTTATTGTTGAAACTATGGTGTTTGAACAAAGACCATCGAAAATATGATTGTTGGATCAAAAGATTAACATTCATAATTAAAACCAATGCTATCCATGAAGTTTAACGAGAATTTGCACAATTTAGCAAGTACCCTATCCCATGCTTAAGTCCCATAAAAAATATACCCCTAGTCGTCCTTTCTCTTGATACAAAATTTGTGTTTACTTTAAGTCTTTAGTTGAATGGTCAATTGTGACAGATTCCTTCCTCCGGCACATGCAGCCCCTAGCCTCTGGCCCGGATGGAAAGGTCCATGGAGGTCCCAGACCCCATACTACAACTCAGTATCAGAACATGTCGTCCGGAAGTAAGTCCGGGTTCAAGATAGAGACCCCGTCTCGAATATGCATGCCCAGACCCTGTCCAGGACTAAAGTAGTAGGAAAATATCTCAAAAAAACCCCTCCAAGGGTGCCCGGGCATAACCGGGTCTAAACAGTAGAAAGTCATCTCAGGTGCTCGGTCTGACCGAGGCTAAAAATCATCTCAAGTAGCAAGAAAACTCAACTAGCACCCCGGCCCTGCCGAGTCTAGCGTTAATCGTAAAACTGGTGTTTTAAAACATAATTTTACTTTCTTTTACCCAGGAATATTCACAAGTTAAATCAAACCATTTCCAAATCATTTTCATCAAAAATAGGCCCCCGGGGCCATGCAAGGTTTAGGAAATAGTGTCTGTAGGCCCAAAGCCCAAACCGTAGTAAAACATGGATAAAACCTCTTTATATGCATGAAAATGGTATGATCACACACAATAGCTGCCCAGCAGCTAACAATCAACCTATCGACCCTGTACAGGCCCACAGCTACTCAGCAAGCATAACCAGCCTAGAAGGATAATTCTATGCCCGGGACTCGCGGACATTCCCAAAATCCCACCTTTTATGTTCCAGAGTCAACAAGGTCTCATAGGACCACAAGGGTAAATAAAATATATCGGCAAGTACTACAAACAACGGAGGAACAAAAGTAGGCGAACATGAATAAAGTGGTCGAGGTCTGTGGTACCAACCTAATAAACCAACCCAAGGATGCCCATTAATACAATTTTATCCTATATATGCGGAGTCTAGGGAAAATAAACCGTAACCTACCTGTCGTCCGACGACAAGCTGCTAGAACGACGATGTCCAAACTCAAACCGCTCCAAAAAGCTCCGAAACGAAATTGGACTCAAATTTGGGCTTGAATAACTTGACGTGGATAATTAATTTTCTTTCGAAAATCAAATATAGCGTCAAATATTTTTCTATAGGAATTTCTCACCAACGTGATATGAACTTATATATAGAAGCTAAGTTTTGTAACACAAAATAAATCACGTCAAAGATATGGTTGAATTCTAAGTGAAATGGATTTGCTGAAGTAAAATGTTAAAAAGATCCCTATCCTATCCTATCTATATTCTATATATATTGAAAAGCTAATAAACCAAAACATAGTGGCTTAATACCCCTTGCTTGCTTCCACCTATTTAAACAATGAATATGATGTCCACTCCTCCAACTTCCACATGGAAGTGGAGTGGCAAAATCCACTCTTAACTTATTTATTCCGTTACATATATACTCGGGTATAGCATAAATTCGTGGTAAAATAAATATAACTTTTTAAATATACCATAACTAATGGAAAATCATTTCCAATAAAACTTACTATATTATAATAATAAATTTTAACATAACTAAATTTACTATCTCCATTAAAATATTACAATGTACAAAAACCTTATAAAATAAATACATATACCATTATATCGTAACAAAAATATTTTTCATAAACCTTCAAAATATTTTAAAAAGGTAATAATAATATAACTTTTTACCAACTTCAACTTTCAAATAAAATATTTTCAAACACACGCTATGTTAATAAACTCTCAAACTTAGGCTCGCAATTCACCAACGCACGATTTTTGATACTCAAGAACTCTCGTGGAATCCTCCCTTATGTTTTATCACTGTTTCGGGACTGAAATGGCGTTTTAAAACTGAAGTTGAGGCTTTAAATCGATTTTGACCCGACCCGGTTCGCGACCCGGTTCGCAACCCGGTTTCTGCCAGACAGTCCGCGGTAAAACAGTCATAACGTTTTACTCCAAGATCAGTTGGACGTGAGGTTTTGTGTGTTGGAAACTAGACTCGTAGACCTTCAATTTGGTATTTTGGGGGACTTCTAACTCTTTATATATTGGGAGAAAAGCACAGAGACATTTTACCCAAAGTTCAGAAAATTTATTAAAGGAACTTACGATAACTTTTGCCGACTTACTTGTCTTCAAAACTTATCATACGACCAAAAAAATGGACCCGGCACCGAAATACCAGTCCTGACAAGCCTTAAGTGACTTGGGGCTGCTACAAACAAGCTCTAACGGCACCAGGAAAACGTATACGTGGAAATAACCGGAAGGGTCATTACAGGTTTATTACTTTATATGATTTGTTGGGAGTAGTTGTATTTTTTATAGAGTTGTTGATAGGGGTCTCGCCGGCCGAGGGATTATTTTAAGTCGAGATATACTTGTTTGTTTTATTGATTGTGTGTGGTTGCCATGTGCCATTGGCAAATGGTTTAGTAAGGTTAGCTCGAGCCTTAGTTTTGGCATCAGGTGCCAGTTTTGCCCCTCGAGTTTGGAGCGTGACAATGTCATTTATTGATATCGTGATGTCGTCTATGGATCCTCTTATGTTGTCTTGATAGATGGAACTTGTGCACTTGTTTTGTATTGAAAAGGGAGGGGGATATTTGTTGTGAGATGAATTGCTGAATCATATGACTGCCGTAGTTCCTAGTTTTCTTTTACTCAAGCATCATTTTAGGATAGTTTTATTTTGTCGCTTGAGGATAAGCAACTGTTTTAAGTTTAGGGTGTTGATGTGCCATGGTTTTGCAGCACTTTCGTTGCTTAAAACTTAGAATTAGAGTATGTTCTTTAGCGATTTTTAGTAGATTTGATGTTTTTTTGGGTATTGTGCAGGAAAACATAGTTCAGAGACTAAGTGCCAAAAAAGACTGAAATTTTTGTTGAAGCTGACTTTTACGACTCAACTCTATGAGTCGTGAATGCTTCCATGAATCGTGGAAGTCAGTCGTGGAAAGAGTACTGCAGATGGTGCCTTAATCCTGAGTTTTATGAGAGGTTTCCATGAACCATGTACCTTTTCATGAGTCATGATTCCTGTTCGTGGAACCTGATAAGAGAAGGAGAAAAGGGTCTGAGATTCACGAAGCAAATCCACGAGATGTGATTCAATCCACAAACCATAGAATGAACTTGTGGAAGTGAACCTACAGCATGACAAAATCTCTGAGTTTCACGAGGACTGTTGACGACCCGTAGAAGTTTCCACGGACCGTAGACTGTATCCTTGGAAGTTGCCGATTCCAGTTTAATTAGGATATGATTTCTTATGTCTATAAATACCTTCCCTAGGTTTTCTTTTATGTTTTATGCTTGATATTTTATAGGAAACACATTCAAAAACACGTGGTATTGATTTGTTATTAATTTTGGGAGATCAACACATTCATAGTTCTTGATTCTTGACTTCTTCTTCAATTATTCAATTTTATGGATTTCTTTTCTTCTTCTTGTAAGTATACGATCGTGAATGCTTCAACAACTTCTGATTGTTTACTTATGAAGATGAGTAGATAAATCCACAACTAGGGTTGTGGGAACCATGATGGATTAGCAAAATAGGCAAAGTACTTAGAAATTCTAGGATGGTGTTTATACATGTATTGTTCTTTCCTTTGCTTTGATTACTTTTTAATAGTTTCAAACGTTAGAACTCTCCTTATTCTTACTTGCCGGACCAAGGAGGTAAAAAATGGAAAAAAGGGTTGGTTACAACAAAGACTTGAGGCTATCAAACCTTATTTAATAGCTTGGCCTTGTCCGAGAATAGCTAATCTGGGATCAAAGGTAAGGGTTAGTAAAGTATACATGTGTAGACGGACCAAGTTGCGCGGTGAAATTCATCAATCTAGGGGACCAACCATTTAGGTGAACCTAACTTACCTATCTTGCATGCTAAGCACCAGAATAGATTGCTAGTACAAGCCTACAACGTTATGAACTTATGGGAAACACAATCCTAGTCCATTTTCTCTCTGAATTACAACAGTATTGATATTTACTTATTACTAGTTATTTAATAATTAACAAACATTAATTGTTACTTAAAACCCCCCTCTGGGAAATAAGTTGGCTAAGAATGCGAATACACACAGTTGAACGAGATCCTACCATATTCCCTGTGGGATTGACCCTAAACTTGATTAGGTTATATATTTGAACAGAGACCGCTTTATACTTATTTTTGAGGTATACTTTGGGTGTATCATGCATCAGTACTTGGAATGTACTGAGCATGCAGGATATATGCAAAGTTGTATGTATAAGTACTGAACGTGAATAATATACTGAGCATGAAACTGAAAACTAAACTGATGCGATGACCAAGTATTAATCATGAACTATAAAGTACTGAAATTAACTGAAATAACTGAATACTGAATAAATGGTCAATGCACATACTGAGTCTGGACTATGGGAGCTACTATTAACCGACATACCCCAAGCTTAGCTAACTATAGGGCCAACTTGTAACCCTGGCTGGGAGGGCGTTCATACCTTGCCAAGGGTAGGGACAAGGGTTTCAAGCCTAATATTATGGGTGACCCCCTTAGAACCTACGGTAACACCATAGTTTTTGGACTCGAGGACTTCTACTAAAGGTCTCAGCCAAAACTAATGGGTGAGCCTTCATCCCTTCATCCACTCGGTGCTAAGTCTACTCTAAACTGAATATATAAGCCATGAATGCAAACTGAAATACTGAATAGCTCAAATACTGATTTAACTGAGAATGCACAAAAATACTGAAAACTTAAAGCATTCAATTCATGAAGCATGGCTGACTGAATTTTTTGACTAGCAAGTAAGAATTATGATTACAAAAATAAACACATGCTAGGGTTACTGACTTCTGTACGTATGGATAACCTAGGTTCCCAGGAAAACATGTAATAAATTTCATACAAGCAATAAAATCTGAATTGTAATGGTTTCATAAGTCTTAGGAACCCTAGGTCTGAAGAACTAATTGAAAATTGAAGAACTAGACTGAATCTAGGGACTCAATGGGTGAAATGGACCCATTGATGAAATCACACATACCAGGAAGAGAATCTATGGAGGAAATCCTGGGATTGAAGCCTGAACTTGAGAAAACCGTTCTGCTTGTTTTTGAGTGAAAGAAGCATTTCTTTTCTCCAAAATTTGCTAAGTATCGGTTTAAATCTGAGGAAGTGAGGGGTTTTGGTAGTTTTAGGCTTAGTAATTAGGCATAGATGAGTTAAAATGATGTAGCTTAGGCTTTAAAAGTGGTAGGGAAAGTCTAGAATACCCTTGGGAATTTTAAAAGAAAACTGCTAAAATTCTCAGAATATCGGACCACGGATTAGTCGATGGACCGTGGTCCTAAGGGATGGGACATCGATTGACTCGTGGTTCTGTCCATGAGTTCTGGGGGTTCTCTGATCTGTTGATTGCACGAGTCATAGGATGGGCCATGGTTGTGAATAACGGTAAGGGTTTTGACTTGTGGTTTCTGAGACTTAAGCTAAGGGTTCTCTGATTAGAAGGAACCACGGATGACAAGATGGACCGTCGTTCCAAACCACGGTCTGTGGTTCCATCCATGGTTTTGAGGTAGGAAACTGGCACTTCTCTAATAACCAAGTCCATGAGTGATAGGATGGCTCGTTGTTCCAAACTACAGTTCGTGATGTTACTCGTAGACTGAAGGGGGACTAACACTGGAGATCAGACCACGGGTCAGATTGCGGGTCATGGTTCAGGACTACGGTCCATGATCTTGACCGTTGTTTCTGGAAACTTGAAGTTTTATGCAATTTTTTCCTGTTGAGTATTGTATAGTAGTTGTTTTAGATTCTGGAGTGTTACAAACAATATCATTTATCAAGTATATGGGAATGCTCTGCAACACATTATTGATCAGGACTGATTTACCTCCAAAAGATAACATCTTGCTATTCCATGATTTTAACTTGCTCTGAAACTTTATAATGAGATCCATGAAGTGTATTTTCTCTTCTTTGCATGCCCAATTGGACATTCCAGGACTATAAGGGGAAAATTCCCTTTTTGAAAACCTATTACATTCTCAACCTCCTGTCTAGCAGAGTGGGCTGCCTAGTTATGCATATAGAAGAAATTCTTTGCTTTGTTGATCATCTGCCCTGACTGCTTTTCATATAGCTAAAGTGATTCCATAATTAGTTGCAAAGATTTCTTTTTTGCATCCACAAAAATAATAGTATCATCATCATAGGCAAAGTGATTAATATTATCACTACATTTAGGTAACCCAAAGCTCTTGAACTCCCTGTTATAGAATAGATTATTCAAAGCTTTAGACAGCACCTCTACAGATAGAATGAATAAGCAGGGGATAAAGGATCCCCCTGGTTAACTCCTATGGAACAGTGAAAAAAAACATAAGGTTGACCATTAATAAGCACTGAATACCAGTTATTAGTGAATACCAGTTATTAGCAACCAATCTCCAAATCTTATCCACCATCAAGGAGTCAAAGCAATTTTTTTCAACAATTTAATTAAGAAATTCCAGTCTACCCTGTCAAAGGCTTTAGCCATATAAAGCTTGATCACAATATTTGCAGGCTTTCCTCTCTTCTTGATGTCAGTGATAATTTCTTGAGCCAGTAAAATATTTTCAGTGATGCTCTTTCCTTTAACAAAACCAAATTGATTCTGAGAGATGATCTTGGGTAACAATTTTTCCAATATATTGCGTAATATCCTGGAGATTACCTTGTTAATAAAATTGCTTTAACTGATGTGTCTTAGGTCAGAGAAACTCTGAATCACCTCCTTCTTGGGCAGTGTGCTTTCGTTAAATAAAGAAAGCACAACATCAATAATATCACTCCCAAAAATGCAGTGCTGAAAGAAATGGCATGTAAAACCATCCGGGCCACTTACACTATCTCCATTAAGTTCAAAAACCACTTTTTTAATTTCCTCCTCAGAAGGATAAACATTAAAGGCACTATTATCTTCATCAGTAATGATGGATGGAATCATATTTAGTAAAGAGAGATCACCATCTCCTAAAACCCCTGTAAATTTCTCCTTATAAAAGGAAACAACTTTCTCCACCAGTTGTTCTTCACTTTCTGTCGAGGATCTATTTTTTCTAAGTATTCTAGTTAAAGAAAGCCCTTTACTTCTACCATTCACCAGGCAGTTAAGGAACCTAGTATTTTTATCTCCTTTAGTGAACCATTAAATTCCTTTTTTTTTGTCTTCAAAACTCTTCTTCATAATGCAAATATTTCAGATGCTCAGCCTGAGCTCTCTTTTATACTGCTCTGTTGGCAATTGTGGGGTGTTCTTCTAACAAATATTCTTTCATTCTGACAATTTCATCTCTTATGGTAAGTTGCTTAAAGTTGTCTTCAAACCTATCCCTTTTCCAAGTAGTCAATGTCATTTTGGTATTCTTAATTTTTTGATTCAGCCTGATAAAAATATCATTGAGTCTAGAGCCACCCAATTTCTCCTAACTATATCTTTAAATTTTGCATGCTCAGTCCAAAACATCAAGAACTTAAAAGTCCTGATGAAATGTTGAACCTGTCCTCCACAGGAAAATATTAAAGGAACATGATCTGATCTAGTCATGGCTAAGTGATGTAAGTCAACCCTTCCAAATAGATCCAAGAAAGATTGATTAATGACAATTCTATCAAGTCTTTTGAAAATTCATTTTCCATCAGCTCTCCCATTCCACCATGTGAATGGGATATCTTTGAAATTCATATTAATAACTCACAGGAGTTAATGCAAAAAGCAAAGTCCTCATATTCCTGAGAGGAAACTGGCAATCCACCAATCTTCTCATCAGGTCCCAATACAACATTGAAGTTCCCTCCAACAAACCATGGTAAGTTGATATTATGGCCTATAGAGTAGATGTCTTCCCACAAAGCCAACCTTTCATCGGCATCACATTTAGCATACACTAAAGTTTTTATAAAAACTATTCCATCCTACAAAGAAAACTATAGAGTAAGTTGTTGTTCTGAATCATAGATAACCCCACATGAATGTGATCCTGCACAAAAATCCAGAGCTTCCCATTTTGATTATAATTTGCATATTGTATGTCTAGCCTTCTCTTGTATTTTTCAATTTGCCTAGCTTCTTGAACCGGTTCCATTAAAGTAATAAGAAAGAACTTGTGATGTTTGTCCAGTATCTGAACTCTATGAAAGGCATTTTGAGTTCTCACAGACCTAATATTCCACACCAGAGCTTTGTATCTCATTGTTTAACAGCTTTCACACCCTTCTAGGAACAACCCTAGTTGGCTTAGTGCTTGTATAAACTTTGTGCTTCTGTTTCTTTCCTTTTGACACCAACTGTGGAGACGTACCGGCCTTCCTCTGTACTTGTATCAAGTTCTATAGAGAGTCACCGTATTCCTTGTTTTCAATTAGCTCTTCATTTAATTCTTTATTCTTTTTGTTATTATTGCTGCTGTTAGGATTATCCTCAATCTAATGTGAAACGACCTTGTGCATGGCTTGCATTGGGGACCCTGTTCTAAAGTTCAACACTGCTTGAGACTTTGAGATTACTGCCACTTCATATTTCCTGGGATCTGCTGGTTCAAGCTCAGGATGCTTCCTGTTGCGTTTAAACTACACCCTTTTTACAAATGTAAATGATAGCTGTCAAATATAGTAACCCAACTATTAGGTTACGGTCAAATCTTATAGGGAATAGGGTAAGAAATATAATACTCGAATTCCTTAAGGTTACTTTACTTTATATCAATTCGTATGCCTTAACCATTTTGTAGAAAATTGTTATATAGCTAAAATTTGCAATAAGTAAATATTGGAAAATCAAGATTTGAGATGAACTGGGGTTGATTCACCACGTAATAGGCTAAGTTTAGGGGTTACAACTACCTTTATAGTCTCTCCTAGTTTAATACAGATGAGCAATGACCAATTAGTAACCAATTCTTATCTTCCGATGTGGGAATGGTCTTTTTTTCACTTATTTTCCCAAATATAATGAAGTGTAATTACAACCTGATCATAATTTGCCAAGTAAAACTAAAGTATTCCTATGTAGTTCTATTAAACAAGAGTTAACTCCTTCAGTTCTTGTCGATTAACTCTTTCCAATCCTAATTCACTCTTCCGAGCACAAACTAGGGTTTTTCAATTTTAGACTAATGTTTGCAACCATTAATCACAATTATAATGAGAGTTAAAAAATTATCCAATCAAACTAATCAATTCTATACTGATAGATAGCCCTAAATTTCACCTAATACTAGGATTCACAACCCCGGAGATGAGTTTAGTTACTCATGCTAGAAACAAGAACAATAAGATGAATCAAAACAAACATACTTACAACTTTGATTGAAAACCAAAATATGTTCTTGAATTCAAGGCAAATTAAGGATCAAACCATTAAAAACCAACACAAAGCATAATCAAACCATTAAAAACCAATACAAAGCATAAAATAATAGTAGCGTATGATGTATCTGAGAAAATAAACTAAGGATGCTATTTGTAAGCGAGTAGGAATCATATCCTAAAAGGTCTAGGAAAGGTAACCTGCGTCATCCCGTACGGTCACCAAAATAGATTGTTCTAGCTCAAGAAAACCATCCTTCACACCGTGATAACTTCCCTCATGTACCTACATTATAGACTAAAAATGTACCCAAAATTGCCACCAAAATGGACCATTGTTAGCCACAATGGTCCATTCCCTTTGGGCGTTGTAAATTGCTGATTTTTCAGCATTTCTGGTCCCGAGGAAAAGCCACCAGAATGACCAGTTGTGGCATTAAATGGTCCATTTTGGTGGACGTTTTAACCTCCTAGTTTCGCTTCAGTCTGTCTTTTAAACCTAGGTTGGCTCCACGGCTCGAAGTCCTTTGCAATGACTCATAATAAGCCTCTTTTGCTGACCTTTTCATCCTTGTGGTGTCCCTAGTCCATTATACCTGAAACTTAACCAAAACACATTATATCACACTAAACATGCTCAAGAACTAAAGGAATCCTCATCAAAAGATATGGAATGTGCCATAAAATCTCGGCACATAAACACCCCCAAACTTAGAGACTTTGCTTGTCCTCAAGCAAACAAAATAAAACTACACTAATCTACTTCACAAAGCACTGAACAAAGTTCAACCATTAGGAATCCAGGATGTCTACAATAGTTCTATTAACTAACTAACAAGCATATTTTAAAATCAATATTCCCACCCCTTTTTATGGACCAAAGTGCACACAAACCTCGACCTGACACCAACAAATCCACATATGATATCATATTATCAAGAGACAACTGCACCCATAAGTAGTGAACTCATACTTATCCTGTAGTCAATCAATATTCACCATGTTCCCTCACTTAGTCCAAAAAAGTCGCTCACACTGTCAATCATTATATAAAAAGGGACTTGAGATGAAAGAGAAGAGAGAAACACTCACAATGAACTTCACATGCAATATTAGATGAACCATAAGCTTGCCCTTAGTGTGGTACTCTATTAGTATAAGGAATGTCAACTCCAGGATCAAGTAGGACTTTACAGTTTGTAATGTAGGCTTTGGGACTGGTATGATTCATTTGGTTTAGATAGTGGCTATCCTCCCTAAGAACTTATAATACATCACAACTCCTTTCTATTTTCGCTAACTTTTCTACCAACTATCCTTCTTCTTTATCCACCTTCATACCCATTGCTTTCACAGTTCACCCATCATCTTTTAAATGCATTCACAGATCATTGTCAAGGAGCAATTTATTATTTATTCTTTTTTTTCATGTTACTTTTGACATTGCTAGTCGCGTACCCTTAGTCTTCTTCTAAAGTTTTCTGCCTTAATCTATTTACCTGCTTCTTACTCCTTTCAAACTTTCCATCATTCTTTTTAAAAGTTCTTAGGAGTTATTTGGATACTTCAAACAGATTAGAATATAGGGGGTAGCCGTCAGATAAGGCTACCAAAGAATAGGCTAAAGGCTCAGCTGGAATGACTAGGATCATAATTTAGGTTGGTAAAAAAAGAAGAAAACAGGCTAATCAAAGAAACGACTAAATTATTTCCTAGATTCGACACCTCTCATTTTGTGTTGCACACATACTTGGCAAGTTTTAGATATCACAATACAACATGGAATCTATAATCTCTATCTGCCAAGCCTCGAGGCTACACCCTAGACGTAACATAGTGCTTAGAGCCACAAGTGACCCAAAGCTAACCCATGGTCTTGCATAATACTGCATATTCTATATAAATAAGACTGAGCATAAGCTAAACTGATAAAACATAAGTTTTAGGATTTATCTGAAAACCTCTTAATATAATGTACATCTGTAAAGTAAGACCCAATATAAAAACAAGTTGAATATCTAACTCTATGTCTGGAAGCCTCTACTACTGACGAGCGGCTGGGATGAGTCCCCAGCTAACTTTAAATACTGAAACTAAAAATACTAAAGAAGAATGTCATAAAAGTCTGTCCTTGAATGATGAGGACTCACCCATGGTAGTTGCTGATGTGGCAATGGATCATACTAACTGTGATGTTGAGAGCCTTAACCTGATATCATAATATGATATAGCGCAAAGAAGTATGTAGTCAGTACTTTGAGTGTACTGAGCATGTGGGATATGAACTAACTTAAAAATCATGAGAAAACATAAATATACCGAAAGCATGGCTAAAAGCTGGACTAAGTATAGATGTCTGAGAATGCATGCGTCAAACTGTAGAATACATACTCTTTTGCTGAAGAGGATGTAAATCATATTTCTGAACTATAACTGTGAGATCATGATATTTAAACATATATAAAATTGTTACTTGGAGATCCATAGACTAAAAGTTTAATTATGTCAGTAAATCATGAAATAGTGCAACTAAGCTGAAAATCATGAGTCATGCCATAAGTCATGTTTAGAGTAAATCCTTAGGGGAGTTTTTTCTACTGAACATGCTGAAAATACTGATATACTGTACTGAATGCAAGCTAAAAGTAATAAGATGATGCAATGACCAATTATACAAATATGCAACTGTATAATACTGAACTAAACCGAATAACTGAATACAAGGTCATGCAATAACTAATGTGAACTATGGGAGCTACTATTAACCGACATACCCAAGCTGAGCTAACTATAGGTTCAACCTATAATCCTAGATGGGAGGGTGTTCATACCTAGCCAAGGGTACAAAATTTTCTCGGCATTGATGCACTAATCTGATGTCCAAAAAGGACTATGGTGTCAAGCCTAATCTGACAGGTGACCCCTTTATAACCTACAGTGGGGCCGTAGTTCTGGGACTTAGGGACTTCTGCTAAAGGTCTCAGCCTAAACTGACAGGTGACCTTCATCCTCTCATCCGCTTGGTGCTAAGTACTACTCCTAACTGAGTAAATAAATATATAAACAAACTGACATACTGGATAGCTTAAAATACTAACTTTTTGAGAATGCAAAATAATACTGAGACTGAACGAATTCTATTGTTTGAAAGGCTGTAGGCTGATAACTGGATAATTTCATGCTTTAAAACTAAATTCTAGTCGATTAGGCTAAATTTTGAAGAAAAGTTAATTCATGTGAAAATACTACAATTTCATGGTAAGTTCTTGGAAAGAAAGCTAATTCATGCAGAAGGTACTGTAAATCTAGGCTAAGTCTATTTCATCTAAGTTCCATGGATTTAAAAAAAATATTTGTAAAACACCATGCAATATCACTTAAACATATACGGGAAAGATATGATATCATAAGGAATTCAACTCTGCAATAATATGCATAGTTGGGTAAAATCAGGCTAAAATATGCTTTTTTCCAAAATCTTGGGTTTTAAAATCTATTTACAGGAATTCATGTTAAAATCATTCTAACAAGTATGGTAGCTATGTAGAACCATCAAGAAATTGAATTCATAGTGAAACACATATTTGGGTAAGAACTCTAGAATCATAACTTGAAAAATCAGACTTAAATCTAAAACATTGGGCATGAGGGTGAAATGAAACTCTCATTGAAATCTCACATACCTGTTTAATGGAGAATCTTTAACTATCTTGAAGGTTGGAAGCTTTGGGGAAGAACCCTAGTTGGAAGCCTGAGAGAATACTTTTCTTTCTTTTCTTTTTTGACTTGGGATTTTTAATTGGGAGAATGAGGGAACTTGGTCAACTAATTCCCCTTTAATACCATCTAAAAAGGCCAAAATGACTTAGTACAGGTCTTAAAAGGTGGAGGACAAGACTAATTTACCCCCCATCCCCATTAAATGAATGAGAAAAACGGAAATTGGAGGTTCTACTGATGGGTTGATTGGTCGCGGAATAAGTTGACTTGTTGTCAACCTATTCGTAGAATTCAGAGGTCTTGGTAACTCTCTAAAGGTTATTCCATGGGTTCCAAGATGGACCGTCATTCGAAACGATGACCCGTGAAGTCACCCATGGAAACCTGAAAGAAAGCCTGAAAATTGACAAACCACGGGTCACTCTACTGACCGTGGTTTTAATTGATACATGTGAATCGCCGATGCGAAAGTCACGGTGTTACATCCTTGTATACGTTTCCCTCGGAGTAAAAAGTACCGTTGGCATTAGCCAGGTAATATAGCTGAGGGGCCAGGATGATGGCGAAATTGGTATCACCCAGTCATATATAAATAATATCCACAAAATCCAACTATTTTTAAACAAAAATCCCAGCCTTTAAAGAATCAGTAGAAAAAGAGTTAATTGTTGGTGGAATACCAATGGTAACAAAATTTAAAATATATCAAGGAAATAATAATATTATATTTCATAGTCTAAATATTCTAATGGCATATATTCCTCATTATTTATTATTATTTCTGTTATTTGCTTCTAAATAATATCCAGAGGTTGAAACCAAGGCGGTTAAAGTTTTAAGCTTCAGATTTGTTTTCACGAGTCACAGTATGGACCGGGTTCTGTTCCATGGGTCGTCATCCCATCCGTGAACTGACAGTGCTTCAGTAAAATACTCATAACTTTTTACTCGAAACTTGGATTAATGCACGGTTGGTGACGTTAGAAAGAAGACTCAAAAAATTTAATTTTGTAGGTACTAGGTCACATAATTCTTTATCATCTAGGAGTAATACGCATTTGAAGATGACCCTAGTTTAGTCTTACATGGAAACTTCTATGGTTGGGGTGCTTTCAGCTTAACTTGTTGATAGGAGTTTCTTATGAACGTGATTCGCATTAAAAACACTCACCACACTATGTAAATGATCATTTCACTTATGGAAATAGTTTAGGTCTTAGCTTAGAATCTTTGGGGTGTTACAATATCTCCCTCTTGGGATCATTCGTCCTCGAATAAAGACTAACTAGGCTGAGTTAGTAGGGAAAGAGCTGCAATCCCACCAACTGAGTTCTAAAAGCTGGAGTATTGATCTGGTAACTGATTTATGACTAAAGTATGAATTGAGATGGATTCGTGAGACTTACAATGCTGAGAGAATAAGAACACCAATAGGACATGAAACTGAATATCTAACATGATAACTGGTCTGGAGTGAGAGTAGGGAATTAGCTGAAACTCATAACGAATAAATGCATTCTTAAAAATCGTATTTAACTGAAACAAACATAAAACTGAGAGGAGTAACTGTACGAGAAAGCTATTTTTCTAAACTTAACTTACTAGCATGGACTGAACTAAACGTAGGGCCTTCTAGCCTTAGGATTACCGACAGGTCTGAACTAGTCTGATATAAGGAGTCTACTATCTTGCTATCTAAAGCTATTGGACATAAGGTATGAGCACCCTTGGAAGGGAGTAAGAACAAGACTTTTCCCACCTTAAACAATACGGTTGACAACTTTTAAGCTTAGGAACACCCTTTTTAACTACACCAACTTCTCTGAATACCACCCTTACCATTTGCAACTAAGATTCTGACCAGTGCACATATAGATACTAAAGTCTAAGTTTAACTACCTTCTTTCTCTATGTTCAAGCATATCTGGACTAAATCTCTTGCATCTAGAGTTATTTCCCAAGAATGATACTCCTTCGTATCACGAAATTCAACTAACCTTGAGTTCTAATCAATGGGTCACTAGGCGCACAAAACAAAGGTCCACATGTATTTTATCAAGACATTCAAGCCTATTACTATGATCATCTTATGGCTTCTTTATAGCTGACACTATCTGAGACTTCTCTCTTCTTCCTTAGTAAATATAGAAGTTGTAACTGCAAGAACTTCTACAAAGGGACACTCTAAAATTTCTCATCTAACTATTTCACATAAATAATCCTTACCTCGCATTTTGCCCACACCTACAAGATAAAGTGGATCTAGTACATCAAAAATGGAAAATCTACTACTTCCCAGCTAGGCTATTACTTAGCTTCCTCCACTCACAACTATGACAACATAAGCCAAGATCACTGAAGGAATAAAGTGGGAGCATGAGCATCACGAATGAAGGAATACTAATCGGTATTGACTTATACTTAGTGTGATCTAGCCACTCAAGGTAAGATCTGAGAAGTCATGTGAAAAGGCCTGAGCGTCTCATATTCTGGATATATAAAGCATGGTTAGAGTAAGGAAATCATAAGCATGAACTGTTAAACAAATCTGGTCTGAGCATATATATGTAGTAGCATTATTTCATTAGCCATTAAGGCATACCTTGACGACTGAACTAAGTACATAGAACTGAGCAAAAGGTGATACATGAGTTTACATATATAATGAGTCTTATGTCTTAACGTTGGGATTCATAGAATCATAGAGTAAGACTGGAATCACTATCTGGAGTAATTTTTGGTTGTTCTACGAGCTGAGTATGGACATGAATCTGTGTGAAGTTCATAAACTTAGTCACGAATATGGCACAAATACGTCTGATTATAGTATCATCTTGACTGAAGTAATATGAAATCTGTTGGAATAAGAATGGATCGACATACCATCATAGCTCATTCTAGAATTCTATACTAGTTGAGTCGCAAGACTCGACTTGGTTCTTCATTCTATCATCCCTCCTTAGCTCAAATGTCACCCCTCTAAGTCTGCAGATTTCTCTCCGGAACTAGGCTATAATAAACTAACTCTTATAAGGTCGTGGTATCACTATACTCCTGGATGCTAAACTTTCCCTGATAGGCTATAACTGAAGATGCTAAATCCTTGCTAAGTCTTATTTTGAGGCATCTCTTAGTTTTCTCTTTACCCTTAAGGCTATCACTAGATGACTCATACTCTTACTAGCATATATAACAACTTCTCCTAACACTTAGCAATCTGAACTTTGCTTATTCATCTACTAGCATGTAACGCCCTATAATTCAGACCAGCTTTTATGTCACGCCCCGAGGTTACTCTCTAGACGTAACACGAGACTTAGGACCACAAGTATCCCAAGCTAACCCTTGGTCATAGCATTCTCAAGCATAACAAAAGATAAGCAGAAGTATAATAGATAAAGTCGAAATAGCATACATGTAGAATCAAGTCAAATAGGGGTATAAAATCCGTAAGGGGACTCAAATACTGTCTATGTATGAAATGCCTCTACTCATGTCATAAAGAGTTGCTAGGACAAGACCCTAGCTAACTCGAAGTATGGAATGAAAAAGCTAACATAAACTAAGAACATAACTAGTCCTCGACCTGAGAGGACTCACCAACAGCTGTCTGGGAGTGGCCGAGAAACTCTAGCCACGAATCTGAGGAGGTACACCTGAATCTGTATCATCAAAGGATGCAGTACAAGATATGCGTCAGTACTATAGGATTTACCGAGCATGTGAGCGATGCATGAACATAATAAATAGTTTAAAATATGCTGAGTATGCTTTAACAATCGAAATCATACTTTAAAGGTAAAACTGAATGCAAATGACTCTACGAAACATCATAAGCTGAAAACATGATCGTAAATAAGAGTCTGAAATCTGAATAAGAGTCAAGTACATCTTTAAAGCATAAACTATTTCTGTGGGAGGTTCTCTAACCGACATAGACCATGTGAGATACATAGAATCCAATGTATACGCCCCATCGAGAGGACCCAATATACCTTGCCAAGGTATAAAGGCATGACTGTGGTGTGATCACTAAAAATAGATGCCCAACAGATGGGACTTGCAAACCTACGGTGGCACATAGTTCTAGGACTAAGGTTACTCTCACCAGGTCCAACGTGGTGCTAAATACTACTCCCAAAACATATACATATAGCTCATATAATACTAGGTCATATCTGATGCCAAAACTGATCATAATGGGTAACATATCTGATGTCAAAACTGTTCATAACTGGTGACATATCTGATGTCAAAACTATTTGAAAAGAAATAGGACGTATCCGATGTAATGCAATTCAAAATCATACATCTAAAGAATGTGCATAGCCATAACTCAAAATATACTTTTTCTTTCTAAATTCATATTTGAATATGTGGGCATGCAATTCCATAAAATACATAAGGACATGTTATCTAAACATGTAAACTTTCACTTAAAATCAAGAAATTCAATGGAGTCATGCTAGAATTTACCTTTAATACATGGGCTTTTGAAACCAATTAAGGAATCTTAATAAAATAATAGATAATCCATAAGAAACCATGAATTGATGCATAGAAACTGATTCCATAAGTTTTCCTCAATTTTAATCAAAAATCTAATTTCACAAGTTCATAATTCAAAGTAAGAATTGGGGGATTTGGGCACAAGGGTGAAAGGAACCCATTGTTGAATACCCACATACCTTGGTGAAGATAACCCAACTTGAATGGAAAGACTTAGGAGACTTGAACTTGAGGCTTGAACTTGAAGCTTGGAGAAGAATTTTCCTTTTTGGGAGAAGAGTGAAGTAATGAGAAGGAACTTAGGCTAATAAGATGAAAACCCTACTTGAAATAGCCAAAACGACCTCACTTAGGAGTTAAAAGGGTGGGTAATGACTAAAATACCCTTGGGATTTAATTTAGAAAAAACTGGAAAATGGGTCGGCTTCAGGTTCTACGGGTTGGTTCCACGGGTCATCGTTTAAACCACGACTCGTGGAGCCTGGTCGTCTAGACAGTCTGCAGGAACATTTTTATAGGGCAACAGGACGGACTCATAAAACAAACGATGGGTCATCATTTGGAGTCGTCATTGCTGGGACCACAGTTGACCCTTGGTCAATTCACGACTAAAGACGATGGGGCTTCGTCTGGATGACGGGTCGTCGAACCCAGTCATCATTTCAGAGGAACCTGTCACTCCACTGATCTGGGTTCCACGAGTGGACATGATGGACCCGTGGTTTGAACCATAGTCCGTAGAATCCACTCGTAGTTCCAGACCAGGGGCTGAACCAGTATAAGGCTAACCACGACTCCATTCTACGACCCATGGTTTGAACCATGGTCCATGGTTTGGACCTGTAGTTCTTGGAACACGAATTTTTCTGAGGTTCATTACTTAGATCACTGGAAATGTTTCCGGGGTGTTACAATATCTCCCCTTTGGGATCATTCGTCCTCGAATAAAGGCTAAACAAAGGGAAAATGAAGAGAAAATAGCCCAACCAAACATCAAAACATGGAAATCAAGGAGTAAACATAAAAACTGAACTCTTCGACTTGAAAACATGATAAACTAACTTCGTAAAACATGGATGCATGCTAGAATCATGAGAGGAACTGATAGAATAGAATCGGAGGGACATACTAAGAAGGAAACTAGTACCTCAAGCTGAAACTGAATTAGAAGGAAAGAGATGTGGATATTTGGCCTTCATGGCCTCTTCCGCTTCCTAAGTAGCACCCTCTACAAGCTGATTCCTCCAAAAGACTTTCACCGAAGTGACTTCTTTGTTCCTCAACCTCCGAATCTGACGATCAAGGATCTCCATGGGAGCCTCCTAATAGGTGAGACTATCCTTCACACCCACATCCTCAAAAGGGATAATCAACCTCGGATCGCCATCACACTTCTTCAACAAGGAAACATGGAAAACTAGATGAACTACTTCCAACTCTGTTGGCAATGCCAACTCATACACAATGCTACCAACTCTCCTCAAAATCCGATAAGGACCTACAAAATGGGGACTAAGATTTACTTTCTTGCCAAACCTAATCACACCCTTTATGGGTGACACCTTAAGGAAAACCCAATCATCAACTTTGAATTACAACTCCCTTCTCCTCAAATCCACATAAGATTTTTATCGACTCTGAGCGATCTTCAACCTTTCCCTAATAAGCTGAAACTTCTCCATGGTCTCATGCATAGAATCTGGAATAATCAAGGCTACCTCACCAACCTCAAACCAACCAATAGGAGATCTACACCTCCGGCCATAAAGTGCCTCATATGGAGTCATCTGGATGCTAGAGTGAAAGTTATTGTTGTAGGCAAACTCGATAAAAGGTAAGTGATCATCCCAATTACCTTTGAATCAATCACACATACTCTCAATATATCCTCCAATGTATGAATAGTGCGCTCTGCCTGACCGTCTGTCTGAGGATGAAAAGTTGTGGTAAGCTTCACCTTGGTACCAAGGCCTTTCTGAAACGATCTCCAAAACTGAGATGTAAAATGAGGACCTATATCAGAAATGATAGACAAGGGAACACCATGCAATCGAACTATCTGCCAGATGTAGAGTCTGGCATAGTCGTCTGCTGAATCAGTAGTCTTAACAGCTAAGAAGTAGGATAACTTGGTCATCCGGTCGACAATCACCCAAATGGAATCATGTTGCCTTCGAGTACGAGGCAAACCAGTAATAAAGTCCATATTGATTTCTTCTCATTTCCAAGTGGGAAGGTCAATATCTTGAATCATGCCACCTGGCCTTTGATGCTCCACCTTTACTTGTTGACAGTTGGGACACTTAGCCACAAACTCGGCTATGTCCCTCTTCATACCATTCTACAAAAAGACTTCCTGTAGATCACGGTACATCTTAGTAGCACCCAGATGATGGAATATCTAGAACTGTGAGTCTCAGCCAGAATCTACTGTCTCAACCCATCTATATCTGGCACACATAAGCAACCCTGATAACGAAGCACACCATCTCCTCCTTGGGAGAAAACCTCCACCCGTTGTTGATAAACTGCACCCTTAAGCGAAGTTGAATGGGATCCTTGTCTTTCTTTGCCTTCACCTCAGCTACCAAGGATGATTCAACACCATTTTGTACAATCACACCACCTTCTGTCGAGTCCATAAGACGAACTCCCAACCGAGTAAGCCTATGAACCTCTTTAACCAATTCCTTTTTCCCATCTTCAATGGAAGTTACACTTCCCATGGACAGTCTACTCAAAGCATCTGCCACTACATTGGCCTTACCCGGATGGTAAAGCACACTCATGTCATAATTTTTAAGATGCTCAAGCCATCTCCTTTTTCACAAATTCAATTCCTTTTGAGTGAACACATACTGAAGACTCTTATGATCGGTGAATACATCCATATTCACCCCATACAAATATTGTCTCCAAATCTTCAAAGCAAAGACCACGGCAGCAAACTCAAGATCATGAGTAGGATAGTTCTTCTCATGAGTCTTAAGCTATCTCAAAGCATAAGCAATCACCTTAACACTCTACATAAAAACACAACCCAAACCAATCCTAAAAGCATCACAATACACAACAAAATCATCTAGGACCACGGGTAGAGCTAACACTGGAGCTGTGGTCAATCTAGTCTTCAATTCCTGAAAGTTCTTCTCACACAACTCGGACCACTAAAATTTTGCCTTCTTCTGATTCAATCGGGTCAAAGGGGCAGTAATGGAAGAAAATCCTTCCACAAACCTCCTGTAGTACCCAGCCAAACCCAAAAAGCTCCAACTATCAGACGGGGAGGTAGGTCTAGGCCAGTTCTTTACTGCCTCTATCTTTTGAGAATCCACCTGAATACCATCTTTCGTCACAATATGACCCAAAAAAGCAACAGACTGGATCCAAAACTCACACTTGCTAATCTTAGCAAACAACTGTCTATCATTGAGAGTTTGTAACATAACCCTCAAGTGGTCTGCATGCTCCTCCTCACTCCGAGAGCAGATGAGGATATCATCAATGAAAACAATCACAAACATATCAAAATACTTCTTGAACACACGGTTCATCAAATCCATAAAAGCTGTAGGAGCATTTGTTAGACCAAAAGACATCACAATAAATTCATAATGACCATAACGAGTTTTGAACGCTGTCTTTGCGATATCACACTCTCGAGTTGATGATAATTGGATCTACGGTCGATTTTGGAGAAGAAGCTAGCACCTTGAAGCTGATCAAACAAATCATCAATCCTAGGAATGCGATACTTATTCTTGATTGTGACCTTGTTCAACTGACGGTAGTCAATACACATTCTAAGACAACCATCCTTCTTTCGAACAAACAAAACCAGGGAACCCCATGGAGAAATGCTAGGCCTAATGAAACCTTTATTAAGAAGATCCTTCAACTGATCTTTTAACTCTTTAAGTTCTGCGGGAGCCATTCTATAGGGAGGAATAAAGATAGGATTCGTATCTAGGAGAAGATCTATCCCAAAGTCTGTCTCCCGCTCAGGAGGGACTCCGGGAATATCATTGGGAAACACTTCTGGAATTCATTCACAATAAGAACAAACTGAAGGGATGGGGTTTTGGACTCCGTGTCCATAACCCGCACTATATGATAAACATACCTCTTTGAAATCATCTTCCTAGCCTTAAGATAGGATATGAAATGAACTTTTGAGGAAAAGGGGCTACCTTGCCATTCTAAAATGGGTTCATTAGGAAACTTGAAACGGATAACCCGAGTACGACAATCAACAGAAGCATAACATGTATACAACCAATCCATACCGAGAATGACATCAAAATTAGTCATCTCCAACTTTACTAGATTCGCTGAAGTGACTCTATGAAGGACTGAGATAGGGCAATTTTGGTAGATTCTTTTGGCTAAGACTGACTTACCAACAGGACTAGAAACACAAAAGGGTTCTAAAAGCAATTCAGGACATACTTCGAATTTGCATGCTATATAATGGGTCACAAAAGATAAGAAAGCACCGAGATCCAACAACGCATATACATTGAAAGATAAGACTTTCAACATACCAGTAACCACATCTGGAGAACGCTCCTGATACTGACGGGAGGATATAGCATAGAGACGGTTCTGGCGCTGACCACCAGAACTAGAAGTTGCACCCTGCTGGGCTGGTCTACCTCCTAAAGCTTCTAGGGTAGGCTGCATCCTACCTCCCTATCCCTTTCTAGCTGAAGGGCAATCTCTGATATGGTGCCCAGTCTGACCACACCCAAAACAACCCTCTCTACAAGACAAACACTCACCGGGGTAATTCTTCCCACACTTAACATAAGCTGGGTAGGAAGATCCCTTAGCAACACTACCTTGAGTCTGGGAATAGAAACCAGATCCTTTACCACCCTGACCATGATGAGGCCTCTGGGCCTGGGTAGGAGTACTAGCAGAAGAATGAACAGGGCCTGATGACTTCTTCTGGAATGAGGAGCGATGTCTACCTCTGGACCTCTGATGGATAAGACCCGAACCCTCAGATGTAGCTCTTTTGTTCTCCCTTGCCATCTCCCTAAGCTTGTCACCCTCGATCTGATAGGCATGAGTCATGAGTTGGGAAATGTTCATGTCACTCAATAACAAAGCAAACCTACACTCTTTCTTCACCACATTAGAAACCCCATATATGAACTTGCTCATTTGGTCATGCGGGTCCGCTACCATGGAGGGAGCATATCTAGACAACTGAGTGAACTTCAGACTATACTCTTAAACCGACATCGACCCCTGTCTCAAGTTCACAAATCCCTCCACCTTTGCTTGCCTCAACTCTCGAGGAAAGAACCTATCAAGGAAGGCCCTTTCAAAACACTTCCAAGTCGTGGGAACCGTGTCCCTCACCCTAGCCTCCTTCCATTGCTTGAACCAAATATGAGCTACATACTTGAGTTGATAGGATGCAAGCTCAACACAATCAACCCCAACCACTTGCATAACTTTGAAGATCTTCTTTACTTCATCAATAAAGTTGAGCGAGTCCTCACTTACTTTCGGACCCCAAAATTCATGTGGGTTCATTCGGACAAAGTCCCAAACTCGAGCCGCTACCCCACCTTGAGGAAGAACATGGGAAGGAGCCTATTGATTAGTCTGAGTGGCCAAAGTCTGGGCTAGCAAATGAATGGTATTTCTGAACTCCTTATTCCTGACATCGGGGAGCAGAATGGGAGGAACAACATTCTGAGCATCTCGGGGAGGCATAGCACGTCAAGGAGGAATAATCTGAAATGTACAAGATAAGGATTAGAGGAACATAAGAGTTAAGCTCTATTACATAACATGATCATGAAAGAAGTGAAGTTTTCTAAGACATCTCATAGCTTCCCTCTCATATGTGTGGCGCGCTTTACAAACATGAAATAGACTCTACTCGATGCGGATTTCAGACATCCTAGGACTTTTGAACCTGAGGCTCTAATACAAAGTTTGTCACGCCTAGAGGTTACCCCCTAGACGTAACATGGGACTTCGGACCAGACGGATCCCAAGCTAACCCTTGGTCATAACATTCTCAAGCATAACAAAAGATAAACGGAAGTATAATATATAAAGTCAAAATAGCATACATATAGAATCAAGTCAAATAGGGGTACAAGATCCTTAAGGGGACTCAAATATTGTATATGTCTGAAATGTCTCTACTCATGACATAAAGAGTTATTAGGACAAGACCCTATCTAACTCGAAGTACGGGAATGAAAAAGCTAACATAAACTAAGAACATAACTAGTTCTCGACCTAAGAGGACTCAACAATAGTTATCTAGGAGAGGCTGGGAAACTCTAGCCATGAATCTGAGGAGATACACCTGAATCTGCATCATCAAAGGATGCAGCGCAAGATATGCGTGAGTACTATAGGATATACCGAGCATGTGAGTAATGCATGAACATAATAAATAGTTTAAAACATGTTGAGTATTCTTTAACAGTCAAAACCATACTTTAAAGGTAAAACTGAATGCAAATGACTCTATGAAATACCATAAGCTGAAAACATAATCATAAATAAGAGTCTGAAATCTGAATAAGAGTCAAGAACATCTTTAAAGCATAAACTATTTCTGTGGGAGGTTCTCTAACAGACATAGACCATGTGAGATACATGAAATCCAATGCATACGACCCATCGAGAGGACCCAATATACCTTGCACGGGTATAAAAGCATGATTGTGGCATGATCACTAAAAACTGATGCCCAACAGAGGGGACTTGCAAACCTACAGGGGCACGTAGTTCTGGGACTAAGGGTACTCTCACCTGATCCAAATCGGTGCTAAATACTACTCCCAAAATATATACATATAGCTCATATAATACTGGGGCATATCTGATGCCAAAACTGATCATAATGGGTGACATATCTGATGTTAAAATTGTTCCTAACTGGTGACATATCTGATGTCAAAACTGTTTGAGAAGCAATAGAATATATCCGATGTCATGCAACTCAAAATCATACATCTAAAGAATGTGCATAGCCATAACTTAAAATATACTTTTTCTTTCTAAATTCATATTTGAATCGGTGGGCATGCAATTCCATAAAATACATAAGGACATGTTATCTAAATATGTAAACTTTCACTTAAAATCATGCAATTCAATGGAGTCATGCTAGAATTTAACTTTAAATCATGGGCTTTTGAAACCAATTAAGGAATCTTAATAAAATCATAGATAAACCATAAGAAACCATGAATTTATGCATAGAAACTGATTCCATAAGTTTTCCCCAATTTTAATCAAAACCCTAATTTCACAAGTTCATAATTCAAAGTAAGAATTGGGGGTTTTGGGTACAAGGGTGAAAGGAACCCATTTTTGAATACCCACATACCTTGGGTGAAGATAACCCACTTGAATGGAAAGACTTAGGAGACTTGAACTTGGAGCTTGAGACTTGAAGCTTGGAGAAGAATTTTCCTTTTTGGGAGAAGAGTGAAGTAATGAGAAGGAACTTAGGCTAATAAGGTGAAAACCCTACTTGAAGTACCCAAAATGACCTTACTTAGGAGTTAAAAGAGTAGGTAATGACTAAAAAATCCCTGGGATTTAATTTAGAAAAAATTGGAAAATGGGTCAGCTTCAAGTTCTACGGGTTGGTTCCACGGGTCATCATTTGAACCACGCCTCATGGTTCCAACTCGTGGAACCTGGTCGTCTAGACAGTCTGCAGGAAAATATCTACGGGTCAACAGGACAGACCCGTAGAAAAAATGATGGGTAGTTGTTTGGAGTCGTCATTGCTGGGAACACAGTTGACCCTTGGTGAATTCACGACTAAAGAAGACGGGTCATCATCTGGATGACGGGTTGTCAAACCAAGTCGTCATTTTAGAGGAAAATGTCACTCCTTTGATATGAGTTCCACGAGTGGATAGGATGAACCCGTGGTTTGAACCACGGTCCGTAGAACCCACTTGTGCTTCCAGACCAGGGGCTGAACCAGCATAAGGCCAACCGCGACTCCATTCGACGACCCATGGTTTGAACCACGGTTCGTGGTATGGACCCGTAGTTCCTGGAACATGAATTTTTCTAAGGTTCTTAACTTAGATAGTTGGATATATTTCCGGGGTGTTACAATTTAAAACCCAGAACTTAAGAAAACTCAGCAACATTTCATCTACCAGTCAAGCCCCACGGGCTGACCACCGGTGTTGGATGTCTGACGGACTATTGGGGTCTCTGTGGGAAGAACCCAGTGGCTCTGCTTAGCAATTTCAGCCAAACAAAAGTCCCCACGGGGGTAGAAAGTCTGATGAGCCATGGGACAACCCATGGGAAACCACCATGGGCAGTCAGCATGGCCGTCGTGGATGCGACGGGCCATGGGAACCCATCGTAGGGACTGCCTAGAGCACCAGACCCAATTGGTCCTTTCCGAAGCACCAGCACCAAAGCCCGTCGGGTAACCTATCCGGTGAAGGAAATTGTGCAATTTTTGTTTTTAAGTTAGGGGCATTCCGATCTTTTCTCAGTTCTTTTAACTATGACCCTAAGTCATTTTGGGGTAATTAAAGGGGTTTTTTATGCTTTTTTCCTCATTACTCCTAAACTAATTGACACTTAGGGTATGTTTGGAAAGCCACCTGATAATTGAAATTAGTGTAATTACTAGGGAATTAATTACCAACCAAGTAATTACACAGCCTAGTAATTATGATGACATGTTTGTTTCCCACAATGTAATTATAGTGTAATTGCAAGTGTACTATTTGGTTGCACAAGTGTAATCACATGGTTATATTAAATTTTAAAAAATAAAAGCTAATTCTCAAAAACTAAAAATTTATATTAAATAAATAAGGGAATTTATAAATGTTATTAAACAAAATATTTAAGATATATATATATATATATATATATATATATATATATATATATATATATATATATATATTGCGTTTTGAAATATATTAATTAATAAATATATATTCTTAACTAATATTATAAAAAATAATTAATTTATATTTTTTAAATTAGTATATTTTAATTAAATTAATCATAAAAACTTAAAATACATGATTTTTAAGAACCTCATGAAATGCATGTTTGGCAAAAAGATTAACATTATAAATATAATGTCATAATATTATTAAAACATATGACAAAAAGATAATCTATCAATTCTAACTTTTAAATCAATGCCTTGCAATGTGAAATATCAAGTCAATACTAGTAAAACAAATAAATTGGAACTGAAAATATACCATAAGTTTAAAATTTGAAACAAAAAAGTTAACATAATGCTCTTATGTCAAATTTCAATGTAACGTACCTAAATATGATTCAAAAGAAAATGGAATCACAACAAGTAAAAGTTGAGAAATGAGAAGGAAATGAAATATAAAAAATATAAAATTAAAAATATATATTTTAAAATTATTATAATAATAAAAATAAAAAACAATTTAAAATAATAGAAATAAAAAAAATTAAAACAAAAAAATAAAAAATAAAAAACAAAAAATAAAAGGAAAAAATTAAAAAATAATCAGCTTGTAATTACACAATGTAATTACCAGCATTTCACAACTCCTCCTTGTTAATTGGAGAGTATAATTACCCCCTGCCAATTACACGCAATTACCTGTTGGCCAAGTAATTACCTGGCTAACCAAACATGCCAAACAGTGTAATTACACCCAATTACACCAAATCCAATTCCCATGATGGCTTTCCAAACAGCCCCTTAGAGATTTCTAAAAGAAAAAGGATTATATCCTCACAAGAACAAGAAGGAGGGTTTTCTTCAAGTTCAGCCCCAAATCCAAAAGTTCCTCCCTAGAATCTTCTTACATGTATGTGAAATTTCATCGGTGGGTTCCTTTCACCCATTAGGTCCCAACATTCAGTCCAGTTCTTCAGTTAACAATCAATTCTTCAAACCTAGGGTTCCTAAATCTTTGAAATCATTGCAATTCAGATGCTATTGCTTGTATGATAATTATTACATGTTTTCTTAGGGACCTAGGATAGTCATAGGTACAGAGTTCATTAATTCTAGCATGTGTTAATTCCATTACTCATAATTTATACTTGCTAGTCAGATGATTCAGCCAGTTATGCTTCAGAATTAGAATGCTATCAGCTTCAGTATTATTATATTGAATTCTCAGATGATTATCAGTATTTGACCTATCCAGTACTCTAGTTGTATTCATTACTTATACATTCAGTTGGGAGTAGGCTTAGTACCAAGCGGATGAAGGAATGAAGGCTCTGTTGTCAGATTAGGCTGAGACCTTTAGTATCAGTACCTAAGTCCCAGAACAACGATACCGCCGTAGGTATGGAAGGTGCCAGCTGTCAGCTTTAGGCTGGTCACCCTTGTCCCTTGTGTACATCAGTTTATTGGATCCACATCATACTTGTCTCAGCCTTTATACCCTAGCAAGGTATATTGGGCCCTTTTCAATGGGGATCATACATCAAACTCTATGTTTAGCTCACATAGTTATATGTCGATTAATAGTAGATCCCACAGTCAGACTCAGTATTTCATTGACCTTGTATTCAATTATTCAGATCAGCTCACCATGTTACAGTATTCATGTTATTTACATGGTCATTGCATTCAAATTATCTCTCAATTTATGTTTCAACATATGTTTCTATATTCTGTCTTTATGATATACAACTTTGCATATATCCCGCATGCTCAGTACATTCGAAGTACTGATGCATACTTTTGTTCTACATTTTACCATGATGTAGGTTCAGGCGTTCAACATCTAGACTGCATTTAGTGCGATTTCCAGTTCTTACTCAGCAGCTCAGTGGTGAGTCCTCATAGACCGAGGATGAAAATTATTCCTATTCATTTTAGTAGAGTTTGGGGCTAAAATAGTCCCTCATCTATTAGAGTAGGTTTATTTTGGTCCCTCAAATATAATCCTGAGCATATTTAGTCCCTTAACTTTACTAAAGTGAAGCACTTTTGGTCTTCCTAACATAATAATGTTAAAAATTAACGGAAAGGATAATTTTCTAACGGTGTAAATTTGACAGTGTTATCTCTTTCTTAATTGATATACATTTTCTTTCTTTCTTGTCTTCTTAATTTTTTAGGATTAATATAGTAGTAGCTATTTATATTTGAAGACAATATTTTAGAACACAATAATCTGCCCACTCGAAAAAAATAACCATTTTCTTAATTGCAGTAACAAAATGGTCTTAAAGTCAGTGGCGTAGCTAGTAATTTGGTGAAGGGTGTGCAAATTTCTTCTTAATTGTGTTTAAGAGCGTGTAAAATTAAATATATACTCATAATAGCTAACACTTAACCTCTATGAGTTTGTATTTTACAAGTCACGTGGGTTGCCACATGGGTTTAACACTATTATTTTTAAATGGATTTTGTTAGGGAGATCAAAAGTGCTCCACTTTAGTAAAGTTAAGGGACTAAATATGCTCAGAGTTATATTTGAAGAACAAAAATGAACCTACTCTAATAGTTAAGGGACTATTTTAGCCCCAACTCCATTTTAGTATTTTATTCTAGTTTTTAGACTTTTAGAGTTAGCTGGGGGCTTGTCCCAGCAACTCAGTTCAGTTAGAGGTTTTCAGACATGGAACTAGAATCTGCTTTGGAGTTACCAGTTTTACTTTCAGACTTATTATATACTTTACCTATTTAGCTATGCTTGGATTGCTTTCTAACTTATATACTTATTTCAGTTCAGTTTTCCGTTAAGACTATGTTTTATCAGAAGTTGTCTAGATATTCCAGACCATGGGTTAACTTGGGGTCACTTGTGACACTAAGCAACATGTTACATTCAAGGGGTAGCCTCGAGGCCTGACAAATTTGGTATCATAGCATCAGGTTCAAGTGTCCTAGGGTGTCTGAAAGCTATGTCGAGTAGAGTCTTCTTCATGGGTGTTAAGCGCGCCACACTTATGGGGGTGAAGCTATGAGATGTCAGTAGGAAAAACTTCACTTCATTCTTTTCTATCTCATGCTATAGAGTATGAAATCTATTTAATCTCCTTTTAACTCATGCTCTACGTGTTATAGAAAATGCCTCCCAAAAGATCCAACATAAGGAATCAACGGGAACCAGTAGCTCCAGCAGAATATCTGAATGAGCAAGTTACCCATGCTAAATTCAGGGCTTCTTTTCAGGTGCTTGCTCAGGCCATGACAGCTCAGGTCAACCATTAGTCTATGGCACCAACTCCACCTCAGGCCAACTCTGTTGTAGCTAGAATCTAGAACTTTACTGGAATTAACCCTCCTAAGTTTCATGGGTCCAAGTATGAAGAGGATCCACAGGAATTTCTTGATGACATTCAGAAGGTGACAAAGATTATGGGTGTCACTCCGGTAGAAGGTGCAGATTTAGCCTCTTACTGGCTGAAAGGAGTGGATTATACTTGGTATTAGCAGTGGAAGGAATCTCATTGTGCTAATGCAGGTCCAGTGGATTGGAACCACGTCAAGGTTGTATTTCTGGATAGGTTCATCCCACTTGAACTCAGGAAAGCCAAGGTCCAAGAGTTCATTAACTTGAAATAGAATGATATGGGTGTGAAGGAGTACGCACTCAAGTTTACCAAGTTATCTAAGTATGCTCTGGCAATGGTAGCTGACTCCAGGGCCCGCATGAGTAAGTTTGTGTCTGGTGTGTCCGATGATGTAGTCAAGGAGTGCAAGACTGCTATGCTAGTAAAATAGATGGATATCTCCAAGTTGGTTACTTATGCTCAGCAAATCAAAGAGGAAAAGATCAAAGAGAGGGCATGAGATAGAAAGAGGGCTAGGACATGTGACTTTAGTTATTCTCAGTAGAGGTCAGATCGGTTCCTTCAGAAATCTTTAGCTCTGGGCCTTTCTTTTTCTAATGCCCCAATACCTAAGTTCATACAGGACCGATGGGATAAGGCGCTAGGCTCTAAGTCCCAAGGTATAGTCACTAGCGGGTGCACTTACCTAGTCTGCAAGAAGTGTGGTAAAAACAACCACGGTGAGTGTATGGAAGGCAGTGGGAATTGTTTTAGGTGAGGCAAGCCAAGCCACAGAATGAAGGATTGTCCAATAGCTTTTTATAAGGGTAAGGATGCTCTCTTATAGAATTAGGCTAGTTCTACAGCAACTCCAATAGGTTTCCCAACTCAGTCGGCTGCCTCATCCAGTACAGGTGGTGGTTAGCACCAAAATAGTCTCTATGCTCTTCAAGCTCAACAGGACTAAAAGGACTCTCCCCAGGTGGTCACGAGTACGTTGCGAGTTTTTCATACTGATGTTTATGCACTGTTAGACCCTGGAGCTACACTTTCCTTTGTGACTTCCTATATAGAAGTAGACTTCGGTGTTAGTCCAGATATCCTCCCAGAATCCTTCTTAGTCTTTACTCCAATTAGTGATTCAGTTATAGCTAGACTGGTATATAGAAATTGCCCTGTCAGAGTTTCCCAGAAAGTCACCTCAACTGATCTTGTAGAGTTAGAAATGATTGACTTCGATATTATTCTAGGCATGGATTGGTTACGCTCATGTTATGCCTTAGTTGATTGTAGAACTGAGATCGTTCGGTTCCCATTTCCAAATGAAACAGTCTTAGAATGGAAGGGTAATACCACAGTGCTTACATGTCGATTCATCTCTTACCTTAAGGACAAAAAAATGATTTCAAAAAGGTATGTCTATCATTTTGTTTGGGTTAAGGATTCAAACTCTGAGATCCCAACTCTTGAGTCTGTCCTAGTAGTTAAAGAATTTCCAGAGGTGTTTCCAAAATATTTTTCTGGAGTTCCTCCCGAAAGGGAAATTGACTTCAGAATAGATCTCCTTAAAGATACACGACCGATTTTGATTCCTCCTTATAGAATGGCTCCAGCTGAGCTTAAGGAATAAAAGGAACAGTTGAAAGACCTTTTAGATAAGGGCTTTATTAGACCCAACATCTCTTCATGGGGTGCTCCAGTTCTCTTCTTGCGTAAGAAATATGGTTCTCTAAGGATGTGCATCGACTACCGTCAGTTGAACAAAGTCACAATCAAACATAAGTATCTCATTACCAGGACTGATGACTTGTTCGACCAACTTTAGGGTGCTAGTTACTTCTCTAAAATTAACCTCATATCAGGCTATCACCAGCTCAGAGTCAGAAATTATGACATTTCGAAGACAACCTTCATAACTCAGTATAGTGTAACACCCCGTACACGTATCCAGCTATCTAAGTTAAAAATCTCAGAAAATTTCAAGTTTCCAGAGACGACATCTCAGACGATGATCTATAATTTGGAAGCGCGGCCCGTTGTGTGATCCCATCATCCCATCTCCAGAAGACCCCTCAGAGTGTCACAAAATTGACGAGTCCAAGAATGGTCCGTCCTTCTGGATGACGGACCATCTTCCCAGCTTTTCTGGTACTCATCGTCCTAAGTCCAGAAACCTATCTTCCAAGTGCCAGAATTGATGAGTCAAAGAACGGCCCATCCTTCTGGACGACAGTCATCGCTCCAACAGTAATCCCTGAGGTCAAGTAGACCCAGACTCTTTCAGTCAAACCACAGTTCCCTTAGATGGTCCATCCTTCTTGATGACGTACCGTCGTCCAACCTGTGGTCACTGACTTCGACAATTTTTCCAGCTTTTCTTAAATTAAGTACAGAGGCATTTTGGTTATTTCCCACCCTATTATGTATTAAGTGAAGTCGTTTTGACTACTTTTAGAAGGGTTTTCACCCATATTACTCTAAATCCCTCTTATGTTCATCATTCTTCACTCAAAAAGGAAAGTTGCGCTCAAGCTCAAGTCTCCAAGCTCCAAGTCAAGTCTCCTTATTCTTTTTCAATCAAGTGGGTAATCTTTCACCAAGGTATGTGGGTTTTTAACAAAGGGTTCCTTTCACCCTTGTGCCCAAATTCTCCAATTCTTATTTTGACTATGAAGATATGAAATTAGAGTTTTGATCCAAAAATTAGGGAAAGTTTATGAAATCAGTTTCTATGTTTAAATTCATGGTTTCTTCTTGATTACTCATGATTTAAGTATGATTTTCTTATTGGTTTTAAAAGCCCAAGAATGAAAGTAGATTTGTAGCATGAAACTATGAAATTGCATGTTTTCAAGAGAAACTTGGCATGATTAGATATCATGGCCTATATGTATTTATGAAATTGCATGCCTAATTATTCAAGTATGAATTTAGAAAGAAAAGCATATTTTTGAATTCTGGCTATTCTAAGCTTATGAACTATGATATGAAAGTTGCATGATATCCGATGTGTTTTCATGCTTTATGTATAAGATTTGGCATGAGTGTATGCCCTTATGAATAAGATTTGGCATGAGAGTATGCCCCTACGAACAAGATTTGGCATGAGAGTATGCCTTCATGATTATGAGCTATATGTATGCATGTTTTTGGAGTAGAATTTAGCACCGAGAGGACGGGGTGAAAGTACCCTTAGTCCCATAAACTACGTTGCCAGTGTAGGTCATGATATGATATGATATGTGCCTTAAAGGCTTATGAGAGTGGATCTACGTCTTTATGTATGGTGTCCTTGCCTTAGCGGGGCATAGGACAGCTTTGCCAACTAGGGTTATATAGTTGCGTATGATGACTTATTCCTTGGCAGTGTTCAAAGTTAGATTCCATGTAGCTCACGTGGTCTCATGTCGATTATAAGAAACTCTGGTATGTTATGTTTTCAAGTTTTCTAAGCTTTATGAACCTTCTTATGAAACATCATCTCAAAGTTGGCTTTTGCCTTATGATTTAGCTTTTCATGTTGATATCTTTTCATGATACTCTACTACGTATGAATTATGTTTAAGTACCCTTTTAAAGCATGTTTTCCTTACTTATGCATCGCTCATATACTTAGTACATTCCTTAGTACTAACGCATATTGCGATGCATCTTTTTATGATGCAGACTCATGTACCCCTTCTCAGCTTCGTGGCTAGAGTCTCAGGCCACTTCCTTACTCAGCTATGGCGAGTCCTCATGGTTTGAGAACTAGTTACGCTTTTCCTTATGTTAGCTTTACTTCTATACTCTGAGTTAGCTAGGGTCTTGTCCTAGCAACTCTTACATTACGACTAGAGGCTTTCGGACATAGTTTGTGTTCGAGTTCCCTTTTTGGATATTGTATGTTATGTGGCTCTTAGACCCTTATTGAGGTTTCCTTGTTGGATTTTCATATTATGCTTCCGCTTATCGTTTGTTATTCTTGAGAATGCTATGACCAAGGGTTAGCTTAGGGAATTTATGGTCCCAAGTCCCGTGTTACGTCTAGGGGGTAACCTTGGGACGTGACAAACTTGGTATCAGAGTCTCAGGTTTAATAATCCTAGGATGTCTGAAAGCCACATCGAGTAGCGTCCTTCTCATGTGTGTGAAGCGCGCCACACATATGAAGAGGAAGCTATGAGGTGTCTTAGAAAAACTTCACTTTTTTCATGATGACATCGTGCGATAAAGCTTAAGTCTAATATTTCTCTAATCCTTATCTTATGAGTTTCAGATTATGCCTCCTCGACGTGCTATGCCTCTCTGAGAATGCAAAATAATACTGAGACTGAAAGCATTATATTTTTCTAAAAATTTGTAGGCTGATAACTAGGTAATTTTATGCTTTAAAATTGAATGCTAGTAGATTAGGCTAAATTTTGAAAAAATGTTAATTCATGTGAAAATACTACAATTTCATGCTAAGTTCTTGAAAAGAAAGCTAATTCATGTATAAGGTACTGTAAATCCAGGCTATGTCTATTTCATCTTAATTTCAGGGATTTTAAAAAAAATCCGTAAAACTTCATGCAATATCACTTAAAAATATATGGTATCATAAAGAATTCAACTATGCAAAAACATGCGTAGTTGGGTAAAATCAGGCTAAAATTTGCTTCTTCCCAAAATCTTGAGTTTTAAAATTTATTTATAGGAATTCGTGTTAAAATCATTCTAACAAGGATAGTATCTATGTAGAAACATCAATAAATTGAATTCATAGTGAAACACATATTTGGGTAAGAACCCTAGAATCATAACTTGTAAAATCATACTGAAATCTCAAACTTTGGGCATGAGGGTGAAAGGAAGCCCTCATTGAAATCCCACATACCTATTTAATGGAGAATCTTGAACTATCTTGAAGGTTGGAAGCTTTGGAGAAGAACCCTAGTTGGAAGCCTGAAAGAATACTTTTCTTACTTTTCTTTTCTTACTTGGGATTTCTAATTGAGAGAATGAGGGAACTTAGTCAACTAATTACCCTTTGATCCCATACAAAAAGGCTAAAACAACTTAGTACAGGTCTTAAAAGGTGGAGAAAAAGACTAATTTACCCCTATTAAATGAATGAGAAAAACTAAAATTGGAGGTTCTACTGATGGGTTGACTGGTCGTCAACCCATTCATATAATTCAGAGTTCTCGATATCTCTTTGAAGGTGATACCATGGGATACAGGATCGACCATAATTTGAAATAACGACCCATGAAGTCACCCGTGGAAATCTGGAAGAAAGGATGAAAATTGAAAAACCACGGGTCACTCTACTAACCGCCGTTTTGATTGACGGGACGTGGACCAACCAATGGTTTTGATGGTGAAAATTTTAAGTTTCTGGTTTAGGTTTATGAGTCAATGTAGGGACCGTAGTTCTTTTCCATGGGTCGTCATCCCATCCCTGGAAACTTACAGTGCTGCAGTAAAATACCGATAACTTTTTACTGTGGACTTGGATTAATGCGCAATTAGTGGAGTTATAAAGAAGACTCAAGATGATGAGAATCTCTTTGTCTATAGCACAATCAAGGATCACAAAGACATCTGGAAACTTGAACTTTCTGACTCGGACTACTCCATCATCAATAATCCACACCATTTGCTGCACTGATTTGTCTTCCATTTGCAGCCTCATATTGGCTGGTTTGGGAAGTACGAGTCTGGATTTCTCGTAGATTGAGAGGGGAATAAAGTTGATGCTGGCTCCATTGTCACACAATGCCTTCTCAAAATCCGTCACACTAATAATGCAGCGTATGGTGAATGCATTAGGATCAACCTTCTTCTCAACAGGACATTGTGAAATTATGGAACTCACCTGATGAGTAACTAGCACATCGTCCTCTTTAAGAGACCTCTTCTTATTCTTGAGCAACTCTTTCATATATTTTGTGAACCCAGGCATCTCATGGAATGCATAAAGGAAGGGGATATTCATGGATAGTGTCACGCCTCGAGGCTACCCCCTAGATGTAACATGGTGCTTAGAGTCACAAGTGACCCAAGCTAACCCATGGTCTGACATGTCTAAACAATTTCAAGTTAAAAGCTTATACTGTGCAGAAGCTAAAAACAGTTTAATAACTAAAATGGGGAAGATCCCAAAACCATGTCTAAATACAAAATATATAAAGAGTATAGTGATGACTAAAAACAACACTAACAACTCAAACTAAGTCTAGTCTTTGTCTGAAAGCCTCTAACAAATATGAGTTACTGGTACATGCCCCCTACTAACTCTAACAATCTGAAAATTGAAATAATAAGACTAAAAGGTAAAGCATGTCAATCGACCTTGAACTAAGAGGACTCACTATTGAAGCTGCTGAGTAGGACTGAAAGTCGATCTAAGCGCAATTTGGATACTGAGCTCCTGAACCTACATCATAAAATGATGTAGCATAAAAGTATACGTCAGTACATCAAATGTACTGAGCTTGCGGGATAAGGGCTAAGCTGAACAACATGATAACAAAACATGAATATATATATATATATATATATATATATATATATATATATACACACACACACACACACACTAAATCATAGACTGAAAACTAGCTGGATGCAAGTACCAAGTACTAACATTAATAAACTATTTGCTGAACTGAATACTGAACTAGTCAATGCAACATGAATCTGAATGTAGGAGATACTATTAACCGGTATACCCCAAGCTGAGCTAACTGTGGGGAGAACCAATAACCCTGGTTGGAAGTTTGTTCATACCTTGCCAAGGGTACGAACAAGTCTAACATGGATCCACTAAACTGATGTCCTCTAGGGACAAAGCTGACCAGACTAATCTGGCAGCTGACCCTTTTCATACCTATGGTGGCACCGTAATTCTGGGACTTGGGGACTGCTACTAAAAGTCTCAAACTAAACTGGCAGCTGAGCCTTCATCCCCTCGTCTGCTCGTTCCTATATCTACTCCCAACTGAATACAAGCTAACATGCAACTGTAATAGTGGATAGCTCAAAATACTAATATAATCTTAAAATGCAACATACATATACTGAAATATATGGCATTCGAATTCTGAAGCATGATTGTCTGACTGATCTGCCTAGCAAGTATAATTCATGAAATACTGAAGTTAACATAAGCTAGGGTTTCTTAGTTCTATACATGAAACTATACTAATTCTCCAAGAACATGAACTAAGCATCATATAAGTTATAGAATCTGAATAGCAAGGAAATCTCTAGAGTTTATAAACCTATGTCTGAGTAATCATGGAGAAACTGAAGAAACTAACTGAGTTCTAGGGACCTACTGAGTGAAAGGAACCCACTAGTGAAATCCCACATACCAGGAGGAAGATTATACGGTTGAACCTTTGGATTTTGGGGTTGAACTATAAGGAAACCCTCTGCCTTATTCTTGAGAGAAACCGCTTTTGTTCTTGTCTGATGTTGCTAACTGTCGATTGAATTTAGGAGTAATGAGGGAAATAGAGTAAAAACCCTTTAATTACTCCCAAAATGACTTAGGATCAGAGTTAAAATAATTGGAAAAAGACCAGAATATCCCCAACTTAAAACTGGAAATTTCAAAAAAGTCACCACCGGATGGGCCGCCTGACAGGAATCAGACCTGCGATTGCTCGTCAGCCAGGTCATCGAGATGGGGCATACCGTATAGCCCCTGGAACATTCTCATGGGTAGACCCATGAACCATTTCTTCAGTGATGCCTAAGGCAATTTGCCCGTTGGGGCAAAGAAGGCTAGGATTGGGGTGCTGACTCCTTCTCATGGGCTGCCCGACAGCCCATCAGACCTCCAATGCCCTTCGGGTCCATCATTTGACTAGAGTCGGCTTGGACTGTGCCTCTGGGCCCTTCCCATGGTGACCCCAATGGGCCGTCATGTCCACAATGCCCGTGGGTCAGCCCATGGGGCTTGCCTGGAGATGAACTTTTGCTGAGTTTCTCTGAGTTCTGGGTTTTAAATGCTGGTCTGAATTCTGGGGTGTTACAATATCCCCCTTGGGATCATTCGTCCTCGAATAAAGATTAACTAAGCTAAGTCTGGAGGGAAAGAGCTGCAATCCCTACAAACTCAATGCCAGAAGTGGATATCTTAATGAGTCTAGTTCTAAGTACATGAAAGCATACTGAAAAATACTGGAATGGCTGGGAAACATGCTTTTGAGACTGACATGCATAAGAGGAAACTGAGAGACTGGAGAGGAACCATTACCTCAAACTGAAACTGAGTCGGAATGAAAGAGGCGAGGATACTTGGCCATCATTGCTACTTCTGCTTCCCAAGTATCTCCCTCGACTGACTGATTCCTCCACAAAACCTTCACCGAAGCGACTTCCTTATTCCTCAACCTATGAACCTGAAGGTCAAGAATTTCAACTGGAATCTCCTCATAGGTGAGGCTATCCTTCATAGCCATACCTCTTAGGGGAACAATTGATGTTGGATCACCAACACACCTCTTTAATAATGATACATGAAAAACTGGATGAATTGCTGATAGTTCTTCTTGCAACTCTAACTCATAAGATACATTACTAATCGTTTTCAAAATTCTGTAAGGACCTACATATCTAGGATTGAGCTTTCCTTTCTTGCCAAATCTCATCACCCCCTTTATGGGTGACACTTTTAGGAAAACTCAATCATTGATTTCAAATTCTAAATCCCTTTTCCTAACATCTGCATAAGACTTCTGAAAACTCTGAGCTGTCTTTAGTCTATCTCTGATGAGCTGAACTTTATCCATAACCTCATGAACCAAATCTGGCCTAATCAAAGCTGCTTCACCTACTTCAAACCAACCAACCGAAGACCGGCATCTATGCCCATAAAGTGCTTCATAAGGGGCCATCTGAATACTGGAGTGGAAATTGTTATTATAGGAGAACTCTATGAGAGGTAGGTGATCATCCCAATTACCTTTTAAATCGATCACGCAAACTCTCAACATTTCCTCTAAGGTCTGAATGGTATGCTCTGCCTGACCATCCATCTGCAGATGAAATGTTGTACTTAGATTTACATGGGTACCAAGACCTTTATGAAATGATATCCAGAAATGAGATGTAAACTGAGGACCCCTATCTGAGATTATAGACAAGGGAACCCTATGCAACCTGACTATCTCACTGATGTAGAGTCTGGCATACTCCTCTGCGGAATTTATAGTCTTAACTGCTAGGAAATGGGCTGATTTGGTCATTCTGTCCACCAAAGTCATGCTGTCTATAAGTTAGAGGTAAACCCATAATGAAATCTATTTTGACCAACTCCCAGTTCCAAGTAGGAATGCTAATATCCTGAGTCACCCCTCCTGGCTTCTAATGTTCTACTTTCACCTGCTGACAATTGGTAGCCACAAAATCTTCAATGTCCCTCTTTATGTTGTTCCACCAATAGACTTCCCGTAGATCACGGTACATCTTGGTGGAACCCAGATGAATAGAATATCTAGAATTATGGGCTTCTGTAAGGATCTGCTTCCTCAACTCACCCACATTAGGAACACATAAGCGACCCTGGTAAAGAAGCACACCATCTCTCCCTTGGGTGAAGACCTCTACTCTCTGCTAAAGAAATGCACCTTTCAACTGAAGCAATATGGGATCACTGTACTGCTTCTCTTTAACCTTCGCTACCAATGAAGATTCTGGCCCATTCTGGACTATCACACCACCATCTTTCATGTCCATGAGGCAAACTCCTAAGCGAGCAAGCCTATGAACATCTCTGGGTAATTCTTTTTTCATTTTCTCAACATGTGATACGCTACCCATGGATAGTCTGCTGAGGGCATCAGTCACTACATTAGCCTTACCCGGATGGTAGAGCACGTTCATATCATAGTCTTTGAGGAATTCAAGCCATCTCCTCTGACGAATATTCAACTCTTTCTGGGTGAACATATACTGGAGGCTCTTTTGGTCTGTGAACACATCAACATGAACACCATACAAGTAATGTCTCCAAATATTTAGGGCAAACACAATAGTTGCAAGCTCAAGCTCATGAGTCAGGTAGTTTTTCTCATAGACCTTAGCAGTCTAGAAGCATAAGCTATGACCTTACCCTGCTGCACCAAGACACAACCTAGGATGACCTTGGATATATCGCAATAAACCACATAACCGTCTGAACCCTATGGTAGAGTCAAGATAGGAGCTGTGGTCAACTTGGTCTTTAGTTCTAAGAAACATTTTTCACATTCATCTGACCACTAAAAATTGGCCTTTTTTCTGCGTCAACCTGGTCAATGGGGAAGTTATGGATGAAAATCCTTCCACAAACCTCATGTAGTAACCATCCAAACCCAAGAAACTTCTAATATCAGTAGGAGAGATGGGTCTGGGCCAGTACTTTACTTTCTCAATTTTCTGAGAATCCACTCGGATCCCTTGGCTGGATACCACATGACCAAGGAAAGCGACAGACTATAACCAGAATTCACATTTTCTGAACTTAGCGAATAGCTGGCGATCTTTGAGAGTTTGTAGAATAACTCTCAGATGAGTTGCATTCTCTTCCTCATTCTGAGAATAAATGAGGATATCATCAATAAAGACGATGATGAACAAGTCCAAATACTGTTTGAACACCCTATTCATTAAGTCCATAAAAGCTGCAGGAGTATTAGTTAGTCCAAACTACATGACTACAAATTCAAAGTGATCATACTGAGTCCTGAAAGCTGTCTTAGAGATGTCACTATCTTTGACTCTGAGATGATGATAGACAGATCTAAGGTCTATCTTAGAGAAGAAACTAGCCCCCTGAAGTTGGTCGAACAAGTCATCAATCTTGGGATGGGATATTTATTCTTGATTGTGACTTTGTTAAACTGACGGTAGTCAATCCACATCCTGAGAGAACCATCTTTCTTATGCACGAACAATACTGGAGCACCCCATAGAGAGATATTCAGTCTAATGAAGACCTTATCTAGAAGGTCTTTCAACTGTCCTTTTAACTCCTTAAGCTCAACTACGGCCATCCTTTAAGGAGGAATCGAAATAGGCTGATATCTGGAAGGAGATCTATTCAAAAGTTGATTTCACTTTCGGGAGGAACTCCGGGAAGATCTTCTAGAAATAATTCTGGGAACTCGTTCACCACTGGTACTGACTCAAGAGTTCGGGCCTCAGATTTTGAATCCTTAACCCTAACAAGATGATAGATATACCCTTTGGATATCATCTTTCTAGCCTTAAGGTAAGAGATAAATCGACCTACAAGCACTGAGCTACTATCCTTCCATTCTAAGACTGGCTTGTTTGAAAACTGAAAACGAATGATCCTAGTTCTATAATCGACTGAGGCATAACAGGAATAGAACCAATCCATACCTAGAATGATATCAAAATCAATCATTTCTAACTCTACAAGATCTGGTGAGGTGACTTTTCGGGAAGATATGACAGGGCACTTTTTGTATACCCGTCTAGCTATAGCTGGGTCACCAACTAGAATAGATACTGAGAAGCGTTCTGGGAGAATTTCTTGACTGACCCTATAATTTAATGCTATATATGGAGTTACAAAAGAAAGTGTATCGCCTGGATCTAACAATGCATAAACATCTAACTGGGAGACTTGTAATGTATCCGCGACCACATCGGGAGAATCCTCCTGGTCCTATCAAGATTGAAGAGCATATAACCTATTCTAGAGCTGACCACCACATGTACCAGATGAGGCACCCTGCTGAGTCAGGCGACCTTCTGGAGCTGCTGTAGAGCTGGTCTGATTCTGTGGGAGATCATCCTTACCCTGTTGAGAAGCTACTGGACAATATCTCATCATGTGGCCTGGCTTACAGTACCCAAATGAATTCCCACTACCTGCCATGCACTCATCTTGGTGGTTTCTACCACACTAAATGAGTGTGCTCGCTAGTAACTGTACCTTGGGACTTAGACCCAGACGCTCTATCCCGTCGATCTTTCTTGAACTTTGGCATTAGGGCAGTAGAAGAAGATAGAGTTGGAGCTGAAGTCTTCTTATGGAACTGAGAGTGGTTACCACCCTTTGACCTCTTTTGAGAGTAGCTAAAGTCACATGTTTTAGCTCTCTTACTGTCTCCTCTCCTTTCCTTGATTTTCTCCTCCTCAATCTGTTATGCATAAGTAACCAACATGGAGATATCCATTTCCTTAATGAGCATGGTCGTCTTACATTCCTTGACCACATCATCAAACACACTAGACATGAACTTTATCATACAAGCTCTAGAGTAAGCTACTACCGCTGGAGCATACTTGGATAGTGGTGTGAACTTGAGAGCATAATCCTTCACACTCATGTTATTCTTCTTCAAGTTAATAAACTCCTGGACCTTGGCTTCCCTGAGCTCAAATGGGAAGAACCGTTCCATAATGGCAGTCTTGAAAAGATTCCAATTCACTGGACCTGCATTAGTACCACGAGATTCATTTCACTGCTGGTACCAAGTGTAGGCCACTCCCTTCAACTGATAGGCAGCTAAATCTTCACCCTTGACTAAAGTGACACCCATAATGTATGTTACCTTCTGGATGTCATCGAGAAACTCTTGCGGATCCTCTTCTGACTTAGACCCATGAAATTCCAGAGGGTTCATCCAAGTGAAGTCCCAGATTCTTGCTGCAGCAGTGTTAGTCTGAGGTGGAGCTAGTGCTGCAGCCTGCTGATTGACTTGGGCGGTAATGGTCTGAGAAAGCACTTGGAAAGAAGCCCTAAATTCGGCATGCGTTACTTGCTCATTCAATGGGTCTGCTGGAGCTACAGGCTGATTCCTAGCGTTAGCTCTTCTGGGAGGCATTTTATGAAATGCGAAGAGTAGGAGTTGGAAGGAGATTAAATAGATTTTACACTCTATACCACGAGCTGGAAAAGAAAGAAGGGAATTTTTTCCTAATAAAGGCTCATAGCTCCTCCCCCATAAGTGTGGTGCATTTCACACTCATGAAGAAGGCTCTACTAGATGCAGCTTTCAGACACCCTAGGACAGTTAAACCTGATGCTCTGATACCAAATTTTCACGCCCCGAGGCTACCCCCTAGACGTAACACGGTGCTTAGAGTCACAAGTGACCCCAATCTAACCCATTATAACACCCCAGAAATTTTAAGCCAAATCTGAATCGTTCTTCATTTGTTGTTAGACCTGAACTAGATAGATTTTCTATGTTTCTAAGTATTAAGACCTATTCTTAAGTTTTTAAGGTGTATTAGGTATGAATAAGGGCTATCAAGAACCTCTAGCTGAAAGTTGAGTTGAAAGCTTCCTTACCGATTGAGTTTTAGTGTAAGATTTTCAAGGGTCAAATTCAAACAATCATAACTCCTAGAATATTAAGAGTTAGGTGACCAAATACCACCAAATTAATGGTCTTTGAATTTTTTTTCCAACGCCACCAACCGCGCATTAATCCAAGGCAGGAAAAAAAAGTTATCAGTGTTTTACTAAAGGGTGCCTGTCTGTCAAAATGACAGACATCAACCACGAGAAGGTTCCACGGGTCATGGAAGTTTCCACTGGTCATGAAACCAACTCGTGAAATCAGTCCAGAGGCCAGAAACTTCACCAAGGAACCGCGAACCCTTTCCACGAACCTTGATCCGTCGTGATTCATGTCCGTAGAAGCTTGTGATGAAATTTTCAGCAGTTTTTCAAACTCTTTTCCTTGTGGTATTTTTGTAATTTCTCACTCTTTTAACTCCAAAGTTAAGTCATTTTGGACAAATTAGAAGGGGTTTTATTCCCACTTAGCCTAAGTTCTCTTCCATTCTCTCAATCAAGTTCCAAGAGAAGAAAAGGGTCTCTATTCTCCAAGGTTCAAGCTAAGGATTTCATCTCCAAGTCTCTATCCTCATGTCCTAAGTTAGTAAAGCTACAATAAGGGTATGTGGGTATTCAATAAGGGAATTCCTTTACCCTTACGCCCAAAACCCCAATCTTCTAAATTGATTTTATGAATTTCTAAATTAGGGTTCTTACCCAATTCTCATGTGTTCTTCAATAAATTATTTCTTCACGATTCTTCTATGTATTCTAACACTAAATTGCATGATTTTGCATGAGTTTGTATAAGTGATTTCCTATTCATGATTTTAAGGCCAATCCTTGTCCAATTTGTGAAATTTGGGTTCTTACTCAATTTGAGGAAAAATTGTTGGTTTACTTTTAAAGCATCAATTCATGGTTTCTCATTACTTCTGTATGATTTATTTGAGGTTCCTTAATTTATTTCAAAAGCCCATGCATTAAAGGTTATTTCAAGTATGATTCCTTCAAAATTGCACGATTTCAAGTGAAAATTGGGATGTTTAGATAGCATGTCCTTATGTATTATAAAATTGCATGCCTAATTCTTCAAGTATGATTTTAGAAAAAAAAGTATGTTTTTATTTATGGCTATGTTAAGTTTTAAGGATTTGAAGCATGAACAATATGACATTTGATATGTCTATATGTTTTATGAAAGGTTTGGCATCTAGATGTGTCTACCTAAGCTATTAGCATTGCATGATACCTGATGTATTTTAATGCTTTTTCAATAAGATTTGGCATGAGATTGTGCCACTATGAATTTATGAGCTATATGTATGTTTTGGGAGTAGTATTTAGCACCGAGCGATGAGGGTTCGATTACCAAGGTCAAAACAACGTTGTCAGTATAGGTTATGATTTTCCCTATGTGCTTATGAGAGTGGATCCACATCTTGATTAATAGTGTACTTGCCTTAGAGGGGCATAGGACAGCTTTGCCAACTAGGGTTATATAGTCTGGTATGGTGGCTCATACTTTGGCAAGGTTTGGGCCATATTTGCTAACTACAGTTATATAGTTAGATTCCATGTAGATCGCATGGTCTATTGTCGGCTATAAGAAACTCCTGTATGAATGCTTTCAAGTTTTCTAAATTTTATGATATCTTATTTTGAGGTTTGACTCCTATCTTATGTTTATTACTCAAACTATGATATTTACTTATGATTTCTTCGATTATGCATGAACTCAGTAATAATTATGTTTTAAGTATGGTTTTATCATGTTTTACTATATTTATGCATATATCACATACTTGGTACATCCTATAGTACTGACGCATATTTTGCGCTGCCTCCTCTTGATGATGCAGACTCTTATTCCCTTCCTCAGGCACGTGGTTAGAGACCGCAAGCCATTCAAGTCAGTATTGGTGAGTCCTCATTATTCGAGGGCTAGTTATGATCTTAGTATTTTGTATGGTTGTTTACTTTCGTACTTTGAGTTAGCTAGGGTCTTGTCCTAGCAACTCCTTATGTCATGTAGAGGCTTTTCCGACATAGATAATATTCGAGTCTCCCTTTTTTGATTACGTTTCTTATTGACTTTATCATTTATGGATTGGGTTGCCTAGATTTCTATTTATGCTTATGCTATGTTTCCTCGTATGTGCCTATGTTATGCTATGACCAAGGGTTAACTTGGGGCACTTATGGTCCCTTGTCCTGCATTACGTCTAGGGGGTAGCCTCAGGGTGTGACAAACTTGGTATCTGGGTATCAGGTTAAGGAGTCCTAGGGTATCTGAAAGCCGCATCAAGTAGAGTCTCTTTCATAGGTGTGAAGTGGGCCACATCTATGAGGGGGAGGCTAAAGACTTCACTTCTTTCATTTTCAATATCGTGCGATAGAGTTTAACTCTATTTATTATCCAAATTTATGTGTTTTCCCAATTCCACCTACTTTACCTCATATTTGCGGTGCCAGAAGTAGTAAATCTCAGATTATCTCTTAGCGAGGTGCTCTCAAATCCTCTTTCAGAACCTTGTTACTAATTATTCCAGAAGAGGGAAAAATGTGTACCTAGATCCTTGGGTAGTGTTTCCACCCGTAAAATATTGTATTGTAAGGCATTAGTAGTAGAATGAACCTAGAGCCGAAAATATGGTCACAAGTATGGTAGCCTAGACAGGGGAATTATAGTTGATTGGAGTATGTATTTAGAGTTGTGTTTTACTAGATGAGTAATGGGACGATACATCCCTTGGTGTGTATTAAAGAGTGGTAAGTCCTTGTGCTAGTATAGACCAGGTATAGGATATGAACAAAAGGATCATAGTATGAGAGTGAGAATAATAGTTTTGTGGTATTTTCTGGTAGGCTTGGTATAGTGTATGCAAGAGTTTAAGTGATGAGTTACAACAAGTGTGAATGTATAGGCATGATATATATGTATGTGAGTTACAGAAGGATAGGAGATTTTGAGCCCCTCGGTATAGGCTTTAACGAATTTGATTTGGTAGTTAGTAGAAAGAGAGAGCTTTGGGAGTTAGAACCATATAAGCTTGACATGTCTCTGCAAGGTATAGGTTGGAAGTTATTGAGTGTGATTTATACAACCCTTATATGAGATAGAAAGGTTGAGGACAAGATTTTTAGGTAAGGGTGATCCTTAGACTATAGAAGGAAGTGTACATTCAGATTAACTCCTAAAGTAGTGTTTGCTCTGATAGAGTAAAGTGATCATAGTTCTGTTTATAGTTTAGCGAGAGGTCCACAGACTTAGAACGTAGCATAAATCTAAGGGGGAGATGGTGGGATGTAGAATCAGTCAGATTTTAGAGACTCGGGTAGTGATGCTAATGGGTGTCCGAATGAAGTTAGGAGGGGTGCAGAGACTTATTTCTATCCTAGCACCTTAAGTATACTTCCTTCATTACAACACCTTATTCATGTCTTGTATGATAGTGCCATGTTCTTAATTCAAATTCATTGACTTCATGCAGATTCACGTCCTTACTCAACTCCCAGAACAAATAGAAATTGCTCCAGACAGTAATTCCAATCTTATTCGATGATTCTATGAATTCCAGCTTTGTACTATGATACTTGCGATAAATGAAATCTCATGTATCACACTATGCTCAGCTCTACATACTCAGTTCTCAAGATATGCCTTAATGGCTAATGAAATCATGCTACATCATGTATATGCTCATACGAGATTTCTCTAATAATTCATGCTTGTGATTTCCTTACTCTAACCATGCTTTGTATATCCAGTATATGAGACACTCATGCCCTTTTCACTTGACTTATCAAACCCCACCTTGAGTGGCTAGATCAAACTAAGTATAAGTCAAGACCAATCAGTATTCCTTCATTCATGATGCTCATGCTCCCACTCTATTCTCTTAGTGATCTTGGCTTGTGTTTTATAGCTGTTAGTAGAGGAAGCTAAGTAGTAGCTTGGATGGTAAGTAGTAGGTTGTAAGTGTGGAAGAAAAGTTAGGTGAGGATTATTCATGTGAAATAGTTAGATGAGAAATTTTGGTATGTCTTTTTGTAGAAGTTCTTCAAGTTACAGCTCCGAGGTATGCTAGGAAGAGGGGAAAAATCTTGGATAGTATAAGCTACAACTATAAGGTGATCATAGTAATAGGCTTGAAAGTCATAATGAAATACACGTCGGCTTTTGCTTTGTGCGCCTAGTGACCCATTGATTAGATCTCAAGGTTAGTTGATTTTCGTGATAAGAAGGAATACCGTTCTTGGGAGGTAACTCTAGATGTAAGATATTTAGACAAGATAGGCTTGAACAGGGTAAAGGCAGGTAGTTAGACTCAGACCTTAGTATTTAAAGGAGTTAGTGTAGTTGAAAGGTGTTTCTAAGCGTAAGAGTTGTCAACTGTAGTACTTAAGGAAAGAATAGTCTTGTTCTTACTCATAGCCTGGGGTGCTCTTATCTTAGGTCCAGTAGCTTCAACTTTCAATATACGAGGCTCCTCATATAAGATTAGTTCAGACCTATCAATAAACATTCCTAAGGCTAGAAGGCCCTACCTCCAGTTTAGTCCAAGGGAGTAAGTTCAGTTTAAAAGAGAATGGTTTTCTCATATGGTTACCCCTCTTAGGTTGATGTCATTTCAGTTAACTATGATTTCTAAGGATGCGCTCATTCCTTATGAGTTTTAGCTGAGACAGTACTCTTAGTCCAAATCAGTTATCATGTTAGGTATCAGTTCCACGTCTCATTAGTTATGCTTATGCTCTCTGTATGCATACATGCCCCTTGAATCCATCTCAGTCTATATTTCAATCAGAAATCAGTTACCATGAAATATTTCAGCTCTTAGAACTCAGTTGATGGAATTGCAGCCCTTTCTCCCCTCAAATCTCAACTTAGTAGTCTTCATTCGAGGATGAATGATCCCAAGAGGGAGATATTGTAACACCCCAGAAATTTTAAGCCAATTATGAACAATTCTTCATGTGTTGTTAGACCCAAACTAGCTAAATTTTCTATGTATCTAAGTATTAAGACCTATTGTTAAGTTTTGAAGGTGTGTATTAGGTATGAATAAGGGTCATAAAGAACCTCTATCTGAAAGTTGAGTTGAAAGCTTCCTTACTGATTGAGTTTTAGTATAAGTTTTTTCAAGGGTCAACTTCAAATGATCATAACTCCTAGAATATTAAGATTTAGGTGACCTAGTACCTACCAAATTAAAGGTCTTTGAATCTTCTTTCCAATTCCACCAACCGCGCATTAACCCGAGTCCGAAACAAAAAGTTATCAGTGTTTTACTAAAGGGTGCTTGTCTGTCAAAATGACAGACAACAACCACGAGAAGGTTCCATGGGTCGTGGAAGTTTGCACGGGTCGTGAAATCAACTCGTGGAAATTAGTTTTTTACCTGAAAACTACAAAAAGGTTCCACGAGTTGTGGGAGTTTCCACGGGACGTGAAACCAACTTGTGGAAATCAGTCCAGAGTCCAGAAACTTCTACCAGGAACCACGAACCCTTTCCATCAACCGTGATCCATTCCACGGGTCGTGATTCATGTCCGTATGAGCCTGTGAAGAAATTTTCATCAGTTTTTCAGACTCTTTTCCTTGGGGTATTTTTGTAATTTCTCGCTCTTTTAACTCCTAAGTTAAGTCATTTTGGGCAAATTAGAAGGGGTTTTATTCCCACTTAGCCTAAATTCTCTTCCATTCTCTCAATCAAGTTCCAAGAGAAGAAAAGGGTCTCCATTCTCCAAGCTTCAAGCTAAGGATTTCATCTCCAAGTTTCCATCCTCAAGTCCAAGTTAGGAAAGCTTCAATAAAGGTATGTGTGTATTCAATAAGGGAAATCCTTCACCCTTATTCCCAAAATCCCAATCTTCTAAATTGATTTTATGAATTTGTAAATTAGGGTTCTTACCCAATTCTCATGTGTTCTTCTATAAATTGTTTCTTCATGATTCTTCTATCGATTCTAACACTAAATTGCATGATTTTGCATGGGTTTGTATAAGTGATTTCCTATTCATGATTTTAAGGCTAATCCTTGTCCAATTTCTGAAATTTGGGTTCTTACTCAATTTGAGGAAAAATTGTTGGTTTACTTTTAAAGCATCAATTCATGGTTTCTCATTACTTCTGTATGATTTATTTGAGGTTCCTAAATTGATTTCAAAAGACCATGCATTAAAGGTTATTTCAAGTATGATTCCTTCAAAATTGCATGATTTCAAGTAAAAATTGGCATGTTTAGATAGCATGTCCTTATGTATTATAAAATTGCATGTCTAATTCTTCAAGTATAATTTTAGAAAAGAATGTATGTTTTGAATTATGGATATGTTAAGTTTTAAGGATTTGAAGCATGAACAATATGACATTTGATATGTCTCTATGTTTTATGAAAGGTTTGGCATCTAGATGTGTCTACCTAAGCTATGAGCATTGCATAATACCCGATGTGTTTTCATGTTTATTCAACAAGATTTGGCATGAGATTGTGCCACTATGAATTTATGAGCTATGTGTATGTTTTGGGAGTAGTATTTAGCACCGAGCGACGATGGTTCAATTACCCAAGTCCAATACTACGTTGCCAGCATAGGTTAAGATTTTCCCTACGCACTTATGAGAGTGGATACACATCTTGATTAATGGTGTCCTTGCCTTAGAGGGGCATAGGACAGTTTTGCAAACTAGGGTTATATAGTTGGGTATGGTGGCCCGTACTTTGGCAAGGTTCGGGCCATATTTGCTAACTACAGTTATATAGTTAGATTCCATGTAGTTCACATGGTCTATTGTCGGCTATAAGAAACTCCCGTATGAATGCTTTCAAATTTTCTAAGCTTTATGATATCTTATTTTGAGGTTTGACTCCTATCTCATGCTTATTACTCAAACTATAATATTTACTTATGATTTCTTCGATTATGCATGAACTCAGTATCAATTATGTTTTACGTATGTGTTTATCATGTTTTACTATATTTATGCATATATCACATACTTGGTACATCCTATAGTACTGACGCATATTTTGCACTGCCTCCTCTTGATGATGCAGACTCTTATTCCCTTCCTCAGGCACGTGGTTAGAGACCGCAAGCCATTCAAGTCAGTATTGGTGAGTCCTCATTATTCGAGGGCTAGTTATGATCTTAGTATTTTGTATGGTTGTTTACTTTTGTACTTTGAGTTAGCTAGGGTCTTGTCCTAGCAACTCCTTATGTCATGTAGAGGCTTTTCATACATAGACAGTATTCGAGTCTCTCTTTTTGGATTACGTTTCTTATTGACTTCATCATTTATGGATTGGGTTGCCTATCTTTCTATTTATGCTTCCGCTATGTTTCCTCGTGTGTGCCTATGTTATGCTGACAAAGAGTTAACTTGGGGCACTTATGGTCCCGAGTCCCATGTTACATCTATGGGGTAGCCTCGGGGCATGACATCCATGGTCTGGCATGTCTAAAAAATTTCAAGTTAAAAGCTTATATTGTGCGGAAGCTAAAAATAGTTTAATAACTGAAATGGAGAAGAGCCCGAAAACATGTGTGAATACAAAATATATAAAGAGTATAGTGATGACTGAAAACAACACAAATAACTCAAACTGAATCTAGTCTATGTCTGAAAGCCTTTAACTGATATGAGTTACTAGGACATGCCCCCAGCTAACTCTAACAATCTGAAAACTAAAATAATAAGACTGAAAGGTAAAGCATGTCCATCATCCTTGAACTAGAGGACTCGCCACTAAAGCTTCTGAGTAGGACTGGAAGTCTATCTAAGCGTGATCTAGATGCTGAGCGCCTGAGCCTACATCATAAAATGATGTAGCACAAAATTATGCGTCAGTACTTTGAATGTACTGAGCATACGGGATAAGGTCTAAGATGAACAACATGATAACAGAACATGAATATATATATATATATATATATATACATATACTAAAGCATAGACTGGAAATTAGATGGAAGCAATGACCAAGTAATAACATGAATATACAATCTGCTGAATTGAATACTGAACTAGATACTGAGTACATGGTCAATAAAAAAATAATATGAATGTGGGAGATACTATTAACTGACATAGCCCAAGCTGAGCTAACTGTGGGGCTAACCTGTAACCCTGCGTGGAAGGGTGTTCATACCTTGCCAAGGGTACGAACAAGTCTGATGTAGATCGATTAAACTGATGTCCTCTAGGGACAAAGATGACTAGCCTAATATTGTAGCTGACCCCTTTCATACCTACGGTGGCGCCGTAGTTCTCGAACTTGGGGACTGCTACTATAGGTATCAGCCTCAGCTGTCAGCTGAGCCTTCATCCTTTCGTCTGCTCGGTACTAAGTCTAATCCCAACTGAATACAAGATAACATGCAACTGTAATACTGCATAGCTCAAAATACTGATATAATCTTAGAATGCAACATACATATACTGAAATATATGGCATTCGAATTCTGAAGTATGATTGTCTGACTGATCGGCCTAGCAAGTATAATTCATGAAATACTAAAGTTAACACAAACTAGGGTTTCTGAGTTATATACATGAAACTATATTAATTCTCCAAGAACATGAACTAAGAATCTTATAAGTGATATCATCTGAATAGCAAGGAAATCTCTAGGGTTTATAAACCTAGGTCTGAGTAATCATGGAGAAACTGAAGAAACTGAATAATTTCTAGGAACCTAGTGAGTGAAAGGAACCCACTAGTGAAATCCAGCATACCTGGAGGAAGATTCTACGGTTGAACCTTTGGATTTTGGGGTTGAACTAAGAGGAAACCCTCTACCTTGTTCTTGAGAGAAAGCGCTTCTGTTCATGTCTGATAATGCTAAGTGTCGATTGAATTTAGGAGTTATGAGGGAAATAGAGTTTAATTACTCCAAAAACAACTTAGGATCGGAGGTAAAAGAATTGGGAAAAGATAGGAATGTCCCCAACTTAAAACTAGAATTTTCAGAAAAGTCACCGCCGGATGGCCTGCCCGACGGGCGTCAGACCTGCGATGTCCCGTCAGCCAGGGCATCAGGATGGGGCAGACTGGAATGGCCCCCTTGACCACTCTCACGGGAATACCCATGGCCCATCGCTTCAGCAACGCCCGTGGCAATTTTCCTGTCGTGGCAAGGGAGGTGGGACTAGGGTGCTAACTCCTTCTCACAGGCTGCCCAATGGCCCGTTGAACCTCTGAAGCCCTTCGGGTCCCTGATTTGGATGGAGCCGGCTTGGACTGAGCCTCTGGGCCCTTCCCATGGAGCCGGCTTGGACAATGCCTGTGGGTCAGCCCATGGGGCTTGCCTGGAGATGAACTTTTGCTGAGTTCTTGGTTTTAAATGTTGGTCTAAATTCTAGGGTGTTACAGATAGCTACTTCAATTGATCACAAAACTTCAGAAATATGGCGTTCTCTGCCTTTTTTACCAATCTTTGTAGAAGAGGTGGAGGACATGTATTTTCACTCTCGATGACTGGTTCAACAACTTTCTCAATGATTGGCACTAGAGTCTCAACTTTTGCTTCCTCCATTGATTTATCTAACCTGATAGTATCATCTCTCATGGTCCGGCCACTTTAGGTGGTAATGATCATACAATGTGTCGTACCACCCCCAACTTTAGGATTAACAACTGTATCACTAGGGAGCTGACCCTTCAACTTTGGATTTTGTTCTCTGACTTGTTGTTCTAACTTCCGGATAGAAGTTATATGAGAACTTACCACTTCTGCCAGATTCTTTGCTGTGATATCAACCTTCTCTTGATTTGGTAAGATCCTCTCGAGCATGTTTTCCATCTTTGATGACCCTTGGTCCTGCTAATTCCCTCTTGGAGGGATGTATGGATTTGTGCTTCTATTGCCAAAGTTATTTCCTTAAGCTTGCTATTGTGGTGCCCACTGCGATTGATTATTGTACATCTTCCGATGATACATTTGCTGACCCTAAGTGTTGTTGATGTAATTTACACCTTACACTTGTGTAATATGTACATCTGAGTATCTCCCATCCTTCGGTCTGTGTACCTATGCCTTCTAAAGGGGTCTGATCATCTAATAGTATTTTGTTCAGTAGCTCTAGGTTGGTGGTAAGCCGTACAATAGTCTCATCTCGTTCATGATTTTCTTTTGCTAGATTGGCCAGAGATGGAGAAATATAACCAACATTTGATCCACTTGAGTGCAATGCATGATTGTGCAATGTCAACTTGTTCATCATTTGAGAGATTCTGGTGAAGGTTTTGTCTATAAAACTACACTCTGTAGCATTGTTTATAACAGACTAAGAGATGGGGTCCAACCCTATGTAAAACTTCTCCATCAGGATGTTATCAGGAAACTCATGACTTGGACATCGCTGGAGGTATTGTTTGAACCTCTCCCAAGCCTCATACAATTGCTCCCCTGAAAATTGCTTGAAGAAGAATATCTTGTCCTTGAGCTCAGATTTATTGCTAGGAGGGAACCACTTCTTCATGAATGTTGTCATCAACTCATTCAAAGTATGGATTAAGTTTGGAGGAGGGTTGTTGAGCCAAGTGAGAGCCTCCCTAGTCAATGAGTAGTTGAATAGCCACAACCTGAATTCATCATCGGACACATGATTATACTTATAGGTCCGTCAAACATCTATGAATTTCTTCAGATGCTCTTGTGGTTCGTCATCCGTAGAGTTCCAAAATAGACCCTCAAATTTCAACGTAGCATAAGCACCTTGCTCAATTTTGAAAGTTGCAGCATCCACTCCTGGTGGAAGTCAGACAATTATTCCGCAAAGACATTCACATTCTCATCATGGAACGTGTTGTCTACATTCGTTGCATGAGTCTAGTTGATACCTTGGTCCCACCTATTGTTGCCAACCATGGTGTCCTGTGCACAATACAAAAACCAACCAAGTGTGATGGAATAAAGAAAAGACATAAAGTAAAGTAAGAATTTTCCTCAAGTAAATTTCAAAAACATATAGTCCGACAATGGTGCCAAAATTTGATGCATTAAAACTACATCCTTTTTAGAAGTGTAAATGATCGCTGTCAAATATAGTAACCCAACTATTAGGTTGGGGTCGAATCCCACAGGGAATAGCGTAAGAAATATAATACTCGAAGTCCTTAAGGTTACTTTACTTTATATCGATTCATATTTCTTAATGATTTTGTAAAAAAGTGTTCTATAGCTAAAATTTGTAGTAAGTAAATATTGGAAAATCAAGATTTGAGATGAACTAGGGTTTATTCACCACATAATAGGATAGGTCTAGGGGTTACAACTACCTTTATAGTCTCTCCTAGTTTGATACAGATGACCGATGACCAATTAGTAACCAATCCTTATCTTCCGATGTGGGAATGGTCTTTTCTTCACTTATTTTCTCAAATATAATAAAGTGTAATTACAACCTGATCATAATTTTCCAAGTAACACTAACGTATTCCTACGTAGTTCTGTTAAACAAGGGTTAACACCTTGAGTTCTTGTCGATTAACTCTTTCTAATCCCAATTCACACTTTCGGATACAAAGTAGGATTTTTCGGTGTTAGACTAATGTTTGCAATCATTAATTATAATTACAATGATAGTTAACAAATCATCCAATCAAACTAATCAATTTTATAACGATAGTTAGCCCTAGATTTCACCCATTATGAAGATTCACAACCCCGGAGATGAGTTTAGTTACTCATGCTAGAAACAAGAACAATAAGATGAATCAAAAAACCAATTCAAAGCATAAAATAATATTAGCGTATCATGTCTCTGAGAAAATAACCTAAGGATTCTATTTATAGGCGAGTAGGAATCATATCCTAAAGGGCTAGGAAAGGTAACCCGCGTTATCCCCTAAGGTCACCAAAATGGACCGTTCTAGTTCAAAACAAACCGTTCTTTGCACCGTGATAACTTATATCATTTACCTACATTATGGACTCAAAAATGTACCCAAAATGGTCACCAAAATGGACCGTTGTTAGCCAAAATAGTCTGTTCCCTTGGGCAAATGTAAACTACTGATTTTAAGCATTTTTCGTCTTGAGGAATGGCAACCAGAACGACCATTTGTGGATTAAATGGTCCATTTTTGTGGATATTTTAACCTCATTGTTCCGCTTTAGCTCTGTCTTTTAAACCTCGGTTGGCACCACGGCTCGAAGTCCTTCGCAATGACTTATAATAAGCCTCTTTTGCCTACATTTTCATTCTTGTGGTGTCCCTAGTCCATTATATCTGTAACTCAATCAAAACGCATAATATCACACTAAACATGCTCAAGAAATACAATGAATCCTCATCAAAAAGTATGAAATATGCCATAAAATTCCGGGAAATCACTTCCTGAGAGGTTCTGAAGTAACCTCAATCTCAGATGCTACATATGTAATTTCTGCGCTTGGCACTACTACCTGTTGAGGATCCTGGTAAATGGTTATGGCTAGTTCTTGAATTGCATTGAACTGCACCAGTGTTTACTCATGCTCTTTATCTTTCTCCATACCTCACTCTTTTAGTTATTGTGCTTCAATCACTTCTGCATTTGTTAATCATGTACTATTCGAACTATTTTGTTGGTTATGCTGACTATCTATACTTTCATTAAAGCCATTGAGCTACTGTTGTTGAGACTGTGAGTGTTGTGGTTGGAGTGGACATACACCTTGTAGCTATTGTGGACTTGTGACCTTATTCTCATTTTGTACTTGCTCCTTGTTTATGTTGTTTTCAATATTTGTTGTGACTAATATTGTTGCTATTGTTGTTGCTATCTCTTTGTTGGCTTTATCAGCCCCTCTTGCTTCTATACTTTCCTCTATTGCATCTGTAGCCTCTGGTGGGATGGCCTTCTTGTCTTCTGAAATTGTGGAAGCAGGTGCAGCTGTAAGCTCTGCCTCCATATTCATGTTTATATTCTTGTTAGCCTCTTTTCTTGTGATAGTTATGTTGGTTGCACTATCATTTGATGCATCCTCTTTGACTTCTTCCTCCCCTGTTGATTCCTGACCTTTATCTAGTACACCAAAGGCATTATAAGTGGAAACCGTGTCCTCCTTTGGTGTTGAAACAGTCTCTGCCTCAGTAAGACCTTTCTCTTTTTGCCATTTAAATCTCATGTTGGTGGGGTTCTACTTACTAATAATTCTCCCCTTTGGTCCATTTATCTAACCTTGATGTTCCCCTTCTTTCTCTTTTTTAGTGTCCATTCCATCCTAGTTATTGTCCACAATCCTTTTAAACTCACGATGCAAGCTTCTGCATTCATCTTCATTGTGCCCTTGTAGTTTGCACGTCAAACAATATTTAGAAAGAAAATTATACTAAATCTTGATGCTTTCCACTCTAGCTTCATTTATATTATTGTTAATCACTTCAATTTTAACCACCTTTGGTAACTTTGCTAATAGGTACACCTGAACTCTCACCCTCCCACAACTAGGTCGAGTTTTGTTAATAGTAGGCAAGTCAAGGTGCAGAGGCTTTTCCACAGCTGAAGCAATTGAAAAAATGGACTCCTTCACAAAAAAGTGGGTAGTAAGTTTGGAAAAGAGATCCAGGTCATGGCCTGTGTTATTTCCTCCCCCAGTTTAAATTTTGTATCATAGATTAGAGGTGTCATTTGATAGGCTAATCCATCCTTTGCTACAATATAATAAACATTCTAGGCCATAACATTCACAAAGTCATCCATGTGGCTAAATCTCATCTGTATGTGCCTATTTCTCAATAAACAAATTTTGCAATTACCCTTAATATTGCATTGTTTTGGTATTTAAACCCTTAGGTCCTCCAGATCAGGCCACCCATAGGAGAATTTGTTTATGATAGCATATTCCAGATTCTTCATTTTATTCATCTTACAAACTTTGTCTTCAGTCCATGTAACACGGTGCACTCCATTAACGATTGTAGGTTTTCTAAAAGGGATTGAATCCATGGTCTCATTCGCCTTTTGAGTTGGATTATCAGGCTTTATGAAATCTTCATATGTGGCTTTTCCTTTATTTTCACCTCTATCATCTGTAACATCATGATTATTCAAACTATCGCTAGGATCCCCAAGCTCGCTAGGCAAACAAATAGGTAATTTAGAGTTGGGATTAGGTAGTTTAGAGAAGGTTTAATCATATCTGAGAGAGAGACACTGGTCAGCCACCGTAGCCGATTGATCAATGTCCGTACAGGCCATGCCAGTGAGGTAGGGCTTAGAAGATGACGACGTTGATCATGAGAGAGAAGAGAGCAAAAACGTTGTTTTTCCATAGTATTTGGAGTTAATATTTAGAATTCAAATTTATTTTTTTAAAAAAATAAAATTGAACATACAATATAATTTAAATGGGGTAATTTTATGAAAATAAATTTTTTAGAATTTTCGGAAAAAATAATATTAAAAAGTGAAAAAAGTGAAACCAAATAACGTGAAAACACCACAAGATATAACTTTAAGTTGTATTTGATATTTTTATGGCAAAACAAGGATTTCGAAATACGTAAAAATGTATTTCAAAATAAAGTGAATAATATTTATGGTCAAATGGGTCCGAAGTGCCTGTTGAGTTTTCTTTTAAAAGGAAGCGTCTGTTGCATATATTTTTTTTAGCCGGATGTGCCTTTTGAGTTTTTTCTGTAATGTGATAACCTAACATTTTTTTTGAATTCTATTTAAATGAATAATTGAATTTAAAGTTTAAAATGACAAAAAAATGAGGAAAAAGTAAATAGTCATTTTTGTTTTAGAGAGCGCCACGTAGGCGGGACTAAGATTCTCTTTTATATATGAGCGAAGTAATATTTTGTTGATCAACAGGCGTATATTCAAGCTATCCAATTTCATACTACTTAATAACCTTTGAATCATGATCAAGTAATTTATTTTCATATTAACATTTCATTTTAGCACAAATCCACTTTGTTTAGCTTGACGCTATTCCCTATTACCACCAAATGGATGGTATAAGTGCAACATTGATGATGCTTGTAGAAGTAATCCTCATAAAAAATTCCTTTGCTTTTTGTGCACGCAACAGTCTTGGTGATCTAGTGTATGATAAGGCTATGGAATATAGCTTGAGACGGGCTATTCTTGAAGCCTTGAGATATTGTGCCAATTTGCATCTATTCAATCTTATTATGCAAATTGATTCTTTATTTTTGGTGAAATTTAATTGAGAATCAATGGAAATTAACCATCATGGAATGTAGCTCAAGTAGCATAACATTAACAAGATACTCCCATACTTTTAAATATTTCAATCTAAGACAATAACTTTTTCATAACTCAAAAATCAATTTCTCATAAGAAATATCATCTTATAAATAACAAGCTAATAATAATATAGTTTCACCCAAAATATTATTTAATTATTTATTTTCTTCTTTAATTACCATTCCAAACACCAAGAAGAGAAATATTACCACACTATAAAAGGAAATATTCTTCAAGAATTCAATAATTGTTTTTCCTATAATATTGTGCTCAACTACACCATTAGTAATAACAAAATTTTGAAGAATATGACTATTGATAGCACATCTAATAAACACACAATTATATATTTTATAACATTTTTTTAAAAGTCAGATAACATACAAATAACATAACCTTATAACTTTTTTTTAATATAAGATAAACTACTAAGTTTGACTTTTTTTTTCTCCAGATTCTCCAAAAGAACACTTCTATAGCAATACTTAAATAATTCAGTACATCCACAAAGTCAAAATCCTTCTAATTGTGCCATTAAAAAATAAAACCATATATTATAGGAACTCAAAATATCTAATCTTTATCCATAAAGGAGGAAGAGCTTAAGTTTCCAACTTACAGTGCCAGAAGTAGAGGCAACATTTGGTACTAGAATTGAGGAACTAATATTTTTATCTTGAAAATTATCAGGCACAAATAAACTATGGGTACAATACTCATCACATACATAATGTTTTACTTGTTAACACCTTGTCAAACTCAAAAAAGATCATCAAACTTTTTCAAATGATCTTTTAAACATCAAGTTGGTTCAAATATAATCACCTCTATACCACCTCAATAAATTCCAATATTTTTATATGTGAGTTTAATAAAAACATTTTCATTTCAAGAATTTTGAGTATTTCTAGAATCACCAACATAAATAAATCATTCTTCTTCTTCAACTTGGATATAGAACACAAAATTGACTTTGTTGCTTGGTAGCACCAAAGTTCACTACCCAATCTTTCACATATTAGTTACAAGATTCGCTTGAGAAATGATCACAATAATTTATATCATCTACTCGCTCAAATTTACTTTTTGCATAGCGTGATTATAATTTCTCCGAATTTTTTTTCACATTGAGGAGTATATTGACTCAATTTTACCACCCACAAATCTATAAAAATATAAATATATAATATCATCACATACCTTATTATCATGAACACAAAGATGTAATTATTCTCCAAAATGTTGACTTACATAGTATTATTTTCTCCTTGATATTCTACACAACCTGATATTTAGTGAATTTTACTTACGAGTTATCTATGTGTGAAACGGGTTGCCTGACGTGTTTCAATAGAAACAGTAAAGACAGTAAGTAATAAACACGATAGTTTTATGTGAAAAACACCCGGCTCACAAAAGGTGTAAAAAATCATGACATGTATCTCTACAGGATTTAATTCCAACATCACTAAACACATTGAGCCTCTCAACAAAAGATTATAGACTCTGTAATCTAAGAAATTATAAACTCTAATTCCTATTTTTCAATAATCTCCCAGACTGTTGAATCCCACTTCAAGTTCTCCGACTTGAAAATCATATTACAAACTCTTGCAACCCTAGAAATTAAATCAGTTTACAAAACTCTTGCAATCCTAGGAACTAACTCTAATTCCTCAAAACACACAAATCTCCCAAGACTTGTGTTACCAAGTATTCGAGTTATCCCAACTTGAAGACTAAACTCCTAAACCAGTTTATAACACACTGGTACTAAGACAACATGAAGATTACAAATACTCAAAACTAGACTCAAGAACTGTAAAACATAGTACTGTGTAACAGGTTCTTCAATCTGGTTCTTTGATCTGGTTATTTATACTGGTAGCACTTGGATAGGCAGGTAGAACTCTCTCAAATATTATTCTTGTTTATTTGCTCATGTTCTACCTTTTTTTTCTCAGTATGAGTGCATGAATTTCGTTTTGGAAGTCCTTGAGTATTTATAACTATCATTGATCTTCACAATCAAGTAGAGTTTTAACTCCACAAGGATTCCCATACTTCTTGGACACCCTTCTTAAGTGTTGTAGTCAAATACTAACTCACATTCATGCTTTGTACAGACTTTGAGTTCTTACATAAGTAGACTTGTAATTCCACAAGAACTCTCTTCTTTCTTGGACTTTCTTGATTCTTGGACTCTCTTGATTCTTGGGCTCTCTTCTTTCTTGGACTCTCTTGATTCTTGGACTGTCTTGGTCTCAACATATATATACTCCTTAGCATATGTAGACTCTTATCTGATTCGTTCTTTGTGCAGACTTTGAGGTCCTTTCTACTTGAGACTCCTTCGTTTGAAAGAATCCTAATGCAAGTTGGACTCTGCATGATGGTTCAACCAAACTGTGTTGCTTCAGTTTTGACTCACTAGTCTTATGACTTTCGCTCATGGTTTCTTTAGTCTTCTCAGTAAGTGCCAATTTTAAGACATTTGATTTTAGATGCAAATTGGTTAAACCAAGTTGGATGACCTGTTCCTTTAGGGTATAATTTTCTTTGTCAGTTGCAATCTTACAAGTATCCAGATTAATGTATTCAAATTTTAGACTTTCAAGAGCACTGAACAATTGATCCCTATCAGAGGGTTGTTCATGAAAATCATCAATTAGATCATTCATCAAAGAAATAAGTTTCTTTTTAGAGAAGAGATGCAATTTGTCTTTTAGCTTAAGAATACTTACCTCAGAATCTGCCTCTTATTCTTCTAAGTCTGAATCTCCAATTGCAATGAATGCAGTTTCTTCTTCAGAGTATGAATCCCATGCAGCTACCATTGCATAATCTTTCTCTTCCCTTTTCTTAGAGTTAGCCTTCTCCTTCATTTTTGCTTCTTTTTCAGCCCTTTTCTTTTTCTACTCAATTTCCCATAATGGACACTCTTTTTTCATGTGATCCGTTTTTCCACACTTTAAGTATCTAAGCTGAGATTTCTCATTGGACGGGGTTTTGCTACCTGTTCCTTTCCTCTCGTAGCCATTTTCCTTCTTGAAGAACTTTTTAAATTTTTTGGTGATGAATGAAACATGTTCTTCATCTAAATCAGAGTCCTCACAATCAGAATCCTTAAGGGCCAGTGATTTGTATCCACTTTCAACCCTTTTAAAGTTGTCCATGTTCATCTCATAAGTCTTCAGATTTCCCACTAGTTCATCAAGAGTCATCATGATAATGTCCTTTGCTTCTCTTATAGTAGTAACTTTTACATCCCAATTTTCTTTTGGTAAGATCCCTAAGACCTTATCAACTTGTTCTTCAGTTATTATCACCTTTTCTAGTGATGATAGTTCATTTATCAAGGTAGTGAGTCAAGTAATAATTTCATGCAATGCCTTATCATTCTCCATTTTGAAAGTCTCATATTCAGTGAATATCATTGCAATCCTGAAATTTCTTACTTGACTTGTTCCTTCATGAGCATTCACTAGTGCATTCCAGATTTGCTTGGCAGTGGTACAACTTGAGACTCTGTTGTATTCTTCAGGACCTAGTCCACAAATAAGAATATTTTTGGCCTTTGCATTTTTCTTAAGGGAGATGAGATCCGTTGGAGTAAATTCACTTCTCACTTTCTTCACTTGCTCACCTTCATCTATTTTCATAGGGATTTTGGGACCCTCAATGATTCTATCCCATAGCTCATAGTCTTCAGCCTGAATGATGTTTTCCATATGAGCCTTCCACCAGATGAAATGAGATCCATTGAAAAAAGGAGGGCTGATGGTGGATTGTCCTTTACAATGTCCAATTGGTTGTGCAGAATTAATTTTCTGGATCTAATCTTAAGGTGGTAGCCTTTAAATAAGATACCCGCTATGATACCAATTGATATTCTACACGACCTGATGTTTTAGAGAATTTTACTTACGAGTTACCTATGAGTGAAATGGGTTGCCTGACGTGTTCCCACAGAAGCAGTAAAGACAGTAAGTAATGAATATGATAGTTTTACGTGGAAACCACCCCGCTCAAAAAAGGTGTAAAAAAACCACGGTATGTATCTCTAGAGGATTTAACCCCACTTCACTAAACACAATAAGCCTCTTAACAAAAGATTACAAACTCTGTAACCTAAGATATTATAAACTCTAATTCCTATTTTTCAACAATCTCCCAGACTGTTGAATGCCACTTCAAGTTCTCCGACTTGAAAATCAGATTACAAACTCTTGAAACCCTAGGAAGTAAATTAGTTTACAAAACTCTTGCAATCCTAGGAACTAACTCTAACACCTAATAATACACAAATCTCCAAAGATTTGTGTTCCCAAGTCTTCGAGTTATCCCAACTTGAAGACTAAACTCCTAAACTAGTTTATAACACATTGGTACTAAGACAACATGAAGATTACAAATACTCAAAACTAGACTCAAGAACTGTAAAATATAGTCCTGTGGAACAGGTTCTACAATCTGGTTCTTCGATCTGGTTCTTCGATCTAGTTCTTCATACTGGTAGCACTTGGATAGGCAGGTAGCACTCTCTCAAATATTGTTCTTGTTTATTTTCTCGTGTTCTACCTTTTTTTCTCAGTATGACTGCATGAATTTTATTTTGGAAGTCCTTGAGTATTTATAACTATCATTTATCTTCACAATCAAGTAGAGTTTTAACTCCACAAGGATTCCCATACTTCTTGGACTCCCTTTTGAGTGTTGTAGTCAAATACTAACTCTCAGTCATGCTTTGTGCAGACTTTGAGTCCTTACATAAGTAGACTTCTAAAATCCACAAGAACTCTCTTTTTTCTTGGACTTTCTTGATTCTTGGACTCTCTTGATTCTTGGGCTCTCTTCTTTCTTGGACTCTCTTGATTCATGGACTCTCTTGGTCTCCCCGTATGTATACTCCTTATCATATGTAGACTCTTATCTGATTCGTGCTTTGTGCAAACTTTGAGGTCCTTTCTACTTGAGACTCCTTCATTTTAAGGAATCCTAATGCAAGTTGGACTCTTCATGATGGAACCGATAATAGGAACAGGTTAATGTATGTGTTCCACTGTTTTGTCAATCATCAAAATGTACAAGAACCCAACACTCCTTCATCATCTTTTGTACTCCCAAACATGCCTGAACTTTGAAGAGTTCTTTATTCCCAGAGAGAATGCTACACCTTCAATATCGACCGCAGCTAAGTTTGCAGCTCCAACACCCACTAGCCCTTTTTTTCACCCACAACCACAATAGATCTAAAATGCAATTGCTTTCAACTTTTGACAATCATAGTATACTGACTTCTTTAGTTTATTTCCTATTAACCATAATTTTTCTTTTTCTACTTCAAATAAATTTTTTAGTATTTTCCATAAGAACATAGTAAGAAAATATCCTTAAGATTGTTGAAAATTCTTACAGAAAATACTTTGATTATGAAACCTGTCAAAAATTCATATAGCTTGAGGAGTGTGAAAGACACTGTCGTTCTTAAGGATATTTCACTCAATATAGGTGTATCCCTTAGGATTCAACAAGATCTTCTAGTATAAACTAGGAGCATAAAAACTGACAAAGATTTACTAATTGAAAATCCAGCAGAAGAAAATTGAAAGACTAGATCTTTTATCTCTATCTCCAAAGTGAAGTAGAGGGATAAAATATATAGGCCAAGTAATGGAGTCCAACATTCTGGTAGTGAGTGACCTTTCTTATTCAAAATGATCCAAGCCATTAAGGCTTAAATGGTTAATTTGTTGCTATTCTAATCAAGAGATTTAGTCGGTTAATAAAAGAGGATAATGATAATGACAATAAAGAATTGATCTTAATGGCTAGTAAATGATAAAGAAAATATTATAAGATAACATTAATCTTGGGTAGAAATATGTTAATACTTACTTTTGAGATAATTAAAAATGTATTTTTGTTAACAAATTATTAGTACTAATCAAAATCATATGCATTGTGCTTAATGGGAGAGTGTGAACTGAGAATTTACTGATGATACTTGAGCTTGAAATGATAGAGACTCATTGGAGTTTGATTTTAACTTTCTTGAGGACAAGCAAATACTTTAAGTTAGGGGTGTTGATAAGTGGTGATTTTACCACATATTAAGATCTTCTGTCTTATGTTTTTGCATATTCTATCTATAATATGAGGCAATTTATTATGTGAATTACCATTATTTTAGGTGTGGTGAGGCATATAAGGCTTCGGAACAAAGAAAATAAAATTGAGCAAAGAGAGTAAATTATTGTTGTGAAGCTGTCAGGGATGTCGCTCTTGCAAGGAAAGGACCCAGCGGTTCTGCAGCTGCAGAAAAAGCAACGCACAAGCGAAGGAAACACTGTTCCACTGAAGTCACACTTACGAACAAAAAGCCACAGTTGCGGCTATGCACCAGCGAACTAAAGTCGCACTAGCAAGAGCGCAGCTACGCCAAAATGCCATTCCAGCGGAGCTTTGGTATGAACTCCATGATCTCACTTGCGGTATTTTCTCTACCGCAGTGACACCGCACTTGTGATGAAAGTTCTGCAAGTGTGACTGATGATCTTCAGTCCTGCAAGTGCAGCTGACAAGCTTTAGTTCTGCCCAGATTGGTCATTTCACATATCTTATCCCCAATTCACATAAAACTCATCCAGCTCTCTTTGGAATCCATCTTTGGCAAATTCTCAAGCTTAGAGAGCAAGACTCAAGCGTCTTACACCATTGGAGTGAAGATTGGAAGAATTACCCATCAATTCTTAATCCTTTTACTTCCTAATCTTTAACTCTTTATTTTGTATTGAATATATGTGAGTGTAGTTGCTATTATTCAGATTTGGTATTGTGTAGAGATAAACAATATTTGGGTTTGGAATCTCTAACTTGTTATTTTGTAATTAGTTGAATACTTTTTAGTTTATGAAATGGGTCTTTAATTATCTGCTTAATCTTGTGCTTGTATTTCTTTCTAAAAGGATTGATCAACCCTTGGACTTGCCCCATTTGCTTTGGTTGAGCTCGAAAGAGGAAATTGTAGTTGGGTAAAGTTAATTAGCACAATTTGGGGCTTTAAATCTCATCTAATGGATTTGGGCTAGAAATAATAGAATCCAAGTGTTGCCTAAAATTGAAATATATTTTTTGTCACTTAACTAGGTTCCAGAGAACTAGTTGAGAAATAATCGCTTGTGATCAAGATGTATTTGCAGATAATTGAGATTCCTAGGCTAAATTGCTTGATCCATGATTAAATTAGTAGTAGACATTTATTTACAATGGATCTTATTGATATGGATTGATTCTCCATTTCCAAATCCCCTATCTTTCCTTGCTTGTGAGGTTCATTGATCACTTTATCCATTATCTAGTTAATTGTATCTTTGTTTGTTTCTAAATCGAAAACCCCCAAAATATTTTATCATTTTGAATTTGGATAAGAGTAAGTGGTTGTAATTCATTACTTTCTCAATTGCCTTTACGTTGTTCAATGTGGGATCGACCCCGACTCTAAGCTAGGTAATTATATTGCATACGATCGTTTACACTTTCTCTTGACCGAGAGGTAGATTTGAATGATATCAATGTTTCAGTTGTCTTGAAGTTTTGGGTAGTTCTTTACTTAGTTGGTTTTTTCTTGAACAACAGACTTAAATTCAAGCTATCCAATTTCCTACTACTTAATAATCTTTGAATCATGATCAAATAATTTATCAAAAGAATTTGAAATAATTCACAGAGGAATGACTCAAAGAATCAAAGAAGTAAGCTCTGATACCATGTTATATAAGCTGAATGAATGCTCTCAAATGGAGAATTCTTCCATTTTAAATAGAAAGAATTCTGATTTATATGCCTAAAAATATGCTATTTTCACCACATAATATCTGTTATTCCTAATTATAATATCTTTGAATATATGCTACACTAATTCCTAATATCTTCTACATATGAAAATGAATTGACACCAAAATTACACAAATATTTAGAGCTAATTACGTAAATATGTACAACTATTAAAATCTGTCTAATCATGCTAACAAGATCATGTGGATGATATCCTGAATGAGGAAGACCGGAAAGTATCCCAAACAGGAGAGGACCACAATGAAGAAATTCGAACAAGGATTATTCAAAATGAAGAAGTCCTAAAAGAGGAAGTTCAGACTGAAATCCAGATAGAGGATTAGATGGGTCATGGTAAACAAGAAGACATAGGAAAGGGTCACAATTGCATTATATTTGAAAAGATATTTTATATAATATTTGGGTAACTCATGCAAGAAACAAATATTCTTCCAACTCTTGAAAAGTTAAACGAGAATTTAGAGATGCTTGAGATGAAAGAATAAGTACTCTTAAAGAAGGTTTTTGTGGAGGTTAAAAATACCAAAAAGTTTATAATTCAAGCTTAATTAACTACCCTGTGGTGATTCATTGAAGCTTGTGGAAATTATCATCAACATCATTGCTTGTCAATGGATCAAGAAATTCAAGATAAGGGGGCTTCTTATGAAGCAAAGAGAAGAGAGAAAACTTCATCCAAACAAATGCAAGATAAGCAGAGACACTTCAGACAATCAAGAGTAGAGGAAAGTCTTTTTGATAACAAGAACTAGAAAATTACAAAAATTAGAATGATTCAAAGACCAAAAGATTGTGCAGGTACGAATTGCAGCATTATACAACATTTACCTGGACAGATAAGTAATCCAAGTAGAGATGCTCTGTAGCAGGAAAAAACTAAAAAATTATCAAGATCATATTTTCTTACCTTCTTCAAAGATCTTGTATATTTCATAAGTGAATGTTTTACAAGAAAATGGGAATTTCTTAAAGAAATAGACTATATAACGTGGATAAAGTCAAAGGATCTTAACATGGAGATTTAATTTGAATACGATGTAACATATTTGAGAGATTACTTTTGTTATTTAAATATGATAAAAATAGTAATTTTATCTCAGTAATTTTGTTTAAATCAAATTGAGAATTTAATTGGGATGGAAGGTGTACTAGTTCTTAAATGTTTTTACACTTATATTATGTTTCACGGAACATTGGGTAAAACTCTAGTGTACTTGCTAATGAACATAAATTTAATGGATCTTTTTCCCATAGAGTTTTTTGTCTTTTTAATATCTTCTTATAATGTGACCTATTAAATTCAGGAATATTTTAATTTATGGTAATTTAATCTAGTGCTTCAAACCACTTGTAAAGAGAATATCAGTTATATTGTAAGGAGTAATGGATTAGATTGCAGAGAACAGTTGGTCAACCATTATGCTAGGAAGATTAATGAAATATAACATATGGTAGGAAACTGATCTCTCCACATGTACGCTAAAAATAGATATGCAAAAAGCATATGACTCGGTAGAATGAGTGTTAATTGAAAATTTGCTCAACCTTTTCCAACAACAGCTCCTTAGACAAGAAGACTCTTTGCCTCTTTTCCTGTTTTTGATTTGACTAGAGTAAACTAATCATCCAACTAGGATCTACTGATGACCTACTTTTATTTTGTAGAATACTGGTGGAGAAATATGGGTAAAGGAAGAGGGACTTGCATATGGTGTTCATTGACCTTGAAAAGTCTTATGACAAAGTTCTGAGGGATGTCCTCTGGAGGTGCATGGAGGCTAAAAATGTACCAGTAGCTTACATTAGGGAGATAAAGGACATGTATGATGGGGCCAATGCTCAGGTTAGAACAATATGAGGAGACTCATAGCACTTCTCAGTCGAGATAGGGTTGCACTAGGGATCAGTTCTTAGCCCTTTCCTATTTTCCTTGGTGATGGATGAGTTGATTCAGTCTATTTAAGATGAGGTTCCATGGTGAATACTATTTCCAGATGACATAATATTGATTGATGAGACCCGGGATGGATTTAATGTTAGGTTTGAGGTTTGGAGACATCGCTAGAGTCAAAAGGGTTCAGGTTGAGCATAACTAAACTGGAATATTTTGGAGTGCAAATTCAGTGATGCGAGTCATGAGGCAGGCGTGGAAGTGCTGTTTGATACACAACCTATCCCCAAGAAATAAAGTTTTAAGTATCTTAGGTTTATAATTAAGGAAAGTGGGGGCATCGATAATGATGTCACACATCGCATTGGTGCGGCATGGATGAAGTGGAGGCTTGCCTCTGGAGTCTTGTATGATAAAAACGTACTACCTAGCTTAAAGATAAGTTCTAGAAAATGGTGTTAAACCATCTTTGTTTAATGGAGTGGAGTGCGGGCCAGTTAAGCACTCCCATTTTCAGAGGATGCACGTTGTGAAGATAAGGATGGTGAGATAGATGTTTGGGAATACTAGGAGTGACAAGATTAGGAATGAGGTTATCCAGGATAAGGTGGGAGTGGCCTCTATGGAAAATAATATGAAGGAATTGAGACTGCGATGGATTGGGCATATGAAGAGGAGGTGTGCAAATGCCCAGTTAGGAGGTGCAAGAAGCTGGTTATAACGGGTACACAGAGAGGTAAAGGTAGACCTAAGACGTATTCGGAAAGGTGATTAGACAATATATGGTGCAACTTTTTGTTACCAAGGACATACTTTAGATAGTAAGGTGTGAAGGTTGTGTATTAGGGTAGAAGGTTAGTAAGGGCTAGAGTGTTGTATTTTTTTTAGAAGGTTTAGGGTCGTTGGTGCCTGTCTTACTATTAGTCGCACCCTTGCTTTTAATATCTATCATCATATGTTGTTTCCTTATTGTCTACTATGCTTTCTTCACTATTTTCTCCTTCTGGTACTTGGATTTGTTGCACTTGAGCCGTGGATCTCTTGGTAACAACCTCTCTACCTCCACGAGGTAGTGGTAAGGTTTGCATATAATCTAACCTCCCCACACCCTACTTGTGGAAATTCACTGGGTATGTTGTTATTTGTCGACCTATTTTGGTGAAATGGATACAATAACTCAGCTACTCATTTTGGTAGAGTGGTTACAATTATCCAAATTATAATGCATAACATAGTGTCACGATCTAAACCACCATGAGTGGCACCCACCCGAACCCCCGGATGAGCGAACCCATTATCACTATAACACTTAGTGAAACTAACAACTAAAAACCAATTGTATCAAATTAAATTGTTATTCACAACCAAAAACTTCTAAAACAATAAGGTTCTGCAGAAATCACCCTAGAAACTGAAAGTCATCATACCAAAACATCTACAAAATGTCTAGAAATGGGGATGCAAGTCCAAAAATAGAGAGTTAAGTCTAAAACAAGTGGACTAATTCTAAACTGAAAGAAACCATTGTAGCCCGAAGGAAGAAGCTAACCCTTGGAATCTCGAATCGCTGGGACTAAATCTGAGGTTACGTTGGAGTCACTGTAATATGTCCTGTACTCATAAAAGGAAAGCAAGTACAAAATCAGTACACAAGCACAGTGTACTAGTAAGATCATCAACGAGCTATAACAAACAATATATGAAAAATAAACCAGAACTGAGTAAAGCAGTACAAACATGTAAAATAGCCAGTAACATATTTCCAGACTTTCAGTCTACCTTCTAACTTATCAACCATATGAAACACGTTCAATATCCATTTTAAACAATGAAAAATTACAAATAACACCTTACACTTTTTACATTACCTGTACCAACTAAGGATCCCTATACCAATAGCTAAGTGCTAACATGCAATGCCCGGCCCACCTAGGAACCAACCGCATATTTAAGTGTAACAACTAGGCCTCTCAAGGAAAAAAATGCACAATCACAATTTCAAAATCAACCCCGTCCTCTCATGGAACCATAAACAAATACAATCAACAATGTATATTTAAACTCATATCAAAAGTGGTACTCGAGCCAACTAATATAGAACCTGTACCAGGCATGGTACCCGAGCCAACCAATATAGAACCTGTACCAAGCATGGTACTCGAGCTAACCGTTAATATCCCATACCATGCATAATACCTGATCTAACCAATAAAAATATATATATCTCGTACTAGGTGTGGTACCCCAGCCAACCAATGTCACACACAATCCAATAGTCAATATTTAAATAAATGAAAACACATTTGTAACACCAATAGGCAACAACCATGTTTATTTCACATAATTGACACCCCCATACTTAGATATTCATAACTTCCTTCCCTAGGCATGCAAGCACATCCATCACTAATAAAAAGTTACATGTACACACATTGCATTTGGAAAGACAATAATCATCATCTACCTCGAATAGCTTGAAAACTCTACCGGGCTGGAGCCTTCTCATTTTCCGTATCTTTTGCTCATTCTTGGTCTAACAATGATTACAAATATATTAAAATCAGTCCAATGCCCTAACATTACTGGGATTATACTTAAATCCTAATTCAAGGCCAACCCATTATCATTCCACCCATCCCAGGGCTTTTCCACCATTAATTCACCTAAAAACTATAATATAACGGTTACATTAAGCAAATAACGGTGATTTAAACATGAATATGTGATAATAAACATAACCCAAGAAATAAACAACCTAAAATCCCCTTTTTCCCCAGATTCTACATTTATAGGTTAATCCAAACCTTTCCCCAAGCCCGTAATTAATGATTCTACTGTGTAGGAATCATAGTACTAAGTTAGGGGAGCAAAATCCTTATCTCTAGGATGAAATTTGGTGGAAAAATGCCTTGGAATCGCCAAATCACCACTGCCCTTCCCCAAAACGTATTTGACAAATTTTGAATGTTTTTGGAGAAGTTTTTTCATTTACCCTGACTTATTCTGCTATAGAGGTCTATACACTGCTATAGCGGCATCGCCGTAGCAGAATCGACCGCTATGGAGATGCTGACCAGTGTTGACTTCTGCTACAATGGGAATTTCTCTTCTATAGAGGAAGCCATTATAACGCAGTGTCAACTGCTATGGTGGTTGACACAGGATTGAACCTTGAAAAGTTCCCTAAAAGTGCCATTTTACAACACAATTCAAATCCTGACATTCTAAAATCACCCCTTCACGTCAACTTTGGACTCCTTAAGATCTTGGCTAACAGAATAACTAGCTCGAACTAATATATATTACCCAAACCTCACCCGAATTTCTCTAGACTATACCTCACTCAGAATCCATTCGAGACTAGCCTAGTCTATATTTTCCAACTCCCTAACTCGGAAGTTTTCTAAACCAAAACATAGCACAAAAGGTTCACCCATAACATCAGAACAGGTCATTACAACAGATACTAATTTACCCATCATTTGTTCTCGAATGATCAAACCCAAAAAAAGAGATGATTTATAAAAGAGGGAAAGTGTAGTACCTGAATCATCAAACAAGTAAGGGTACTTGTCCCACATGTCCTTCTTGGTTTTCCAAGTAGCTTCCTCAATCAGATGATGCTTCCATTGAACTTTTATCGACCTAATCTCCTTTGTCCTTAATTTCTAGACATCCGAATCAAGAATCCCAATTGACTCTTATTTATATTGAAGATTCTTGTTTAGAAAAATAGAATCTCATTTGATAATATATTCCTCTTACCCATGGTATCGCTTCAGCATAGAGACGTGGATGACTGGATGGACTCTGGATAAACTGGATGGCACTGCTAACCTATAAGCCACTGGCACTACAATCTCGAGAACCTCGAATAGACCGATGTACCGAGGGCTAATATTGCCCTTCTTGCCTTATCGGATTACCCCCTTCATTAGTGACACCTTCAACAATACCAGTTCACCAACTTGCAATGCCATATCCCTTACCTTACTATCTGCATACTCTTTCTGCCTGCTTTGGGGTACTAGCAACTTGGTTTGAATTCTCCTCACTTTTTCCCGAGCCTCCCTCACCAAGTCCACGCCCAAAGGTTTCACATCACCTCCCTTAAACTACCTTATGGGTGATCTACATCCTCTCCCATAAAGTGCCTTGAATAGTGCCATGTCAATACTGGCATGATAGCTGTTTTTGTATGAGAACTCACACAACGGTACAAACTTGTCCTAGTGACCCCAAAAATCAATCACACATGCTCTTAGTATGTCCTCCAATACCTAGATTGTCCTCTCTAACTGACCGTCTATCTGAGGATGAAATATTGTGTTGAAAGTGAGTTGGGTGCCCAACTCTTGAACTTACCCCAAAACTTAGAGGTAAACTGTGTACCCCTGTCTGAAATGATGGAGAGTGGAACCCCATGCAACATCATAATTTCCTTAATATAGATCTTGGGCAACTATTATGAGTTATAATCCACTCTGACTAGAGTAAAATGAGCTGATTTGGTGAGACGATGACCCAAATAGAGTCATACTTCCCCAAGGTCTTAGGAAAACCCACCACAAAATCCATAGCTATCATTTTCCACTTCCACTCGGGAATGGGCATCCTCTAAAGCAATCTACAGGCCTTTGGTGTTCATATTTAACCTCTGGATAGTTCTGACACTCTATGTCCCTTTTCATCCCAGGTCACCAATAAAGTTGGCACAAGTCCCGATATATTTTGGTTATGCCCGGATGAATCGAATACCACAAACCATGAGCCTCTGCAAACATATTCTGGATCAAGTCATCAACACAAGGAACACAAATCCTCCCCCAGAAGCTCATCGCCCTGCCAAAATCTAATGTGGCATCCCTGGACTCTCCGTATATCACTTTGCTCTGAAGCTTGTTCAATTGTGCATCCTGAAACTGTTTGGCTTTAATTTTCTCTATGAACGTGGGTTTAACGTCAATACAGGCCAACACACCACCCTATTCTGAGATTCCCAACTGTATGAATTTAGATTCTAGTGCCCAAATATCCCTAGCCAAGGGTCATTTGGACAACCCCAAGCAAGCCAAATTGCCCATGCTAACCGCTTTCCAGCTCAATGCATCTGCCACCATATTAGCCTTGCTCGGATGATACTGGATGGTCACATCATAATCCTTCAACAACTTCATCCACCTTTTCTGCCTCAGGTTGAAATTCTTTTGAGTAAATATATGCTTCAAGCTGCTATGGTCTGTGAACACTTGACACTTGACACTATAAAGGTAGAGCCTTCAAATCTTTAGTGCAAAGACCACTGCTGCCAACTCCAAATTGTGGGTTGGGTAATTCTTCTCATGGGGCTTCAACTGCCTTGACGCATAAGCTATCACATTCCTGTCCTGCATAAACACAACACCAAAACCCAAATGTGAAGCATCATAATACACAATGAAATCTTTACCTTCAACCACCAATGATAGAATGGGAGTTGTAGTAAGAAGTGTTTTAAGCTTTTGTGTCAGGCCCTAAGGTTACGCCCCAGACATAACATGGGACCTGGGACCACAAGTGCCCCAAGCTAACCCTTGGTCATAGCATAACTCAGGTATATCAACTAGGCATAGCGGAAGCATATTAAGAATTAGATAACTCAATCCATAAGATAAACATCAAGAGGAACATGATTTGAAAGAGACCTGAATAATGTCTATGTTTGAAAAGCCTCTACGCATGACATAAGGAGTTTCTAGGACAATACCCTAGCTAACTCAAGGTACAAAATTAAATAACCAACAAGTAGCTAGAATCTTAACTAGCCCTCAAACAATGAGGACTCACCAACACTGACTGGAAATGGCCTGCGGTCTCTAGCCACGTGCCTGAGGGAGGGAACCTTAATTTGCATCATCAAGACGATGCAGCGCAATATATGCGTCAGTACTATAGGATGTACTGAGTATGTGAGATATGCATGATTATGATAAAATATACTTAAAACATGCTTAAAATAAACTCTTTCGAAATAAGTGATAACAGAAGGAATTATCAAGATATAAGACAAAATCATAAAGTAAAGTCAAGATTCAAAGTAAGGTATCATATAACTTCATAACTTGGAAATAATCATGTAGGAGTTTATCTTAACCGACATAAACCATGCTGAGCTACATAGAGTCCAGTGTCATGCACCTATACTAAAAAAAGGTTTTCCTAACCGTCCAAGGTTAGAACCATATTCATAAGGATCCTTTCATAAGCCACGGAGGGCAACCTGCGGTGGCAATGTAGTTTTGGACTTGGGTTATCTAGAACCCTTATCACTCAGTGCTAAATACTACTCCCAAAACATATAATGTGTGCTCACATACATGTGACATATCTAGATTTCAAAGATTGTTCATAAATATGTTCATAACCCGGATCTTTATACTACTCACGGACCTTGGTTTTAGAAAATTATTTATGAGCATTGATGGTATATCGGGTGTCTTTTCTTTCATAATAGTTCATAACTTGAAAATTTGCAAGGCACTAGTTCAATTTCATAATAACATATATTTTCATAAAACATAGGAACTAGGCATGCACTTGCTTGAAATTCATGAAAACATGCCATCAAATACCCAATTTACTTGAATCAACTTATGTATGTAGAATTTGCCATAATTAGACTTCAATTTGAAATAGGAGTTCATATGTAAGAACCCATGCAAAATTATGCAATTTAGTAGTAATTTCATAATAAGATCACGAGAAGGCAATTTATAGCAAAACCCATAAGAATTGGGTAAGAACTCTAATATGAAAGTTCATGAAATAAAAATAAAATTAGGGGTTTTTAGGCACAAGGGTGAAAGGAACCCATTGTTGAATACCCACATACCTTGATTGAAGCTAACCCACTTGAAATTGAAAAGAAAGGAGACTTGATCTTGGAGCTTGAGACTTGGAGCTTGAAGGAGTTCTTTTCCTTTTTGGGAGATGAATGATGATTTGAAGAGGTACTTAGGCTAATGAGGGTGAAAACCCTTCTAAAAGTAGTCAAATTGACCTCATTTAGGAGTTAAAAGGGTGGGTAATTATAAAAATACCCCTAGGACTTAATTTAGAAAAATATGTTTTAAAACTCGGCTTCAGGTTCCACGGGTCCCTTCCATGGACCGTAGAACTCATCATGGCTTATGGACTTGTGTCGATGTTCCTGAGCCAAAATTTCAGGCTGCGAATAACTTTCTACGGACTAACAGGCCAACCCGTAGAAACTTCTACGAGTCATGGAACCAATTCGTGGTTCCAGGGGAAATGTCCACTCTCTATCTGATTTCCATGGGTTGGTACCACGATCCGTGGAAACATCCACGAACTATGAAACTGACCCTTGGTCCTCAGACCTGAGGGTGGTCTGCAAGACTGGATTCACGAGTCCTTTCCACAACTCGTGGACTTGACCCGTGGTCCCGAGAAGTTTAAAATTCTGCAAGTTTTGAGTTAAAAGCTGAATCAATTTTTGAGGTGTTACAATATCTCCCCCTTGGGATCATTCGTCCTTGAATGAAGACTAAGCAAGGAAAACTAGAGAGAACGACAACCAACCAACAACAAAACATGGAAACTAAGGAATAAACATGAATACTGAACTTTTCAACCTAAAACATGACTGAATCAACTTCGAGAATATGAATGCATGCTAGGATCATGAGAGGAAAACTGATGGAATAGAATCGGAGGAACATACTAAGGAGAAAACTATTACCTCAAGATGAAATGGAATAGTAAGGGAAGATATGAGGGTACTTGGCTTTCATGGTTGCTTCTGCTTCCCAAATAGCTCTCTCAACAAGTTGATTCCTCCAAAGAACTTTTACGGAAGTGACTTCTTTGTTTCTCAACCACAAAATCTGACGATAAAGAATCTCCACGGGAACTTCCTCATAAGTGAGACTATCCTTCACACCCACATCCTCCAAAGGGACAATCAAGGTCGGATCACCAACACACATATTCAACAAGGAAATATGGCAAATCTAACTCATAAGCAACGCTACCAAATCTCTTCAGAATCTGATAAGGATCTACAAAATGGGAACTAAGCTCCTCTTTCTTGCCAAATCTCCTCACACCCTTCATGGGTGACACCTTCATAAAAACCCAATCATCAACCTCAAGTTCCGATTCCCTTCTCCTCACATCCGTGTATAATTTCTGTCGACTCAGAGCGGCCTTCAACCTTTCCCTAATAAGTTGAACCTTTTCCATAGTCTCATGAATTTAATCTGGACCAATCAAGGCTGCCTCACCTACCTCAAACCAATCGATAGGATACCTACACCTCCGATCATAAAGTTCCTCATAAGGATCCATCTGGATGCTAGAGTGAAAGTTGTTGTTGTAGGAAAACTCAATAAGAGGTAAGTGATCATTCTAATTACCTTTGAAGTCAATCACGCAATCCCTCAACATATCCTCCAAGGTATGAATAGTACGGTCTTCCTGGCTATTCATCTATGGGTGAAAAGTTGTGCTAAGCTTCACCTGAGTACCAATACCTCTATGAAATGATCTCCAAAACTGGGAGGTAAACTAAGTACCTTTATCTGAAATGATAGACAAAGGAACACCATGCAATCTGACTATCTCCCAGATGTAGAGTCTTGCATAATAATCCGTTGAATCAATAGTCTTGACCACTAGGAAGTGGGCTGATTTGGTCATCCTGTCGACAGTCACCCAAATGGAATCATGTTGCCTTCGAGTATGAGGCAAACTTGTAATGAATTCCATATTTATCGCTTCCCACTTCAAAGTAGAAAGGTCAATATCCTGAGTTATGTCACCCAGTCGCTGATGCTCTACCTTCACTTGTTGACAGTTGGGACACTTAGCAACAAAACTGGCCATGTCCCTCTTCATACCATTCCACCAATAGTATTTTCGTAGATCACGATACATCTTTGTGGCATCAGGGTGGATAGAATACCTGGAACTATGAGCCTCAGTAAGAATCTGCTGTCTCAACCCATCTACATCTGGCACACACAATCGACCCTGATAATGAAGCACACCATCTCCCCCTTTGGAGAAAACCTTAACTCTTTGCTGATGGACTGCACCCTTTAGTTGAAGAAAAATAGGGTCACCGTCTTGCTTTGCTTTTACCTTAGCTACCAGATATGATTCAGAACCATTTTGAACAATAACACCACCTTCTGTCGAGTCCATAAGGCGAACTCCCAACCAAGCAAGCCTATGAACCTCCTTAACCAATTCCTTCTTTCCGTCTACAATTGAAGACACACTACCCATGGACAACCTACTAAGTGCATCCGCTACAACATTTGCCTTACCCGGATGGTAAAGCACGCTCATGTCATAATCCTTAAGAAGTTTAAGTTATCTCCTTTGACGAAGGTTCAATTCCTTTTGAGTGAACACATACTGAAGACTCTTATTGTAACACCCTAGAAATCCTAAGCTAATACCCGAACCATTTTCCATGAGTCTAATGATAATTTTCCTAGTGTGGTCAGTGCTTTAAATGTGAATCATATTCATAAGAGACTCCTATAACCTATATAAGTTGAAAGCAGCTCAACCAAATGAGTTTTCTTCTAAGACTAAACTAGGGTCAACTTCAAACGATCATTTCTCCTAAAATATAAAGAGATACGTGGACTAGTACCCACCAAATTAAAGGTATTCGAATTATCTTTCCAACACCACCAACATCTTATTAATCTGAGTCCGGAGTAAAACGTTATGGGTAGTTTACTATAGTGCTATCAGTGATGACGGATCGGATAACGGGTCCGTACTTTGAACGACGGGTACGTACTTTCAACCTTGATTGCTGAACTGAACACTGAAATTTTTATTTTTAAAACCACTGGTTGGTTGACGGCCCATAGATCAAAACCACGGTCCGTAGATTGACCTGTGGTTTGTCAAAAATCAGCTTTTCTTCCCTAGATTCCACTGACTTGACGGGTCATCATTTTAAATGACGGACCATCCTGTAACTCGTGGAATAAAGTTCCAGTAGACTCTCAAAAGTGATTTCTAAAATCACAGATAAAATGATGGTCCGTCATTTACTTTGACAGTTCGTACACTGACCTGTAATTCCTGAAGCTGAGTCATTTCATTAGTTTTTCCAAGCTTAAGTCCAGGGGTATTTTTGTAATTTTCTACTCTTTTTACTCCTATACTAGGTCATTTTAAGCCTATTTAGAAGGGTTTTTATTCCCACTTGGCATAAGTTATCTCCCATTCTTCCAAACAAGTTTCAAGAGAGAAAAAAAAAGAGTTTCATCCTCTCAAGCTTCAAGATAGGGTTTCAAGCTCCATAGCAAGGGATCCACTCAAAGTATCCAAACTCCAAGTCAAGTGTCCCAAGTCTTTTCCATTGAAGTTGGTTAGCTTCACCTAAGGTATGTGGGTATTCAATAAGGAATTCCTTCACCCTTATGCCCAAAACCCCAATCTTCTAAATTGAACTTATTGATTTCTAAACTAGGGTTCTTACTCAATTCTTATGGGTCCTTCTAAAATTATTTCCTCATGATTCTTCTATGGACTCTAACTCTAAATTGCATGATTTTGCATGAGTTTTTATGAGTGGTTTCTTATTCATGATTTTACGGCCAATTCTTATTTTGATTTATGAACTCATGAAACTAGGGTTTTGATCTAAAATTGAGGAAAGTTTATGAAATCAGTTTCTATGTTTAAATTTATGGTTTTCTTTTGATTACTCATAATTTAAGTATGATTCTCTATTTGGTTTTAAAAGCCCAAGCATGAAAGTTGATTTATAGCATGAAACTATGAAATTGCATGTTTTCAACAGGAACTTGGCATGATTAGATATCATGGCCTTTATGAATTTATGAAATTACATGCCAAATTCTTCAAGTATGAATTTAGAAAGAAAAGTATGTTTTTGAAATATGGCTATGATAAGCTTTATGAACTATGATATGAAATTTTCATGATACCCGATGTGTTTTCATGCTTTATGTATAAGATTTGGCATGAGAGTATGCCCTTATGAATAAGATTTTGCATGAGAGTATGCCTTTATGTTTATGAGCTACACGTGCATATTTTAGGAGTAGTATTTAGCACCGAGAGGATGGGGTGAGAGTACCCTTAGTCCCATAAACTACGTTGCCAGCGTAGTTCATGATATGATATGATATGTGCCTTAAAGTCTTATGAGAGTCGATCCACGTCTTTATGTATGGTGTCCTTACCTTAGCGGGGCATAGGACAACTTTTCCAACTATGGTTATATAGTTGGGTATGGTGACTGTTTCTTTGGCAGGTTTCAAAGTCAGCTTTACTAACGGGGGTTATATAGTTAGATTCTAGGTAGCTCACGTGGTCTCATATCAGTTACAAGAAACTCCCGTATGTTATGTTTTCAAGTTTTCTAAGCATTATGAACTTTCTTATGAAATTGAAGTTGGCTTTTGCCTTATGATTTGATTTCTACTATGATATCTTCTCATGATCTTTACTATGCATGGATTTACCTAAATACGTTTTAAAGCATGTTTCACTCTATTTATGCATTGCTCATATACTTAGTATATTCCATAGTACTAACACATATTCGTTGCATCCTTTGATGATGCAGATTCAGGTGTCCCTTCATAGTTTTGTAGCTAGAGTTCCCAGCCACTCATGCTCAACTTTGGTGAGTCCATATAGTGTGAGGACTAGGGTTTATTCTAGCTTTTCTATGTCTCCTTGCCTTTCAGATTGTTGAGTTAGTTGGGGTACTGTCCCATCAACTCCTTAAGCTAGTTTAGAGGCTTTCAGACATAGATGTTATGAGGTGATCTTTGAGTTGTATTTCCTATTCGACTCTCTATTTATGATATGTCTCCCTATTTCGGATTTCTTTATGATGCTTCCGTTCCATTTTCCTTTACATTCTTGAGAATGCTATGACCAAAGGTTAAGTTGGGATCCTTGTGGTTCCAAGTCCCATGATACATCTAGGGGGTAACCTCGGGGTATGAAAAACTTGGTATCAGAGCCTTAGGTTCAAGAGTCCTAGGATGTCTAAAAGCCGCACTAAGTAGAGTCTCTTACATGGGTGTGAAGTGTGCCACACCGATGAGAGGGAGGCTACGAGGTGTTTTAGGAAAAACTTCACTTCTTCATGTTCACTATTGTGCGATTGAGTTTGACTCTACTTACCCTTCTAATCCATTCCTTATGCATTCCAGATAATGTCTCCACGAAGAAACCCCATGAGAAATGCTAATCCAACCACTCTAGATCATGATATTACGAATGTAGAATTTCGTGAAGCCATCTGTATATTGGCTCAATCCATGACAGCTCAGTTGAATGAGAAAGAGAAACTAAAGAAGATGAAGAGAAAGAACAAAAATACCAGAACATGGAACCAATCGTCTTCTCAGCAGAGGTCATCCGGACCAACCCCATCTTCAGTTAGCACACCTTTCCTCGATTCTCATTCGTGTCACCATAAGGCTCCGAAGACCTTGAGGTACCCTCGTTATAGTAGTTGTGGTAAGTTACATTTAGGTGAGTTCCTTGCAGGCTAGGAGGGGTGTTTTAGGTGTAGTCAATTAGGCCATAGGATCAGGAATTGTCCCTCATCTAAGTGGAGCAACTATGATGTTTAGCTCCAAAACCAATTCCTTTCATTGTCTAGCCAGGTGGGTCAGGGTATTCCTTCAGAAGTTTAATCAGGCAAGTCATTAGATTTCCTTCCTTTATGAATCCATAGTCCTTGGACCCCTATTGTGGTTTGGGTGGTGAGTTGTCTTAACTTAGAACAAAGTGAAGATAGAAGGGTTGAGGCCTAGACTTTTAGGCGAAGGAAGATCTTAGACCATAGAAGGAAGTGGGTATTCGGGCTAGATTCTGGAGTAGTGTATGTTCTGTTAAGGTAAACATCATAGTTCCTTTGAGTGGTTGGTGAGAGGTCCATAGACTTAGAAGGGTAGTATGAATCTAAGGGGGAGATGGCAGGATGTTGAATCGGTCAGATGTTGGAGGCTCAGGTGGTTATGTCGTTGGGTGTTAGAACAAAGTTAGGAGGAGAGGCAGAAGCTTATTTCCATCCTAGCATCCTAAGTATACTCCCGTCATTACGATACCATTTGCATGCCTTGGGTGTCAGCGCCATGGTTCTATTTCAGTTTATGCACTACATCAAGATTCATGCTCATATTCAGTTTTTAGAATGACAAGTGATTTCTTCAGACAATGACTCTACTCTTACTATGCGAGTCTATGAATCCCAGCTTTATGGCTCGAGGTCCGTTATGTATGTAAACTCATGTATCGTAGTATGCTCAGTTATGTTTGCTCAGTCAGTCTTCAGAAATACCTCAATGGATAATCAAAGCATGTTACACCATGTATAAGCTCAGACCTAATTCTTGAAACGATTCACGCTTATAATTTACTTATTCTAAAGCCCTGTGATCTTTGCCTTTGATGATGAGGGGTGGTGATCCCCACTAATTCATGTCTTACGTGCCTAGTATATGAAGTGCTCATGCCTATTGCGCTCAATTCCCCAAGCCTCACCTTGAGTGGCTTGATCACGCTAAGTATAAGTTAAGATCAATCTGTAATCCTTTATTCGTGACGCTCCTGCTCTTTTCTTTCAATGGTTCTGGTGTATGATGTTATAAGTTTTAGGGGAGAAGGCCTTGTAGTAGCCTAGCTGGGAGGTAGCAGATTTCTTTTCCTTGTTAGTGTACTTGTTCCACCTTAACTTCTAGATGTGGGTGAATTATGATGTACGAATTATTCATGCAAAATAGTTAGATGAGGAAGTTTAGTATGTCCCTATGTAGAAGTTCTTGAATTTGTGATTCCTAGTTATGGTAGGAAAGAGGAGAGAAGTCTTAAATAGGGTAAGCTACGAAACCATAGGGTGACCATAGTTATAAGCTTGAATATCGTGATGGGATACATGTGGATAATTATTTTGCACAACTAGTGACCCTTTGGTTGGGAGCCCTAGGTTAGTTAGTTGTTATGATATGAAGGAATACTATCCTTAGAAGAAGTTCTAGATGCAAGAGATATAGTCAAGAGAGATTTGAATGTGGAGAATCTGGTAGTTAGACTCAGATCTTAGTACTTTTATGTGCGCTGTTGAGGTTGTTAGTTGCAAATGGTAGGAGTGGTATTCAGAAGAGAATAGTTTCCCCGTATATCTAACTCTCTCAGCTTGGTGTCCCTTTTGGTTAACTGTGAGTTCTAGAGTATGTTTGTTCTGTATGAGATTTAACTGAGTTCCTAGTCTCATCGAAGACAAACTATCATATTGGGTATCCAGTTCCTGTCCCATTAGCTGATCTTACATTCCCAACATGTATACGTGTCTCATGAAACCAGCTCAGTTTTTATTTCAATCAGAAGTCGATTAGCACGATAGTACTTCATCTTTTAGAACTCAGTTGAAGGAACTACTTGGGAAGCAAAATCATCCATGAAGGTCAAGTAACCTCATCCTTTTCTTTTCGATACAGTATAATCTTGAGGAAGTAGTTCCACCCTTAGTATGTCCATCCGATTCTATTTCAGCAGTTTCTCTCATGATCCTAGCATGTATTCATATTTTCGAAGTTTATTCAGCCATGTTTTAAGTTGAAAAGTCAAGTTTCATGTTGATTCTTTGGTTTTCATGTTTTGATGTTTGGTTGCGATGTTATCTCTCTAGTTTCTCTTGCTTAGTCTTCATTCGAGGATGAATGATCCTAGAGGGGGATATTGTAACACCCCAGAAATCCTAAGCTAATACCCAAACCTTTTTCCACGAGTCTAATGATCATTTCCCTAGTGTGGTGAGTGCTTTGGATGTGAATCATGTTCATAAGGGACTCCTATAACCTAGATAAGTTGAAAGCACCTCAACCAAATGAGTTTTCTTATAAGACTAAACTAGGGTCAACTTAAAATGATCATTTCTCCTAAAATATAAATATTTAGGTATCCTAGTACCCACCTAATTAAAGTTATTCGAATTATCTTTCCAACGCCACCAATCTCTTATTAATCAGAGTCCGGTGTAAAATGTTATGGGCAGCTTACTGCAGTGTTGTCAGTAATGACGGATCGGATGACAGGTCCATACTTTGAACGACGGGTCCGTACTTTGAACGCAGGGTACGTACTTTGAACCGTGATTGCTGAACTGAACACTGAAATTTCCATTTTTGAAACCACTGGTTGGTTGACGGCCCGTAGATCAAAACCACGGTCCATAGATTGACCCGTGGTTTGTCAAAAATCAACTTTTCTTCCCTAGATTCCATTGACTTGACGGGTCGTTATTTTAAATGACGGACCATCCTGTAACTCGTGGAATGAAGTTCCAGTAGACTTTCAAAAGTGATTTCTAAAATCACGGATAAAATGATGGTCCGTCATTCACTTTGGCAGTCCGTACACTGACCCGTAATTCCTGAAGCCGAGTCATTTCATCAGTTTTTCCAAGCTTAAGTCCAGGGGTATTTTTGTAATTTTCTACTCTTTTTACTCCTATACTAGGTCATTTTAAGCCTATTTAGAAGGGTTTTTATTCCCACTTGGCATAAGTTATCTCCCATTCTTCCAAACAAGTTTCGAGAGAGAAAAAAAAGAGTTTCATCCTCTCAAGCTTCGAGATAGAGTTTCAAGCTCCATAGCAAGGGATCCACTCAAAGTCTCCAAGATCCAAGTCAAGTCTCCCAAGTCTTTTCCATTGAAGTGGGTTATCTTCACCTAAGGTATGTGGGTATTCAATAAGGAATTCCTTCACCCTTATGCCCAAAACCCCAATCTTCTAAATTGAACTTATGTATTTCTAAACTAGGGTTCTTACTCAATTCTTATGGGTCCTTCTAAAATTATTTCCTCATGATTCTTCTATGGACGCTAACTCTAAATTGCATGATTTTGCATGAGTTTTTATGAGTGGTTTCTTATTCATGATTTTAAGACCAATTCTTATTTTGATTTATGAACTCATGAAACTAGGGTTTTGATCTAAAATTGGGGAAAGTTTATGAAATCAGTTTCTATGTTTAAATTTATGGTTTTCTCTTGATTACTCATAATTAAAGTATGATTCTCTATTTGGTTTTAAAAGCCCAAGCATGAAAGTTGATTTATAGCATGAAACTATGAAATTGCATGTTTTTAACAGGAACCTGGCATGATTAGATATCATAGCCTTTATGAATTTATGAAATTGCATGCCAAATTCTTCAAGTATGAATTTAGAAAGAGAAGTATATTTTTGAATTATGTCTATGCTAAGCTTTATGAACTAGGATATGAAAGTTGCATAATACCCGATGTGTTTTCATGCTTTATGTATAAGATTTGGCATGAGAGTATGTCCTTATGAATAAGATTTGTCATGAGAGTATGCCTTTATGATTATGAGCTACATGTGCATGTTTTTGGAGTAGTATTTAGCCCCGAGAGGACGGGGTGAGAGTACCCTTAGTCCTATAAACTACGTTACCAGTGTAGGTCATGATATGATATGATATGTGCCTTAAAGGCTTATGAGAGTGGATCCACGTCTTTATGTATGGTGTCCTTGCCTTAGCGGCGCATAGGACAACTTTGCCAACTAGGGTTATATAGTTGGGTATGGTGACTTATTCTTTGGCAGGGTTCAAAGACAGCTTTGTTAACTGGGGTTATACAGTTAGATTCCATGTAGCTCAAGTGGTCTCATGTCGGTTACAAGCAACTCCCGTAGGTTATGTTTTCAAGTTTTCTAAGCTTTATGAACTTTCTTATGAAACATCATCTTGAAGTTGGCTTTTGCCTTATGATTTGATTTCTACTATGATATCTTCTCATGATCTTTAATATGCATGGATTTACCTAAATACGTTTTAAAGCATGTTTGACTCTATTTATTCATTGCTCACATACTTAGTACATTCTATAGTACTAACGCATATTGCACTGCATCCTTTGATGATGCAGATTCAGGTGTCCCTTCATAGCTTCGTGGTGAGCGTTCCCGGCCACTCACGCTCAGCTTTGGTGAGTCCTCATAGTGCGAGGACTAGGATTTTTTCTAGCTTTCTAATGTCTCCTTTCCTTTCAGATTATTGAGTTAGTTGGGGTATTATCCCATCAACTCCTTATGCTAATTTTAGAGGCTTTCAGACATAGATGTTATGAGGTGATCTTCGAGTTGTATTTCCTATTCGACTCTCTATTTATGATATGTCTCCCTGTTTCGGATTTCTTTATGATGCTTCTATTCCGTTTTCCTTTACATGCTTGAGAATGCTATGGCCAAGGGTTAACTTGGGATCCTTGTAGTTCCAAGTCCCGTGTTATGTATAGGGGGTAACCTCGGGGCGTGACACTTCTGATCGGTGAAAACATCCACATGCACACCATAAAAGTAATGTCTCCAAATCTTCAAAGCAAAAACCATGGTTGCTAACTCAATATCATGAGTAGGGTAGTTCTTCTCATGAATCTTAAAGTGTCTAGAGGAATAGGCAATCACTTTACCAGGCTGCATCAAAACATAACCCAAACCAATCAAAGAAGCATCACAATACACAACAAAGTCATTTAGGCCCTCGGGTAGAGCCAACACTGGAGTTGTGGTTAACCTAGTCTTCAATTCCTGAAAGTTCTTCTCACATAGATCAGACCACTGAAATTTAACCTTCTTCTGAGTCAACCGAGTCAATGGGGAAGCAATGTAATAAAACCCATCCACAAACCTCCTGTAGTAACCATCCAAACCCAAAAAGCTCCTAATATTGGATGGGGAAGTGGGTCTAGGCTAGTTCTTTACTGCCTCAATCATTTGAGAATCAAATCTAATACCATCTCTAGTCACAATATGACCCAGAAAAGTGACAGACTGCATCCAAAACTCACTTGCCGAAATTAGCAACTAACTATCGATCCTTGAGAGTTTGAAACACCACTCTCAAATGGTCTACATGCTCCTTCTCACTCCGAGAGTAGATAAGGATATCATCAATGAAAACAATCACAAACATATCCAAATATTGTTTGAACACATGGTTCATCAAATCCATAAAGGCTGCAGGAGAATTTGTTAGACCAAAAGACATAACAACAAATTCATAATGACCATACCGAGTCCTAATGGTTATCTTCGGAATATCACACTCTCGAACACGGAGATTATGATAACTTGATCTAAGGTCGATCTTGGATAAGATACTAGCACCCTGAAGTTGATCGAACAAGACATCAATCCTAAGAATGGGATACTTATTCTTGATTGTGACCTTGTCCAATTGACAGTAGTTAATACATTTCCTAAGAGAACCATATTTTTTCTGCACAAATGAAACTGGGGCACTCCATGGGGAAATTCTAGGCCTGATGAAACCCTTATCAAGAAGAGCCTTCAACTGATCATTTAACTCCTTAAGATCTGCGGGAGCCATTCTATAGGGAGGGATAGAGATAGGATTCGTATATGGAATAAGATCTATCCCAAAGTCGATCTCCCTCTCAGGAGGGACTCCGAGCAAATCTTTAGGAAACACTTCTGGGTACTCATTCACAATAGGGACAGACTGAAGGGATAGGGTTCTGGACTCTGTGTCCATAACCCAAACTATATGATAAACATAACCGTTACAGATCATCTTCCTGGCCTTAAGATAAGATATGAAATGACCTTTCAAGGATGGGGGACTACTTTTCCATTCTAAGACAGGTTCATTTGGAAACTTGAAACTGACAACCTAAGTACGACAATCAACCAAAGCATAACAAGCATACAATCAATCCATACTAAGAATAACATCAAAATTAGTCATCTCTAACTCTACTAAATCCGCTGAAGTGACTCTATGAAGGACTAAGATAGGGGAATTTCGGTAGATTCTTTTGTCTAGGACTGACTCACCAACCTGAGTAGACCCACAAAAGGGTTCTAAAAGTGATTCCGAACAAATTTCAAATTTGCATGCTACATAAGGTATCACAAAAGATAAGGATGCACCAGGGTCCAACATTGCATATACATCAAGATAGAAGACTTTTAACATTCCAGTGACCATATCTGGTGAACTCTCCTGCTCCTGATGAGAGGACGTGGCATAAATACGGTTTTGGCGCTGACCACCAGAACTAGAAACTGTGCCCTATTGGGCTGGTCGACCTCCTGGGGCTGATGGAGTAGACTGAGCCCTAATACCTCCCTGCCCCCTCTTAACCGAAGGGCAATCTCTAATCATCTATCCAACCTGTCCACACCCAAAGCATGCTCTCGTGCCGAAATGACACTCTCCTGGGTGATTCTTCCCACACGTGCTGCAAATAGGATGGGAGAATCCTTTAGCAACACTCCCTTGAGATTGCGAATAAGAACCAGATCCTCTACTAGTCTGATCATAATGAGGGATTGGGGCCTGGGTAGGAGCACTAGCAGAAGAATGAACGGGTCCTGATGACTTCTTCTGAAATGAAGAGCGATGTCCACCACCGGACATCTGATGGCCAAAACCTGAACCGTCGGATCTAACTCTCTTGTTCTCTCTATCCATCTCCCTAAGCTTGTCCCATTGATCTGGTGAGCATGAGTCATAAGTCTGGAGATACTCATGTCACTCAACAACATAGTGATAAACGCTAAAAAGCACTCTCCAATGGAGGTGGTTGCTATCGTCAGAGCAAAACACATTTATAATCCCAACGAGTGTCGGAGTCATACGCACAGAGAACAATGTAGTCGCGATTGAGCTAATAAAGAATCAGAGCAAATTATTAGAGTTCAATCAACAAAAAAGGGAAACGATATCTAAAAGGGGGGTTTTAGACTAAAACTAAAGATAAAGAAAAATAACTACAAGATAGATTGATCAATGGCTTTCACCTTGCTTTAACCAAGCAAGGATAACAAGGGAGACTTGGGAATGGGAATTTAATTCACAAGACTTGCACCTGATTGACACATGGGTATTCAGGGCTAAAAGTGAACTTAACCGTCTTTTGACCAATCAAGAAACAATCCTCATGAGTTCTCTCGAACCATCACAAGTAAGCAATAACCAACAATTAACTTGGGTAAGTTGGGTTATCTCTAACCCAAACTCTTAGATGGGAGTTTTCGGCAACCAAACTATCTTTAGCCTTGGTCTAGAGTAGAAACCCCAAATCCCCACTATTGAATCTCCTCGAATTTAGGAAAATCCTTTCTCAAGCAAAATCCCAAATTAGTGAGCTAAGTCAATGTTTGCAACAATTAACTATGAATTCAAGCATGGAGGATTCAATAGACCCAAATGATATATCAAGAGAAAGCACAAGATTTAGAATTAAAAACCTAAAATTAAGTATTATCTCTAACACAAAACCTAAATATCAAGTCAACAATTACACCAATAAAATAGCAATTAATAACAAGAGTTGAAGAATAGAAACTAAAGGTTTTACAATAAAGAGCATCCAATTCTTTACTCTTATGGTGTTGGTTGATGAACATCCTCTCCAAGTTTGCCAAAAGTAATGAAAAATAGCCAAAGATGTGTTTCAAGACGGCTTGGAGGTGTTTTATGTGGATTGAGTTTTTCAAAAGTGTGAAAAGACTACTTTGGTCATAGTTGAGCCCGGCATCCGCATTTGTGGAGAAATGGCTGCAATTGAGGCATGTTGACTGACTTTTGACATCCGCAATTGCAGTCATTTGGCTGCATTTGCGGTGGTTGACTGGTCAGTTGACCTCCATATTTGCGGTTCTTTGGTCGCATTTGTGGTAGTTGACTGGTCAGCTGACCTCTGCATTTGCGATCCTTTGGCCGCATTTGTGATTGTTGACTGATCAGTTGACTTCTGCATTTGCGGTCTTTTGACCACATTTGCGGTATCTGAGGCTTGTTTTTCCCTTCAGCTCACTTTTAGCTTCTTTTGTCCAAATTTTTTCAAAGTCTCTACATGAATGAGAATTACCTGAAATATATCAAAAAAAGCTATAAGTGATCTCATATCACCATTAGAGGACGCAAAAGCCTAAGAAAAGAGATGCAAATAAGTGGTAATTTCACCACTTATCAACACCCCCTACTTAATCTCTTGCTTGTTCTCAAGCAAATCATAACTCAATTTAAGGAGACTCCACTACAAAGCACAAGGACCATCCAATCATTTTCTCATCCCACTTTTCATTTCAGCACAAGGATCATGATTTAGGTTGGTACTAATAATTAGTCAATCACAAGTGAATGCTCAATATAACAATCCCCTCACTTCCACAACTATTTTCTAAAGTTGCAAAAGAATCTCAAGTATGATCAAGTGATAACAACCAATCCTCAAGAAGTGACTTAAGACCACTAGTACATCAGTCATGCTCATTCAACTCCTTTTTAGAAAGTAATAAAATCACCATTATCCTAATTCACATGCCCTCACACAAAAGAAAGTCCCAAAACACTCCATTTGCAAAGATAAAACAAGGGACAAATGAAGAATGCTCACACTCACAAAGAACCTCAAGTACAAACAAGTATCAAACCATAATCTTGCCCTTATTTTCATTCACCACTAACTCAAAAGTGATCGGTTAGAGATCTTAAAGGACTTTTCTAAGCTTGTAATATAGGCTAGGGGAGGGTAGGATAGAATTTGGATTAGAGTGACTACCTCCTCCTTTAACACTACACAACTTTTCAATTTGAAACCAAAGCCAAATCTTTTAATTTTTATCCAAGACAAGGCACCATTTCACTCAATTCACATGATGTTCCACTTTTTGTCATTCTATTCACCTTGGAGGAATTATTTTCTTTTCTTTCTTTTCTCTTTTCCTTTCATTATTGCTTTCCTTTCAAATTCCTTCCTCTTAATGGACAATTCTTTTTAGGAGTCGACCACAAACAAATTTTTACTTACTTATCACTCCTCCAAGGTACTTCTTCATTACCCCCAACTTAGGCTTTTGGCCTCGATTTCACACTTGTAGAGTTCAAGGAGGGACAGGATCAAAAGAGAGATTTGTTTTCAAATGGTTCAAGGCTTGTACCAAGGTTGCCAAAGAAGAGGTATTAGGCTCAAGAGGGGTGACTAGTGATACAATATAAGTGCAATGGTGGGCTTTAAAGGCTTAGTAGGCTTAAATAATCACAAATAAGGCCTAAGATCATTTCTCCAACCAACACAATTAAGACTAGCATTAGAATGACTAACCGGGCCAATTCTAGATGACACAAGCAAGAACGAGGACTATTCAATAAAACTCACCACACATGGCATGTGAATTATTCAAGATGGATCAATGTTCTTCCTAACAAGGATAAATGGAGCCACATTTTGCATCTATGTAATAAGTAATTGGTCAAAATTCACAAAAAGTTCAAAGGCATTGTCACAAGCATTATTCTTTGCTTTCCAACTATGTCACAAGAAATTTTGAAGGGGTATGCTCAAATTAGCCCCATTCACATGCAAGACTAACTCTATTAGTACCAAACAAATCACTCTAACACTTATCTCAAAAAATGACGATTTGCCCTTAAGAATGACGTCACTCAATCTATCATTTGGCCAAATCAGCTATCTAAATCGATATGGCTACTCAGAATTAACCAAAATGAAAATCCCAACACATAAGCTACTAGCCTACCAGGTACTCGAATTTCCCCTGGCTCTCAATACCAATCAGAACAACTGTGGAAAAGAAAATAAAGAAGCTACAAATACAGAAATAACAAAAACAACTAGTCTAACAAGGTTTCAACAACCCAAGACCCGACAAGGGTGAAAACATAATATCCAAAACAAGAACAAGCGAATCTAACATCCAAATGCCTATACCCCTAACTTAACATGTTGCAATGTCCCTAATGCAACTAAACAAAACACAGTAAAATGAAGGGAGGGGCTCCCTGAAACTACCTCAAGAACTGCCATCAGTCTCAGTCTCCTCATCATCATCTCCATGATCATCTGCATCCTCTTCCGACCACTGTGCTGGGGCAACATCTTTATCACTCCTCCTAGAAGATGGAAGTGGCTCTCTAGGTTTCATCACCTTCCATAACCCTTTCACACCCTTCCACATATGAGCAAAGAACTTTTCTATCTTCTTTTCCCGCTTAAGCATCTTGGTGTGCAAATCATGAAGCTCTCCCTGGGACTTGGTCAGATCAGTGTATGTTCTTTCTATCTTAGCAAGATGGGCTCCCTGTTTCTTTTGATCCTTAAGATATTTGTCAAACGCTTTCTATGTCATAAATGAAACAGGGCCCTCTGATGACTCACCCGGCCCTTGAGGAATGCCACTCACTATTAGTTGGATGTGCTTCAGCTCCTCTCCCATCACCTCAAATGGGCCCATTTCCTTTGAATTACCAGCAATGGTCTGAGACAATGTTTCTGCATCGATCTTTCTCTTCTTGCTTTTGCAAACTATTCCTTCTCCATGCTTCTTCAATGGAAAGATGGGTTTTGCAGGCTCTACCCAGTTGTCAGTCGGGTACTCATATACTTTAGCCCTTTTACACAGTTTGGTGATGAGAGATGGGAACATAAGAGTCGATCTATCTTGCATCAAGAACTCCTTGAGTTCGCAGATAATCATAAGGCCAACATTCACAGGAATGTCATCAAGGATGCAAGCAATCATTTGAGCCCATAGCACTGGTATATCATACACATTCTTGCAGGATGAGACCCGGCTATAGATGATCGATATCCAATTCTTTGCCTCAGCTGTGAACTCTTTGGAAGTGATGCCCCTTTTTGTGAGGGCCCATGGTACACTTTTGTTCGAACACAATTTGGAAACCAACTATATGCCTGGTGCATAATCTTTAGCTTTGAACAGGGCGGGTTCATGATCTTGCAAATAATAGAGTGTATTGATCACTGAAGCTACAAAGTCAACCATTTTGCCCTTTATTCTGATGATCGGGGTCGACATCCTCACAACTTTGAGATTTGCGTAGAAATCTTAAACCCATTTCTCATTAACCTTGCAAGGCTCAGGTGCAAAGCACATCCAACTTGTGGTCCCCAATCTATGATAGAAGTCAGGAAGAACAACGGAAACCTTGCCAAGAAAAATTCCCTTTTCAGGGAGCAGCTTCTTCTTCACCAAGTCAGAGTAGTATCTCCTCTGACATTCAGGAGACCTGAATCGAACTTTATCAAACTCCTCTTCAATAGGTAGTTCGTCTTCCAAGAGTGCATCATTGAGATTGGCAGCCATTTTAGATTTATGACCTGAAAGAGTCACACAAGCATGAACAATTGATATTAGCAACTACATACCATGACTTGTGGTCTATTAAAGCCAAAGAAATGAGTTGGATAACAATTGGAATGCTCTAGAGGTGTGTGCTATTTTTACGTCACCAAAATATTTGGTCTCAGATACCGCAATTACGGTCGGCATTCGCAAATGGAGAGGTCCGCAAATGCAAGGAACTGCCATAATTGCAGCCTTTGGCAGCATGTCTGATTTTGCGAATGCGGTCAAAGTACGCAAATGCGTTGGTCCGTAAATGCGAGACTTTGCTGCAAAAGCGGATCCATCATCTCCAAAGCTCCTCCAATGGTGGAAACTGCTTCCAACACCCCCAAAACAAATCACCAACTCATTTTTTACAAGAAAATACATAAAATACTCCACACAAATATTACCCATTCATGAAAAGTTTACGAATTTAGCCAAGAATTTCATTCGGCCAATTCGTCAAACATCTTATAAGCATAAATGGGTACTATCCTATGGAACATGATATGGGTGCTTAGCTAACCCCGCATTCATAACCAAAGAAATTCTCACTCTCAAAGCTATCCTCACCCAACAAATAATAATTTAAATCACAGATTCAAGTTCATCAAGTTCAGACACATGATTTCTTCAAGTTGAGAGGAACTAGGAAGAAATTGGAAGATCTTACATGATTCAAAGAGAAAAGGGATTAGCTTGTCATACCTAGATTCTTACAGAGATCAATGGGTCTTGGTGTTGCCCTTGTTATTGAAGAGAGGAAAGAAGAGAAATGAACCTTTTATTTTGAGAAAATGAACCAACCTTTGTTCCTTTTGAGTTTTAAAATTTTTGCAACTGCCCGGATGCCCGCAAATGCGGTTAAGGTATCGAAAATATGACATTTTCCTCTTTTGCTGTCAAAATGTCCGCAAATGCGGTCTATCGCTTTTTTGATTGATGACCTCAATTGCGAAGTATTTTCTTTTACGGCAGATTTTCTGCAATTGCGGCATCTGCAGTTTGGCTCACTTGGGCGCTTCTGCGAGGGCATGGGCGATGGGCACAATGTGGGCTGCGAAATGCACCACCATCGCACGGTCTATCAGTTTTGCCTAGCTTACTGGTTCCTTGTGCGATGCATGTGCGAAGGACACTTTTCTAGGTGCTAAACAAACCATTTTCAGTTGTATTTTTGGTGGTTCTCAACACTTGGTTCCTCTTCTCATCCCCTTTAGCAATTAAAAACATATCAAAAAGAACAAAAAGTGAAGTAAAGCATAAAAATGATGGTTGCCTCCCATCAAGCACACAATTTAACATCGCGGTGCGATGCTGGATACCTCACCATTCAGATTTCCACTTGGAAGATTTGAACGTTTGATCCAAACTCGAATCAAACTTCCGGTGATAATCCCGGGGTGAAGGTTTCAGCATGGGAAGGCCATTTTTGTGGTTTCGCATTTTGCACTTTTTTGCCTTCAAGTGAGGAAGGTCGCTTTGCCCCCTTGCAACAGCAAATTTGAAACTGGTTAAACCTTGATCCACCCTCCTTCCAAGGTCCTCCAAGAGCTTGATTACTTTAACTTTTGTCCACTTAACCAAACTAAAGGTTGAAGAGTGGTTGGAGTCATATTTGGGCGTCTCCACCTTCAATCTTGTTTCATTCATCATTTTCTCACTTTCGAATGTACTAGAGCCTTTAAAGATGAATCGTTGTAAATTTCCTTGCAACTCTAGTATCATTCGCTTAATCTCGGCATCACGAGTCATATATGAGGTGGTTGGCTGCCTCAACACCTTCAATTCATGAGCATCCCTTGTGTCTTCCTCTTTAATAAGGAACAACTCAAAACCACTATCCACGTCCGTGCATGTGTCAATTCGAGCATTCACGTTAGTGTTCAAGTTTAGAATAGCAATTTCAAGTCTCCCTTCTTCTTGCTTTCTCTTGACATGCCTTTTCAACAATATCTCAAATATTGGTAGCATTCTTTCACGTTGTTCTCCATAGGCCTCAAGTTGGCGAGTTAGGTCCAACATATATTCTAGGCTCACCACCTCAACTAAGACAAAAAAATTTTCTTATTGGGGTTCAACCACCACCGGTACAAACTCACTCTCGGGGCATGTCATATTTTGCAAATCTTCGTCATCATCCTCAAAGTGAATTTGATGGAGTTAAATGTTCGAAATTTGTTCATTTTCTTAGCTCGTAGGGTTTTCTTCATCACTATGGCTACAAGGAGTAGAAAACTCCACCATGGGTTGCGAAGCACATTTTCTCTCCTCTTCTTCTTTAGCTCTTGAATCCACAAAGTCTTGCTTTATGGATTGCACACCCTCCTCTATGATATCTTGTTTGGCCAATAGAGTTTGAACCATGGCATATAGTCTTTCAGGGTAGGTATTTTCTTCATCAACTTGAGCAAAAGGAGTGGACAAATCCATCATGGATTGTTTTGAAAGATTCATCTCCTCGCCTATTTTCCATTCTCATGTCCACCAAACCTTGCTTTATGGAGTTCATACCCTCCTCTTGGGTTTCTAGCTTGGTTAGGAGGGTTTGGAGCTTAGCCCATATGCCTTCTATGCTTGCTAATTCATGGTTCCTATTAAGATCACAAGCACCACTAGTAACATTGTTAGCATGAGAGAGGGGAGGAGTATAGTCATTAGGGCAATTTCTCTAATGTCCATAACGACCACCACACAAATAGAAATTTTGCCCATCATAGGAACATGAAGGTGAATACCTCCCTTTCCTAGGGCCAATCTTACATTTCCACCAAAGGTGGGGTCCTCCATAATAACAACAAGGATCAATATAACAAGGGTTGCAACCACCAACACTTCTATCATTTCGAGATGCCGTGAAATTAATCAACAAAATAAAACTACACAAAAGAAAAACAACTATTCACAAAATTGAACTAGAGTAAGTAAACTCAAATTCTAAACTAAGTCAATACGCCAAATTGTTCTCCGGCGACGGCGCCATTTTTGATAAACACTTAAAAGCACTGTCCAATGGAGGTGGTTGTGATCGTCAGATAAAAACACATTTATAATCCCAATGAGTGTCGGGGTCGTACCCACAGAGAACAATGTAGTCACGATCGATCTAATCAATAATCAGAGCAACTTATTGAAGTTCAATCAACAAAAAGGGGAATAGATATCTAAAAGGGGGAGTGTTAGACTAAAACTAAAGATAAAGAAAAATAACTGCAAGATAGATTGATCAATGGGGTTCACCTTGCTTTCACCAAGCAAGGATAACAAGGGAGACTTGGGAATGGGAATTTAATTCACAAGACTTGCACCGTCTTTCGATTGACACATGGATAGTCTAGGCTAAAGGTGCACTTAACCGTATTTCAACAAATCAAGCAACAATCCTCATGGGTTCTCTTGAACCACCACTAGTAAGAAATAACCAATAATTAACTTAGGTTAGTTGGGTTATCTCTAACCCCCAACTCTTAAATGGGAGTTTTCAGCAACCAAACTATCTCTAGCCTTAGTCTTGAGTAGAAACCCTAAATCCCGACTATTGAATCTTCCCGAATTTAGGGAAATCCCCTCTCAAGTAAAATCCCAAATTAGTGAGCTAAGTCAATATTTGCAACCATTAACTATGAATTCAAGCATGGAGGATTCAACAGACCCAAATGATAAATCAAGAGAAAGCACAAGATTTAGAATTAAAAACCCAAAATTAAGTATTATCTGTAACACAAAACCCAAATCTCAAGTCAACAATTACACCAATAAAATAGCAATTAATAACAAGAGTTGAAGAATGGAAACTAAAGGTTTTACAATAAAAAGCATTCAAATCTTCACTCCTATGGTGTTGGTTGATGAACTTCTTCTCCAAGCTTGCCAAAAGTTTTGAAAAATAGCCAAGGATGTGTTTCAAGACGGCTTGGAGGTGTTTTATGTGGATTGGATTTTACAAAAGTGTGAAAAGACTGTTTTGGTTCTAGCTGAGCCCGGCATTCGCATTTGCGGAGAAATGGCCACAATTGCGGCATGTTGAGTGACTTTTGACGTCCGCAATTATGGTCCTTTGGCTGCATTTGCAGTGGTTGACTGGTCAGTTGACCTCCGCAGTTGCAGTTCTTTTGCCACACTTGTGGTTGTTGACTGGTCAGCTGACCTCCGCATTTGTGGTCCTTTGGCCGCATTTGCGGTTGTTGACAGATCAGTGACTTCCGTATTTGCGATCTTTTGACAGTATTTGCGGTATTTGAGGCTTGTTTTTCCCTTCAGCTCATTTTTAGCTTCTTTTGTCCAAATTTCTTCAAAGTCTCTATATTAATGAGAATCACCTGAAATATATCAAAACAAGCTATAAGTAGTCTCATATCACCGTTAGAGGATGCAAAAGCCTAAGAAAAGAGATGCAAATAAGTGGTAATTTCACCACTTATCAAATAGCAGATCTAAACTTTTTTTACACCAAGTCTGAGACTCCAGAGATATACTTGCTCATCTGATTCTGTGGGTTAGCCACCATAGTAGGAGAATATCTGGAGAGCTAAGTGAACCTCAATTTGTACTCCTGGAGTGTAATTGATCCATGTCTCAAGTTCATAAATTCCTTGGCCTTCGCTTGCCTCAACTCCCTCGAAAAGATTCGGTCGAGGAAAGCTCTTTCAAAACACTCCCAAGTCATAGGGACCTCGTCTCTAGCCCTAGCTTTCTTCCATTGCGTGAACCAGATATGAGCTAAATCCTTGAGTTGATAGGATTCTGAATCAGCACTATCAACCCAGCCACTTGCATAACATCAAAGATTTTCGTCATCTCATCCAAAAAGTTAAGTGGATCTTCTTCAACATTTAAACCCATGAATTCCGGCGGGTTCATAAGGATCAAATCATAAACTCGGGCTGCTACCCCACCTTGAGAGTGGATGGGGATAGGAGACAGCTGGTTGGCCTGAGCGACCAAGGTCTAGGCTAGCACATAGATGGCATTCTTGAATTCCTCATTACTGACCTCGGGGGCCAGAACAGGAGGAGCAACATTCCGAGTGGCTCGATGAGGCATAGCACGTCGAGGCATGAACTGAAATGTACAAGGAAAGGATTAGAGGAATATTAGATTCAAACTCTAATGCACTATGTGATCATGAAAGAAGTGAGGCTTTTCAATTATATCTCATAGATTCCCTCTCATAAGTGTGGCGCGCTTCACACACATAAAAGAGATTCTACTCGATGTGACTTTTAGACATCCTAGGACTCTTGAACCTGAGGCTCTGATATCAAGTCTGTCATACCCCGAGGTAATCCTCCAGACGTAACGCGAGACTTGGGATAACAAGTACCCCAAGCTTACCCTTGGTAATAGCATAACTCAGGTATATCAACTAGGCATAGCGGAAGCATGATTCGAAAGAGACCCAAATATTGTCTATGTCTTAAAAGCCTCTACGCATGAAATAAGGAGTTTCTAGGACAAGACCCTAGCAAACTCAAGGTATGAAAGTAAATAACCAATAACTAGCTAAAATCATAACTATCCCTCGAACAATGAGGACTCACCAACACTGTCTGGAAATGACCTGCGGTCTCTAGCCACGTTCCTAAGGGAGGGAACATGAATCTGCATTATCAAGAGGATGCAGCACAACATATACGTCAGTACTATAGAATGTACCGAGTATGCAAGATATGCATGATTATGATAAAACATACTTAAAACATGCTTAAAATGAACTCTTTCGAAATAAGTGATAACATAAGGAATTATCAAGATATAAGACAGAAAAATGAAGTAAAGTCAAGATTCAAAGTAAGGTATCATATAACTTCATAACTTTAAAATAACAATGTGAGAGTTTCTCTTAACCGACATAAACCATGCTGAGCTATATGGAGTCCAGTATCATGCACCCACACTGATAAAGGTTGTCCTAATCGGCCAAGGTTAGAACCATGTTCATAAGGATCCTTTTATAAGCCACGGAGGGCAATCTAATGTGGCAACGTAGTTTTGGACTTGGGTTATCTAGAACCCTCATCACTCAGTGCTAAATACTACTCTGAAAACATATAATGTGAGCTCACATACATGTGATATATCTAGATGTCAAAGCTTGTTAATATACATGTTCATAACCTGGATCTTCATACTACTCACGAATCTTTATTTCAGAAAATGATTCCTAAGCATTGATGGTACATCGAGTGTCTTGTCTTGCATAATAGTTCATAACTTGAAAATTTTCATGGCACTAGTTCAATTTCATAATATCATATACTTTCATAAAACATAGGAACTAGGCATGCACTTGCTTGAAATTCATGAAAACATGCTACCAAACACCCAATTTACTTGAATTAACTTATGCATATAGAATTTGCCATAATTAGCCTTCAATTTGAAATATGAGTTCATATGTAAAAACTCATGCAAAATCATGCAATTTAGTAGTAAATTCATAATAAGATCATGAGAAGAAAATTTATAGCAAAACCCATAAGAATTGGGTAAGAACCCTAATTTGAAAGTTCATGAAATCAAAATAAAAATTAGGGGTTATTGGGTCCAAGGGTGAAAGGAACCTATTGTTGAATACCCACATACCTTGATTGAAGCTAACCCACTTGAAATTGAAAAGAAAGGAGACTTGATCTTGGAGCTTGAGACTTGGAGCTTGAAGGAGTTCTTTTCCTTTTTGGGAGATGAATGAAGATTTGAGGAGGACTTAGGCTAATGAGGGTGAAAACCCTTCTAGAATTAGTCAAAACGACCTCATTTAGGAGTTAAAAGGGTGGGTAATTATAAAAATACCCCTAGGACTTAATTTAGAAAAACTTGTTTTAAAACTCGCTTCAAGTTCCACTGGTCTCTTCCACGGACCGTAGAACTCATCACGGCTCATGGACTTGAGTCGTGGTTCCTGAGCCAAAATTTCAGGCTGCGGATAACTTTCCATGGACTAACAGTACGACCCATAGAAACTTCTACGAGTCATGGAACCAATTCGTTGTTCCAGGGGAGATGGCCACTCTTTCTCTGATTTCCATGGGTTGGTACCATGATCCGTGGAAACATCCATGAACCATGAAACTGACATGTGGTCCTCAGACCTGAGGATGGTCTGTAGAACTGGATTCACGAGTCCTTTCCATGACTCGTGGAACTTTCCACGACTCGTGGACTTGGTTCGTAGTCCCTGGAAGTTTAAAATTTTGCAAGTTCTGAGTTAAAAGCTGAATCGATTTCTGAAGTGTTACATTTTGGAAGCTCTCCTTACACTTGTCGTACCAAACAAAAGGTACCTTCTTTTGAGTCAACCTTCTCAAATGAGTAGCAATGGACACAAAATCCTTGACAAACCTACGGTAATAGCAAGCCCCACAAAACTTCTAATCTCAGTCACCGAGCGAGGCCAAACCCAACTCCTAACTACCTCAATCTTTTAGGGATCCACCATTACCCCCCTTGCTGACACCATATTCCCTAAGAAGGAAATCAAAGACAACCAAAATTCACACTTAGAGAACTTGGCATATTATTTCTAGCGCCTCAAAATTTTCAGAAAAATTCAAAGATGCTCAGCATCCTCCTCCTTACTCTTAGAGTAAATCAGAATGTCATCTATAAATATGATGACCAATGAATCCAAATATGATTTGGAAACCAAATTCATCAAGCTCATGAATTCCACCGGCGCATTGGTCAACCCAAACGACATCACCAGTAACTCATAATGCCCATACCAAGTCTGGAATGCCGTCTTAGGGATGTCCTCAGGCCTAATCTTTAACTGATAGTACCCTGACCTTAAGTCAAAATTTGAAAATACAGACACACCCTACAACTGGTCAAAGAGGTTATCTATGCGGGGTAAAGGATACTTGTTCCGAATAGTGACCTTGTTCAGTTGCATGTCAACTCATACTACCATCTTTCTTTTTCACAAATAAAATTAGAGCACCCCAAGGTGAAGTAATGGGATGAATAAACCCCTTCTCTAAGAGTTCCTGAAGCTGAGTTTTAAGTTCCCTCAACTCTACCGGAGCCATATGGTAAGGAGAAATAGAGATTGGGTGAGTGTCTGGCTCAATGTCTATACAAAAGTCAATATCTCTATCCGTAGGCATGCCAGACAAATCTGCTGAAAACACCTCCTGAAACTTAGAAACCACCAAAACTGACTCAATGGAATAGGGCTCCACACTAACATCCCAGAAATGTGCCAAGAAGGCCAAACAACCTCTTCCCACTAAATTTTTAGCCCAGAAAAATGATATAATCTTCGTCATCTTAGGCCTGTACACACTTTCCCACTCTAGCCTATCCTTACCTGGAATCTCAATGGTCACAGTCTCAGCATTAAAATTTGATACAACATGATACGGAGACAGCTAGGTTATACCCAAAATGACATCAAAATCTAGCATGTCCAGAACAACCAAATCTACCCAAGTCTGAAAACCCACAAAAACCACATGACAGGTATGATAAACATGGGTTACCATAACATACTCCCAAACTGGGGTTGAAACATGAATAGGAGAATCCAAGACATCACAAACCAAATCTAGAACCAAAGTAAATTTTACAGAAATATATGAATAGTAGATACTGGGTCAAATAACATAGAAGCTATCCTATCGCAGAGTAGAATTGTACCTGTGATCACATCTGACATCTCAACCTTAGACTTCCCTAGAAATGTATAACAGTGGGCCTGGTTATCAATCCAAGTAGCTTCTCTGGCTGGCAGTGCCCTTCCCCTCCCCATGCCAACATTTCCTATGTTTCCCCAGCCTCCCTGAAAGTTACCTCGCCCACCCTGTGGAAGACCTCTGGTATAGCCACTTCCACCTACTGGAACCACAACCTTAGACTGTTGTTGAGTTTGATAACTTGTCTGCCTATAGGGGGTACTCGCTCTTGAAGTGACCCAGATCACCACAATGAAAGCATACATGGTAAAGAGTAGGCCTTCTAGTAGAAGTATAAGAAGCCCCCTTGCCTCTAGAAGTTGAAAACTGTTGACTGACTCCCGGATGACCACCTGTAGAAGCTGGTAGAGCTGACTGAATATGACGAGCTAAATACACTTGCTGGTTGTGACGCCTAGAGTATGAAACACTTAAATTACCTTCATTTTAGGAATTCTTGGCTAACACCTTAGCCTGCCCAACATGTCTAACCCCTTCTAGTTTCTTCATATAATCGATCACCTCATTAAAACTCTTCCCTGCCAAGGTCATATGCACAGACAACACCTACAACTCAGTATTCAGGCCCTTCACATATAAATGAATCCTCTTCTCCTCAGTACCCAGAAACTGAGTAACATAATGTGTCAAGGAATGAAATTTCGCCTCATAGGCTAAAATCGATATGTTACCCTACTCAGGATCCAGAAACTCATCCTTTAAAGTGTGGGGTACATACTTCTCCAAGAACAGAGCATTGAACTGCACCCAAGTCATTGGAGGAAAAGATGATGGTCAACATTTTACATGAGCTCTCCACCACTGCTTGGCATCACCCTGAAGCTGTAAAGCGACGAACTCTACCCCATGATGCTGCACAATGCCCAGCTTATGCAGCCTCTCTTAATAGTCTAGAATAAACTCAAAAGCATCCTCCTTCTAAGTACCCTGAAATGTTGGGGGCTTTAGTTTCAAGAAATTTTTCAACATATCATGCTCATTCCCAGTCATGACAGGGCCTAGCATCTGACGGAAAAAGTCGTCAGTACTCAATGCTGCATCCATCCTAAAAGCCATTATGCCAACCGGTTGAGTGCCTGGAACCTAATCCATTGTACCAATAGGAGTGGCTCCAGCACCTACCAGCCCACTCAGAAACGTTGATACTTGGTGAAATGCCTCGAGCGATATAGGGGGATAGCCTGCACCTCTAGATGATGCTACCTCCTCCTGTTCCACGCCTTTCTCAATAACAACCTCAACTTCCTCCTCAACAGGAGGATAGCCTGCAGCTGCCTGAGCTAGACCCCTAGCGGGTGTTGCCCTACCTCTACCCCTGCCCCTGCCCCTTCCGTGTCCTCTGACTGGTGGTCCTGCTATCAGAACCACCATTATCATTCTATTATGTATGGTATTAACCATCTACGGATAAAAGAGTGAAAGAAGTTCTATACCAATTTGTATCTCTAGATACCAATTGGAATCAAGTTATAGCACGAAGGAAGAAAGCAGATATAGATTCCAAAAGTCCTATAGCCTCTCAAAGAAAAGTAAAGACGTCTTCGTACCATTCCGCAAGACTTTACGAGACCCATTTTGGTATGATGAGATCAACGAACCTAGGGCTCTAATACCATATTTGTCATGACCCAAACCGCCACGAGTGACACCCACCTGAACCCCTAGATGAGCGAACCCATTTTCACCCCCAACACTTAGTGAAACTAATAGCTCAAAACAAATTGCATCAAAATAAACTATCATTCCCAACCCAAAATTTCTAAAATAATAAGGTTATGTGGATATCACCCTAGAAACTAAAAGTCATCATACCAAAACATCTACCAAATGTTTAGAAATGGGGATGCAACCTCAAAAACAGAGAGTTAAATCTGAAACAAGTGGACTAAGGCTAAACTGAAAGAAACCATGGTAGCCCGAAGGAAGCAACTCACCCTTGGAATCTGAAATCACAGGGACTAAATTTGAGGTCGCGTCAGAGCCGCTAGAATATGTCATGTACTCACAAAAGGAAAGCAAGTGAAGAATCAATACACAACCACATTGTACTGGTAGGATCATCGGCCATCTCCAAGAAACAATATATGAATAATAAACCAGAACTGAGTAAGGAAATGCAAACTAGTTAAATAGCCAGTAACATATTTCTAGACTCTAAGTCTACCTTCTAACTTATCAAACATATGAAACACGTTCAACAACCATTTAAACAATGAACAATAAAAAATAACACCTTACCCTTTTTACATCACTCGGACCTACTAAGGATCCCTAGACCAACAACTAAGCATTAGCATGCAATGCCCGGCCCATCCAGGGACCAAACCCATATTTACGTGTAACAACTTGGCCTCTCAATGACTAATATGCACAATCACAATTTTACAATCAACTCGGTCCTCTCATGGAACCATAGACAAGTACAATCAACAATATATATTGAAACATGTACTAGGTGTGGTACCTAAGACAACTAATATAGAACTTGTAGCAGGCGTGGTACCCAAGCCAACCAATATAGAACCTATACCAGGTATGGTAACTGAGCCAATCGTTACTCTATCGTACCAGGCATGGTACCTGAGGCAACCAATATATATATATGCCGTACCAAGCGTGGTACCCGAGCCAACCAATGTAAAATAAAATCCGAAGCCAATAGTTAAATGAACGGAAACACACTTGTAACACCAACAAGAAACAACAAAGTTCATTTAACATAATTGACACTGTTATACTTAGACATTCATAACTTCCTTCCCTAGGCATGAAAGCACATACATCACTAAGCAAAAGTTAAATGTACACACATTGCATTTGGAAAGAATATAACCATCACCTAGCTTGAATAACTTGAAAACTCTACTGGGCTGGAACCTTCCCTTTTTCTGAAGCTTTCGCTCATTCTTAGTCTAACAATGATTACAAACATATCAAAATCAGTCCAATGGCCTAACATTACCCAGATTATACTCAAATCCCAATTTCTAGGGCAACTCGTGATCATTCCACCCATACCAGGGCTTTCCCACCATTAGCTCACCTATAAACTACCATTTAACAGTTAAATTAAGCAAATAATAGTGATTTAATCATGATAAGCGATATTAAATATAACCCAAGAATTACACAATCTGGAATACCCTTTTTCCCTGGATTCTACATTCTTAGTTTAAACCAAACCTTCCCCAAAGCATGTAGGTAATTATTCTACTACATTGGAATCATAGTACTAAGTTAGGGGAGCAAAATCCTTACCTCTACGATGAAATTTGGTGGAAAACTGCCTTGGAATTGCCAAAATCACAAAAAATGCTTCTGCCCTTTCCCAAAACATTCTTGAGAAATTCTAAATGTTTTTATGGAATATTCTACAGTTACCTTGACTTATTCTACTATAGAGGTGCAAAAACTGCTATAGAGGCACCACCGTAGTGGAACCAACCGCTATGGCAGTGCTGACCGGCGTTGACTTCTGCTATAGCAGGAATATCTCTGTTATAGTGGAAGCCACTATAGCATAGTGTCAATTCTATGGAGATTAACATGGGACAACACCTCGAAAAGTTCCCCAATAGTGCCCATTTTACAACATACTTCAAATCCTGACGTTCCGAAATCACCCCTTCACTTCAACTTTGATATCGAAAGTTCTACTTACTCGAATTCACTTTCGAAAAGTCCCCTGGACTCTTTAAGGTCTTGGATAATAGAAAAACTAGCTCAACCAAAGATATATTATCCAAACCTTACCCAAATTTCCCTAGACCATACCTTACTTAGAATCCATTCGAGACTAGCCTAGTCAAAATTTTCCAACTCCCTAACCCCAAAGTTTTCTAACCCAAAACATAGCATGAAAGGGTCACCCATAATGATGAAACATGTCATTACACATAGAATTCATGTAAAGACCTATCCAGTCATTATTCTAAAATCACCTTATTATGGTTTTCAGGAATGATTAAAACATGATTTAATTTAAGTGGGGTTGACATGATAGAAGATTCAGATTTTGAAATTGGTTTAGGCTGACATCACACTACTATAGAAAGAATGTTTTAACACTATAGCACCACCATTGTAGAAGTAAACCATCCGATATAGCGGTATGATGGAAGGAAATAACAAAAGCGCAATTATTAATTTTAGACTCCACCTCCTTTGTTGGAAAAGAGATGAGGGTTGCTCCAAAAACCCCTTAGGCTGCTCCAATGTTTAGGAGCCATGGTGAGGGGAGATTTCTTCTACGGAAGGGCAAAACCATAGATTCCAGGCCTGTTCTCCATTAGGAATTGCATGCACGGAGACAAATTTTATTGTTCAGACCTCTGTAGCAAATGCTTGGCTTCCAGGTAGGCTAGGTTTAATTGAGTAGATATAGACCCATATTTTATTGTATATCATTATTGTAGAATGACAGGAGGATTCATGCCTTGGCCTTCGGGTACGGAGTCTGAAGGAATAATATAGTATTTGAGTTGTATGAGATATGAGGAATGATAATGTTGTAGGTTTCTGATCCAATTATTTTGTATCTTTATGCATTATTCTAATTCTAGGGAACTAGATTGTTAGGTAGGTTTGGAAAACTAGGAATATTGTGAACAAATAAGTGGCTGAGTTATAGCGGGCTTTGAGGAATAGTTTAATTAAAGTGAATAGTATGAACGGGAAAGGTTGGAGCCTAAATGTTAAGGGATGTTTTCCTTGAACTGTGTTTGTCTTTAAATAAGGCTTCTAGAGTTGAAAAGATGCATCTATATTTGTGTCTAGGAATTAAACCAAAAATTAGTCTTTGGACTGGATATTAATGTTGGGGTTATAAACTAGGTTGTTGGGTAGGTGATGGTTATTATTTTCCCAAATACAATATGTGTTCATGTAACTGTCGCTTAGTATTGCATGCTTAGGGAATAGAATTATGAATGTCTAAGCATCTAGGTAACAATTATGTGAAATGAACTTGGTTTTGTTGCTTTTTGGTTTACAAGTGTGATTTTGTTCATTAATTGTTGACTGTTGGATTGTGTGTGACATTCGATTGGCTTGGGTACCATGCCTGGTATGAGATACATATTGGTTGGCTCAGGTACCACGCCAGGTATGGTATACTTATTAGTTGGCTCGGGTATCAAGCATGGTATGACTTTTATAATAGTTGGTTCTGGTACGAGTTTAATTATACTTGTTGATTGTATTTTGTCGATAGTTCTATGAATGGACCGAGTTGATTGTAGAAACTGTGGTTGATGTATATTGGACCATGAGAGGTTGGTACTTGTACTTTAAGGTAGGGTTGGTACGTGTATATATCAGGAATTGCATGCTAAACACTTAGGTGTTGTTCTAGGGATTCTTGGGCAGTCAGGAACTTGTAAATTGTAACATAATACGGGTTGTCTATTTATTGTGTATTTGGATATACTTCTGGTTATTGAGTCGGAGTGGTTCACCTGAGCAAGGGATGGTAGTCTGGGACTGGACTTAGTTGTCAGATTAGTGCAAGTGTGACTCGAGAAGTATTAGAGTTAAGTATGACTCAGGAAGTCCTAGTGTTAAGTATGACTTGGGAAGTCCTAGTGTTAAGTGTGACTTGAGAAGTCCTAGTGTTAAGTGTGACCTAGGAAAGTTCCAGTGTTATGTATCGACCTGAATAGAAGAGCGGAGAGTCTCTAATTAGTGGAGTTGGTAGCACAATATGGTAGGAAGACTTGGGACAGAGCCAGCAGGGTCTTAATAGTGATGTTGTGGTAGTAAAAGTGGATGATGGAAGACTGAAATCTTGTTACTTATTGCATATTTTCTCTTGACTTCTTATATGATGGTATGTGGTAGATTTAGTTTGACCAATGATGCCTACCAGTACGTGTTATTTGTACTAATACTACTCTTGCTATACCTTTTTTGGTATAGTATGGTTGCAAGGTCAATGATGTTTCTTAGGTACAGGACGAAAGTGATCTACAGTTGCGTCTTCATTTCCATGAGGGAATTGTGTCTTCCTTATACTTTATATTTCTCCTTTAGAGCTCTTGTACCTGTTTAGACTAGTTTCTAAGGAGGGTTATTTTCAAGTTGTAAAGGTTTTACGATATTCAAAAAAAATTAGTGTTCTTTCTATTCATATATTAAAATGGTTGATTTCTCATGTTTACCTTGATTGTTGCATTACCTATTAGATTGGGTGGTAAGGGTTCTCTTATATAGGTACTTAGAGTAAGTGCCTACACGGTCGATTGTAGGGTCGTGACAAGATGGTATCAGAGCCTATGTTACTGGTCTCCCAGTACAAGAGCAAATGTTGAATAGAGTCTTGCAGATTGGTGTGTTGACGTCCACATATAATCTTTGGGAAGCTACGAGACATTATAAAAAATTATTTCACTTTCTTTCATTCCTTTTGTGTGGATTGTTACTTCATTGTATGGGTTGAGTCCAATTGGTATCTCAATGAAGTAAGGATGTAATTTGACTCCAGTTGGAATGACACAAGCAAGATAAATTGGAACCAGGAAAGTTCCAATTGGTATCTAGCCTTAGAGGATGTGGTAAGGCATGGACTATCAGCTTATAGTCATCCATGAGGCAAATAAAGGAGTATTAGATGTGACTTGATTGTTCTGCAGCTTGAAGCATGCAATTTTGTGCATTGCATTACTTGTATGATTGTAATTGTGTGGTGTGTATTTTCTTACCTTATGGTGAAAACTTGGGTTCAGAAAGAGTCATAACTTGATGTTGTGTGATCTTGAGTTAGGGATAAAGTATTGTGTGACTCAATATAAGAAGTGGTATTATATTTGGGTGTGGGCTTACCATTGGTGAATATGGTAAGGGAACAACAAAGTTTGGTGATTGTGGGGAGACTCCAGTTTTAGGACAGTCGGGATTGGTTGGGAACCATATGAAAAATGGGTGACTAGTAGTGTATGATTGCATAAATATGTTGTTGTACACCGTCGTAGTGTCTTTTGTAAATGTTTCTTATTATAACGTGGCGCGAAATTCAGAACTGTGCATTGCTAGGAATGGTCCTGAGGTTATGTTTAAGGCCATGATGTGATTTATGGGGTTAACCTTATTAACAAGGAATGGGAAATGGGTAAACTCTATAGAAAAAATTTATTTTCTAGGTTGTTGTCATTGGGGCCACCATAGCAGGATTGTACCTCTATGGAAATCCCGCTATAGAGGGAATTTTCTCACTACAACAGTGCCACTATAGCCGTGTTTCGACCGCTATAGGAGAGAGGGTGGGGCAGTATCCCTGCTCTATTTTCCCCCCTGTTTTGCTCCTCATTTCGGGGTGTCTAAAAGCAATAGTTTAGCTATGAGCTGCTATGTAAAACAAGGAAATCACCAATAGAGCTAATATAGTAAGCATATAAGGTCAATATTGTCTAAACCTAGCATCCACGTGCTTAAAACAAAAAGGGGAAAGAAAGGGGGAACATCATCTAGTACATGCCCCAAATGGGGGCAAAACCCAAGAAATAGTAGTGCTAATATAATAAGGAGGGGAGGTCCTAGCTAGATGCCTTATAATCATCAGGGGCTTCAGGAGCGAGATCCTTGGCATAACTCAAGAAGGAAAACTCTTGCAAGTCCTCCGCCTCTAGCTGGGGAAACTCCTGATCAGGGGCAAAACAAGTAAACATGACCTTAATAATCTTCCACCTCCGAGAAAGCATACAGTCCCGGGAGCGCCTCTTCTTCTTCTCCTCAATCAACTCCTTGCAGAGTACTGTAATGTCCTAAGAAGAGGGGGTGGGGCTGTACCTCCGGCAGTAGTACCCTCCATAAATTGCCTGACCACGACCAAGTTCTCCTCAAGATGGCTGCTAGTGATCAGGGGTTGGGACTGGAAAGGAGGGGCAGAAGTGTCATTATCATCATCAGCACCCTCGACAGCCTGGTTGCTCCCTGCTTTGTTCACATTTATCTTTTTCTTCCCCGTTGAGGTAACCACTTTCACGTGGAAAGGGTTGAGGTGGCATCCATCTCCACCTCCCTAACACATGGAACCGCCTGCATAACTCAGACACCAAACCCGATAGGACGGGGCCCTTCTTAGTTTCCCGGTAAAAGTTCTTCCACTAAACTACAATCTGTGCCCCAACATTCAGTAGGATTCCATGCATAGCAAAATCCACCACCAAAGCTCAAGGATAAGTCACGTTGGTAGTGTTTCCTGATGGACGAATCCTCTGGGACACCAAGTTGAACCACCTCCTAGCATCTGCAGAGAAGTAAATGCTAGTGATTCCCTCAGCACTGGGCCAGTAGACCTGATCCCTGAACTCCTCCTCAACTAAAGTATCCCTCAGCCATATCATATCCTATAGTCGAGCCTTTGCTTTGTATGCCTTATTCTAAACATGAGGCACTCCTAGCACCTCATTGATGGTCCAAGCATCCACGGGGATATCTACTCCTCGAAGATGGATAGTGGGGTTGGGGTTATCCCAATGTATGGTGGGAAGGATGGCATAGAACTCCCTCACCCAACTTAAGTGATTGGAAGAGGAAGTGAATACCAACAGACCCCAATTGAACTCCTAAAGCCTAAGATAGAAGGCATGTGCTTTCTCATCCACCTCTCTCATATTGAAGGCCCTATCATAACAAAAACTTGTCCTCTGGTAATCCCAAAATCTATCCAAACTTGTATCATAGAGGAACCTCTCGTACAGAGGAATGTGTTCTTGGTTGGCATCCATTGAGTAAGTTTAACATGTGATGTGGCAAGGGGTGGGGTTAGAACTCATAAAAACGCAAGGAAATGTATTTCAAAAAAGAAAAAAAATTACTCTTGGATAGGACGAGAAGACTACTATTTTGCAGTCTCTCGCTATAGCAGACAACCTTTTGCTATGATGATACTTCTATAGCGAGAATTTCTATGCTATAATGGGACCGCTCTAGTGGTTAGTTTTGCTATAGCGGTCTTCATCGTCCCAGAGCTTCAAGCGTTGCATCAATGGCACCCCTTGGCCCAAATCTTCATTTTTTCATTTCGAGTCTAGATCAGTACTCCTTAAGTGCTCTACCACCTTGTATGCAAAAATTTAGGCATTATAACCCCTAAAATCCACCCAAATCACTACTTTTTATCAAGAATAACCTTCATCTACCCCGTTATTTTGAGCTCATTTTTGGTCAAAATCACATAATACATATGCCCAGGATGCTATGGAGGCATTGTAAATGTAAGGGAAGCACCCATGCTTTAGAAATCCAACAACATTCAACCAAAATGTTCAAATTCAAAAATCCAACTCAATATCGACTTTATCCACCATTTCCTACCATAATTCTATCAATATGCATGCCATTAAGTAAGGGAGTAAGGAAATACAATTGTTTCCTTGGTTTTCTAGGAACCGGAGCGGAGTAATTGGGAGGATGGGGTGTTTTTGGATAAAAATTAGGGAGAATGGGTGTGACACCCATTTCTCACCCCTTTTAATTGTTGAAAACCGCTATAACAGTCGGTCTCTTGCTATAGAGGTACCGCTATGGCGGTATAATTTCCACTATAGTGAGATGGAAAGTCAGTTTTGGGAGCAAAAGGGTTCTTTTTCGAGTCACTTGAAATTTCTTTCGTTCCGATATTCTACAAGGCCTAAAATTTCTTGGAAATTTGGGAGAGGTCACTTTAATTTTTTTTGTGTAGCTTGAAGGAAGGATTTTTCCTTGACAGAGCAAGATTAAATTATTTCTAATTGAGTCATGTATGACTAAAAAGGAGGAAGTTTTGATGTTTCGCATAGGGTCTTAATTACGCGGTCCAGGTGGGACTGTGGGATTTCCAAAATTATTTCTTCTTTACTCTATAATACGGGATCATTAAGGGATGAACAATGGATAAATTATTATTTATTATAATGACTTATCATGTCATTATTCTAAAAACACCTTTTCACAGTTTTCGAGAAGGATTAGAATATGATTTAATTTAAGTGGGGTTGACATGACGGAAAAATCATAATTTGAAATTCATCCAGGCTGACATCACCCTGATATTGCGAGAATTTTTTACCGCTATAGTACCATCACTGTAGCAGTCAGTCGACCGCTATAGCAGTATAACAGAAGGAAGTAACTGAAAATGCAATTATTAATTTTTGACTCCTCCTCCTTAGTTAGAAAAGAGATGAGGGTTGCTCTAAAAACCCTCCTAGGCTTCTCTAAAGCTTAGGATCCATGGGGAGGGGAGATTTCTGCTAAGGCAGGGTGAAACCATGGATTCCAGGTCCATTCTCTGACAAGAATTGCATTCACAAAGCAAGATTTTATTGTTCAGACCTCTGCAACTGATGCTTGGCATCCAGGTAGGCTAGGTTTAATTGAGTACCTATAGACCCATATTTTCCTACATATCATTATTGTAGAATGATGAGAGGATTCATTCCTAGGCCTTCAAGCACAGAGTCTGGAGGAATAATATAGTATTTGGGTTGTATAATTGATGAGGAATGGTAATGTTGTGGGTTTTCAATCCAATTGTTATGTATCATTGTTCGTGATTCTAATCCTAAGGAATTGGATTATTGGGTAGGTTTTTGAAATTGGGAATGTTGTGAACAAATAAGTGCCTGAGTTATAGCGAGCTTTCGAGAATAATTTAATTAAAGGGAATGGAAAGAATGGAAAGGGTTGGAGCCTTAATGTTAGGGGATGTTTTCCCTGAATTATGTTTCTCTTTAAATAAGGGTTCCAGAATTGACAAAATGCATCTATATATGTGTCTAGGGGGTAAACCAGAAATTAGTCTCCGGACTAGATATCAATGTTGGGGTTATGAACCAGGTTGTTGGGTAAGTGATGGTTATTATTTTCGCAAATGAAATATGTGTTCATGTAACTGTTGCTTAGTATTGTATGTGCATTACATGCTTAGGGAATGGAATTATGAATGTCTAAGCATCCTGGTAACAAATATGTGAAATGAACTTGGTTTTGTTGCTTGTTGGTTTACAAGTGAAATGTTTTTCATTAATTGTTGACTATTGGATTGTGTGTGACATTCGATTGGCTCTGTTACCACGCCTAGTACGGGATACATATCGGTTGGCTCGGGTACCATGCCTTGTATAGAATACTTATCGGTTGGCTCGGGTATCACGCCTGGTACTAGATACATATCAGTTGGCTCGGGTACAACGTCTTGTACAAGATACTTATTGGTTGGCTCAGGTACCACGCTTGGTTTGAGTTCTATAATGGTTGGCTCGGGTACCATGCCTGGTACGGGTTTAATTATACTTGTTGATTGTGTTTTATCGATGGTTCCATGACTGGACTGGGTTGATTGTTGAAACTTTGATTGATACATTTTGTTCATGAGAGGCCGATAGTTGTACTTAAAGGTGGGGTTGGTCCTTGTGTAGATAGGGAAATGCATGTTAAACACTTAGGTGTTTTTCTAGGGATCCTTGGGCAGACCGAGTACTTGTAAATGGTAACATAATATGGGTGGTCTATATATTGTGTGGTTTGATATACTCCGGGTTGTTGAGTTGGAGTGGTTGACCTGAGCAAGGGATGGTAGTCCGGGACTGGACTTCATTGTCAGATTAGTGCAAGTGTGACTTGGGAAGTCTTAGAGTTAATAATGACTCAAGAAGTCTTAGTGCAAGTGTGACTTGGGAAGTCCTACTGTTAAGTGTGACTTAGGAAGTCATAGTGTTAAGTGACCTTGGAAAGTTCTATTGTTATGTATTGACCAGAATAGAAAGGCGGGGAGTCTCTAATTGGTGGAGTTGGCAGCGGAACATGGTAGAAAGAGTTGGTCCAGAGCGTATAGGGTCTTAATGTGATGTTTTGGTAGTAAAAGTGGATGATGAAAGACTGGAATCTTGTTACTTATTTCATATTTTCTCTTGACTTCTTATATGATGGTATGTGGTGGATTTGGGTCAATCAATGATGCCTACCTGTATGTGTTATTTGTACTGATACTACTCTTGCTATACCTTTTTGGGTATAGTTTGGTTGCAGGGTCAGTGATGTTTCTTATGTATAGGACGATGGTGATCTCCAACAGCTTCTACTCTTCGTTTCCATGAGAGAAGTTGTCTCTTCTTTATACTTTGTATTTCTCCTTTAGAGCTCTTGTACCTATTTAGACTAGTTCCTAGGAAGGGTTGTTTTCAAGTTTTAAAGGTTTTACCGTATTCAAATTTTATAAGTGTTCTTCTTTTCCTATATTAAAAGGGTTAATTTCTCATGTTTACCTTGATTTTCGCATTACCTGTTGGATTGGGTGGTAAGGGTTCTCATAACTAGGTACTTAGAGTAGGTTTTTGCACGACCGTTAGTTGGGTCGTGACAATTTGGCATAGTGCAAAAAGGATATCAAACATTCAATGTTAGATCCTAATTGATAAGATGATGGGATTGAAGCGTCATCCACTGGAAATCCAAACTACTGTCATATGTAGGCAAATTACAGCTCATAAAATTAGTTTTTTTCTGATGTTCTCTATACAAACATTTTGTTCACATATCTATGTTCTGCCTGAGAAGGTGATTAAGGAAACAAAAACTATCTGCAGAACATTCCTATAGACTAGTTGTCTCGAGGTAACCAGGAAAGCAAAGGTGACTTGGGAACAAATCTGTTTGCCTAAATCCGCAGAAGGCTTGAATATGATTAAAATCTTGACATGTAATATAGATGCAGTGGGTAAATTATTATAGAACTTATGCAAGAAACTATGCATACAGTGGGACCATATATACTATGGGAAAACACACCTTATATGTATGTTACAAAAGATCTCAAGGATAAGATACTTTACTAAGGAAGATTGGTCTAGATATATCCATGTTACAAAAATTGGACAGATTTTCTATCAAACATTTTACGCTAAAATGAGAGATGAGTAGCAAAATGTCTGAAGGAAGAGGTTGATATGCCATAACTATGGATTAACTAAATGTATTTTCATTCTATTCCTTATAGTACACAGCAGACTATACACTAGAGATAGACTTAAGAAGTGGGGTGTGATTGATTGCAACTTATGCCCTTTATGAGGAATAGAAGATGAAATCAATGAACATCTTCTCTCTGAAGCTATATGGTGTAAGTTTTTGGCATGGCACAAATACCAAAGACTTGCTATGGGATGGAAAAATGTGTTAGCTTGGGTGGTGGCAAATACAAATGGAAAAATGCAACAACAGAGATTGACTGAACTTAGGAAGCAACATCATTACTCATTCATATAATAAATGGAACCATTCCAACAACCATAACATACTGAAGAGTACAGAAGAAAGATTAACATGCAGAATGTTCTGGTAAACTCTTCTAGAAAAATCTGGCTTTTTGGGTGAAAGAATTGATAGGGCAGGTTATATCAGACACTGGTCAGGAAATCACATACAAATTCACCCATATCTAGGGAGATCAAGAGGTTGTAGTGATGACAATATATGCTAGGTGTAACAGAATTGAGATATTAGAACTATGGAAGGCAATGAATAGTTAACTACTAGCATCAACACCCCATGGATAGTAGATGGGTATTTCAATATTATATTATCTGTCACACCCCAAACTAAAGGAGGTGCAACTGACACTCGATACCTTATTAGATCGAGTTAGCCAGTAAAACATACTATTTGACTACACTGTGGGTCCAAAAAGTTAGGCAGCACAACATATGAAATACTAAGCCTAGACTATTAAGGTCATAACCTAAATGATAACAAGTCATATAGACAAAGGTAGACACGCCAAAAATAATAAAGTACTGGCTGGCCGACGAGGCCTCAACTGAAGACATACATACATACATACATACATACATATATACATATATGAACATGCAAATCCTATGGGGCTGGAGACTGAAAGCGGTAATAAAGACACCCAGAATACTGTGTCCATGATAGCATCCAAGAGTGTCATAAATGCTAGTCTGGGGGACAAGGCCCGGACTATACCCAAATTGTACAACAAAAGTAAACATCCTATGATAGCTCTAGTAAAAGTTGGAGCTTACCAACTCACAGATAAACCCCATGCCCTAGTAGAGAGGTCAATCACAATCCCTACTTGGATCTGAACGCACAAAACAAAAATGCATCATCCCCAGGAAATGGAATATCAATACAAATAATAATGTACTGGTATGTAAGGCGAAGAGTATAATCATAAATAGCTGATGTAAAAAGGGTAATAGAGATACCACCTTAAATTGAAGCTTTGATAGCCTCCATGGCCAACATCCAACCTTATAGAAATCAAATATGCATGGTATGCTTGTGTAATCATATGTAAAGAATACATATATATATATATATATATATATATAAATTCAAATTCATGTCATACCCAATCTAATACTAGCAATGGTGGTGTCTTCTGGTAGATAACCGGTATCATATTTGCCAACTTATGGCCATTTATGTCTCATATGTATAAATATAAGAAACATAATAGGACTCATACCTCCCAATTATAGCTCAGGAGTAGAATGCATAGGATGTTATGTAATGGATTTATAATGCATATATGTCATCATATTGCCAATCCTGGCCCATTGGTACTCTTTATTCTCATAATCTCATAATGACTTTCGTATAACATGTAAATGCGTCATAGAACCTCATATTTTTAGAATAAACTTGAACACTTAACTCGACTTTAGAAAGGTAACTTAAATTGGTGGATGTTCGTAAAGAGCTTAAGGTGCTTCACTTAGTTTCTATATATGTTTCCTTAATAGTTTATAAAAGAAGGTATTTTAAAAAAACATGTACTTTAGTAGTTTAAACATATGAGTTACATTTGAGAATTTTGGAAATCGACGTATTATTTTAAAGTTTTCTGAAAAACACTTTAGCAAGATGAAAGTCGACAAAATGATATATAGATGTTGGATACCCTATATAACCCAGAGTGAAATATCAACATAATAGAATCATAAAAATATTTCACCTGCGGTCTCAATGTCTTTGACAGAAGGTTTTTCTAGCAATAGGATAGTAAAATATCTCATTTGACGATTTAGGAATTTTCTAAAATTCGTGCTCAAAGGAAGGACAATACTTAGCCTTAATAGAAGTTGTTCCTTACGTCCTAAGCTTCACAAACACTATATACACGCAGCTTATACGCACATATAAATAGGTCATAATTAAGCTTAAATTGGCAGATTTTTCATAGGATCATAACTTGACAAAACGTCCATAGAACTTCATCAAAATGATCATAAAAGAGCCCTGATATAGTTACCTTAGTAAACCAAGTGTAATCTTGAAGAAACACAAGGAACTACCAAGTTCTATCATTAGAAACTAGCTCCAAACGCGGATAATTGGAGGGAAAAATGATTACCATGCGTAGAGATCACATTTCTATGCACAGGGAAAACCTTTAGCGATAGAAATCACCAAAAATACACCTTGATCACTCAACAACTCTCTTTTAACCCTATCCTATGTTTGTTCTCAGTTTTAAAACTTTTTTGGAATGTTAAAACATCAATTTGCAGCTTTAAATCAATTTTGACCTGACCCGATTTGCGACCCAGTTTCAGCCTAGACAGTATGCGGTAAAACAATCATAGCTCTTTACTCCGATATTGGTTTGATATGAGATTTTATGAGTTAGAAATTAGACTCGTAGATCTTCGAGTTGGTAGGTTATAATCCCTCTAAGTCTTTATATATTGGGCGAAAAGCTCCGAGATATTTGACCCAAATTTCAGAAAATTTATTAAAGAAACTTTTGATAACTTTTGCCGACTTTTATTTCGCAACTTGCTTGACTTCAAAACTTAACAAACGACCATTTTGTGATTATAATACCTCAAAATATATCCTTTTTAGCATATTAGACACTATTAGTCTTACCCCAAAGTATGGGTTATTTTAAACCTTCCGAACGGATGATGTGTTACACGAGGCATTTCTGTAACTCAAACTTTTGTTTAAAGGCTCCCTTTGAACTAAAACTTTAGTTTAATTCTTTGATATTACTACACATTTCCAACCTTATTATCCCAATGTGCTACACCAAGTCATATACACCTCATACGCTCATGTCGTGCTATGTATATTATACGAAAAAAACACAGGGTCTCACATTATCAGATGGGGAAAACTTAGAGGATTGCTAGTCACACACCTAGAGACATCAGATGTCCCACCCTGAGGCTACCCCCTGTACATAACACAATACCCAAGACCACAAGTGATCCCAAATTAACCCTTGGCCTTATCATGACCTAACCATAAACGTAATCAAAATAAGCGGAAGTTTAATAATAGGCAAAGATGAACTCCATAGATAAAGATAAAGCATAAGTCTAGGGTCAATAACCTAAAACATGGAATACTGAATATGTAGCTATGTCTGAAAAACCTCTAAAACTGACATAATGAGTTATTGGGACAAGACCCTAGCTAACTCTAAGTACTGAAAGAAAGTCAATAAGATAACTAAACCCATAACTATTCCTTGAAGGATGAGGACTCACCAACAGGGACTGGAAAATCTGTGGTCTCTAGCCACGAGTCTGAGAATGAGCACCTGAATTAGTATCATGATAGGATACAACATAAGAAGTATGCATCAGTACTATAGGATGTACTGAGTATGTGAGCTTATGCAACATCATGGTAAAATTATACTTGTAAAAGCGTATTTAAAACTGACTTCATCCATTAATCGAAGAAATCATAAGTGAATATCATAATTTGAACATAAGTAATAAAATAATGAGCCAAGCTTCAAAATAGAATATCATATATCTTAGTAGCTTAAAATCATTCTTACGGGAGTTTCTCTTAAACGACAGTAAACCATGTTGAACACCATAGAGTCCAGTATCATACACCCACACCTAAAAAGGTTGTCCTAATCGGCCAAGGTTAGAACTATAAACATAAGGATCCTGAAGTGAGCCACAAAGGGCAACCTATGGTGGCAACTTATTTTTGAACCCTTATCGCTCGGTGCTAAATACTACTCCTAAAATAAATCATAGTACGCACATAACATATGACATATCTAGATGTCAAAGCTTATTCATAGTCATAATGGCAAACTCGGATGTCATACAATTCACAAACTTTGCTTTTGAAAAATAGTTCATGAGCATTGATGGTATATCATGATATCATATCATTCATAATAGATCATATCTTAAAGGCTTGCACGACACTAGTTCAAATGCATAATCATATAAAAACCTATAAATTTAGGAACTAGGCATGCAATTTTTTTGAAATACATAAGGTCATATGTAATGACCTATTCAATCATTATTAAAAGGCATATCAACATGGGTACGTGACACGCCCCGAGGTTACCCCCTAGAAGTAACATGGGACTTAGGACCACAAGTTCCCCAAGCTAACCCTTGGTCATAGAATTCTCAAGCATAACAAAAGATAAGCGGAAGCATAATAGATAAAGCCAGAATAGCATAAATGGATAATCAAGTCAAATAAGAATACAAGATCTATAAGAAGACTCAAATACTGTCTATGTCTGAAAAGCCTCTACTCATATCATAACGAGTTGCTAGGACAAGACCCTATCTAACTCGAAGTACAGAAATAAAAAGCTAACACAAGCTAAAAACATAACTAGTCCTCGCCCGAAGAGGACTCACCAACAGTTGTCTGGGAGTGGTCGAAAAGCTCTAGCCACGAGCCTGAGGAGGTACACCTGAATCTGTATCATAAAAGAATGCAGCGCAAGATATGCATTAGTACTATAGGATGCACTGAGTATGCGGATTATGCATAAATATGATGGAAACATGTTTTATATATATACCTAGATGAAGTTAATACATAATAGGGTATCATAAGCAAATATCACAATGGAAGGATAAAGCATGAGGAAAAGTCAAATTCCAAAGTAGGACTTCATAAAGCATAGAAAAACTTGAAAGCATTCATATGGGAGTTTCTTATAATCGACATGAGACCATGTGAGCTACATGGAATCTAACTACATAACCCTAGTTAGTAAAGCTAACTTGAACCTTGCAAACGAACGAGACACCATACCCAACTATATAACCCTAGTTGGCAAAGCTGCCCTAATGCCCGCTAAGACACAGGACTCCATTATCAAGATATGGATTCACTCTCATAAACCCATAGGGCATTTCATTTCATAACCTACGCTGGCAAGGTAGTTTTGGACTTGGGTAATCGAACCCTCGTTGCTCAATGCTAAATACTACTCCCAAAACATGTACATATGGCTCATAAATTCATAGTGGCACAATCTCATGCCAAATCTTTTTGAAAAGCATGAAAACACATCGGGTATCATGCAATTCTCATATCATAAGTTCTTCAAGCTTAGCATAGCCATACTTAAAAACATATTTTTCCTTCTTAAATTAATGCTTGAAGAATTAGGCATGCAATTTGATAAATACATAATGACATGTTATCTAAACATGTAAACTTTCACTTGAAAATATGCAATTCAATGAAATCATACTAGAAATCAACTTTAATGCATGGGCTTTGGAAACCAAATAAGGAATCTTAATCAAATCATAAATAAACTATAAGAAACCATGAATTGATGCTTATAAACTGATTTCATAAGTTTTCCCCAATTTAGATCAAAACCCTAAGAATTAAAAATAAGAATTGGGGGTTTTGGGCACAAGGGTGAAAGGAACCCATTGTTGGATACCAAAGTGATAGCGGCTGTAGCATCCACCGGTAGTGTGTGGAAGATGGTATCATTCGTTATATTTTTCCCATTCTTACTTTCATAGCAGCCAATTCTTTTTTGCATTTTCTAGGAACCACATACCTTGATTGAAGCTAACCCACTTGAATTGAAAAGACTTAGGAGACTTGAACTTGGAGCTTGGTGAAGAACTTTTTATTTATGGGAGAAGAATGAAGATTTGAGAAGGAACTTAGGCTAATGAGGGTGGAAACCCTTCTTGAAATAGTCAAAATGACATCATTTAGGAGTTAAAAGGGTGGGTAATGACTAAAATACCCTGGGACTTAATTAAGAAAAGCTGATAAAACCCTTCTTCAGGTTCCACGGGTCACTTCCATGAACCATAGAACTAATCACGGCTCGTGGACTGGGGTCGTGGTTCCTGATCCAAAGTTTCAAGATGCAGGTGAGTTCTTATGACTCAACAGGATGACCCATAGAAACTCTTATGGGTCGTGGAATCAATTCGTGGTTTCTGGGAAAATGACTACTCTCTGTCTGAGTTCCACGAGTTGGTTCCATGACCCGTCGAAGCTTCCACAAACCGTGAGACCAAACCGTGGTTCTTAGACCTGAGGGTGTTCTTCAGGGATGGAATCATGATTCCTTTCCACCACTCGTGGAACATTCCATGGCTCCTGGACTTGACTAGTGATCCCTAAGAGTTTAAAATTTCAGCAGTTTTTCTGAGTTTAAAAGCTGGATCGATTTCTGGGGTGTTACAATATCTCCCCCTTGGGATCATTCGTCCTCGAATGAAGACTAAGCAAGGGAAACTAAAGAGAAAATAGCCCAACCAGCAACAAAACATGGAAATCAAGGAATAAACATAAAAACTGAACTTTTCAACTTAAAACATGATAAACTAACTTCGGAAAACATGGATGCATGCTAGAATAATGAGAGGAACTGGTGGAATAGAATCGGAGGGACATACTAAGAAGGCAACCTGTACCTCAAGATGGAACTGAATCGAAAGGAAATAGATGAGGATATTTGGCCTTCATGGCCTCTTCCGCTTCCCAAGTAGCGCCCTCTAAAAGCTAATTCCTCCAAAGGACTTTCATCGAAGTGACTTCTTTGTTCCTCAACCTCTGAATTTGACAAACAAGGAACTCCACGGGAACCTCCTCATAGGTGAGACTATCCTTCACACCTACATCCTCTAATGGTACAATCAAGGTTGGATCACCAACATATTTCTTCAATAGGGAAACACGAAAAACTTGATGAACCGCTTCCAAATACGATGGTAAATCCAACTAATAAGCAAACTTTCCAACCTTCCTTAGAATCCAATAAGGACCTATAAAATGGGGACTAAGCTTACCTTTCATGCCAAATCTTATCACCCCTTTCATGGGTGACACTTTTAGAAAAAACAAATCATCAACTTCAAATTCCAATTCCCTTCTCCTTACATCCGCATAAGATTACTGTCGACTCTGAGCGGTTTTCAACCTTTCCTTAATAAGCTGAACCTTCTCCATGGTCTCATCCACTGAATCTGGGCCAATCAAAGTTGCCTCACCTACCTCAAACCAACCAATAGGAGATCTACATCTCCGACCATAAAGTTCTTCATAAGGAGCCATCTCGATGCTAGAGTGAAAGTTGTTGTTGTAGGCAAACTCAATAAGAGGTAAGTGATCATCCCAATTTCCTTTAAAGTCAATCACACAATCTCTTAACATATCCTCGAAAGTCTGAATAGTATGCTCTGCCTGGCCTTCTGTCTAAGGGTGAAAAGTTGTGGTAAGCTTCACCTGATAACCAAGACCTTTCTGAAACGATCTCCAAAACTGAGATGTAAACTGAGGACCTCTATCATAAATGATGGACAAAGGAACACCATGAAATAGAACTATCTATCGAATGTAGAGTCTGGCATAATTGTCTGCTGAATCAGTAGTCTTAACAACCAAGAAGTGGGATGACTTGGTCATCAGGTCGATAATCACCCAAATGGAATCATGTTGCCTTCGAGTACGAGGCAAACCCATAATGAAGTCCATATTGATGGCTTCCCATTTCCAAGTGGGAAGGTCAATATCTTGAATCATGCCACTCAGTTGTTGGTGCTCTACCTTCACTTGTTGACAGTTGGGACACTTAGTCACAAACCTGGCTATGTCCTTCTTTATACCATTCCACCAAAAGACTTCCCGTAGGTCACGATATATCTTGGTGGCACCCGGATGAATGTAATATCTAGAATTATGAGCCTCAGTCAGAATCTGTTGTCTCAACCCATCTACATCTGGCACACATAAGCGACCCTGATAAGGAAGCACACCATCTCCCCCTTAGGAGAAAACCTCAACCTGATGCTGATGAACTACACCCTTAAGCTGGAGTAAAATGGGATCCTTGTCTTGCTTTGCCTTCACCTCAGCTATATAAGATGATTCAGCACCATTATGTACAATCACACCACTTTTGATCGAGTCTATAAGGAGAACTCCCAACTGAGCAAGCCTATGAATCTCTTTAACCAATTCTTTCTTCCCATCTTCAACATAAGTCACACTTCCCATGGACAGTCTACTTAAAGCATCTACCACAACATTGGCCTTACCCGGATGGTAAAGCACAATCATATCATATTCCTTAAGGAGCTCAAGCCATCTCCTTTGTCGCAAATTCAATTCCTTTTGAGTGAACACATACTGAAGACTTTTATGGTCAGTGAATACATCCACATGCACACCATACAAGTAATGTCTCTAAATCTTCAAAGTAAAGACCACGGCTGCCAACTCAATATCATGAGTAGGATAGTTCTTCTCATGAGCCTTAAGTTGTCTCGAAGAATAAGCAATCACCTTAACACGCTGCATCAAAACACAACCCAAACCAATCCTAGAAGCATCACAATAAACAACAAAATTATCTAGGCCCTCAGGTAGAGCTAACACTAGAGTTGTGGTCAATCTAGTCATAAATTATTGAAAGTTCTTCTCACACAAGTTGGACCACTAAAATTTTACCTTCTTCTGAGTCAATCGGGTCAAAGGGGCAGCAATGGAAGAAAATCCTTTCACAAACCTCCTATAGTATCCAGCCAAACCCAAAAAGCTTTTAATATCAGATGAGGAAGTGGGTCTAGGCTAGTTCTTTACCGCCTCAATCATTTGAGAATCAACTCGAATACCATCCCTAGTCACAATATGAACCAGAAAAGCAACAGACTGCATCCAAAACTCACAGTTGCTAAACTTAGCAAATAACTATTGGTCCTTGAGAGTTTGCAATGCAACTCTCCAATGGTCCGCATGCTCCTCCTCACTCTGAGAGGAGATGAGGATATCATCAATGAAAACAATCACAAACATATCCAGGTACTGTTTGAACACACGGTTCATCAAACCTATAAAGGCTGCAGGGGAATTCGTTAGACCAAAAGACATCACAACAAATTCATAATGACCATACCGAGTTCAGAAAGTTGTCTTCGGAATATCACACTCTCTAACTCGAAGCTGATGATAACCGAATCTAAGGTCTATTTTGGAGAAGAAAGTAGCACCCTGAAGCTGATCGAACAAGTCATCAATCCTAGGAATGAGATATCTATTCTTGATTGTGACCTTGTTTAATTGGCGGTAATCAATACACATTCTAAAAGAACCATCTTTCTTTCAAACAAATAAAATCGGGGCACCCCATGGAAAAATGCTAGGCTTGATGAAACGTTTATCAAGAAGATCCTTCAACTGATCCTTTAACTCATTAAGCTCTGCGGGATCCATTCTATAGGGAGGAATACAGATAGGATTCGTATCTGGGAGAAGATCTATCCCAAAGTCAATCTTCCACTCAGGAGGGACTCTGGGCAAATCCTCAGAAAAAACTTCTGGAAACTCATTCACAATAGGAACAGAGTGAATGAATGGGGTTTCGGACTCCGTGTCCATAACCCGCACTATGTGATAAATATACCCCTTTGAAATCATCTTCCTAGCCGTAAGATAGGATATGAAATGACCTTTCAAAGAAGGGGTACTACCTTGCCATTCTAAAATGGGTTCATTTGGAAACTTGAAACTGACAACCCGAGTACGACAATCAACAGAAGCATAACAAGCATGTAGCCAATCCATACCAAGAATGACATCAAAATCTGTCATCTCCAACTTTGCTAGATCCGTTGAAGTGACTCTATGAAGGACTGAGATAATAAAATTTTGGTAGATTCTTTCAGCTAGGACTGACTCACCAATAGGAGTAGCAACACAAAAGGGGTCTAAACGTTGATCCGGACAAATCTCAAACTTATAAACAACAAAAGGGGTTACAAAAGATAAGTAGGCACCGGGGTCCAACAAAGCATATACATTAAAAGAGAAGACTTTCAACATACCAATAACCACACCTGGAGAACTCTCCTGATCTAGACGGGAGGACATAACATAAAGATGGTTCTGGCGATGACCACCAGAACTAGAAGTTGTGCCCTACTAGGTTGGTCGACCTCCTAGGGATATTGGAGCAGACTGAGCCCTACTATCTCTCTGCCCCTTCTTAGCTGAAGGAAAATCTCTGATATGATGTCCATCCTGACCACATCCTTAGAAACTACCTGAACCGGCCAAACACTTACCATAATGATTCTTCCCACACTTACCACAAGTTGGGTAGGAAGATCCCTTAGCAACACTACCTTGAGACTTGGAATAGGAACCATATCCTCTACCACCCTGATCATGACGAGGCCTCTGGGCCTGGGTAGGAGTACTAGCATAAGAATGAATGGGGCCTGATGACTTATTTTGGAACAAGGAGCGATGTCCACCTCCGGACCTGTGATGACCACAATCTGATCCCTCGGATCTAGCCCTCTTGTTCTCCCGTGCCATCTCCCTAAGCTTGTCACCCTCAATCTGATGGGCATGAGTCATGAGTCATGAAATGTTCATATCACTCATCAACAAGGTGGACCTACACTATTTCTTCACCACATCGGAAACCCCATATATAGACTTGCTCATTTGATCATGCGGGTCCGCTACCAAGGAGGGAGCATACCTAGACAACTGAGTGAACTTCAAATTATACTCTTAAACCAATATTGACCCCTGTCTCAAGTTCATAAATTCCTCCACCTTCACTTGCCTCAAATCTCGGGGAAAGAACCTATCAAGGAAGGCCCTCTCAAAACACTCCCAAGTCATGGGGACCGCATCCCTCACCCCAGCCTCCTTCTATTGAATGAACCAAATATGAGCTACATCCTTGAGTTGATAGGATGCAAGCTCAACACAATCGACCCCAACCACTTGCATAACTTTGAATATCTTCTTCACTTCATCAATAAAGTTGAGCGGGTCCTCACTCACCTTCGAACCCCAAAATTCAGGTGGGTTTATTTTGATGAAGTCACAAACTTGGGCTGCTACCCCACCTTAAGGGTGGACTGGGGCAGGAGCCTGCTGATTGGCCTGAGTGGCCAAAGTCTGGTCTAGCAAATGGATAGCATTTCTAAAATCTTCATTTGTGACATCATGGACCGTAATGGGAGGATCAGCATTCCGAGTGGCTCGGGGAGGCATAACACATTGAGAAGGCATAAACTGAAATGTACAAGATAAGGATTAGAGGAACATTAGAGATAAACTCTATCGCACGATGTGATTATGAAAGAAGTGAAGTTTTCTAAGACACCTTATATATTCCCTATCATATGTGTGATGTGCTTCACACACATGAATGAGACTATACTTGATGCGGCTTTCAGACATCCTAGGACTCTTGAACCTGAGGCTTTGATACCAAGTTTGTCACACCCCGATGTTACCTCTAGATGTAACACAGGACTTGGGACCATAAGTGCACCAAACTTACCCTTAGTGATAGCATTCTCAAGCATAATAAAAGATAAGTGGAAGCATAATAGATAAAGTCAGAATGGCATAAATTGATAATCAAGTCAAATAGGAATACAAAATCCATAAGAAGACTCAAATACTGTCTATGTCTGAAAAGCCTCAACTCATATCATAATGAGTTGCTAGGACAAGACCCTAGCTAACTCAAAGTATTGAAATAACAAGCTAACACAAGATAAAAACATAACTATTCCTTGACTTAAGAGGACTCACCAACAGCTGTTTGGGATTGGTCGAAAAGCTCTAGCCACGAGCCTTAGGAGGTACACCTGAATCTGCATCATCAAAGAATACATCACAAGATATACGTCAGTACTATAGGATGCACTTAGTATGCGGATTATGCATAAATATGATGAAAACATGCTTTATATGTATTTAGACGAAGTTAATACATAATAGGGTATCATAAGCAAATATCACAATGGAAGGATAAATCATGAGAAAGTCAAATTCTAAAGTAGGACTTCATGAAGCTTAGAAAAACTTGAAAGCATTCATATGGGAGTTTCTTATAACCTATATGAGACTATGTGAGCTACATGGAATCTAACTATATAACCCTAGTTAGGAAAGCTGCCTTGAACCTTGCAAAGGAACGAGTCACCATACCCAACTATATAACCCTAGTTTGCAAAGCTGCCCTAATGCCCGCTAAGACACAGGACACCGTTATCAAGATATGGATCCACTATCATAAGCCCATAGGGCACTTCATTTTATAACCTACGCTGGCAACGTAGTTTTGAACTTGGGTAATCGAACCCTCGTCGCTCGGTGCTAAATACTACTCCCAAAACATGTACATGTGGCTCATAAATTCATAGTGGCATAATCTCAAGCCAAATCTTGTTGAAAAGCATAAAAACACATCAGGTATCATGCAATTCTCATATCATAAGTTCTTGAAGCTTAGCATAGCCATAATTGAAAACATAATTTTCCTTCTTAAATTCATGCTTTAAGAATTAGGCATGCAATTTCATAAATATTTAATGACATGTTATCTAAACACGTAAACTTTCACTTGAAAATATGCAATTCAATGGAATCATACTAAAAATCAACTTTAATGCATGGGCTTTGGAAACCAAATAAAAAATCTTAATCAAATCATAAATAAACAGTAAGAAACCATGAATTGATTCTTAGAAACTAATTTCATAAGTTTTTCCCCAATTTAGATCAAAACCCTAATTTCACAAGTTCATAATTCAAAATAAGAATTGAGGATTTGGGCACAAGGGTGAAAGGAACCAATTTTTGGATATCCACATACCTTGATTGAAGCTAACCCACTTGAATTGAAAATACTAAGGAGACTTGCACTTGGAGCTTGAGACTTGGATCTTGGAGAAGAACTTTTCCTTTTTGGGAGAAGAATGAAGATTTGAGAAGGAACTTAGGCTAATGAGGGTGGAAACCTTTCTTGATATTGTCAAAATGACATAATTTAGGAGTTAAAAGGGTGGGTAATCACTAAAATACCCTTGGGACTTAATAAAGAAAAGCTGTTTTGAAACCCGGCTTCAGGTTTAACGGGTCACTTCCACGAACCATAGAACTAATCACGGCTCATGGACTGGGGTTGTGGTTCCTGAGCCAAAGTTTCAAGCTGCATGTGAGTTCTTATGACTCAACAGGATGACCCGTAGAAACTTCTATGAGTTGTGGAACCAATTCATGGTCTCTGGGAAAATGACTACTCTTTGTCTGAGTTCCATGACCCGTAGAAGCTTCCATGAACCGTGAGACCGAACCGTGGTTCTCAGACCCGAGGGTGGTCTGCAGGGCTGCAATCACGAGTCCTTTCCACGACTCGTGGAACTTTTCATGGCTCGTGGACTTGACTCGTCATCCTTGGGAGTTCAAAATTTCTGCAGTTTTTCTGAGTTTAAAAGCTGGATCGATTTTTTGGGTGTTACAGTACGGGTTTGGGAACTTTCAAATATACCATCTTAAATTAGTGTTGGATGATACGATCAAAAGAAAAAAAATCGAAAATTAATATTTTGGGTCTGGTTGATGTCATCATGCTATAGCAGGAATTTTCTCACTATAGCGGCATCATTGTAGCAGTTGGCATGCCATTATAGCAGAATGATGGGACTAGTAACCCAGAAATGGGTTTTATAATTTTATTCTTTCAGTTTTAGTTGAAAACAGATGAGGGTTGCTCCAAAAACCCTCCTAGCTACTCCAAAGCTTGGGAGCAATGGAGAACAAGGATTCCTGCTCGAATGGGGTAAAACCCATTGTCATGACCTGAAATCTCCAAGTCATGATGGCACCTACTATAACCCACTAGTAGGTAAGCCGACCCTTAGCCCGGAACTGCAAGTAATGGGCTAACACAAGCAAGAACCCAAAAGAGGAAGAAATATCAATAAACAACTGAAGATATGGTAAACCAATATAAGTAAAAGGGAGAGAAGAGAATAAAATACACAAGAATCCCCCCTAAGACCTGTTGTAGTCGGTACAAGTGCTACTACAACTTAGATGTTCTAGATAGATACAACAAAATATGAACAATCTCTGAAAGTACAGTAAGACTAATCCAAAAGTAGAGGGAGGTGGATCAACTTCAATAGACAAGAGCTCACTCAATATCTCTAGTCCACAACTCTGCATGAGGAAAACAATCAATGGTGATAACTCGTACTAGGATCTATATCAGTAAAAAATACAGAAATGTAGTATGAGTACCAAAACATGCGGTACACAGTAGGCATCGTCGGTTGACTGAGCTAAATAAGATATAAATATAACAAAATGTAAATATAACCCAAGGGTAAGAAAGATGAGTCAGAAAGAAATATAATGGTCAAAGCCTAGATAAAAAGTTGAAATACCGCAACAATACGAAAGACATAAAGCAATAATCCAGCAACAACCAAATCAGATTTCCCTGATTCCAAAAAGTGCACCCAAATAAAACATGCCAATAATACACAGAGTTCAATAGTAAAGATGTGCAAGGAATACCATGATATGCGATGTGAATGGATGAAATGAAATATGGCCAATGCAATATTAAATGAAATCTGTAAGTCATGATGGCACCTACTATAACCCACCAGTAGGTAAGTTGACCATTAGCCCAAAACTGCAAGTAACGGGCTAACACAAGAAAGAACCCAAAAGCAGAAGAAATATCAATAAACAGCGGAAGAAAAGGTAAACCAACATAAGTAAAAGGGAGAGAAGAGTATAAAATACACAAGAATCCCCCCAAGACCTGGTGTCAATCGGTACAAGTGCCTCTACAAATTAGATATTCTAGATAGATACAACAAAATACAGACATTCTCCGTAAGTAAAGTAGAAGACTAAACCAAAAGTAGAGGGAGGTGGATCAACTCCGATCGCCAAGATCTCACCCAATATGTCCCGTCCATAACTCTACACGAGGAAAACAATTAATGGAGATAACTTGTACTAGGATCTACATCATCAAAAAGATGTAAAAGTGTAGTATGAGTACCAAAACACGCGGTACCCAGTAGGCATCATAGGCCGACTAAGCTCAAATAAGTTATAAATATAACAAAATACAAATATAACCCAAGCGTAAGAAAGATGAGTCAGAAAGAAATAAAATGGTCAAAGCCTAGATAAAAAGGAAAAATACGACAACAATACAAGAGACATAAATCAATAGTCAAGCAACAACCAAATCAGATTTCCCCGAGTCCAGAAAGTGCACCCAAATAAAGCACACCAATAATACACGGAGTTCGATAGTAAAAATGTGCAAGGAATACCATGATATAAAATGTGAATAGATGAAATAAAATGTGGCCAATGCAATAATAAATGAAACCTTGAGTCACCTCACAGGCCGCCGGAGCTTACCAACCAATATCGTACCATAATCCCTGGAATATCCCTTCAGGCCACTGGAGCTTATCAATACCACATATAATTAGAAAACCCAGAGTATTCTTATGGGCCGTCGGAGCTTATCAATAGAGATGAATACCATAATATAAAACCCCGCAAGAATGCAAAGGGGGCCACCGGAGATTATCAATATAATTCCACAAATCAATGAAAAGTAAAGTCTAGAACCGTCTCTCCGACCAAGTGTATAAAATAGAAGTATCTTGCCATTCACAAGTCAGTAAAAATAGTGATCTACCATTTCTCTTTAGTAGCACAAGTTTATAGAAAAAGATGTTGTTTTTCCTTTTTATTAGCCAAAAATAATGGTAAAAGTAGGACGCTCTCCCTGGAGCGCCAATCATTTAAAAAGGAAGTATTTTTGGGTTTTAAACACTAGCAATCGGCTTAAACCAGTAAAATCTTTCCTTAATTTGAAAACCATTTGTTACAAAGAAGAGTTCCTTATTAAACCACTGAGTCATTCAATTTCTATCAATCTGCACCTTTTAATTCCCAATAATTCATCCCATAACCCAATCATAATGTAAAAAGGGATGAAAAATGAATCAGTCCATATGTATGTATGAATACATGTAAATGCACGCAGTTACACCAAGGTAGGGAATTTCACCCTTCATAATAAGATCATACTACCCTGGACTACTGCCAACTCAAAACCCTGGCCTCAGGCCCACAAATACTCATACCATAGCCACACATAAGAATATAACACGATAAGAATTGCCAGAAAGCTAAGCAAGAACTACTCTACCATGAACTATACTTGGACGAGTGTTAAAGCTGCCTATTCTAGTACAAATACTAACAGGGAAAGACTATATTACCTACCAACCCCCAAGGGACCCACCTGAGTAATCAACTAACTAGAACTAAGCATAAAGCGTACAACAGATAGAGACTTAACCAAAGCACAACCATACTGACCTGGCTCCTTCCATTCCAGTCTCCACATCCTCGGGCCAATAAGTATAAGATAAATAGAACACCAAATGAGCAAGAATAATAATAACAATAATAATAATACAACGGTAATGCCTACTCTATCATGAACTTTATCTAATTCTAGGATAAGGCTCCCTAAATCAAGAAACCTTGACCACAAGTAGTTTAAACTAATCTAAGGCATCTAATCCTAAACCCAAGGATACTACACTGCCTACGCCAAGTCTTACGAAAAAGCTACAGCCTATACTAAGAATTTACTTGCCAGAATCTACTCTAAAGCCCCTAAATCACCTATAAGGATAAATATGCCTACGAAAACTGTAACCAAATCAGAAGATCCCACCAACCATTAGCAAATTATTATTTTTATACTTTAAATGAGCAAAGTCTAGAAATAGTAAACCATAACCTACCAGAAAAGCCGAGCACGTGTGCACAATCCAATCCACAAGACCGAAGCCTATCTCCCTCGAGAAGCCTCTGCAAGTAGCCACACTATCATAACAATACTCTACACGTTAATATAAAGCTAACGATACCAAAAATGCTATTAAATTAGCTGGTTCAAAATTCAGGTCACAGGCGTGCCCATTAGCCTCGCAACCCGAACCTAGAAACAAAATTTACCATGAGGTCCCCAACCTCGCCAAGAGTACATGCTCAAAAATTGAGTAGAAACAGACCATAAAAGAGGGCTCAAACAGCCCAAAAACTAGGAGGGTAAAGAGGGAAAATCAATAGAATTAACTGGAATTTGAAGAGGGACTTACCCGATTAGAAGCCAACAAATGATCAAGGATCGACAATATAATATCCCCCAAGTAGTTGGGTTGAACAAAGCAATTTAATGGTGGTTTTGGGAGCAAAAAGACAAGGAGAATCGAGTTTTGGAAGTTGGGAAATGAAGGAGAAAAAAAGGTTGGCCGGCTCTTATAAGTTGCCACGCCCAGGTGCAGGAGCGCCCAGGAAGCACGCAGGTGCACAGGCACCACAGTTCCCAGGCAGGCACAGGCACATAGGCGCTAAGGCGCTGGCCAGGCGCAGGGGCGATGGCGGCCGAGGAAGACAAGCACACAGGGCAGCTTAATAATGCATGCGCGCATGGCCCAGGCGATACCCTGGCGCCACACCAGCAGCCAACAACAACAGCAATATGCAAAGGCATAATTTCAAGCGACGGTCCCCCGAGAATGCCTTCAGGGTATTGCGAACATAAATGAGCTGATCTATTCAACTAGAAACAACATTTTGGATCCAATAGAATCGATGAAAATCCCATCAGAGGTTGATTTAACAAAAAATGGGCCCCGTGCCCAAAATCAACCCTTAGGACAACTATTCCAAAACATAACCTAAGGGCCAAAATCAAGTCTGAAAGCCTCAGGACCCAAACCAAAGGTCTTTCCAGCCTAATGTCAACATTGTAGAGTTAATAGTGCTGGCAGAATTTTCATCTTAGGCTGTCTTCTCTGAATGTTGACCAAAGTCAACCCTTCAAGCTCAACTGGCCTGAAAACACAAAACGAGAGAAAGTTCTAAGCTGAAAAGCTCATGAATCCTGAACAAAGGTCCAACTAGATCAAAGTTCATACTTCAGAGCTGACAAAACTGTTGGAATTTAATCTTGAGCATGTTTACCAAGAAATTTGATCAAAGTCAAGGATTTGCTAAGTTGGAGTTCTAAAATAGAAAAATGGTCATAATGACCTAATGAATGGTCCAGTCACCAAACTGTTAGTCCTAACAAGTCATAAATAACCTGTAGCTACTGCAAGGAAACTCAAAAAGTAGAAAACACAAGGAAACGGAGAAATGGCCTGGAGGGTCATTAGACCCATGGAGTCCAGTCTGACTTTCCATCAGGATTCGCCTCCACAGAGCCAGAAGTTTATGTTGACACTTCTGCAGTAGATGTTTGGTATATAGGTAGGTTAGGTTTAACTGAGTAGTTTAGTCCTACTTTCAATTTCATAATATCTTGTAGATTGATGGGATATTTCAAGCCTAGGCCTTCGAGCATGGAGTCTGGAGGAATAAATGTATTGTTTGTCTTGTAGTTTGGGGAGGAATTTACTATTATAAATAATGTTGACCTTGTGTTATATTGTTGTGTTTAAATTAAGGTTGTTAATTTATGGATAATCATATTAGGAGTGGGTTCTTAGAATTAGGGATGATAGATTGTAAAGGGGTTTCTAGGTCGTGGCGGATTCCCCGGGTCAGTATATTGGGTGGGAAATTATTATTGTGGTAATGATGAAGTCTTCCTAATTATGTGTCACCCTATTATTGTTCACCCCTGGATAATTGGCTAATGGGATAAGGTCTTGAACCAAGGAATAACTTGAATGTAGGGGTTGCTATATAATAGTGAAATTCTCGGCCTTAATTTTTATAGTAAAGGGACGGGAATAAGGAATGAAATTATGTTGTTGAATTAAAGTTAGATTCCATTGGGCTGAATGTATACCACAAAATGAATATTTTGAATCTAAAGGATATGGCTTGATATGCTTATTTGTTTTAGTTGGGGGTTGGTCTTTGGACAGGCTGTGTTTGATGAACTCAATGAATAATATCTTCTTATGATTGAGGTATCAAAGAAAGGTTAGTGTTTACATAAATGAATAACTCAAGTTGACCAAGGGTTTGGTGGTTATCTATTATTGTAAATACATGCTTAAGGAAGGTAAAGGGTAAATGATATCCTAAATGTTAATCACATATAATAAGGTTATGTTAAAGTCTTGTTGACTGTACAAGTATTAATGCTTATTTTTTATTGTGGTTGTGATTGTTGTGATATCTATTATTATTATTGTGGGATATACCGGTATTTGGACATCTTGATGGGATTGGTTGATATTATTCATTGGTTGACTCGGGTACCATGCCTAGTATAGCTCTATGATTCATTGTATGGTTGGCTCAGGTACCACACCTGGTATAGCTTCATTGTATGGTTAGCTCGGGTACCACGCCTGGTACAGATTCATTACATGGTTGGCTTGGGTACCACACCGGTACAGTATTATTCATGGTTGGCTCGAGTACCACACCTAGTATAAGGTTGTATTAATATTCAATACATATTGGTTCCTTTAGTTAATCAGGATTATCTATTATTGATATTCATTATATGCTAGTTCCTTGAGTGAACCGGGCCTATCTTTTTTTGATGTTTATTACATGTTGGTTCCTTGAGTGAATCGAGTTTATCTGTTGTTGATGTTCATTATGTGTTGGTTCCCTAAGAGGGTTGGGATTTATTATTACTGGATATATATATATATAGGTCCTTGAGTGGTCAGGTGGTATGTTTATGTGATAAGGTGGTTTCTTCTGTAAACTGGGGTTGCATATTAGATGTCATAGACGATGTCTTAGGGGTCATTGTGTTGTCCAGATTACTTGCAAGCTCTGACACAATTATATGTGGTCTAGTTACTTGAATAGTTGGGCATGTCTTATATAGTTTTTGAGTCTGGTTGTAGATTGGGGGTCTTATTTGTAGTCATGTGGGCTTGGCAAATTCATGTTGTCTGGTAATATTATGTTACTGTTATACATTTGCCATTCCTATTTTGGCAAGAGTGATAGGTCGGCTAGCGGTGATGTCTTGGCTAGTTGGTCATAGGACTAGGGGTTGTGAGGCGTATTTCTTGGTGGGTCCAATATGGGTTAGCTTGGAGGGACTAGGGTTCCTAGGGATTAAGGTTTGACTGGGTTAGTGAAACAAAGATAGTATTTTGTGAGTGCCAGAACTAATGGGATTTCAAGGGTAATGGACCTTGGGGTTGAATATGAAGAACTCTTAGGTAGTCCATTGTTTGGCTAAGGTCTAAGGGTCAAGGTGGTTGACTTAGGATCTTAAACTGAGTGACAAAGCTGCTAATATGGATAGTTAGTAATTCGATTACAGGATTGGAACTGGTAAGGTATTTCTAGTATCTGGCAAGATATGAAGGCTTGGAGAGTCTTAATGTTATAAAGGGTCAGGTTATGACTGGGACACAAGAGTGGAATGCCTACTAATGGTGGATTTGGCAGCAAAATAATGTAAGGAGGTTTGGGAAAGAATGTATAAAGTCCATAGATAATTTATCTGGGTAGTAAAGGTTGTTGATAAAGGACCTGGATTATATAACTTTCAAGTTGTATGTTTTCTTATGATTATTTACATGATATTATGTGATGGATTTGGATGGACCAATGATGCCTACCAATATGTGTTGTTTGTATTGATACTACTCTTGCTATACCTTTTCGGGGTATAGTCTGGTTGCAGGATCAGTTGTTGTTTCTCAGGTGATGCGAATAGCAGTCTCTAGCAACTTCTACTCCTCTTTTCCTATGGTGACAGTTGTGTCTTACTTTACTTTTATTTCTTCTTAGAGCTCTTGTACCTGTTTAGACTAATTCCTAGGGAGGGGTTCAGTTTTATTTTTGAAAAGGTTTTGTTATAATCAGAGATTGAAATTGATTTTCATTTAATCAAGATGATATTTCATGTTTCTAATTTATTTTTGCAAGCTCATTTTAAATGCGGTGGTAAGGGTTGTTCTATCTAGGTAATTTAGATTAGGTGCTCACACGGCTCGATAATTAGGTCATGACAATTTGGTATCAGAGCCTAAGTTGTCGGTCTCCCAGTACAAGATAAAATATTGAATAGAGTCCTATAGATGGGTGTGTTAACTTCCACATCTAATCTTTGGGAAGCTATCAAGTATTTTAGGAAATTATTCCACTTCTTTCCTCAATTCATGCGGTCTGTTACTTTCTCGTATAGGTTGAGTCTAATTGGTATCTCAATGAAGTAAATAAATGTCATTGTCATCGGTTAAAATGACACAAGCAAGGGAAGTTGGAACCAGGAAGGTTCCAATTAGTGTCTGGCCTTAGAGGCTATGTGAATGCATCGATGATCGGCTAACGCTCATTGATGAGATGAATAAAAGATAATGAAAAAGGACTTGTTAAGTGGTGAAACTCAAGATTTGTGATTATGTGCATTGCATTGTTTGAATGACTGTGAATGTGTGGTGTGGAATTGCATGAATTACTGTTAAATTCATGGTTAGTGCAAGGTCATAACTTAGTTATGTGTTGGTGGTTAACAGAATTATATGTTATGTAGCTTAACTGAATCTATGTGCTAATTGTTATGCATAGACTTATCATTGGTAAAACTGGTAAGGGGATAAAAACTGGCTTACGACTGTGGGGAAACTTTAATTTTGGGACAGTCGGGATTTGGTTGAAAACCACGAAAAAAGGGGTTATTGTTGCATAATAGCGGGACTTGTTATTATGAAAGGTTTTCTTGGTGTGTTTCATAACTGGATTTAAATAATGTGATGCTAAGTTCTTGTCTATGCATTGATGGGTTTGGTATTGGGATTATGTTAAAGTTCATAATGCAATTTCATGTGTTAATGTTGAAAACAAAGAAGGGGAATGAGGAAATTTTGTAGAAAATGATAAATTTTTTGGGCGGCTGCTGTTGGGGTCGCCATAGCGGTGTACAAACTGCTATAATAGGCTAGGCACGGCAGAATCCCTGTCATGTTTTTTGATGCTTTGTTTTTCATTCCAGGGTTATTTTAAATTGTTAATTGAGCTGTGAGCTAGTGCATGAATTATAAATATTAGCATCCATGTCCGATAAAAGGAAAAATAAGATATGGTAGTTTGGGGCATAAAGGTTATTAGCTTGATGTGGGTGATATTGCCTGTTTGAGATAACCTATACATATTTGAACATCAGACCTTATTTGACTCTGTGATGGTTACCCTTGATTGAGTAACTACTTACATTGTGATGCTAATGTGTAGTTAATGAGGAAACCATGAGATTATGGTGGGACCAAGTTTCTGGATATTGGTAAAATTGTGATTGTACATTGGTAGGAATAGTCACTCATGCAGTATTTAGCAAAATGACCTGTAATTGACCGAGTAGTGTTGGACATTGCTCATACGCTTATTTTATGAGAATGATCATTGGCTGAAAGTATCTCTTGAAAAAAGATATAACAGAATTGTGGAGAATTTAAAATAAGTTGGTTTGCTCATGATCGATAATCCTTAGTAGTAGGGTCGGTTGAGAGAGTGGGGTTAGTAAATAGTTTCTTGATCATTCATATCTGTCTTGTTGACTATGATAATACCTTGTGTTACTGCTCATTGAGTGGTGGGAGTGTCCTTGTTATAGCATTAGTTAGGATATTAGTGCCTGGGTAGAATTCTCCCTAGGATGAGAGTTGACAAAAATCTCAGGCTAGGATAGGTTCTATTAGAATTTTGGTGTTGTGTGGTTTAGAGATACTTGGTGTCTCGGGGTGTAGTGTTTGATGGAATTTGGGTGATATCATGATAGGCGGGGGAAAGAGTATCCTGTAGAAACTTTCGGAATAGAGTTTAGGTTAGTAGAACTCTAGGTATAGCATTTAACGTAAAGGGGTTAGTTTGGAATGTCAAAATCTGGGTTTTGTATTGTTAAATTAGCCAAAACTGAGACTGTCCAGAGTTACCACCCCACCTATGTCGCTATAAAGGGAGGCAAGCCACTACCGCAGTGTTGCTATAGCAGGAATTTTCCTGCCATAGCGAGGTTGCTATAGCGGGACTGGGTCACCATAGTGGGTTTCAGTTTCTCGTGGCATGGATTTTTTTTTGTTATGTTTGAATTTATTTTGATCCAATAATTTGACGAGGCCTCAGATTTCTTAGGAACTCAGGAAGGGGTACTCTAATTGGTCTCGTGTAGCTCGAAGGAAGGAATTCTTTGACAGAGCAAGATCGAATTTAATTTCAATTGAGTTTGGATACACTAAGAGAATCGAAAGTTTTGGTGGTTGCGTAGGCTATGTTAACGCTATCATTGTAGAGAGGTTTAAGGGGATGACTCATTCTTTTCCTTCCACTATAGAGATTATTTAGGGATGAACGATGCATAAATTTATATCTTTTGTAATAACCTATTCAATCATTATAAAAAGTCACCTCGGCATGGGTACGAGTTTTGGAACTTTCAAATATATCATCTTAAATTAGTATGGGATGATGCGGCCAAAAGAAAAAATTCAGAAATTAAAATTATGGGACGAACTAACTCCATCCCGCTATAGAGAGAATTTTCTCGCTATAGCAGCATCACTGTAGCGGTTAGCAGGCCGCTATAGCAGAATGACAGGACCAGTAACCCAAAAATAGGTTTTATAATTTCATTCTCTCCTCCTCAATTGAAAATAGATGAGGGTTGTTCAAAAAACCCTACTAGGATGCTCCAAAGCTTGGGAGTAATGGTGAGAAAGGATTCTCGCTCGAATGGGGTAAAACCCATGGATTCAAGGCTGACTTTTCATCAGGATTCGCCCCCACGGAGCCAGAGGTTTGTATTCAGACTTCTGCAGCAGATGCTTGGCATCCAGGTAGTCTAGGTTTAAATGAGTAGTTTAGACCTGCTTTTGATTTCATAATATCTTATAGATTGACAAGCCTAGGCCTTCGGGCATCAAGCCTGGAAGAATAAATGTATTATTTCCATTGTTGTTTGGGGTGGAATTTACTATTATGAGTAATGTTGACCTTTTTCTGGATTGTTGTTTTTATATTAAGATTATTAATCTATGGATAATCGTATTAGGGGTGGATTCTCGAAATTAGGGATGATTGATTGTAAAGGGGTTGCTAGATCGTAGCAGATTCCCTGGGTTGATAAATTGGGATGGAAATTGTTGTTGTGGTAATGATGAAGTCTTCCTAATTATGTGTCACCCTATGATTGTTCACCCCTAAATAATTGGCTTATGGGACAGGTTCTTAAACCTAGGAATAACTTCAATGTAGGGGTTGCTAGATAATATCGGAATCCCTAGCCTTGGTTTTTATAGTAAGGGGATGGGAGCAAGGAATTAAATTATGTTGTTGAATTAAAGTTAGATTCCATTGGGTTGAATGTGTACCTCAAAATGAGTATTTTGAATCTAAGGGATATGGCTTGATATGCTTACTTGTTTTAGCCAGGGGTTGGTCTTTGGACAAGATGTATTTGATGAACTCAATGAATCATATCTTCTTGTGATTGAGGTGTCAATGAAAGGTTGTTGTTTACATAAATGAATAACTCAAGTTGACCAAGGGTTTGGTGGTTATCTATTGTTGTAAATACATGCATAATAAAGTTAAAGGTTGAATGATATCCTAAGTGTTAATCACATATAATGAGGTTATGTTAAAGGCTTTTTGACTGTACAAGTATGACTGCTTATTTCTCATTGTGGTTGTGATTGTTTTGATATCTATTATTATTGTGGGACGTACTGGTATTTTGACAACTTCACGTGATTGGTTAATGTTATTCATTGGTTAGCTCGGGTACCACACCTAGTACAACTCTATGATTCATTGCATGGTTAGCTCGAGTACTATGCCTGCTACATCTTCATTGCATGGTTGACTCGGGTACCCTTCCTGGTATATATTTATTACATGGTTAGCTCAGGTACCATGCTAGTAGAGTATTATTCATGGTTGGCTCGGGTATCATATCTGGTACAAGGTTGCATTAATATTCATTACATGTTGGTTTCTCGAGTGAACCAGGCTTATCTGTAATTGATATTCATTACATGTTGGTTCCTTGAGTGAACTGGGCCTATCTGTTATTGATGTTCATTACATGTTGGTTCCTTGAGTAAACTGGGTTTACCTGTTGTTGATATTCATTATGTGTTTGTTTTCTGAGAGGGCCGAGATTTATTGTTACTGGATATATATATATATATATATATATATATAGGTCCTTGAGTGGCCAGGAGGTGTGTTTATGTGACAAGGTGGTTTCTTCTGTAAACTGGGGTTACATGTTAGATATCATAGACGATGTCCTAGAGGTCCTTGGGTAGTCCGGGTTACTTGCAAGCTGTGACACAATTATATATGGTCTGATTACTTGAATATTTGGGCATGTCTTATATATTTGTTGAGCCCGATTGTGGACTGGAGGTCTTCTTGGTAGTCATGTGGGCTTGGCATATTCATGTTTTCTGGTAATAGTATGTTAATGTTGTACATTTGCCATTCCTATTTTGGCAAGAGTGATAGGCTGACTAGCAGTGATGTATTGTCTAGTTGGTCACAAGACTAGGGGTTGTGAGGTGTATTCCTTGGTGGGTCCACGATGGGTGAGCTTGGAGGGACTAAGGTTCCTAGGGAGTCAGGTTTGACTGGGTTAGTAAAACAAGGATAGTATTCTGTAAGTTCCAGAACTGATGGGATGTCAAGGTTAAGGGACCTTGGGGGTTGAATATGCAGAACTCACATGTAGTCCATTATTTGGCTAAGGGTTAAGGGTCAAGGTGGTTGACTTAGGATATTAATCTGAGTGATAGACCTGCTAACAGGGATAGTTAGTAATTTGATGACGGGATTGGAACTGGTAAGGTATTTCTAATATCTGGCAAGATATGAAGGCTTTCAGAGTCTTAGTATTATAAGTGGTCAAGTTATGACCTGGATACAAAGGTGGAATGCCTACTAATGGTGGAGTCGGCAGCCGAATAAAGTAGGGAGGTTTGGTAAAGAATGTATAAAGTCCATGGATGATTTATCTGGGTAGTAAGGGATGTTGATAAAGGACCTAAATTGTATAACTTTCAAGTTGTATGTTTTCTTTTGATTATTTACAAATTTTACATGATATTATGTGGTGGATTTGGATCGAGCGATGATGCCTACCAGTACGGGTTATTTGTACTGATACTACTCTTGTTATACCTTTTTTTGTATAGTTTAGTTGCAGAATCAGGTCTTATTCCTCAGGTGATGCGGATATCAATCGCCAGCAACTTTCACTCCTCTTTTCCAATGGTGGGAGTTGTGTCTTACTTTACTTGTATTTCTTCTTAGAGCTCTTGCACCTATTTAGACTAGTTTCTAAGGAGGGGTTCAGTTGTATTTTGGAAAAGGTTTTGTTGTAATCAAAGATTGAAATTGATTTTCATTTAATCAAGATGATATTTCATGTTTCCTATTTATTTCCGCAAGCCCGTTTTAAATGGGATGGTAAGGATTCTCCTATCTAGGTGATTTTGATTAGGTGCCCGCACGGCCCGGTAGTTTGATCGTGACATCATATTATATAAACATGCCAATTTTCTTAAAACAAGTCATGCATGAAAAATTAGGCTAGGGTTATGCTTCAAATCATTGTATAAATAATCACTTGTTAAAACCCATGAAAAATCATGTAACTAGAATTAGGAATTATAGGAAAACATGAGAAAAATGAATTTATAGAAAATCATAAAAATTGGGTAAGAACCCTATCTTGAGAAACTCATGAAATCAAAGAAAACTTGGAGTTTTGGGCATAAGGGTGAATCCCTTATTGAATGCCCACATACATGAACTTGAAGCTTTCTTAACTTAGAGCTTGAAGATTGAGGACTTGAGAAGGAACCCTAGGTCTTGGAACTTGGGAGAATTGAACATTTTTTCTTCTTTTGGAACTTGATTGAGAGAATAGAAGAGAACTTAGGCTAAGTGGGGATAAAACCCTTCTACTTTTACCTAAAATGATTTAATTTAGGAGTTAAAAGAGTGAGGAATTATAAAAATACCCGTAGGAAATATGCATAAAAAATTGTGGGAGGAACTTGGCTTCAGGTTTCATGGACCCCATCGACCGCTAGTAGATGGAACCACGGCTCATGGTTTATGGTCGTGGTTCTTGAGCCAAAATGATAAGTTGTGGGTCTGATTTCCACAGACGGGTTTCACGCCCCGTGGAACCATACATGGCCCATAGAACCTACATGTGGTTCTTGAGGGAATTTATGACCCTCAGGTATGATTCCACGAGGGGAAACCACGGTGCGTTATTTGATTAACCACCCGTTGATCCCAGTCGTGGTTTCAGATCAGAGAATGGATTTTGCGAAAAGTTTCCGCGAGGCCTATCCCCAGCTCGTGTTTCCTTCCACGACCTGTGAACTTGGTCCGTGGATCCTGGAAATTTCAAAGAAATTCAGAGATTCTTAGTTTAAAAGTTGGTTCAAATTCTGAGGTGTTACATCAGACTCTGCTCACTTTGTCAATAATTGTATCCTGGAGGAGATTAAATATACAAGGAGCAAATACACCTGGTCGAATGGAAGAATAGAGGATGATTGTCAATTCAAAAGACTGGACAAGGTCTTTGGTAATGATATTTTTATTGATCTATTCCCCTCTAGTGAAGTTCATCAACTCATTAGACAGGGATCAGATCATGCTCCTTTACATGTGGTGTACAACACTCAGGCAGAGGTGGCAATAAAACCTTTTAGATTTCTAAATTTTTGGACTAATTTCCATCCATTTATGAATATCATAAAAGAAACAGGGAGATAGATTTTATGGGGAATCCTTTTACTGAACTACATGCTAAATTAAAGCAGGTAAAGGAGGCCTTGAGGAAGTGGAGCAAAGAATCATATGTCAAAATGTTCCAACAGATTTCAACAATGGCAAATGTGATAAAAGTAAAAGAAGCACAAATGGAGATCAATACCACATGACAGAATATGGAAGCATTATAGAAAGCGGAAGCGAAGCTAAAAAGATATCTTCAATTAGAAGAAGATCATTGGAAACAGAAGGCAGGGATGAGATGGTTCAAGGATGGGGACAGAAATATAAAATTCTTCAACTCCTATATTAAAGGGAGAAGGAAGAAACTAAGTATCACAGGAATATACAACACAGGGGGGGACTAAATAACAACTTAAGAAATGATTGGACAAGAGGCAGTTGAAGTATTTAAAGACAAGTTTACTGAAACTGGAGGGAACAAGAGTTATGACATGTTGTAGTTCATTCCACCAACAATAACTGAAGAACAAAATGAGACCCTAACAAAATTTCCTACAGAGAAAGAAGTAAAATAAACTATTTTTGGACACAATGTTGATAGCTGCAGTGGACCAGATGGATTCTTACAGTAATTATCCCAATCTTGTTGGGAAATCATAGGTAAATACATACTTATAATGGTGAGAGATTTGTTCTATGGACATGAACTACCAAAGTTCATTACACACACAAACCTAGTGCTAATGGCTAAGAAAGAAGAAGTAAGAAGATTTTCAGATCTAATACCTATTAGTTTGAGAACCTTTTCCAACAAGATCATATCAAGAATTTTACATATGATTGATTGGTGGCAGTATTGCCAAGGTTGATTTTCAAAAATCAAGCAGGCTTTATAAATGGGAGGAGTATAACAGAGAATGTACTACTAGCACAGGATATTATCAGGGATATTAATAAAAGGAACAAACTTCATAATGTGGTGGTGAAACTTGACATGACCAAGGCCTATGAAAGAGTATCATGGATTTTCTTGAAAAAGGTTTGGAGATAGTTTGGGTTTTCAAAGATTGTGATGGATATTATTTAAAGACTAGTTTCTAATAACTGGTATTCAGTTTTGGTCAATCGGAAATCACATTGATTCTTAATATCAACAAGAGGGTTAAAGAAGGGTGATCCACTTTTCCCAACCTTATTCATCATTACAACTGAAGTTCTAGCAAAGTGTTTCAATATTTACATAATGATGCTAAGTACAAGGGTTTTGGTCTTCCTAAATGGAGCCCAGAGATAAATCACATGTCCTATGCAAATGACACTATCCTCTTTAAATCTACAAACCCTAGTTGCATTAAAAAGATGATAAAGGTCCTTAGGTATTATAAAGATACATCAGGAGAGCTCATCAACACCTCCAAAAGCTCCTTCTATGTTCATGAGAAGGTCATGTTTCCATCACAAACATGATTAAGAGGAATACTAGAATGAGACAAGGCTCATTTCCTTTTACCTATCTAGGATGTCCAATTTTCTATGAGAGCTGGAAAATTGAGTATTATGAAGACACTGTGAAAAAGATCATGAGTAGAGTAATGTCTTGACAAAATAGATTGTTTTCCTTTGGAGGAAGGGATGTTTTGATAGCACATGTGTCACGACCTAACTACCACCTAGATAGATGAACCCTTACCACCCAATCCAACAGGTACTTGCAGAAAGGAAAGTATAGCGATGAATAACCTTGTTTCAATACATAAAACCATTTACAACCCTGTTTTAGAAAACATCTTTTTCAAGATATACAATAAATCCCTTTTTAGTGACTGGGAAAATAGTTTATGACTTGAAAGGACACCCTCCCTAGAATCTTGTATAAGCTGGTACAATAGCTACTACAGGAGTAATATAAGGAATGAAAAAAATGACATAACTTCCACCATAGGACCAAGAAGTAGAAATTGTCGAAGATCGCCATCGTCATGTGCCTAAGAAACATCGCCAACACTGCAACAAGACTATAACCAAAAGGTATAGCAAGAATAGAATCACTACAAACACACGTACTGGTAGTCATCATCGATCGACCCGAATCCAGTCATACCATCATATAATGAAATTAAGAGAAAACATGAAATCAACTACCGTAGTCCCATCCTCTGACTTTCACCTTTACCAATTTCAGTCTCAATCCTACCGTCTACTTTTAAATCATACCTCAACCCTTCCCATCCCTTCCGCTGCCAACTCCCTCACTCGGGGACTCTACACCTTGTCTCCTAGGACTTCCCAAGTCCCATTTATTACCTAGACTTCCCAACTCACACTGATTACCTAGACTTACCAAGTTGCCTTAACCCTTAGACTTCCCAAGTCTTACTTACCATCTAGACTTCCCAAGTCTTAAGTCCAGACCTGGACTATCATTCTTTACCCAAGCCAACCGCTTTTACTAGACACTCTGACTTCACTCGACTGGCTACCCAACAAGACCAGTTACATTTACGATGTTATTTGCCAGTGTCCGGACCTATCACGAACCCCTAAGACAACTTCTCAACACAATGATAATAGTCAACAATACAACTCCTGACTCTTAGCCTTCCCTCTAGCTTAATCAACCTCATGTAACCCAATGACAACGTTGACACATTCAATATGAAAACAACATACATATAACCCTTTACACATAGAACAGACCCACCAAGGATCCCCCTAACCACACCTAAGTGTTCAACATGTGACCCCTGTCTACACCAAGACCAACCTAACATACCGATATAATTAGTCGGCCTCTCATAGACATATGCGACAATCACATTTCAATAATATACAACCCGGTCCACTCATGGAACCATCGAAAGAATACAACAATTTCAAATAACATAACCCGCACCAGGAATGGTACCTGAGCCAACAATTATGAATTCCAGTACCAGGCATGGTACCTGAGCCAACTGTTAGTTTACCCATATCAAGCATGGTACCCGAGCCAACTTTTAGTAATTCTCATACCAGGCGTGGTACCCGAGCCAACCGAATGTCACACCAGGTCTAATCAATCACAACCAATGAACAAACATACTTGTAAAACAAACAAGAAAACAAAACAAGTTTATTTCACAAGACTGATTACCGAACAACTAGACATTCACAATTCACATTAACAAATCATTTCCTAAACATGCAACTGACACACTACTACGAAATAGTACGTGAACACATAATGCATATTAGAATCAATAATCATCACCTACCCCCATTCCGAGTACATAAACTCAACCTTAAATCCCGTCTGAAGACTAAGCCCAATTCACCCCTTAACCCATACTAGTAGATACACCCATTCCTGACCCTTATCCTAGGACCAAAATACAACATATGGGGAAGACCTCCCCTAAACTTGGTGACTCATCTATTCTAATTAGTCTACCTTTTTCTACCAATTCATTTCTTGAAACTCCCTTTCCTTTTTATAGTAATTTAATTTCCCAAAGCCTTTCCGGTTCCCTGAACCTTCCCGACATTCTAGTCCCTGAAAGCCTGTCATCATACATTATAGTAGTATACACAAATAACATACATAACTACATACATAACTCAGAACATGTCAACCCAATATCCTAACTCAATCATATTTCTAGTTCAACCAATTTAACCACAACAAACCTCCAGACTCCGTTCCCAAAGGCCTAGGCATGGATTTGCCTTTTAAGTCTATACAATAAATACAAAAATGGAAATAATTCAATCTACTCAATGAAAGGAAACCTAGCCTACCTGGATGCCAAGCAACAGCCTGATGCACTTTCTGGCTCTATGAAGGTGCTCCCCACCGGATGACAATCCCAAAATCTATTATTTCACATCTTTTTGGCTGAAATCCCTCCTCCTCATGGCTTACAATCCTTGGAGAAGCCTAGGATGGTATTTGGAGAAAACCTCGTATGATTTCCAACTTAGGAGGGGAAGTGTTTTATTAAAATTGAGTTTTGAGACTACTTCCTCCCGTCATCCTGCTATAGAAGACGACCTTCCGCTACAGTAGTAGCGCTATAGCGAGAAAAAAAATACCGCTATAGTAGAGTGATGTCAACCCGAATGATTTTTAAAAATTCTGAAATTTTCCATCACATTGCCCCACTTAATACAAAATATTTTTAAATCATTCTTGAAATTTTGTGATATCATGATTTCTAAAATAATGATGGGTTTGGTCATTATAATAGATACTAATTTACCAATCGTTCATCCCCGAACAATCTCAAAAAAAAGGAAGGAGAGGACTAGTCCATGACCCTCACTGTTCCAAGTGACCACGTATTTATGAGCCCATGCAAAATATTGAATCTTTCCCTAATTAGTCACACTAATTCAAGAAGGAAAATACTATTATCCCTCTCTGACGGGGAATTCCCAGGCCACCCAAAGAAAATTACACGTGACCTTCCCCGAGCACCCAAGAAATTTGAGGCCTTATATAATGTCAGAGAAAAAGAATTTGAAAACACCTGGGAGAACCTTCCCCTTTCCCAATGTTGACTATTGTCCGCTAAAGCAAACATTATACCACTCTAGCGGTACCGCTATCGCAAAGCCGACCGCTATAGCGGTTGATGACAGATTGAAATAGGGGTGAAAATGGTTTTCACCCCATTCTACCCATATTTTTCATTCAAAACACTCCCTTTCCCTCCCGATCACCCTGCTCCCCACGTCGAAATCTTTAGGTAACAATCGCTCCTACTCACTCCTTTACTTTCCTGTATGAATTTAGGTAGGATTTGTGGTAGAAAAGGTGAACTGGGTAGACATTGTAGTTCCTTTTTGAACTTTAACTTGGTTGTACTATTGGTGAATTTCTGAAGCATGGTTGCTTTCCTTACGTTTAGAATGCCTCCCTGACGTTCTGGGCGTAAAGATTATGTAACTTTTGGCCAAAAATTGGCCAAGAATTGTGGAGGAGGTAAAGGGTTGTTCTTGAATAAACCTGTGATTTAGACGGAATTTAGAGGTTATAATGTCCAATTTTTTGTAGAAACTAGTAGTAGTGTACTTTAGAAGCATTGATCTGGACTTGAGTTGTTAAAAAATGGATTTTTAGGTCAAGGGGCGCCATTGATGCACCCCCTGAAGTCTGGAATGATGAATACCGCTATAGCAAAGCCTGATCGCTATAGCAGTCTCGCTGTAGCAGAGAAATATCCGCTTTAGCGGTTCTGCCATAGCGGACAATCATCCGCAATAGAGGAATACCGCAAAATAGTAGCCTTCTTAAGCTAACACTTAGAAAAAACTCCCCTTCAAAACTTATTCCCTTATGCTTTATCAAGTTCTAATCTGCCTTCTTGCTATATTATAGGTTATCACACCCAATGGCTGACGAACAAGTGCAAAAGTACCCATATGTGAGGTTCCCCAATGATGCTAGTCAGGAGAGGTTCCGGAACTTTCCCCGAGTAGGCTTTTGCTGTGAAAGGGGCTGCAGAATGACAGGTGTGGATGGAAAAGTAGTCGCCTTCCACTATAGACTTCGAGAGTTTAACTGGGAATCGCTAATGGTGGCTCCCCTTCCCATGCAGACAGGTTGGGTGAGGGAGTTCTATGCCATACTTCCCATCATTTATTGGGATGATCCCAACCCCACTATCCGAATCTGAGGGGTAGATATTCTGCTATAGAGGGATCACCATAGCGGTACAGTTCTGCTATGGCAGTCCCGACATTACAAGTCAAGAAAATTTCATTTTTTTAGCAAATCAAATCATCCCCCTTCCCAGTTATCATGGTTTAACCCCATAAATCCCGCCATAGTCTCAAATCGCATCCCTAGACCCTTCCCAGCAACACACAGATCAAAACTTAGCATCTAATTATCACCAAATCACCATCAAATCACATGATAAAACTATTCACAACAACCTATTCCCGCTTCATGCAAGAATAACCCCTTTGTTCCCATGGTTCCCAACCAAGTCCAGACTGTCCTGAAATCGAAGCTTGCCTACAATCATATATCATGTCCCCTCACCATCTTAGCCAATGATGAGTCCCTTTTCAAAAGGGATAAGAAATTCCCAGAGTAAGACACATAGCAGTTTTATCACAACCCAAAAGTACACTAATTTCGACTTACAACTCCCCTCAAACCCAACACTTATAACAACAAAGTCCATCACACACCAATAGTTTCAATCATACAAGCATTTTAACACATAAGTTTTCAAGTTTTGCACCACAAGAAGGTTAAACCACATATATTGCCCTCTATTTTGTACCATGGATGACCGTTAGCAGATCATTCATGTTTTACCACAGCCTCTCAGAGAAGATACCAGTTGGAACCTTTCCGATTCCAACTCCTCTTACTTTATTTACAATAGTCGGAGTGAATGACATCCTTTTTTCCTTGTTGAGATACCAATTGGAATCGAATGATACCAATTGGACTCAACCTATGCAAGCAAGTAAACGAACCGTATGAAAAGGAATGAAGGAATAAAGACGTTTCCTAGAATGCTTCATAGCTTCCCAAAGATTAGATGTGGACGTCAACACACCAATCCACAGGACTCTAGTCAACATTTTGTTCTTGTACTGGGAGATCGGTAACCTAGTCTCTAACACCATCTATCATGACCTAACTACTAGGTCGTGCGGGTGCCTACTCTAACCACCTAGATAGATGAACTCTTACCACCCGATCCAATAGGTATTTGCAAAAAGCAAAGTATAACAATGAATAACCTCATTTCAATACATAAAACCATTTACAACACTGTTTTAGAAAATATCTTTTACAAGAAATACAATAAATCCCTTTTTAGTGACGGGGAAAATACTTTATAACTTAAAAACACACCCTCCCTAGAATCTAGTCTAAGATATTACAAGAGCTACTACACGAGTAATAAAAGGAATGAAAAAAATTACATAATTTTCACCATAGGAACAAGAAGTAGAAGCTTCTGAAGATCGCAATCATCATGTACCTAAGAAACATCGTCAACCCTGCAACCAAACTATACCCAAAAGGTATAGCAAGAGTAGAATTAGTACAAACACACGTACTGGTAGGCATCATAAGTCGACCTGAATCCACTCGCACCATCATATAATGAAATTAAGAGAAAACATGAAATTGACTACCGGTATCCCGTCCTTCGACTTTCACCTTTACCAATTCTAGTCTCAATCCTAACATCTACTTATAACTCATACCTCAACCCTTACCATGCATTCCGCTGCCAACTCCCTCACTCGAGGACTCTAAACCCTATCTACTAGGACTTTCCATGTCACACTTATTACCTAGACTTCCCAAGTCACACTGGTTACCTAGACTTCCTAAGTTGTCTTAACCCTTAGACTTCCCAAGTCTTACTGACCACCTAGACTTCCCATGTCTTAAGTCCAGACCCTGACTATCATTCCTTACCCAAGCCAACCTGTTTGACTAGACACCCTGACTTAACCCAACTGACTACCCAACAAGACCAATTACACTTATGGTGTTATTTGCCGGTGTTCGGACCTCTCACGGACCCCTAAGACAACTTCCCAACATAATGATAATAGTCACCAATACAACTCCAGACTCTCAGCCTCCCCCTAGCTTAATCTACCTCATGTAACCCAATAATAACCGCTGACACATTCAATGAAAACAACATTCATATAACCCTTTTCACATAGTTTAGACCCACCGAGGATCCCCCTAACCACACATAAGTGTTCAACATGCAACCCCGGTCTACACAAAGACCAACCTAACATACCGATATAATTACCTGGCCTCTCATGGACCATATACAACAACCAAATTTCAATAATATACAACCCAGTCCACTCATAGAACCATCAAAAGAATACAACAATTTCAAATAACATAACCCATACTAGGTGTGGTACCCGAGCCAAGCATTATGAATTTCCGTACCAGGCGTGGTACCCAACCTATCGTTAGTTTACCCTTACCAGGTGTGGTACCTAAGCCAACCATTAGTAATTTTCATACCAGGCATGGTACTCGAGCCAACTGAATGTCACACCGGGTCTAATCAATCACAACCAATGAACAAACATACTTATAAAACCAATAAGCAAACAAAAAAAGTTCATTTCACAAGACTTATTGCCGAATAACTAGACATTTACAATTCACATTCACAATTCATTCACTAAACATGCAACTCACACACTACTACGAAATAGTACGTGAACAGATAATGCATGTTAGAATCAATAACCATCACCTATCCCCATTCCGGGTACATAAACTCAACCTTAAATTTCGTCTGAAGACTAAGCCTAATTCACCCCTTAACCCATACTAGTAGATACACCCATTCCTGGCCCTTCTCCTAGGACCGAAATACAACATGGGGATGACATCCCCTAACCTTGGTGACTCATTCATTCTAACTAGTCTACCTTTTTCTACCAATTCATTTCTGGAAACTCCCTTTCCTTTTTATAGTCATTTAATTTCCCAAAGCCTTTCCGGTTCCCTGAACCTTCCCGACATTCTAGTCCCTGAAAGCCTGTCATCATACATTATAGTAGTATACACAAATAACATACATAACTACATACATAACTCAGAACATGTCAACCCAATATCCTAACTCAATCATATTTCTAGTTCAACCAATTTAACCACAACAAACCTCCAGACTTCGTGCCCGAAGACCTAGGCATGGATTCTTATTTTCGTTTGCATAATAAATATGAAAATGGAAATGAGTCAATATACTCAATGAAAGGAAACCTAGCCTACCTGGATGCCAAGACGCTGCCTGATGCACTTTTTGGCTCCGTGAAGGCGTTCCCCGCTAGATGACAATCCCAAAATTCATTGTTTCGCATCTTTTTGGCCAAAATCCCTCCTCTTAATGGCTCCCAATCCTTATAGTAGCCTAGGATGTTTTTTTGTAGAAACCCTCATATAATTTCCAACTAAGGAGGAGAAGTATTTTATTAAAATCGTGTTCTGAGGCTACTACCTTCCATCATCCCGCTATAGCAGATGACCTTCCGCTACACCGGTAGCACTATAGTGGAATAAATACCTCTATAGTGGAGTGACGTCAGCCCGGACAATCTCCAAAAATTCTGAAATTTTTTGTCATGTCGCCCCACTTAATTTAAAACATTTTAAAATTATTTTCAAAATTTTGCGATATCATGATTTCTAAAATAACGACGGGTCTGGTCGTTACAACATGTTCTTTCAATATATCCCAATTTATTTTCTATCTTCTATGAATCCACCAAATAAAGTGATTGGAAAAATTCATATGATATTTGCTAAGTTTTTTTGCGCATCCATAACAACCAACAGGAGAAGGCATTGGGTGGCATAGGACTTTATGTGTTTGCCTAGGGAAGAAGGGGGCATGGGCTTTAGATATCTCCATGAGATGTCAACAACCCTATTTTCCAAGCTATGGTGGAATATAAGGACAGGAATGACCTACTGGAGCACATACATAAATAAAAAATATTGTAAAATGGAGCACCCAATCATTGCTTATGGATCAAGAATCTCTCATGTCTGGAGGAAGATGATAGAGGTAAGATAAGAGATGGAATATCAGATATGGTGGCAACTGAGAGCATGAAACTCCAGTTTTTGGTATGAGAATTGGACTAAACTTTGAGCTTTATACCTTTTAGAAGACAGACAAGGACCATTGGAGGAAATTAAACTCAAGCAGCTCATAAATGAGGAATAGTTGAATAAGCAGAATCTACAAGAGCTACTGTCAAAGGACATGGTCTACCATATTGTTGACAACATCTGTCCCACCTTGATCAATGTAGACAATGATAAACCCTGGTCGATGAGCAGTACCACAGGGAAGTTCAGTGTTAGTACTGCATGGGAGGTAATTAGAAAGAAGGAAGAAACAATGCAGACATATGATATAATATGGGCTAAGAGCTTACCCACAAAGATTTGTTTATTTTTTTAGAGAATGATACTAAGAAGAATCCCTACTGCTGACAACCTAACATAATAAGGTAGCTGGATCTAAATTGTTGGTGTTGTGAGAAAGACAATTATGAATCTATGACCCACCTTTTCCTAACATCCCTTATAGCTTCACGGCTATATAAGAACTTTGATACTTGTGCAGGTATAACAGTTAAAAGAATGCAATTGCAATAAGCCAATAGTAGTTGGTGGACATGTACCTCAGCACCAAAACTATAGGATATTTACAAAACAATACCAACAATTCTATCATGGGTGTTGTGGAAAATAAGGAACGGAAGGAGGCATGGGAAGGAAACTTACATTGGCTGAATGATACAACATGTGCAGCAAACTATTAAGCAATTACTAAGGGTCTTGTATCCTTGGATCAGTGGGATACCATCAGAATGGTCAAGAGTATTTCATTTCCTAGGTAACTACAAGCCTAAAATCTATCAATGTATTGTTACTTGGTACATACCAGAAGACGGAAGACTAAAGTGCTATATAGATAGAGCAAGTTTACGCAATCCTGGACCTACCTCATATGGTTTCTGCATATGAGAGGAGAAAGGAGACCTACAGTATGCATAAGCAGAGAAAATTAGAGTGAATACAATTATAGTTGTAGAAACTAGGTCCATCTGGGAAGTACTAAAATATTGTTGCACACACAACCTACTTCATCTGACTTTGGAAATAGATTCACTAGCAATCAATAACATTGTAAGCGAGGTGTGGAAAATACCATGGGAACTAGTGGAGATGGTGGAGGACATAAGAGAGATGATAAGGATTTTAGATTCTCAAATCCAACATGTGTACAGAGAGGGCAATGCATTAGTTGACTACCTAACCAACATTGCATTTGAAGTAGAAACACAACAAAGATTTCACAACTTTCAACAGCTAAAGTCAAAGGGCAGGAGACTCATCAACATTAACAAGTCTCAACTCCCAACACTCAGGATCAAAACAAAAAGAATCAGGCCACAACAACATAAATATGAGCAACAAAATGAAACAATGTGATAAAAGGATGTTCAAAAAGCAGGAAATGAAGAAAAGCACAGGAAACAACTATATATGGGATCTCAACAGTAAGGACACCACACTAAGCAAGGGGTCAAATTTAAAGGATGAACAACCAGGTCATTTCTCAAATGAAAAAGGGAGTCATTCAAGATATTCAGATCGGGCAGCTAACATCAAAGGAGAATAAGGGAAACATCAAAAATACAATGTACCAGAGTTGGAGGTTCAACAGAGTATCAAAATACAAGTAAATAATTAACGCATCGGCAGAGCCACCTCCTCATAAGAAATGTGAACATCAAAGGGAGAAGATAAATCATGAAGGAATTGAAAGAAATGAAAACAACAGTTGAGATATCTGAGGTTCGTAACTTGAAGAAAGAAGTGCAACTCACACTGAAGAAGACCTCAAACGTCATTGAAGAGGAAAGGGTATAAGAAGGAAGCTGTTATTTTGGAAACTTCTACAAGACCGATGGTCTTCTAATAGATAACTTAGGGATTTTTAATTTTGGGATCGGGTATTTCACCTTAGGCCAAGCTTTTGTCTATCTTTTTAGCATTTTTAAGAACTCGTTTTATCAATAAAAGTGTTTCAATCCCAAATTTAATTTTAAAAAAAGTATCTCCAAGAACAAGACGTTATTATAAAGTTTTGCATTTTGTGTATCATGGCAACAAGAAATGATCTTCAACTTACTATTTTGTTGCAACATAAAAATTATAATTGGTATCATTATATCAATTTTTACTTTTTAAATATATAATTTATCTATATATTATAATTGTGATCTATAACAAAATGATGTGACATAAATATTTTGCCATGGATTCTCTGTTTTGATCTTTTTTCAACCTTTTTTTCATTCAATTTTCTTCTTCTTCTTCTTCTTCTTATTCTTTTATGGCTATTTTACTATTTTTTATTCAAAAGTATGTTGAATAACTCTTTTATATTTTAATTGTTATTTCAACTCTTTGTGTTAACAAACTAAAGGGTTACTTCATTAAAGTTCTTAATTATTTCAAATGTGCTATAATTAACTCTTTTTGTAACATCTAGAAGAGAACTATTCAGATTATTCTAAATTAGTTTAGTGATCTTAGGCATATTTATACACATATGTGTCATTATCTATGCACGTTTGGCCTAGTTTTGAGGATAACTTGATGTGCTATTGAGGTATATATGGTGTAAGTGCGTACTTTTTGGCTAAAGTATATGTTTATAGTGTTTAAGGTGAATTTGGAACAATTCATGAGTCAAAATAACCAAATAAAGTTTGGGCGAGAAAACTACTATTGCTAGCTTGAGTTATGCCTATTCTTGTGTATTTTGATGAACTCTATTGTGTTATATGGACTAATGTGTATTATGAGTTGTTGTAGGAGACCTTTGGAGGAGATATGGAAGCAAATTGAAGTCTAAAAACAAGATACAAACCATTGGGACACAAAACAAGGTGGAAAGATGGCATTGGAGGCAAAAATAAGAAGCTAAGAAACACCCGCGTGGCGCAGAGGTGGAGCAGCGACTGGTTGCCGCAAATTCCAGCAAGCCAGCATTATACGGGCGTGACATGTCAGCTGGTCTCCATTATAAGAATCTTGACACACTGGCTGGTCTCCGTGATAAGCAGCGTGTCACGAACCCTATTCCCAGTGGGTGCAATTTATCCTACACTATAAATAGGACACTTAGCCTCAATTGTAAACACTTCTAGACGGTTTTGGATTGCAAAAATACAAGGAGGAGGATTCCTTAGGGTTCTTATTCTCTACTTTTTCTTCTTAATTCTTGTATGAACTACATTAATTTTGTAATTGCGAATTAGATTATTAGTGGCTAAACACCCTCTTTCTAGATTTGAGGCTACAACATGATTGCTTGATTATGGTTATATAGTTGGTTTAATTATTTATCTTGTCATGTGATTCTTCTTACATTCTTGTTTTAACTATTCTAAATTGTCATGAACTTTAGGATAAATCCAAGTGTTAAAACGAATTGACCATAGGAGTTGAGAGACGGAATGAAGAACGTGAGGAGTGTGGATCATATCTTTTGTTGTTAGTTAGCAATTGTAAAGAATGATTTGCGGTTAGGATAGAGATATACCTAAACTCCCCACTTACTTAATAAAATGGAAAGATTTTTGAATGCATCTGAATTAAAGACTCACATCCTCACTCAATGATGTAGTTGTGAGATTAATTTAGGTAGATGACTTAGAGGATGACCATTCCCGGGATATAATATCAACCCCGTAGATCGACGATCATGATAAACACCAACATCGGCTATAAACCATACTTACACATGAATGTGAAGTAATGCCTCAACCCTGGATTTGTCCTTATATTATTTACAATCCGAATTTCATATCGTCGTTTGTTCTAATATTTAGTTTATAAAAACAAAGATCAAACTCTTGGTTACGAATCACACTTGTTTAATAGTAATAATTAAGTTGGATCATTTTCCAAACACCAAGTCCCTGTGGGATCCATATTCGGATCGCAAGAGACACTTTATTACTTGCATGACCACGTACACTTACGTGTGTGCTTGGAACGCAACACATTTTTAGCGCCGTTGCCAGGGACTTGAAAATTAGCAACCTTATAATTTTTGTTTTTACTATTTTGTTTGATAAGTGCTAACAGCTTGGTCTCAGTCACTGAATTTGCAGGAACAAGTGTGGATCTTGAGCAATTTCACTAACGTAAGCCCATTCCTTCAGCAATGGATGAGGAACTACCAGCCCGCATGATAGTGCGCAAAGTGGAAATTTCGCTTGCAACTAATGTGACCTCCTGCATTAAAAAGGCAATCGCAGGAGGCCGATTCGAGCTAAAGCAGAATATGGGTAAATTTTTGCACACAAGTGGGCAGTTTACAGACTTGTCATATGAGGATCCGCAAGTTCATCTACAGAACATTCTAGAGATAAGTGACACATTCATTCCCGCAGGAGTCTCCAGAGACTACGTGAGGCTCATACTTTTCCCATTCTTATTGTTGGGAGAAGAAAATAAATGGTTGAAGGTAGAAGCTTCAAATTCAATCACAACCTGGGATGATTTAGCAAATAAGTATCTCATCCAATTCTTTCCATCAGGCAAAACTGTGAAGTTGAGGAGTTAAATTCTAAGCCTCAAGAAGAAACCAGATGAGAATATTTATCAGGCATGAGAGAGATTCAAGTCTTTTCTCAAGTATTTCCCACATCACCAGTAGACTAATGAGGTATTAGCTCACACCTTTGTTGAATGTCTTAACCACAACTCGAAAATTTTGCTAAATTCAGCGACAAGTGGTCAAGTGTTGGAGAAAACCTATAATGAGCTATATACTCTCCTCAACCGTATTGTACATGGTAATCCAGAGTGGCAGGGTGATATGTCCATAAATATAGTGAAGAGGCTTGCAGGTATGGTTGAGGTAGATAGTGTCACGACATTAGCGGCATAGTTGGCCAGTTTTTAGAATCAGATAATGGCTCAGTTCAACAAATTGAGTGTGGCGCAACCTCAGGCTCAAGTGAAGGCAGTTCAGCAAGTTCTGACTTGGTGTGAAACTTGTGGTCTGAGTGGTCATTTGGCAGACTTATGTGGAGCAAATTTGGAGCTGGTAAATTTTGTGGGCAATGCACAAAAAGGCAATCAAAACTATTGTAGTACCTACAATCGCAACTGGCAGAGTCAGCCCACTTACCCATGGGCTTCTAATCAAGCTCAACCATACATACTTCAATAGAAGTAAGGTATTAAGAGCAACACTCAAGACAACAATATAGAAGAGACCTTGACAAAGATTTTGTCCAACCAAGAACAAATGGCTGCTGAGATTGAAAATCAGCAATTGGCTCAAAATAATCTAGAGATGAAGTTAGGTCAGCTTTCTCAGGAACAAAATACAAGACCTCAAGGGGTTTTGCCTAGTGATATAGAAAATCCAAAGCAAGTGATGGCAATCACCTTGAAGAGTGGTAGAGATTTAACTGATGCACCCCCAAAGAAAAATCATGAGGTGCAAGAAGAGTTGATCACTTCCAACCAGACAGAAAAGCAGGTTGAGTCCAAAGAAGCTGACAAAAAGGGGAAGTCTGAGTACCCTAATGGAAAGACAATTGAGCAGCCTCAAAACATACCACCACCACACTTCCCACAAAAGCTTAAGAAAGCAAAAGAAGATACCTATTTTAAGAAGTTCTTTGACGTGTTCAGAGAACTTCACATTAAACTTTCTTTGTTAGATGTTTTGTAGGGAATGCCTAAGTATGCTAAGTAATTGAAGGATGTGGTGGCGAACAAAAGAAGGATAGAGGATATTGAGACTGCGTCACTTAATGAAGAGTGTAGTTCAGTAGTAATGAGCAAGATGCTCGAAAAGCTCAAGGATCCTGGGAGCTTCACCCTCCCCATACAAATTGGTGAAAGTGATATTGTTCAAGCCTTGAGTGACTTGGGGGAAAGTATCAATATGATTCCCCTTTCATTATTTAATACTCTTGGGTTGGGGAAACCAAGGCCTTCCTCAGTTGTGCTACAGATGGCGGACAGAACCAGAGTGGTCCCTGAAGCAATCATAGAGGATGTTCTAATCAAGCTTGGTAAGTTTCTTATTCCTGCTGACTTTATTTTTCTTGATTATGATATAGATGACAGGGTACCAATCATATTGGGACGTCCATTCTTTTCTACTAGTGGAGCACTGATTGACAAGAGAGAGAGAACTCTCAAGATGAGACTAAATGATGAAGAGGTGGTCTTTAGAGTGTATGCAACACTCAACACACCCTCACACTACAAAGATCTATGCATGGTCACAACTATGGAAGTGGATGAGTGTGGGGTAGAGAAGAGCATACCTCTAATTACCTCTTTAAACTCTCTCATGGAGCTGCCAAAATTGCCAAAAGAGCCTGAACTTGAAGGACCTGAACAAAATACTGAAAAGGTAGGTGTGAGGAAGTCCACAAAACTCAAGAGTGAGCACAAGAGAGGTAAGAAAAGAAGGAAAAGATGGACCCCAAGTAGGAGGAAGAGGATGAGAGAATGGAAATGAGAGTTTTGATATGAGTCATGCCACGACATTAAATCAGGTGCTGCTTGGGAGGCAACCCAAATTAAGGAAGTATTTTTATTCTTTTTTGTTTTTTTAGTATCACCTTTTCTTTTGTTTTTGTGTTATATTGACATGTTGAAGGGAATTCTGAGTACCGGAGATCTGAGCTAAGAAGCATGGAAAACACTAAGTGTGGGGTCCTCCCAAACCTCGTTGATGGACTTGATGCTACTAGCTAGGCCTAGAGGCCTCAGAGAGTATTTCTATCTTTACTTTTAATTTATACTTTGGGGACAAAGTATGATTTTAAGTGTGGGTTGGGAATCTTCCATTTTTATTAGGGTGGAGTGTGCTATGGGATTTCTACTTTTATTTATTTGCAAGTTTTTGATTAAATTGAAACAAAAATTACAAAAAGATTTTATCTTTGTTTGTTTTATTCTATTTTTGGTCTTTTTAGTAGAAGCACACTTCACCCACCCCTCGGTTTTCTTTTGGTTCTTTGCCGAGGGGAATTAAGCCCTTTGAACCGAGTATCCTTTTTTATTTTTATGAGTAAATTTAAAAAAATTGTCATTAGGAATCAATAAAGATGCTCTTGCTAGGTTCTATATATGATTAGTTGATGCAAGTTGGTATTGAATTTTATGTCATGATTCGAAATATTGAATGACTATGTTTAGACACCTAGGCTCTGACTCTTGTGTGATGTTGGCTTAAATGTGAATTCTTGCAATTGCTTGGTTTAGAGTCTATAGGTAGCCTTCTTGATTTGAACATGTGCCAAGTGTGAGTAAGGTTTTTTTTATTTCATGATTGCATTTTGGTATCTAGAACTTGCCCCGTGTGTTTGCAAAGTGAAATAAAGAATGTTGAGTTTAGGAGATGATATAGTCATTTCTTTGATAGCCATATTTTTTACCCTCTTTATCTACCCTTTGTGCATGACATTTGCTATATCTGTTGAGCCTTTACCCTATTCTTTGGTAGCCTCATGTATAGCTTTTCTGTTTCTATCAATTGCCCGTAATTTGATCCAAAACTCCTAACTACTTTAGTTGAAAAGTTAAGATGTTAAGGAGTGTAAGATTGAAGAAGGAAAAGTAGAGTGAAGCCCCAAGGAAATAGCTTTTGGTGTGTTGAAAAGGTTTATATGTTGTTGCAGGGAGTAATGAAATAAAAAAGATAAATTGATCAAAAGATGTGATTCATGTGTTGATAGCAAATACTCTCTACTGAAGATGTGTAAGCTAACTTGTAAAGATGGGGCAAAACAAAGAGATGGGAAGATAATATTGGTGTAATAATAGGGTGGTTGGAGATGAGTTCAATGTAAAGTGTAATGTATTAAAGCGCTTAGGGAAGATAGTCACTATTCTTAACCAAATAGTTCCCCATACCTTAGCCTACATTACAACCCATAAAGTCCTACTTGATCTTGAGCTTTGACATTCTGATATTACTGGAGTATTACACTAAGGCCAAGCTTATGTTTCATCTAATGTGACATGTGAATTCTTTGTGAGAGTGAGCGGAATTTGATTCTTAAACCCAGTCTTATGATAACTTGCATAAGTATGAGTGAATATAGGTAACTCTCTTGTAGTGAGGGCTCATGTTTGATGATAGATACGTGACTTATATAATATCTTTGTTGAGTTTTCCAACAAAGGAGAGTCAATTCTTGAGGCTAGGAAGTCTTGAAGTAGGATTCATGCGATTCCAGTTGTAATATGGCATGCCAAATGTAGAACTTGCTATTCATGTGGTTGTTGTAGCCGTAGTTTGAGTATCTTAGTTGTAATAGAAATGTTGGAGTCTTTCTTATGTGTGATAAGTGTAAAGAGTTGTTCGAGGATGAACAAGGCGTTAAGTGTGGGGTGGCATTTTGCTTAGGGTGAAGTGCGCTATAGGATTTCTATTTTTATTTATTTGCAAGTTTTTGATTAAATTGAAAAAAAATTACAAAAAGATTTTATCTTTGTTTTTTTTGTTTTTGGTCTGTTTAGTAGAAGCACACTTCACCCACCCCTTGGTTTTTCTTTTCGGTTCTTTTCCGAGGGGAAGCTCTTTGAATTTCGTATCCTTTTTTATTTCTAGGAGTAAATTTAAATTTTTTGTAATTAGGAATCAATAAAGATGCTCTTGGTAGGTGCTACATATGATTACTTGATGCAAGTTGGTGTTGAATTCTCTGGCATGATTTGAAAAATTGAATGACTACTATGACACACATAGGCTCTTTTATTTGAGTTTTGTGTGATGTTGGCTTAAATGTGAATTCTTGCAATTGATTGGTTGAGAGTCTATAGGTAGCCTTATTGATTTGAACATGTGCCAAGTGTGAGTGAGGTTTTTGTTATTCCATGATTGCATTTTGGTGTCTAGAGCTTGCCCCGTGTGTTTGCAAAGCGAAATAGAGAATGCTGAGTTTAGGAGATGATATAGGCATTTCTTTGATAGCCATATTTTATACCCTCTTTATCTACCCTTTGTGCATGACCTTAGCTAGCCCCATTGAGCCTTTAGCCTATTCTTTGGTAGCCTCATGTATAGCTTTTCCCTTAGCCTACATTATAACCCATAAAGTCCTACTTGATCTTGATCTTTGACATTCTGATATGAGTGGAGTACTACACTAAGGGCAAGCTTATGGTTCACTCATGTGACATGTGAATTCTTTGTGAGAGTGAGCGGAATTTGATTCTTAAACCCATTCTTATGATAACTTGCATAAGTATGAGTAAATATAGGTAACTCTCTTGTAGTGAGGGAGCATGTTTGATGATAGATACGTGACTTATATAATATCTTTGTTGAGTTTTCCAACAAAGGAGAGTCAATTCTTGAGGCTAGGAAGTCTTGAAGTAGTATTCATGTGATTCCAGTTGTAATATGGCATGCCAAATGTAGAACTTGCTATTCATGTGGTCATTGTAGCCGTAGTTTGAGTATCTTAGTTGTAATTGAAATGTTGGAGTCTTCCTCAAGTGTGATAAGTGTAAAGAGTTGTTCGAGGACGAACAAGGCGTTAAGTGTGGGGTGGCATTTTGCTTAGGGTGAAGTGCGCTATAGGATTTCTATTTTTATTTATTTGCAAGTTTTAGATTAAATTGAAAAAAAAATACAAAAAGATTTTATCTTTGTTTTTTTTTGTTTTTGGTCTGTTTAGTAGAAGCACACTTCACCCACCCCTTGGTTTTTCTTTTCGGTTCTTTTCCGAGGGGAAGCTCTTTGAATTCCGTATCCTTTTTTATTTCTAGGAGTAAATTTAAATTTTTTGTAATTAGGAATCAATAAAGATGCTCTTGGTAGGTGCTACATATGATTACTTGATGCAAGTTGGTGTTGAATTCTCTGGCATGATTTGAAAAATTGAATGACTACTGTGACACACATAGGCTCTTTTATTTGACTCTTGTGTGATGTTGGCTTAAATGTGAATTCTTGCAATTAATTGGTTGAGAGTCTATAGGTAGCCTTCTTGATTTGAACATGTGCCAAGTGTCAGTGAGGTTTTTGTTATTCCATGATTGCATTTTGGTGTCTAGAGCTTGCCCCGTGTGTTTGCAAAGCGAAATAGAGAATGCTGAGTTTAGGAGATGATATAGGCATTTCTTTGATAGCCATATTTTATACCCTCTTTATCTACCCTTTGTGCATGACCTTAGCTAGCCCCATTGAGCCTTTAGCCTATTCTTTGGTAGCCTCATGTATAGCTTTTCCCTTAGCCTACATTATAACCCATAAAGTCCTACTTGATCTTGATCTTTGACATTCTGATATGAGTGGAGTACTACACTAAGGGCAAGCTTATGGTTCACTCATGTGACATGTGAATTCTTTGTGAGAGTGAGCGGAATTTGATTCTTAAACCCATTCTTATGATAACTTGCATAAGTATGAGTCAATATAGGTAACTCTCTTGTAGTGAGGGAGCATGTTTGATGATAGATACGTGACTTATATAATATCTTTGTTGAGTTTTCCAACAAAGGAGAGTCAATTCTTGAGGCTAGGAAGTCTTGAAGTAGTATTCATGTGATTCCAGTTGTAATATGGCATGCCAAATGTAGAACTTGCTATTCATGTGGTCATTGTAGCCGTAGTTTGAGTATCTTAGTTGTAATAGAAATGTTGGAGTCTTCCTTAAGTGTGATAAGTGTAAAGAGTTGTTCGAGGACGAACAAGGCGTTAAGTGTGGGGTGGCATTTTGCTTAGGGTGAAGTGCGCTATAGGATTTCTATTTTTATTTATTTGCAAGTTTTTGATTAAATTGAAAAAAAATTACAAAAAGATTTTATCTTTGTTTTTTTTGTTTTTGGTCTGTTTAGTAGAAGCACACTTCACCCACCCCTTGGTTTTTCTTTTCGGTTCTTTTCCGAGGGGAAGCTCTTTGAATTTCGTATCCTTTTTTATTTCTAGGAGGAAATTTAAATTTTTTGTAATTAGGAATCAATAAAGATGCTCTTTGTAGGTGCTACATATGATTACTTGATGCAAGTTGGTGTTGAATTCTCTGGCATGATTTGAAAAATTGAATGACTACTGTGACACACATAGGCTCTTTTATTTGACTCTTGTGTGATGTTGGCTTAAATATGAATTCTTGCAATTGATTGGTTGAGAGTCTATAGGTAGCCTTCTTGATTTGAACATGTGCCAAGTGTGAGTGAGGTTTTTGTTATTCCATGATTGCATTTTAGTGTCTAGAGCTTGCCCCGTGTGTTTGCAAAGCGAAATAGAGAATGCTGAGTTTAGGAGATGATATAGGCATTTCTTTGATAGCCATATTTTATACCCTCTTTATCTACCCTTTTTGCATGACCTTAGCTAGCCCCATTGAGCCTTTAGCCTATTCTTTGGTAGCCTCATGTATAGCTTTTCCCTTAGCCTACATTATAACCCATAAAGTCCTACTTGATCTTGATCTTTGACATTCTGATATGAGTGGAGTACTACACTAAGGGCAAGCTTATGGTTCACTCATGTGACATGTGAATTCTTTGTGAGAGTGAGCGGAATTTGATTTTTACACCCATTCTTGTGATAACTTGCATAAGTATGAGTGATAATGGGTAGCTCTCTTGTGGTGAGGGCACATGTTTGTTGATAGATACATGACTTATATGATATCTTTGTTGAGTAATGTGCATCAGTTTGCCAATGGAGGAGAGTCAATTATTGAGGCTAGGAAGTCTTGAAGTAGTATTCAAGTGATTCTAGTTGTAATATGGCATGCCGAATATAGAACTTGCTATTCATGTGGTCAATTTAGCCCTAGCTTGATTATCTTGGTTGTAATAGAAATGTTTTTGTCTTCCTTAAGTGTGATAAGTGTAAAGAGTTGTTTGAGGACGAACAAGGCGTTAAGTGTGGGGTGGTGATCGTAGGCGTATTTATACACCTATGTGTCATTATCTATGCACATTTGGCCAAGTTTTGAGGACAACTTGATGTTCTATTGAGGTATATATGGTGTAAGTGCATACTTTCTGGCTAACGTACATGTTTATAGTGTTTAAGGTGAATTTTGAACAAGTCATGAGTCAAAATGATCAAATTAATTTTAAACGAGAAAACTAGTGTTGCTAGCTTGAGCTATGCCTATTCTAGTGTACTTTCACAAGCTCTATTGTGTTATATGGACTAATGTGTTTTTTGAGTTGTTGGAGGAGACCATTGCAGGAGCTATGGAAGAAAATTGAAGCCTACAAACAAGCTACAAACCATTAGGACACAAAATAAGGTGGAAAGATTGTGTTGGAGGCGAAAATGAGAAGCCAAGAAACAACGGTGTGGCACGGAGGTAGAGCAGTGACTGGTTGATGCAAATTCCAGCAAGCCAGTGCTATAAGGGAGTGACATGCCATCTGGTGTCCGTGTTAAGCATCGTGACACGCTGGCTGGTCTCCGTGATAAGTTGCGTGTCACGGACCCTGTTCCCGTTGGGTGCATTTTATCCCACACTATAAATAGGACACTTAACCTCAATTGTAAACACTTCTAGATGAATTTGCAAAAACACAAGGAGGAGGTTGCCTTAGGGTTCTTATTCTCTACTTTTTCTTTACTTAGTTCTTGTATGAAATACATCAATTTTGTAATTGTGAATTAGATTATGAGTGGATAAACACCCTCTTTCTAGGGTTGAGGCTACAACATGATTTCTTGATTATAGTTATATAGTTGGTTTAATTGTTTATCTTTTCATGTGATTGTTCTTACGTTCTTGTTTTAACTATTCTAAAGTGTCATGAACTTTAGGATAAATCCAAGTCTCAAAATGAATTAACCATAGGAGTTGAGAGACGGAATGAAGAACGTAAGGAGTGTGGATCATATATTTTGGTGTTAGTTATCAACTGCAAAGAATGATTTGCAGTTAGGATAGAGCTATACCTAAATGCCCCACTTGGTTAATAAAATGGAAAGATAGTTGAATGCATCCGAATTAAAGACTCACAACCCCGCTCAACGATGTAGTTGTTAGATTAATTTGGGTAAATGACCATTCCCGGGTTATAATATCAACCCCATAGATCAACGATCATGATAAACACCAACATCGGCTATAAACCATAGTTACGCATGAATGTGAAGTAATGCCTCAACCCCGGATCTCTCCTTATATTGTTTACAATCCGAATTTTATATCGTCGTTAGTTCTAATATTTAGTTTACAAAACCAAAGCTCAAACTCTTGGTTACGAATCGCACTTGTTTAACGTTAATAGTAATAATAAAGTTGGATCATTTGCCAAACACCAAGTCCCTGTGGGATCGATATTCGGCTCGCTAGAGCCACTTTATTACTTGCACGACCACGTACACTTGCGTGTGCGCTTGGGACGCAAAATTTAGCATTATATTTTATCTTCTTTTTAAATTATTTTGGTTTTTTGTCTAATTCTTTTGATAAGAAATTTAATGTATTCTTGAGGTTATAATAAATTTATTCTAGAAATAGTTGTTACTTTCTTCATTTTTTATTCTTTAAATCTTGAAAGAGTGAATTAACTCGCATTTTCTCCTAGAATTTTTTGAATGTGTGAATGATAATGTTTGATAATATATGTAGGATAAATAATCATTCTTTATCATTTTTTATTTATCTAACTGATGTAGGTTATTAGGTGAAAAGATTGACTATTTAACTTTTTTTATTATATTAATTATTGCATTTTTATTTTGGACATTAGGACAGTAGTACTTAGAAGAGAATGTATAAAAGAGAAAATGATCTATATATCTAATAAAGCTAGGCATATACAAAGTTATATGATACTTTTCTATTGCCTAGAAAATTATATATCTTTGGTCTCATTTAAAAAAAATCATTCTTTTCATTAATCAATTCGTTTAATAATTAAAAAATATTCTATCATATTTATAGCAACTAATTATATCTTCTGAGTTACAAAAAATCTCTATATACTTGCACTCTCTACTTAAATAACATGTCATCTTTTCAACTCTCTTCTACCTAATTTTTATTATTTAATCAATCTATAAATAATAATCAACTATGGAGTTGTTGGATACTCATTTTCATTTTCTCTTTTTTCTTTTTTTATTAGTATGTCTTTCTCTCCTTTTTTTGATTTTCTTCCTTCCTTCACTTTGATGAAGATCATAGATATATTCTTCAGAAATATTTTTTGTGTGACAATATATCACAATACGATTTCTCGGTCATGATAGCACCTACAATCTTCCGCTAGGTGAACCAATCCACGTAGCCCAGAACGATTAGTAATGGGCTACTATCTAACAAGCAAGCGGAAGAATGATATAAATAGCGGAAGCAAAGGAAATAAATGAAGAAATAGGCAACATGAATATATATATAAGAGGAAGCTAAACCAAAACCCCAAATCCTGGTATCATAGTATAAGAGACAGTACTAAGTATACAAAGTACAAAGGATCCAAAAGAATATATACACATCTGTCTCTGAATAGAAAAACAAGTAAAGGATACAAAGGATGAGCTAAAAGCTAAGCCCGATCATCAAGAGTTCACCCTCAGCCTCGGATAGTCTCCACGGATCAGCGGCGATGGCCCACACTAGGATCTGCACCAGAAATATGTTGAGTGTAGTATGAGTACCAATTGCTAAGCAACGGGTACCCAGTAGGCATCATAGGCCGACTGAGTGCATATAAGATATAAGAGCAGTAATATACAACAACAACATACCCAGTATATTCCCACAAAGTGGGGTCTGGGGAGGGTAGAATGTACGCAGACCATACCTTTACCCCATGGTGAAGTAAAGAGATTGTTTCTGATAGATCCTCAACTCAAAACAGTCCAAGATATAAAACCAATAAACAAAACAACAGATAATCACAAAACTATACTACAACAAAATAGTATAATAATCTAACTACACAAGGCACTAGCAAGTAGCCGGTGCAGATGAAACAAAAGCTACAAATGTAGTCTTACAACTACTAAAAAGGCAACAAAACACCGCACTTCTCCCTACAAAGAAGCTAACCAACCTACTAACCTTCTATCCTAATTTGAGCCCTCCACACCTTCCTATCTAAGGTCATGTCCTCGGTAAGCTGCAACTGCACCAAATCCCACCTAATCACCTCTCTCCAATATTTCTTCGATCTACCACGACCTCTCTTAAACCCATCCATAGTCAGCCTCTCACACCACCGCACAGGGGCCTGTGTGCCTCTCCTCATCACATGCCTAAACCATCGCAACCTCCCTTCCCCATTTTGTCTTCCACTGAAGACACTCCTACCTTTTCTTGAATATCTGCATTCCTAATCCTATCCCTCCTAGTAAACCCACACATCCAGCGCAACATCCTTATCTCAGCCACCTTCATCTTCTGAACGTGGGAGTTCATGACCAGCTAACACTCTGCCGCATACAACATAGCTGGTCTAACTGCTACTCTGTAGAACTTGCCTTTAAGTTTGAGAGGCACCTTCTTATCACACAAGACCCCAGATGCGAGCCACCATTTCATCCACCCTGCACCAATACGATGGGTCACATCCTCGTCAATCTCCCCATTACCCTGGATAATAGACCTAAGGTACTTGAAGCTATCTCTTTTGTGGATGACATGCGTGTAAAGCCTCACTTCCACATCGGTCATAGATGTCACCTCACTGAACTTGCACTCCACATATTTTGTCTTTGCCTTGATCAACCTAAACCCTTTAGACTCCAGGGTCTGTCTCCAAACTTCTAATTTTTCATTAACTCCTTCTTGGGTCTCCTCAATCAAAACTACGTCGTCTGTAAATAACATACACCAGGGTACCTTGCCTTGAATTTGTCGCGTCAACACATCCATCACCAAGGCAAATAAAAAGGGGCTAAGTGACAATCCCTGGTGCAATCCCATCAGTACGGTGAATTGCTCAGAATCTCCCCCCGCTGTCCTAACTCGAGTTTTTGCGCCATCGTACATGTCACTGATCAACCTAGTGTATGCCAAGGGTACACCCCTAACCTCCAAGCACCTCCAAAGAACCTCCCTGGGAACTTTGTTGTAGGCCTTTTCTAGGTTGATAAATACCATATGCAAATCCTTCTTCCTCTCCCTATACTTCTCCACCAATCTCCTCACGAGATGAATAGCCCCAGTAGTCGACCGTCCTGGAATGAATCTGAACTGATTATCAGAAATAGTCACAATTCCTCTTAACCTCAACTCCACAACCCTCTCCCAGACCTTCATCGTGTGACTCAACAACTTGATACCCCTATAGTTGTTGCAATTTTGGATGTCACCCTTGTTATTGTACAATGGGATCAACGTGCTCCATCTCCAAGCTCTGGGCATCTTCACTGTCCTGCAAATAACATTGAACAACCCTGTTAGCCATTCCAACCTTGCCCTGCTCGCACACTTCAAAAAATCCATGGAATCTCATCAGGTCCGACCGCCCTACCCCTATGCATCCTACGAATAGCACCTTTAACCTCCTCCACCCTAAAACACCTACAATAGCCATAGTCACAATGCCTCTCCGAGTGCTCTAAATCTCCCAACACAATGCCTCTGTCGCCCTCTTCATTTAGGAGTCGATGGAAGTAAGTATGCCTTATTTTCCTAATGAGCACATCCTCCACCAATACTTTATCATCCTCATCTTTGATACATTTCACTTGATCAAGGTCCCGAGCCCTCCTCTCCCTAGCCTTGGCTAGCCTATACAACTTTTTATCTCCACTTTTACCTTCTAAAGCAGTGTATAAGCTCTCGAAAGCTGCTGTCTTAGCCTCCATAACCCCAACTTAGCCTCTCTCCTATCTATCTTATACTTCTCCCTTTCTTTTGCTTCTCCTCCTCATCCTTACTTTCAACAAACTTTGTGTAAGCCCTTCTCTTTGCCTCCACCTTCCCTTTTACTTCTTCATTCCACCACCAATCCCCTCGATGCTTGCCAGAGCGGCCTCTTGAGACACCTAACACCTCACTAGCCATCTCTCTTATGCAGCTGGAAGTCACCTGCCACATACTATCTGAATCCCCTCTGCTCTCCCACGCCCTCGAAGTCATCAACTTCTCCCCTATTTCTAAGGCACTGCCCATAGTCAAGCTACCCCATTTAATTCTCGGCCCAGCATCCACCCTCTTCTTCCTTCTCTCCTGCCTAATCTCTAAGTCCATCACCAAGAGCCTATGTTGGGTCGAAAGGTTCTCACTCGGTATCACCTTACAGTCTTTGCACAGACCTCTATCCCCTTTCCTAAGGAGCAAAAAGTCAATTTGCATCTTGGCCATCGAACTACAAAAGTAACCACGAAACAACGAGTAATATAGTAGAAAATAAATAAGAAGTCACAAAAATAACGAATAGGTACACGGAAGCTAGCACAGAAGGATACAAGAATAAAACAATATACTAGGCTAGCTAATAGAAATATATATCTCACAGATACAAGTGAAGGAGAGAAAGAACACACCTGGGGTCCTTGCAATTACAATGCATTTAAAGAGAGTTTAAGAAGAAGGCGGTATACCGGTAACCTCAAGTAAAAGGGAATAAGGAAAGGAAATAACAATAATCATACTCGAAAACAAGACTAATAACCAAGTCATGCTAGTAATATCACTCTCAAGTCAGGAATAATCAACCATTAGCCCAAGTATAACCATCAAGAGAACCAAACATATATAATACCACTCTCAATTACAAATCATCAAATGTAACCATAATAAGGATAAGAATCGCGATAAAATAACAATAAGTCTACCTACAGTCCCAACAGGAGCCCATACACCCGAAGAACGTACATAAGTTAAGACAAACCCTCCGGCATCTCATACTACCAGAGCGTACACTCAGCAAATAATAAACAAGGGTGGAATCTCATGCAAATGAATGATATAATGCAATAGTGAAAACCAGGTGGAACAGTAACCCTATATGTACCTCTTTTGGTGCCTATAGGCCTAGAAAGTAGGATCCATAGAAGGACACGACCCATATACCTCAACTGCACTGTATACCCCTCCTCCTGCATTCTTGGCACGTAGCCCCTGGTCTGGATTCGCAAGGTCCATGGAGGTCCTCGATCACATACTAAATCTCAAGTCTCATTATAACAGTCCGGAGTATGTCCAGATCCAAATAAGTAACCATATCTCGAAAATGCATGCTCAGAGTCTATCCAGGTCTAAATAAGTGAACTAAGTTTCAAAAACCCCAACAAGGGTGCTCGGGCATAACCGGGTCTAAAACAGTAGTGAAACAAGTCTGATGCTCCGCCTGTCCGAGTCTAGTATGATCTCAAATCAAAAGTAAAGCATGTCTAGCACCACTACTCAACCGGGCCTAGTATAAGTGTGAAAACTATGATAAGATCATCTTTTTAACTCTTTCACCCCAAGGAGATCCAAGAATATCAATTCATAACCTTTAATAACTATTTTTATCGAAAATAGGCCCTCTGGGCCATGCAAGGTTTAGAAATCCATTTAAAGTAGGCCCGAACCCAAAACTGTAGTAAAACATGTGGAAAATCCCTTTATATGCATGATAATGGCATGCTCAAACACAAACAACAGCCTAACAGCCCACAATCAACCTATCGGCCCTTCACAGGCTCCAATCGCTCTACAACACAGATAACCAGCTCATTAGTCGAATATCAATTTTTAGGACTCGCGGACATTCCCAAATAACCCACCATCTATGGAACAAAGTCAAAAACAAGGCCACACAGAACAATAAGGATAATACTACCAACAACAATGAATACTACAATCATCAGAGCGAAAATAAGATGAACATGAAGAAGCGGACAAGGTCTAGGGTACCAAGCTAATAAACCCTACCCAAAGATTCCAATTAGTACAATTATAGCATATATATGTAAAGTCTAGAAGATTTAAATCGTAACCTGCCTATTGTCTGACGACAGGCTGTAAGAATGACGATGTCCAAGCCCAAACCGCTCGGAGAAGCTCCGAACAGTAGTCACACTATCATCAACATAAACGACGCATTAAAATAAGACCAACAATATCTATATTGCTATAATTGTATCCGGGTCAAAATTCGAGTCCAAAGCGAGCCCGCAAGGCCTACACCCAAAATCAAAAACGGAAAGTCTCACGATGAACACACTACACCCGTGAGTGCATACTCCAAATTTGAGCGAATTTGGCTAAGAAAAAGGGCCCAAAACAGTCTGCTCAATTATGGAATTAAAGAGGGAAATTCAAAGAGAAAACCAGAAATTAAAGTAAGAATTTACATACCACGATAACATAAACAAGCTTAGGGAGAGAAATCCTTGCAATTACGAACAACCAAAGCCAATTGGGCAACTATAATCCAAGAAAACTCAAGCTTGAGAAGAACTCATCAATGGAGGTTTGCTAATGGAGAAGAAGAAACTTTGAAGAAGAAGATACTTACCATGATGAAGAGGAAAACAAGAATTTGGTGCCACTTGGAGAACTCCCAAGCCAAGAACTGATTTGGAGTTAATTATAGGAGAGGGAAATAACTTGGAGTTGATAAAACTAAGGTGAAAACTGGCTGAAAATCATAAGGAAGGAAAATTATAATATTGGTCGCAGGACGGTGAAATCGGGGATGGAGGAGCGCTATAGCGCTGAAGGCAGGCGGGCGCTGAGACGCCATTGCTCTAAATGGGCACCATCGCGCTGGAAGGCAGGTGCTGGCCTAGGCTCTATCGGCGCTGGATGGGTGCCATCGTGCAAAAGGCCAAGCGGAAGGCTAGCGCAATCGTGATGCCTGGGCATTATCGGCGCTGAAGGCCACTAGTTGCAGAAAATCCAGCTGAGCTAAAAACTTCTACGGGGTAGCCCGGGCACAATCGAAACCCGATACTCACAAACCAAACATGTTATTAGAGTGGAAACGATGTTCCAGATTCAATGGCATTGATGAAACTTTCATACAAGGTCAATTCGGAGGAATGTTGACCCAAGTCAACACTAACTAAAACCAACCAAACATCCAAAATGAGCCCGGCTTACTTGAGACCCAAACCAACCACCTACCTAACCCAAACTCAATATTTTGGAGCTGATGGAATTATTGGATTTTGAATCTGATGCTCCAATCATCGAAAGCTTACCCAAGTCACACTTCCAACTCTAAATGTCCTGAAAATAGAAGAGTCAACACAAAACCACACTGAAAGTCCCCAGGCCTCGACTAAAGATCCAACCAAACCAAACTCCATATTTTGGAGATAACAGAACTGTCGAAATTTGATTCTTAGCACGTTAGCTAAGAATATTGACTAATGTCAATGATTTCCTAAGTTAAAGCTCTAAAATAGGAAAATGGCCATAAAGACCAAATGAACGGCCAGGGCACCGAACCACTGGTCCCAGCCAGTCATAAATTATGTGGGGCCACTACAGGCAAGCTCTAATAGTACAAAGAAAGCATAAATACGGGAATGACCGAAAGGGTCATTACATCATCCACTACTTAACAGGACTTTCATCCTTGAAAGTCAAGAATAAGACAGTACCTGAAGGCTCAAAGAGTTGTGGATACTAAGCCCACATCTCTCTCTCGGTCTCCCTGGTAGCCTCCTCAACTAGATGGTGCCTCCACTGAACCTTAACAATCGAAATCTCTCTAGATCTCAAACTACTGACATCTTTGGCTAGAAGATCTATCGGATCCTCAACAAAGGCCAAACTCTCATCTAACTGAACCGTATCCCACTACAACATATGAGACTCATCTGGAACATACCATCGCAACATCGATACATGGAAAACTAGGTGCATAGCTGAAAATATCGGAGGCAAAGCTAGCATATAGGCAACACTACCAACTCTCTGAAGAACCTCAAACGGCCCAATGTACCTAGGGCTAAGCTTGCCCCGCCTACCAAATCTCATCACGCCCTTTAGGGGCGATACACGGAGGAATACCAAGTCACCAACACTAAACTCTAAGGCACAAAGTCTACGATCAGCGTAGCTCTTTTTCCTACTTTGAGCTGCCTGAAGTTTGGCCTGAATCACTCTGACTCTGTCTAGTGAATCATGAAGTAAATCTGTACTTTGTAGCTTAGACTCCAAACTATCAAACAACCCACCGGTGATCTGCAATGCCTACCATACAATGCCTGGAAAGGTTCCATGACAATACTCAAATAGAAACTATTATTATAAGCAAACTCGGCCAAAGACACAAATTGATCCCAAGAACCACCAAAGTCAAGAACACAGGCCCAGAGCATGTCCTCCAGGACCTGAATAGTCCACTCGGACTGGCCATCTATCTGAGGGTGGAATGCGGTACTAAGCTGAACCTCTATACCCAAGTCTCTCTTAATAGCCCTCCAAAACTGAGATGTGAACTGAGTGTCATGGTTTGAAATGATAAAAGTTGGGACCCTATGCAACTGAACAATCTCACGAAGGTAAATCTGAGCTAACCTATCTGTATTGTAAGTAGTCTGAACCAGCAAGAAGTGCGCTGACTTAGTCAATCGATCAACAATCACCCAAATAGAGTCAAATCCTTGAGAACTGCATGGCAACCCAAATATGAAGTCCATAGTAATTCCTTCCCACTTTTACTCAAGAATAGGAAGTCACTGCATCAATCCACCAGGTCTCATGTGCTCGAACTTAACCTGCTGACAGTTTAAGCACCGAGATACAAACTCCACTATGCCCCATTTCATACCATTCCACCAGTAAAGCTTCCTTAAATATCTATACATCTTGCTTGTGCCAGGATGGATGAAATATCTAGAACAATACACCTCACAGAGAATCAAATGAATCAAATCACCCACCTTCATAACACAAAGACGACTATCAAACATCAGAACACCATCTAAATCTAGAGTAGCCCGGCTGGCCTCACCCTGAACAACCTGATTAAAAATGTCACACAACGTTGTTCCTCAAACTGATGACTCTGAATTTGATCAACAAAGGTAGAATGAACCGCAATACTGGCGAGAACTCTGCTAGGATATGATAAGTCAAGCCTAACCAAACATTTAGCCAAGGACTAGATGTCCAAGGCCAACGGCCGCTCCAACACTAAAAGTGAAGCTACGATGCCCATACTCACTATATTGTGACTCAAGGCATCGGCTACCATGTTTGCCTTGCCCGGATGATACAGAAAAGTTAAGTTATAGTCCTTCAGTAACTCAACCTATCTCTGTTTCCTGGAGTTCATCTCTCACTGACTCGTAATATGCTAAAGATTATGGTGATTAGTAAAGATCTCATGGTGAACCCCATATGAGTAATGCCTCTAAATCTTGAGCACAAAAACTACCTCCGCCAACTTTAAGTTATGAGTAGGGTCGTTGCACTCGTGAACCTTCAATTGCCTCAATGCATAGTCTATCACATGACGTTGTTGCATCAACACACAACCAGGACGAACCCCTAAAGCATCACAATAAACCAAGAAGCTCTGACCCTCAACTGGCAAAGTCAACACTGGAGTTGAAGTCAACAGGGCCTTAAGCCTCTAAAAACTATCCTTGCACTGATCCGACCACTGAAATAGGACATCCTTCCTAGTCATCCTAGTCAAAGGTGCTACTATGGAAGAAAACCTCTCGACAAACCTCATGTAGTACCCTGCTAACCCAACAAAGCTGCGAACCTCAGTAGGAAGCAGTCGATCTTGGCTAATCATGAAATGTTGAAATCTTCCCCGGGTCTACTCTAATCCTATCCTTAGACACCACATGTCCTAGTAAATGCTACTGACTAAACTAAAACTCACACTTTGAGAACTTGGCATAAAGCCGATGATCTCTCAAAGTCTGGAGTATAATCCTCAAGTGTTGCTCATGATCCTCCCTACTCCGCGGGTATATCAAGATGTCATCTATCAAAACTATCACAAATGAGTCCAAATACGGGCTAAGCACCCCATGTATCAAGTCCATGAAAGTTGCAGGGGCATTAGTCAACCCAAAAGACATCACCAGGAACTCATAGTGGCCATAACGTGTCCTGAATGTTGTCTTAGGGATGTCCTCTGCCCTAATCCTCAACTAGGGGTAGCATGGCCTTAAATTTATCTTTGAAAACACGGCAGTACCCTGAACCTGATCAAACAAGTCATCTATGCACAGAATCAAATACATATTCCTCACAGTCACCTTATTCAGCTGCCTATAATAAATACACATCCGCATCGACCCATCTTTCTTCTTAACACACATAGAATAGGAACAACCCAAGGTGACACACTCGGCCTAATGAAACCCTTAGCTAACAAATCTTGGAGCTTCTCCTTAAGCTCTCTCAACTCAGCTGGAGGTATACGGTAAGGAGAAATAGAAATGGGCCTGGTACACGGCTCTAACTTGATAGCAAAGCCAATATCTCTCTCAGGTGGAAAACCTGGAAGGTCGATAGGGAACACATCTAGGAAATTCTCTAACTATAGGAACAGACTAGGGGAAAGAAGGGTCGGCACTAACATCTTAGACATATGCTAGATAAGCCAAACACCCACAATAAATCAACTTCCTAACTTGAAGACAAGAGATGATCCTAGATGGTGCATGATTGATAGAACTCTGCCACACAACTGGGGATACACCAAGCACGGTTATGGTAATGGTCTTGGCATAACAATCTAAAACCACTCGATGAAGGGATAACTAGTCTATGCCTAGAATCACATCAAAGTCTAACATATCAAGAATCATTAAATCACCCCAAGTCTCCAAATCACCAAAAGAAATCATACAGGATCTCACAATATGATCCATTACTAAAGAATCTCCTATTATGGTCGAAATAGATACATGCATAGATAACGGCTCACTATCTAACCCCAAACAAGGCACACAGTAGGCAGAAACATATGAGCAATTAGATCCAAAATCAAATAAAGCCAAAGTTGACTGACGGTATACAGAAATCATACCTGTGATCACAGCATATGAGGCGTCTACCTCCAGTCTCTACATAAAATTGATGAAGAACTCAAACTGACCAACCACTATCCCTACCACCTATCCTGCCATGCTGGGACCCACTACAACCCTAAATACCACCTTCTCTAGCCGATGGCTGAACTGCATGGATAGGCTGAGCTGGCTAAGCGGCTTGCTGAACTGTACCCCACCAGGGGAAATCTCTAGCAAAGTGCCCGATGACTCTGTACTCATAACAAGGCCCGAATGGCCTACCCTACTGAGATGAACTAGCTACACTGGTGTGGCCACCTCAGTCTGATACCCCAGAAACTTTACCCCTCTGAGTCTGACCATCATAACCCTGCTGGCTACTCTGACCCTGCTCAAACTGAGAACTACCAGAAGCCTGAAGCAAAGCCTAAACCGGTCGACTGGACTAACCCTGGTGCTTCTGTGGCTGATAACCTTGGCCCTACTGGCCTGAACCTCTACCACCATAATAGGAATTACTGTAGCTGCCCTAATGTTGAGGCCTTTTATCTCTAGACTCCGGATCATGGCGGTGTAAGTCCTCCATAGTACGAATATGATCCACAATAGCCTGTAAGGATCGCCCACTAGCAAATAACACCTCAGTTGTCTGTCTGAACTCTAATCTCAACACTCAAATAAATCTATGAACTCTATTTGGCTCGATCGAGATAATTATTGCCCCAAATAGAGCAAGCTGGTAAAAGTGAGTCTCGTACTCAGAAATGGTCTTAGATCCCTGCATAAGTCTAGTAAACTGCTTTATACGATGCTCTTTGTCACTCTGTGGCAAGAACTTGGCCATAAAGGCCTCATAGAACTCTAACCTAGGTAATGGAGGAGATGAAGATGGTCCACAACTTGGGACCTCCACCACAACTTAGCTGGGCCCTCCAGCTGAAATGTAGTGTATCTAACACCATGAGTCTCCAACAAGACTAAATGGTAAAGCATCTCCTCACAAGTAGAGATAAAATCATATATATCATGACCAGGTGTACCAATAGATCTAGGTGGAGACAATCTCATAAATATACCTAACGCCTTCTGCTCCATCTCTATCATAGTTGGGAGAGGAGCAAGAGGTTGTGAGTAGATGGTACCAAAATAACCTCATCATGGAGATCCGCAGTAGCAGGCTACGCTCCTAAACTTTGTACACCTAGGGCTTCCCCCTGAGTGGATGTATGTGCCACATTCAAAGGCTGATCCCCGATCATACTCAGCAGCTAAAGAAGTAAAATCCTAATGCCTGACGAAGAAGCTGGGGATAAAGCTGGAATAAAAACTGGTGCTGGCACTGGTGGTACCTGGGTTGTCCCCCGGTACACAAGCTACTGCTCTAGAATAATCTCGGTGGTACCTGGGTTGTCCCCCGGTACACAAGCTACTGCTCTAGAATAATCTCAGGCCCAACCTCGACCCTAGGAGATCTAATTGGTGCCATTGCTCAGGTACTTCCCCTAGCTCTACCTCTGTAACCTCCCTAGCCTCTAGCTGGAGTCGGGGGTGCTGGAGTTAAAAGATCGCCCCCGCCTGATGTTGATGATCTCATACGAACAATCTGTAGGAGAATGAACTAGAATAAGTGAGATTTTAGGAAACCATCAAGGATATGATGCACGATACAGAAGTAAGAAAGAATAACGTTTCCTAAGATGTCGTTGTAGTCTCCCGAGGATTGAGTATGGATGTGTCCACTCCGATCTGTAGGACTCTACTAGACATTAGCTCCTATATCGATGACACTAATGAACTTAGTCTACTAAGCTGACATGACCTAATTTCTTGGTCATGATGGTACCTAAACCCCTTGGTAGGCAAACCAATCCTCATTAGTCCAGAATAGTTAGTAAAGGGATACTATCTAACAAGCAAGTTGAAGAATGATATAAATAGAAGAAGCAAAAGAAATATATAAACAAATAGGCAACATGAATATATATAAGCAGATGCTAAACCAAAACCCCAAAACCTGGTATTATAGTATAAAAGCCAATACAAAGTGTACAGAGTACAAAACATCCAAAAGAATATATACACATTTGTCTCTGAATAGCAAAAAAAGTAAAAGATCTAAAGGATGAGCTAAAAGCTAAGTGCGGTCGTCAAGAGCTCACCCTCAGCCTTGGATAGTCCAAAAATCAGCCTGTATGAGTCTCCACGGATCAACAGCGATGGCCCATACTAGGATCTGCACCAGAAAGATGCAGCATATAGTATTAGCACCAATTGCTAAGCAATGGGTACCCAGTAGGCATCATAGGACAACTGAGTGCATATAATATATAAGAGCAGTAATATAGCAGAAAAAAATAAGATGTCACAAAAACAACAAATAGGTACACGGAAGCTAGCAAAGAAGGATGCAAGAAGAAAATAATATACTTGGCTAGCTAATAGAAATATATATCTCACAGATACAGGTTAAGGAGAGAAAGAACGCACCTGGGGTCCTTGCAATAACAATGTATCTAAAGAGAAATTAAGAAGAAGATGGTGTATCGGTAACCTCAAGTAAAAAGGGAAGAAGGAAAGGAAATAACAATAATCATGCTTGAAAACAAGACTAATAACAAAGTCATGCTAGTAATATCACTCTCAAGTCAGGAATAATCAACTTATAGCCCAAGTATAACCATCAAGAGAACCAAACGTATATAATACCACTCTCAATTACACATCATCAAATGTAACAATAATAAGGATCAGTATCGCGGTAAAATTACAATAAGTCTACTTACAGTCCTAATGGGCACCCATACACCTGAGGAACGCATACAAATAAATACAAACCCTCCGGCATCCCATACTATAGGAGCATACACTCGGCAAATAACAAACAAGGGTGGAATCTCACGCAAATGAATGATATGGTACAATAGTGAAAACCAGGTGGAACAGTAACCCTATATGTACCTCCTCCAGTGCCTATAGGCCTAGCAGGTAGGATGCATGGAAGGACACATCCCATATTCCTTAACTGCACCATATACCCCTCCTCCGGTATGCTTGGCACATAGCCCCTGGTCCAGTTTGGCAAGGTCCATGGAGATCCTCGACCACATACTAAATCTCAAGTATTAATAAAAAAGTCTAGAGTGTGTCTGGATCCAAATAAGTAACCATATCTCAAAAATGCATGCCCAGAGTCTATCCGGGTCTAAATCAGTAAATTAAGTCTCAAATCCCCAACAAGGGTGCCCGGGTATAACCGGGTCTAAAACAGTAGAACAAGTTTGATGATCGACCCGTCTGAGTCTAGTATCATCTCTAATCAATAGTAAAACATGTCTAGCACCATGGCTCAACCGGTCTTAGTATAAGTGTGAAAACAATGATAAAATCATCTTTTTAACTCTTTTACCCAAAGGAGAACCACTAATATCAATTCCTAATCTTCAATAACTATTTTTATCGAAAATGGGCCCTCGGGGCCATGCAAGGTTTAGAAATCCATTTAAAGTAGGCTTGAAGCCATAATTATAGTAAAACATCTAGAAAATCCTTTTATATGCATGATAATGGCATGCTCAAACACAAACAACAGCCCAATAGCCCACGGCCCTGCACAGGCTCCAATCACTCTATAGCATAGATAACCAGCTTATTAGTGGAATATCGATGTCTGGGACTAGCGGACACTCTCAAAGAACCCACCATATATGGTCCAGAGTCAAATACAAGATCACACAGGACCACAAGGGTAATACTACCAACTACAACGACTACTACAATCATTGAAGCAAAAATAAGATGGACATGAAGAACCGGACAAGGTCTGGGGTACCAAGCTAATAAACCTAACCCAAAGATGCCAATTAGTACAATTATAGCATATATACGCAAAGTCTAAGAGAGTTAAATTATAACCTACCTGTCGTCCGACGACAATCTACTAGAATAACGATGTCCAATCCTAAATCACTCCAAGAAGCTCTAAATAGTAGTCACACTATCATAAACATAAACTACGTATTAAAATAAGACCAACAATACCCATATTGTTATAATTATAGTCGGGGTTAAAATTCTGGTCCAAAGCGGGCCTGCAGGGCCCACAATGTGAAATCATAAATGGAAAGTCACACTATGAACACACTACTCTCGTGAGTGCATGCTCCAAATTTGAGTGAATTTGGCCAAGAAAAAGGGCCCAAAACAGCCCGCTCAATTAATGAATTAAAGAGGGAAATTGAAAGAGAAAACGGGAAATTAAAGTAAGAATTTACTTACCACGATAAGAGAAACAAGCTTACGGATGGAAATCCTCACAATTACGAATAACCAAAGCAAATTAGGCAGCTAAAATCTAAGAAAACTCAAGCTTGAGAAGAACTCATCAATGGAGGTTTGCTAATGGAGAAGAAGCAACTTTGGGGATGAATAAATTTACCAAGATGAAGAGGAAAGCAAGAATATCCACTTGGAGAATTCCCGAGCCAAGAACTGATTTGGAGTTGATTTTAGGAGAGATAAATAACTTGAAGTTCAAAGAACTAAGGTGAAAAGTGGCTGAAAATCGTAAGGAAGGCAACTTATAGCACTGGCCGCAGGCCAACGCCATCGGCGCTAAAGGAGCACTATAGCACTGAAGGCAGGCAGGCGCTAAGGTGCCATCGTGCTAAAGGGGTGTCATCGCGCTGGAAGGCAGGCACTAGCCTAGGAGCCATTGTGGAGAAGGTTGGGCGCCATCGACGCTGAAGGCCACCAGTTGCAGAAAAAACAACTGAGCTAAAAATTTCTATGGGGTTTCCTGGGCATAATCGGACCCTGATACTCACAAACAAAATATACTATTAGAGTGGAAATGATATTTTGGACTCAAATAAATTGAGGAAACTTTCATACAAGGTCGTTTCGGAGGAATGTTTCTCCAAGTCAACACTAACTAAAACAAAACAAACATCCGAAATGAACCTGGCTCATCCAAGACCCGAACCAACCACCTATCTAAAAGCTGATAGAATTATCAAATTTCAAATCTGATCCTCCGAGTATAGAAAGCTGACCCAAGTCACACTTCTAACTCCATATGTCATGAAAATAGAAAAAGCAACACAAAACCACACCGAAAATTCTCAGGCTTCGACTAAAGGTCCAATTAGACCAAACTCCACGTTCCAGAGCTAGCACAACTATCAAAATTTGATTCCAAGTACATTAGCTAAAAATGTTGACTAAAGTCAATGATTTCCTAAGTTAAAGCTCTAAAATAGGGAAATGGCCATAAAAACTAAACGAACGGCCAGGGCACTAAACCACTGGTCCCAGCAAGACATAAATGACTTGGAGCCACTATAGGCAAGCTCTAACAGTACAAAGAAAGCATAAACGCAAGAATGACCAGGGTCATTAAACAATAGCCAAACAAATGTTCATCAACAAGAAGAACAAAGTTTAATGATGGTGTAAGATTGATCAAAGAGATATGGTTAAATTAGTTTGGTACAAGTCGTTAAGATGAAGAAATTTTTTTAATGGTGGTGGAATATTCATCAAAAATGATGGTCAAATTAGTTTGGAAAAATAGAAGTTTGAATGAGTTACAAATATATAGATACACTTATTGTTATTTACTTTTGTATTTTCATTTAATTAGTTGTCCAAATACAACACATGTACCTTTCAAGAACAAGGTTTTATCACAAAGTTTTACACTTTGTAGCAAGGGCAACATGAAATAGTCTCTAACTGATTATTTTATTGCTGACATAAAATTTATTGATATTTTAATATGAACTTTTATTTTTAAATATACAATTTATGTATTATATAAGTGTGGTCTATAGTGTTGATGTGACATAGTTCAATGGATAATAATACCTCTTTTGTAACTCTTTCTTCTTCTCTCTCTCTCTCCCCCCTTTTTTTCTTCTCATTCAATTCAATTCAATGTTTTTCCCTTTTGTATAATTTATTATCTTTTTTATCTGCATTGTTCTATATATATTATTTTAAGATTTCAGTAAGTGTCTAAATAAAGTATTTAATTAAATATTAACATTTAAGGAAATAAAAAGTCCTTAAAAGAAGAATTTACATCATCATCCTTAAAAGAAGAACAAACATTGGGTGAAATGGTCTGATATATTTCTACCAAGAAAGGAGGGAGGTTTAGGTCTTAGATCTCTATTTAAAGTCTCCAAAGCTCTGTTTGCTAAGATATGGTGGACATTTAGGATTAAGAAGACCATGTGGACCAACTTTATATGGAATAAATATTGTAAAAGACAGAGACCACAGTTGGTTGAATGGAAAGGAGGATCACAGACTTGGAAATACATGCTAGAAGCCAGAGATAACATAGACCAAGAAATATGGTGGGAACTCAGATGTGGCCACTCTAGTATATGGTTTGATAACTAGACACAACTAGGGGCTCCACACTTCTACTTGCCTATATCCAGTAACATAAACCATGGCCTAGAGGAGGTGAAACAACTTAGACTAAATGGGAAATGGAATAAGGAGGTTATGTCCAATGCACTACCAACAGAGATATGCCACCATATTCAAAAGAAGATCTCAGTAACTGAAGACCCAGACCTATGGGACAAGCCTTGGTGTATGATGAAGAGCTCAGGAAAGTTCTCTGTTGGAAGTGTCTGGGAGATAATAAGACAGAGAAAAAATCCCAAAAAGGAATCCCAAAACACCTGGATTAAAGGATTACCCTTTAAATTCAGTTTCTTCCTTTAGAGATTATGTAAACAAAGTCTCCCCATTGGAGAAGTTACAAAATACATGGGAAATGGGGAGGAAGTGATATGCTGCTATTGTGAAGAGGGTGTGAAGGAAACATGGGAACATCTTCTCCTTAGATGCCCATCAGCTAAGAAGGTTTGGCAACACTTTGCTATTGCTGCAGGGATTACACAACCATTCCTCCACCTAAAAGCTACCATTCATAAGTGGTGGAATGCAGATGGACCACAGAAGTTAACACCTTTGTACAGGGCTGGTCCAGCTCTTATTCTGTGGAAAATCTGAAAGAGAAGAAATGCCATCTACCATGGGGGAAAGACGTCAGAAGGGATTATGATTGGGGAGATAAATAAAAATCTTTTCATGTTAGCCAAATCCAGATATCCTTGGCTGACACCTCTTCCTTCTTCATGGCCTCAAATTATTCAATTCTTTGAACAATATAGGCCTAGTATTAAAGCCAAGGTGGTTTATTGAATTCCCCCAAAGCAGGGTTACTACAAGTGCAATATTAATGCAACTGCCAGAGGGAATCCAGGCCCAAGATCAGGGGAATTTTGCATCAGAGACTCTACAGGAAACCTAATCTATACAGAGGCCACAATCCTGAAGGATGGACCCATATTGCTTGCAGAAGCCATAGCACTAAGAATGGGAATGGAACATTGTGTCAACCATAAGCTCCTACCCCTAGTGATGGAAACAGACTCCGTAAACTTAAAGAAAATTCTAGATGGCATATGGGAAGTTCCCTGGAATATTTCTATGGAGATTAGAAAGATGCAGGCTCTAATGAAGAAGTGAGCTATGAGAATAGATCATACATTCAGAGAAGGAAATAAGATGGCCAGCTATTTTGCTAACCAAGTTTTCTACTTTGCAGGTATCCAAAAAATAAGCTATAATGGAGCAAACAATTTAATGAGGGAAGCTAAGAGTAGTCTTGCACTAGATAAAGCTCAAATTCCTAACATAAGGATACAAAGGTTCCAGAATGGAAGCTTCACAGTACCAATAACAATATAAAGAGTATAGTAATAAGCAGCACCATCGAAAACGTGTATCAGAATAGCAGGAATCAGTAGCAAGAAAAACTCATAAAGAAATGACCAAATAATGGATGATTTGCCTTATAACTGGATTCTTATGCAATGGTATTAGCTACTGTTAGCTCAATCTGCAAAGGAAAAGGGAAGAGGGTAAATCATACAAATAGGAGGTCACAGAATAGTTTTCGAAGCTACTAAAAAGCATGACCCTCAAAGGAACCCCATGGTTACAGTCATCAATTGCCTCATCATTTTTGGGAAGAAGCTGACCAAAGATTCCTGACCCATGGACTCACCAGATCCCCAGGAGCTTGAGAAGAAGAAGTCTTCACCGGAGCTGGATCCATGATGTTTGTGAGACCCATTGATCACCGGCAGATGGATTCCACCCAAACTCAAACTTCACTCACCTGGTTGCAATAAATGGCGTTAGGAATCAGAGGTAGCGTCACCACCGCAGTCGATCTATCCTCTAATAGAATCAAGTTCCGATGAGAATTCTTGAAGAGGGAGGGTTTAATCAATAGTTGTGGTTCACCTGAACCACCTTCTTGTTTTCCTCGTATTTCCTTTTTTGTTTATATCCTTATTTTGTTTTTTCTTAGACATTTTTTATTTGGGCTTTGCCACTTTTGGGCTAGCTTTGTACATATTTGTTTTTTAATAAAATGGACCTTCTTGGTCCAAATTTCATTAAAAAAATATCATCATATTTGTTTTTCTTATTCCAATTCATATGTACTACGTTAAATTGGTTGTTCCTTTGTAATGACCCTTCCAAACATTCTCATATTTTTTCCTTCTTTATACTGTTAGAGTTGGCCTATGGCAGCCCCAAGTTATTTATGGCTTGTTGGGATTGGTAGTTCGGTGCCCGAGATGTTTGTTTGGTCTTTTGGCAATTTTCTTATTTTAGAGCTTTAACTTTGAAAATTGTTGACTTCGGTCAATATTCTTGGTATTCATGCTTGGAATTGAATTCTGACAGTTCTGTTAGCTCTGAAGCATAGACTTTGGTCTAGTTGGACCTTAGGTCCGGATCTAGGAGCTTTTCAGCTTGAAATTCTCTCTCGTTCTGTGTTTTCAGGCCAGTTAGGATTGTATAATTGACTTCGACCAATATTCGGAGAAGACGGACTCGTATGGAAATTTCACCAATGCTATTAGCTCCGGAATATCAAGTTTAGGCTAGAGAAACTATTGGTTTGGGTCCCGAGGCTCTCGTACTTGATTTTGGCCCTTAGGTTCCATTTTAGAATAGTTGGCCTAAAGGTTGATTTTGGGTGTGGGGCCTACTTTTCATTAAATATCCTCTAATAGGATTTTCTTCGATTCCTTAAGTTCGGAATGCCATTTCTAGTCGAGTATCAGAAATCGTTTGCATTCGCGGGACCCTGGATGCTTCCCGAGGGTCCATCCGGTGAAATTTTAGACTTGGTGAACTGCTGGTTTTCAGTTGCTGGTATGGACAAAGAAATTTCATCTTGATCTCGAAGGCTAACCATCGCGATCTTGAAGGTTTGGATTTTTATTCACCACGATCTCGAAGGGTTTTCTCGCGATAGCGATGAAGAGCCCCTTTGTTCATCGCAATCTCCAAAGTTTTTCTCGCGATAGCAATGAAGGCCCTGCTCCCTTAGTCATCATGATATCGAGGCTAACCATCACGATAGCAATGAGTTAGCCAGCTTGGTCATCACGATCTCGAAGGTTTTTCTCGAGATAGTGATGAAGAAATCCCTGGCAGTATATAAATTCCCTTCTTCTCCTTTTCATTTCTAAACTTCCCCAACTCAATCTTTTGCAATTTCTTTGAGCTCCAAACCTCCCAATTTTGGTGTGGTCTTTTCCAAAGTGTTGGGGTGGATAAATTCTTTCTCATGATCATTCCCTCATTGTAAATTGGTAAGTTCTCTTCTTTAATTTTTGTTAATTTCCCTTTCTACTCTAGTTTGATTCTTGAAGGTTGGGGGCTGTTTTGAACCCCTTCCTCTGCTCTTTTACTGCTTATTTTTGGAGCATGCATTCCTAGTGGGGTTGGAAACCTCGTGGCAAATTTTGTTTCTGATTTCAAGTTATGGGGCCCACAAGCCTGCTTTTGACCCAGATATCGACCCCGGAATACTTTTAGCAATATAGGTATTGTTAGCTTTGTATTAATGCGTAGAATATTGTTTTGATAGTGTGTTCCTGATTTGGGCTTTCTCAGAGCAGTTTGAGCTTGGGCGATTCCATTCCTACAGCTATTCATCAGAAGACAGGTAGGTTATGGTTTTTTCCTACCTAGACTCTGTGTATATAGGCTATAACTGCATTAATTAGTATTCTTGGGTTTGTTTTCTAAGTTTGTACCCTCAAACCTTGTCCGCCTCTTCTATCCATTTATTTCATGTGTTGTTTTTAGTATTTGTTGTAGGGTTATAATATTACCTTTGTGTCCCTATGTGGCCTTTGTTTATACCTCTGGACCATAGATGATAGGATATTTGGGAATGTCCATGAGTCCCAGACATCATGATATTACTTTAGGCTGGATATCTATGTTGTAGAGCTTATTGTGTCTATGCAGGGCCAATAGGAATGTTTATGAACCATTGGGCTAACCTTTTGTTTGAGACCATATCATTCATGCAAAGGTTTATTTTCTACATGTTTTACTACTGATTTGGCTTTGGGCCTACTATAAATAGTTTTCTAAACTTTGCATGACCCTGAGGTCCCGTTTTTATTAAATTGAGTATGAAAGGGGTTTTGGTACGAATTTTTATGAAACCTCTTGGAGTAAAGAGGATATTTTGATAATTTTACCACTGGTTTGCATACTGATACTAGGCTCGTCTATGTCATAGTGCTAGACATGATTTTTTTCAAATTTAGACCCGAATACGTGTCGGGCACCGTATTTAGGGATCTTGAGACTTGATTACTGATTTAGACCTGGATATGCTTTGGGAACCCTTTTGATGAGGTTTTGAGATCACTACTACTGATTTAGACCCGGTTTAATTTCAGGCACATACGGGGTTATGGTTCTTTGGGATTGTGCAGTTGTGATTATATATCGTTGCAGCCCCCCATGGGCCCTGCCAAACCAAGACCTGAGACTACAAGCCTAGTGTGCCAGAGGAGGGGTATACGGTGGAGTTGAAGTATAGCGGGTATGTCCCACTATTGGTCTTACCTTCTGGGTCATTCGACGTCGGAGGTAGGTACATACAGGGGTTACTATCACAGATTCCATCATATCACATCATCATGCATATTGTATTTGGATTCCACCCTTGTTTGTTGTTTGATCAGTGTACACTCCGGTAGTATGGGATGCCAAAGGGTTTATTTTCACTTGATTATGTTCCTCAATTGTATGGGTGCCCGTTGGGACTGTAGGTAGATTATATTACTCCTGTTGTATTATAGAGCTTGTTATGACCTTTGGTTCTTGGTGGTTTAGTGGATTCTAGCATGTTGCGGCTTTGATTATTGGACTTTTGATTATTTATGGACTAGTGGTTCCTAGATTGTTGAGGTACTATTTATGTGGCCTTCTAAGTACCCCTGTCTGAAATGATGGACAATGGTACCCCATGTAATCTCAAAATCTCCTTCACGTAGATCTTGTCCAATTGCTGCAAATTGTAATCCACCCTGACCGGAATGAAATGAGCGGACTTGGTCAGCTTGTCAACAATAACCTAAATCAAATCATATTTCCCCAATGTCTTGGGAAGACCCACCACAAAGTCCATCGATATCCTTTCCCACTTCCACTCTGGAATTGGCATTCTCTGAAGTAGTTCTGCTGGTCTCTGATGTTTATACTTTACCTGCTGGCAGTTCTGACAATTGGACACAAAATCACTATGTCCCTTTTCATCCCGGGCCACTAGTAACGCTGCATCAAGTTTCTGTACATTTTAGTCACACCCGGATGAATTGAGTATCGCGAACCATGAGCTTCTGCTAAGATTTTTTGAATTATATCATCAACCTGAGGAACACAAATCCTTTCCCTGAAATGTAACACTTCACTGGAGTCTAACGTGACATCTCTGAACTCCTCGGATATCGCTTTATGACGTAGCTTACTCAGTTTTAGATTCTGAAATTGTTTGGCCTTTATTTCCTCTATGAAAGTGGCTTTGACCTCAATTATGGCCAACAACCCACCTTGATCTGAAACACCCAAGTGCATGAACTTGGACTCCAAAGCTCAAATTTCCTTTGTTAGTGGTCGTTTGGACACCCCCAAACAAGCCAAGCTACCCATGCTAACTATTTTCCGGCTCAATGCATCTGCCACCACATTAGCCTTACCCGGATGGTACTGAATTGTCACATCATAGTCCTTCAATCGCTTCATCCATCTTCTCTGCCTCAAATTCAAATCCTTTTGCGTAAATACATGCTGTAGACTGCGATGATCTGTGAATACCTCGCACTTGACACCATAAAGGTAGTGTCTCCAAATCTTTAGTGCAAAAACCACCGCTGCCAACTCTAAGTCGTGAGTCAGGTAGTTCCTCTTATGCACCTTCAACTTCCTGTATGCATAGGCTATCACATTCCTATCCTGCATCAACACAGCACCCAAACTAGAATATGAAGCATCACAGTAAATAATAAAGTCTTTACTTTCAACCAGTAAGGACAATATAAGAGTAGTGGTGAAAAGTGTCTTGAGCTTTTGGAAGCTCTCCTCGCACTTGTCAGACCATCACGAATGGTACATCTTTCTGTGTCAGCCTGGTTAGGTGAGTAGAAATAGATGCAAAATTCTTAACAAATCTTCGATAGTACGCCGCGAGCCCAATGAAACTTCTCACCTCTGTCACCAAGCTAGGTCGAACCCAACTCTTGACTGCCTCAATTTTCTGGGGATCCATCATCACCCCCTTTTCTGACACTACATGCCCCAAGAATGCAAATGAAGTCAACCAAAACTCATACTTAGTGAATTTTGCATAAAGCTTTTGATGTCTCAAGATATCCAACACAATACGAAGATGATTAGCATGCTCCTCCCTACTCTTGGAGTAGATTAAACTATCATCGATAAATACAATCATGAAGGAATCCAAATATGATTTAAATACCCCATTCATCAAACTCATGAATGCTGCTGATGCATTGGTCAAACCAAACGACATTACTAGGAACTTGTAATGCCCATACCGAGTCCGAAAATCGGTTTTCGAAATGTCCTCAGGCCTAATCTTTAACTAATGGTACCCCAAACTCAAGTAAATTTTTTAAAACACCGATGCACCCTGAAGCTGTTCAAACAAATCATCTATATGGGGTAGAGGGTACTTATTATGGATGGTCACCTTGTTCAACTGCCTATAATCTATGCACATCCGAATACTACCATCCTTCTTCTTTACAAATAAAACTGGAGCACCCCAAGGCGAAGCACTGGGATGGATAAATCCCTTATCTAGGAGTGCCTGTAGCTGAGTGTTAAGTTCCCTCAACTCTGTCGGAGCCATACGATATGGAGGAATAAAAATGGGACGATTGCCTGGCTTCAAATCAATACAGAAATCTATATCCCTGTCTGGAGGCATGCCGGGCAAATCCGTTGGAAACACCTCTAGAAACTCAGAAACCACGAGAACTGACTCAATAGATGGGGACTCCACACTATCATCCCAGAGATGAGCCAAGAAGGCTAGACACCCCCTCCCACTAGCTTTCTAGCCCGAACAAACGATATTATCTTGACTGGCTTAGGATTGTACACACCTTCCCACTCTAGTCTATCCTTACCCGAAATCTCTAGAGCCACAGTCTTGGTGTTACAGTTCAACACCACATGATAAGGGGATAGCCAGGTCATACCCAAGATAATATCAAAATCAGCCATATCCAGAATTACCAAGTCTACCCAAGTATGCCACCCCACAAACACAACAGAACAGTCATAATAGACATGACTCACAATTACAGACTCTCCAACCAGGCTAGAAACATGGATAGGGAAATCAAGGATATCACAAATTAAGTCCAGACCCAACGCAAAACTCACAGACATATAAGAATATGTAGAAACTGGGTAAAATAATACCGAAGCCATTTTATGGTAGATAAGAATGGTACCTGTGATCACCGCATCTGAGGCTTCCACCTTGGTCCTCCCAGGAAATGCATAGCAATGAGCTCGATCATCAATCTGGGCAACTTCCCGGGCTGGCTGCGCTGCACCCCTGCATGCACCACTGTTCCCCCTATCTCCCCAGCCTCCCTGAAAGTTACCTCACCCACCCTATGGATGACCTCTAGCATTACCACCTCTACCTGTTGGGACCACTGCTCTAGACTGCTGCTGACCCTACTTATCGATCTGCCTATGTGGTCACTCCCTCTTAAAGTGACCCAGATCACCACAATGGAAGCGACCATGGTCAAGTGCAGGCCTGCTAGCTGATGTGTAAGATGCTACTTGGCCTCTAGGAGCAGAAGACTGAGCTCCCTGATGACCACCTGTAGTAGCTGGCAGAGCTGACTGAATAGGAAGGGTTGAGTAAGCCTGGTGATTCTGGCCCCTGGAATATGAACCACCAAAATTTCCCTCATTCCGGGGCTTCTTGGATAAAGCCTTAGCCTGCCCCGCCTGCTTGACTCCCTCAAGTTTCTTCACATAATCCACCACATCATTAAAGCCCTCCCCTAAAGAAGTCATATGCACTAACAGTACCTGTAGCTTAGTATTCAACCCTTTCACAAACAACCGAACCCGTTCCTCCTCGGAACCCAACATCTGTGTGGAAAAATGAGACAAGGCGTGGAACTTAGCCTCGTAAGCAGAGACCGACATGCCACCCTACTCTAAGTTCAAGAACTCATCTTTCTTCCAGTCTCTCAAAGTACTGGGTTCGTACTTCTCTAAGAACAAAGCGTGGAACTGTTCCCAAGTCAGTCGGGGTAAAACAGAAGATCGACACTCCACATGAGACCTCCACCACTGCTTAGCATCACCCTGCAGCTGAAATGTGACAAACTCAACACCATGCTGACATACAATACCCAACTTGTGCAACCTCTCATAGCAATCCAAGATGAACTCATAGGCATTCGCCTTGTCGGTACCCTGAAAAGTAGTAGGTTTCAGCTTGAGAAACTTGGTCTGTATCTCATGCTCATTCCCTGTCATCACTGGGCCTGGCATTGGCCTGAAGAAATCATTTGTGCCTGAATCTGCATCCATCCTAGGCGTTGTAGTAACCGCTGGTTGAGTATCCAAGGCCTGATTCACAAAAGCCGCGGGTATGGCTCCAGTACCGACCAACCCACTCAGAATATTCTAAGCCTGTTGAAAGGCTTCCGGTGTCATAGCAGAAAGGCCTGCACCACCAACCGGTGCCACCTCCATCTGTGCCCCTTCGTCCTCCACAACAACTTCCACATCTTCAGCAACATGCTCCTGAGGTGGGGAGGGGTTGCTTCACGCACTCTAGCAGCCGCTTGAGCTCCACCCCTGGCGGGTGCGGCTCTACCTCATCCCTTGTCCCTTCCCCTACCTCTGCCATGAGCTGCCACGCTCGCTGTCGGTACTGCTGGCCTCGCTCCATTGTTCCTTGTAGTAAACCTATGCGGATGGAAGAGTGAATGAGGTTAGATACCAATTTATATCACCGTATACCAATTGGAATCAAGTTATAGAACAAAGGAAAGAAGGAAGAGAAAGTTTTTTCCTAAAGCCCCATAGCCTCTTGAAGAAAAGTACGGACATCTCCGCACCATTCCACAAGACTCTACTTGACCTATTTGGTATTACGAGATCAATGAACCTAGGGCTCTAATATCATCTTTGTCACGACCCAGACTGTCGTGAGTGGCACCCACCCAACCCCTGTAAGAGCGAACCAATAGAGTTCAACCCTTAGCCTAGACTAACAGCCTAAAACTAGCAACAAAAAGTAAACTAGCAATTCAAATCAGCAAAGAACTATATCATTAAAATTATCCTGCGGAAAATCCCCCTAGAAACTGAAAGTCGCAGTACCAAACAATTCTACCAACATCTAGAGTACGGGAATGCAACCCCAAAACTTAAACAATAAAAGAGATAGTCTAAGCCCGAAACAATTGGGTTTTAACTTAAAAGATAAGCATCAAGGCGGCTTGGTCGAACGGTTCACTCTTGATATCTTGGAACAGTCCGGACTACAGGTGAGGTCATGCGTCAACCTCTAGAAGATTTCCTGTACTCACAACAAAAATATGCAAGTGCAGTATCAGTACACAACCACCGTTTACTGGTAGGATCATCAGCTTGTTTCGAAATAAATAGTGTATAAGTAGTACAACAAATCAAGTCATTAGTATGGAAGACATGCAACAAGTCAACAGACCCTAAACTACAAGTCTCTACCTAGCTTGTTCCCGCATGAAATCCATCTCTGATAACTCTAAACCACAATCATATACCAATAACTATACCTTTCCGTCTAGCCCGGATACACCCTAAGATCCCCTCTAAACAACACCTAAGTGTAAATGAACAACCCGGCCTAATCCAAGGCCCACTCAACAATTATAACAAAGTTTCCCGGTCACATCAAGGACTACCAAAACAAGTATCACATTTCAGTAAAATAGCCCAGTCCACTCACGGAACCAATAACAGTCAATGCAATACAACAATAACAATGCAAAGATGAAGTAAAATAAACCCGTACCAGGCGTGGTACCCGAGCCAACCATTAGTATTGCCATACCAGGTGTGGTACCCGAGCCAACCAAATGTCAATAACTCACAGTCAATAGATGAACAAACAACTTGTAAACCAACAAGCAAGACACCGTTCAATTCACAGACTGTAAAACGGGACCCTTAGACATTCTACACAATTCCTCTAAGTAATGTAATTCATACAAGCACTTAGATAAGAGTACAAACATATACCACATTCACAAGAATAGTAAGCCATCACCTACCTCGAAATGATCCAAGCTCTACTCAACCCAATCTTTCCCGTGTCTCGGATTCCTTTCTCATTCTTGGTCTAAAATAACATACAAGTACATGAAATTAACAAACAAGGCCTACACATTACCCGTATAACACCAAATCCCAGAACCCCAGGCCACCCATGATCATTCCACCCTTTTCCTGAGCTTTCCCACCATTAATTTCCCTAGTTCTATAATTTTCACGGATAAAAATAGAGAATTTAACAACATATGATCATTATATTTCACTTTTAACAATACCCAAGAACTTTCATGTTTAGAATCCCCTTTCTTCTCCGGATTTCACCATTCCTAGGTTATTCCAACCTTCCCCCAAGTTTCCTCCTAGCAATTCTACCGCATAGAAAAAGTAGTACAAAGTTTGGGGAGTAGAAACCTTACCTTAGGGAAGAAAAACAATAAAGAACGGAGGAGAAACGCCTGAAATTGCCCTAAGTATTCTCCCAAACAAATTGTAGAAAACTGAACTATTTTAGAGAAGTTTTTGCATTAAAATCCCATCGGCACGCTATAGCAGTCCCCGCTTCGCTATAACAGTCCCGCTATAACGGACGACTTCCGCTATAGCGGTCTTAAGCGGCGTTGACCGCCTTGACCACCGCTATAGCAGTATTTTCCATCACTATAGCAGAGATCACTACGGTGGAGCCGTTGTGCTCATCATGGACAAAATGTCTGGAATCTCCAAAATTTGGTCATTTTACAACACACTTGCTTCCCCCGATAACCCAAAACAACCCCTCCACGTGAAATGCTATTCCGGGAGTTCTACTTACCCAAATCAATTCTGAAAAGTCCCCTGGACTCTTTTATGTTTTGGCTACATGGAAAACTAGCTCAAAACAAGACACCTAACCTAATCCTTCCCCGTATTTCCCTAGATTCCACCTTGCTCCAAATCCGGCCGAGGCTAGCCTAGCCCAGAATTTCAAACTCCCCAACCTGGAGTTTTCTAACTCTAAAACATGGCACGATCGGACTACCCGTAATGATTGACCCGTTCATTACATATACACATCTCTATATTCCCTCAACCACTCTCACACACCTCACTATCTCTATATTCTCTCTAGAAAGAGGCGTGTGCGCCACCTCCCACGCACCCCTGTACTTCATCTTCTCCACCCCTCCCTAAATAGAACCCTAACATTCCCAAACGCCATCCGAGTGCTCACCCAAAATGCTCTAGCAACAGTAGCAAATGACGCCCAAACCATTAAATTTCCCAAATGACATCCAATCCTCCATGCAAAATCGAGCTGTCAAAGTTGAGAAACTTCCAAAAGTGGCTAGGTGGCGATTTCTCTGCATGATCACGGAAAATTTGTACAAAATAATACCATTTCCTTTCTTTACAAGCTTATACTATTAGGGATTTCAAATTTCTCTTAAAGAAATCGCCTGATTTACCCTTCGTTTCCCCCCCACTTCTACCCTAAAGTCTCCCTATAAATACCCTTTGAGATTAAGGAGATAGGGGTTGGCTTTTCGATTCTGAAGTTTCCATTGGAGAACCATTCTCTTGCTTCAAAGAATTGATAAGTTTTAGATTTTAGAAAACACTCTAAATCTTCGGTTCCGGCTGTGGTGAGGCTATTCCAATGAAGAAAGCTCGTTTGTTCTTGTTCGCTGCTCCGAAGAAGGTAAACCCCTCATTCTTTTCCTTTTCCATTTTCTCTTTAGCATAATGTAGGGTTATGCTCTTAGAAATATATATAATTGCTTTAGGCTGGTCTTGTCTGATATTATGTAATCATTGTGCTGGAATTTTTGTAAAATAAAATAAAAATGAGGCATTAGAACTTTTGTTGATGTTTTCTTTTCAGAATTTTCTTTTCTCTTCAAGCCTAGAAGATATTGCATCATAGTTGTTATACCTCTGCTTTCATGTTTTATCTTGAATGAAGGACTAGGGATGAAATATATCATTCATGATATACTTTCGTCTCTTAAGTCGATATAAACATCCATACTCGATGAGACGAGTTTTGGGGTCTGTTTTAAGAGGGGTCTGTTATCAACCTAAGGCTATATTTTGGCCAAACCAGTCCCACGTTTGGTTTTAAAAGCACTATTTCCTCCTGGAGATATGTTAAACCTAGGCTTACTTTGTCTTAAGACTTAAAGGGTATTCTTCTAAGACTAAGTGTTTTGACCTTGCAATCACTGATATCTTTAAATGATCGAAGTTCTTTCATGTTTATGTCCGTCTTTCATGTGTTTGAGAAAATTGAATTATCCAATGTTTGATTAACTATAAGTTATGACAAATATGCTTAGGGAGGGTGTTAATGTATTATGTGTTATGGTTTGGATTGTTCCCTTCTTGTTTGCCATAATCTTCATGTGTTGAGCATATTTGAATTGGGATAGTCATCGTCACTTCTAGGAAAAATATCATTACATCTCATGATCTCCTCAGACATCCCTCTCTTGGTTTCTAGTTGCAAATTGAATGTTTTAATCCTAAAGTAGAACTAGTTGACTTTCCATCCTTGTTTGATATATCCATTATTTCCCTCTTAATGTTGTTGAAATATGCAACCTTTTTAAATAAAACCAATTGTGATGATCTACCAATTATTGAAAATTAGGCTGTTTTTCTTGTCAAAATTCAACTTATTGATCTCGGTATATTGGATATTAAGGCGTGTTGAATATTATCTTGTCATGATTAGCAGTTGTCGATAACAGTTCTGTTTGGAATGAAAATTGGTGTCCGTGTAAATGAATCTAAAAACTTTAAATTGACCTTGGATTTCTCATTTTTGTGTGAACTGGATTTGTGTATCGAAGTATGCACTAGTGCTCGTCCCTCACCCATTTCCCCAGTTTGTTCTCCCAAATTCGTTCTTTTCTTCCTTAGATTTGTGTTTACTGATTCCTCCTTCTCCCTTTGTTTTGTTTAAAATACAATAGACCCTACCTATAGCCTTGATATTTCTTATAAGGATGAGTTAAAGACCATATCTTCGTAAGAAAAACATGTATGCTCAATGATAGTTATTGTTGGTATGAATTTATTGCATAATTGTGTGATAAGTCTTGAGAGATGTCTTTTTGATTCACTTTAGACGATATTAACAATAACAATCTATAAAAAATGGGTGTTAGCATAATTCAGCATGTCTGATAGCTAGTTAAATCAGTGACATACTAGTGATGTGCGTTTTGAATTGTCTTTCTGCCTATTTAAAAGATTGGAGTTGTTAATTTGCATTAAATTTGGTCATGTTAATGATATCCGACTAGACATATACTTACTCTTATATTTTTCCTTTGTTACATGATTTGCTTTAGTCTACAAGGACTCCCTCTCCCTTTGCATTTTGTTGGGCCTTAAGCCCAACATGAGTCATCCCTTTGAGTCCAAAATGGACTAACCAACAGCAGATACACGATGAATGAGGCAACATACAGGCCAGAGTCCGTGAAAATTCATAGCAGTAGCCCAAAATGGGCTGCAAATTTGAAGATATTGGGCTTGACCCACAGTAGAAAACAACAGATAGCGGCCCAAATGGGTTAATAGTTAAAGAATTGGACCAAAGTCCAAAAATGAACGGTGGTGGGCCTAAAGAGGGCCCACAAACTAGATTTTAGGACAGGTGTTATGGACCGAAAGTTCAATTATTAAGCTCAAAGCTTAATTTCTTTCTTTTAGACTATTTGTATTTTTGTTAGTATAGAGTTATTTATATAACTTGGACTGGCAATAACTTGGTTGAATTCTCCCTAAAAGAGTACCTTTCATATTTTTAATTTTTCTTTTGAAAGCTTTTCTTTGCAACTCTTTATTTAATGTTAAACACAAAAAAAATGTTTTCTTTAAAATATAACCAAGTATATTTTCTTAAATGAACTCTTTATGTATTTCTTAAAATACTTCTAAAAACGCATTTCAATTTTCTTATACCCATCAAGACTTCTAAGTCAAATCAAATCAAGATCTTTTTTAAAGTTAGTCAAAAGCAAGTTATTTTCAAACAAGTCCAGATAACCGTGAGTTAGCGGATGTTTCGAATGCTTTGAAAACCTTCTCCAAACATTAATATGAACCATTTACCCTCAATCTCTAAATTTTTCTAAGTCGTTTACTGTTTTAGATTTAAGAAAAAAATTTAAAAGGGTTTTTCTTAGTTTTTTCCTTAAATTAAATTAAGTGGTGACTCTTGCTTTTATTTGAAAACATTTTGAAACTTTAACTGAGTTTTCAAAATGAACTTTCAAAAAGTCTAAAAAACCATTTTTTTTCCCGAAAACAAAAATGGCGACTCCACTGGGGATTAATTCAACTAGGTTCTAACCTATTATTTGCAACTAACTTATTTGACTAACTATTTAGTTTGTAGTAATTAGTAACATTATTGCTTTCCTTATTTGTTTACTTTCCCGCAATTATAAATTGTTCATGTCATCTTCCGCCTCCCTTGACAAAGAATTAGATTGAATTAAGGGTAAAAAGACGATTACACAAGTATTTGCGGTCGTTCTTAATAAAACACACAATTTTCAAAACAGACAAGTGAAGTAGTTGACCCGCGGTAAGTTAACGGTCACTTGTTGTTTTAGCCCTGGTTGTCCGCCCGGGTGCCCGGTCAATTTGAAACCTATTCTAGCAACCCAGGATAGAGAGAAACCAAATCAAAATAGGCATTAGCCTAGGATGTCTTAATATCCCTTGGATATTAAGTCCCTTAGTGAACTGCCAAAACATGTCAACGGGTTTTTGACCCAACGACATAGCATCCAACTATGTGTTGTTTGAAAGACAGATGTGTTGTAATCGGACTATTGTCCTGGGGTAGGGCCTAACAGATTACTCTATTTTGTAGGATGTAAAGATTCCTAAAGTTTAATGTGGTGAAAGAAGCTCCCCTACTCCTCCAAATGTGGTGGGTGAATTTAGGTCCAAACCGTCAAATAACAGTCTGTCAATACATGGGTCATTTGCTGGCTTTATTTGATATAGAAGCATGGCTGGAACTGATCGAGGTCCTAATCGGGTATTGGGATAGCGAGAAAACGGTGTTCCATTTTTGAACAATAGAAATGACTCCAATGATAGAGGAACTCAGAGATTGCATAGAAACTGTGAGAACGGCCAAAGAAAGGAAATTAAGACCTCAATAAGGCATCTTGATACCAGACAAGCCAACCCCGACTCAGATCACTAAGTATATCTATCTACGGGAACATCAATACCCATGGATAACTAGGCCAAGTATTTCTTTCCAAATGCTCTATAACCGCTTTGGGACTAGGGATGGGTTCATTCAGTACCAGAATGAGTTTTACACATTTCAAGAATGGGACAACACCCGAGCCTTGTCATTTGCTATAACTCTCTTGGGTATCATGGTATTCCCATTAAACGAACATCTCTTCATCAACACCTGGATAACAATAATGGCCCATACCATTTCATGGGCTATCAAAAGGCGGAACCATCAGTTACTTTCTATTGGTCCCGATCATTTTATCTGATATTTATAGGGTTCTGGAAAGGTCAAGAACAGTCATCGATACTCCCAAGGGTGCAACCTACTTTTACAACATTAGATTCTCAAACATTTGGTCAAAGACAACGGGAACCAGGAAATCCCCAAACCAGATGGGCTCGATAACTTGGCAATATTAACAAAAGTACTCCATTACAGATGCACTAGAAATAGGACCAAGATAGGGTGGGCCCAAGCTTTTTGTGAACTTGGAGAAGATAATGTTCAAATAATGTTCAAATGATGTTCGACGACTTTCACTCAACAGAAGTAGTCGTGAGATGTCGTGATTTAGCTTTCCTCTCTCTCCCAGGAATTTGAGGAATCTCACCCTATGCTCCACAAAGGGTCCTTAGACAATTTATAAGGGTCCATATCAAGCTAATGACTGTTCACATGGGTTGCTACATCATAGACTACGATGAAGATGCAAACATCTCGATGGCTGGGAAAATTCACCATAATTGGAAAACACTAATGAAAATGGGTCCACAGATATTAGCCCCAGGCAGGTTCAATCCTGTATATGAAGATGGCTACAAAAAATGGGTAAAAGCAGATATCGAAGGGGTTTCTATATCAGAGCCACGAGTCGGTTCTAGACCCAATGTTCATCTACAATTGTTGAATCTCCAAGAGGAAATGGCCAGGACAGAATGAGAAATTCTTATAAAATAAGAAGAAGACCAGCTAACCATAGTAGGTCTAACGCAGGAACTCGAAGACATGAGAGTAGGAATAGCCCATCTTGACTCCAAAATGACCAAGAAAGCCTTGGAAGTTGGGGCGTTGCCTATGCATGAACAAGTGGTAAAACTTTAGAGCGATGCTGGAGCATCCAAGAAAAGCAAAACCGAGGATAGACCTTCTACATCATACTTTTAGCATATTTGCCTCTGCGCAGGTTTTATTTCTATGCATGTTTTTACTTTCCCTAAATTGTTCCTGCGTGGGCATGGCTTTTATGATTTATCCCTTCCTTTAAAATGTATCCCCTTTCGGCCAGTATTTGTATCCCTTTAAAGGGGAAGTTTTCCATATATATATGTTATTTTTGGGGCAATAGAATGGTTTAAATACGACATGTACGTCTTTCAAACCCGCTAGGCACACCTTTGGCATAAAAATGTCACCCAGTTAGGATGCGATATTTATGATATTATTGCGATATAAACTGCTTTATGTGTTATGTGTGTTGCTTGAATCAAGAAAATTGGTCCACTCTATGCCAAAATTTTCTAGAACATCGTAGGAAAAATATAAAGCCCACTATGCAAAGTTCAACTAAATTACTCCTCGAGTCCCTCAGTTCCTCCAGAAAATCCAAACCTCACCCAACTATACCTAAAAGCTTCTTTCCTATCTAACAGAAAGTTGACTCACTATGGATACCGAGGAAGTACTTCTTAGGAGGATGGAAGAAATCAACAGGAAGATAGCCGAAGTCGAAAAACAGACCAAGAAGGTGGAACAACTCACTGAAGCAACATTGGCCAAATACGCAAGGCTAGATGAAGAGATGGTCATCACAGAAGAACAAATAGCTAAGATTAATGAAATAATAGTGCGAACAAGAGCCATGAATGACCAAGAGAATGAAGAGCTCATGCAGCAGCTCAAAAATTTCATGGAGGAAAATGAAGAACCCGAGCAAGGGATCATTGAACAAACCTTGCCTCTCAGACAAGTCACAAACCACTGGACCAAAATCAAAGATGATGTTGTGTGGCCAACTAGGGTTAGGCCAGGGAAAGAGCACATCAACCTCAAAGCTCACTCCCAAAAGTATCTTCAAGGACCTAAACTCATCCTTCTGTCTGTCCTTTATGAGACATTGAAAGTTGTGGGAGTTCTTTATCCTGATGAATCCAAGCACTCAGAATGAGCACAAGGAATGTGCTTATCACCCATGGTAGAAGGGTCATACCACCAATGAATGTGCCTTAAGATCCAGGGTTTATCATATGATTAACAGTGGACATATAGGCTACCTGTGGGGTCCCCAAACTATCCTCTCGTGTGATCAAGTCAGTCCTGGTATGCCAATCACTAAGGATATGGCAATTCGTAGGCATGATTTCACAGTCTTTCAAAAGACTTACTATGATATCTGTGCGAAGCTCTTTCATGCCAAAATCCTAGACCAGTTAAGAGAAAGTCGTGAAAAATTTCCAGAGCATGGCGCCAAGGAACCAAAGTGTGTCTCTACCATGTAGGAGGAGGGGGTCATGACATCGAAACTTGCCGTGACTTTAGGGTTGACTTGGAGCATCTCATTGCGACAAGAAGGATTCAATTGGAACTACCACCCTACTACCCGTGAAACAAAGACCAGAGATCAAGAAGATCGAGACCCGCCATTATCCAAAGAAGCTTTAAAAGTAGCAAAGCATTGTAGTTATTTCCTTTTGTCATTTTTACCTTTTCCCTTGTAATCAAAAGATAGTAGAAGAAATGAAATGATATATATCCCCTTTACCTATTCGAACTACATAGGGCCTGAATTCTCCTTCATGAGATACGTAGGCAGCCTTCAAGGCCCGGCCCCTATCTTTAAGAAATTTTTATTTCCTCACTTTGACAGAGATGCCGAAGAATTCAGAAGACACATCAAGTGCTATAGGACAAGCATCAGAACATGAAGACTCGATAAGACAACTTTCCTGATAAGACCTACTTACCCAAAATCAATGGGCAAATTCCTTCCCATCAAACCCTCGAGTTGATAATTACCCGTGGATCAATTTGCCTTGATGAAAATTAACTTTTATGTGTTTAAAACAATTCTTATGTGTTTATTTTCTATCGGATATCTTGTATTGTTTATCACTAATGAAATCTAACATATCAGACTTTGAGTTGTTTTTCACCTCAACAGGTAATAGAAACTGATATGTGTTGACAAAACTGGCCGAATATCCCTACTTCACCTGCTCAAAGGCACACCTAGATTTATCTTCTAACCGTCGCTCTTCTAAGGGCAAAATGATTGATAGTGAGAAAGAGAATGTCTTGGCCGTGAGAGACAATGTTATTGCTGAACAGAGTGAAATGATTGCCGAATTGGCAAGGAAGCTAGAGAAGATGCAAGAGGAGGTGAAAAAATCCAAGGATATGGCGAGCTTGGCTATTGCCGCTAATACCCCAACTCTGGGCAACTCCCAAACCCCTCTCCAAATCCCTCCACTCAATTCCCCGTTAACCAAAACCCTTCCGAGGGAAATACCTCCTACCTCCATACCCAGACCTTCCAACGAACCTCTCTCCAATAACCCTGCTCATATAGGATCCTCATACCAAATCCATACTCCTCATATCCAGCACACTAACCAAAACAACAACCTAAGTGCCTATAATCCACAAAACCTCCCTCCAAACTACCAAAATACACCTCCAAACACCTACAAATCCCAAAATAACCATCCCAATATCACATACCCACACAACTATACCCCCACATACCCAAATTCCATTCCATATGTCCAGCCTCCAACAATCTAGAATATGCCACCTCCTGCTTTCCATGCTATGGTAGAACCATATACTGCTCTTCTAGAAAGCCCCGAGCTTGACCACTATAAGGAGAAAGAGAAAGAGTTGAGGGCCATAGAGAAGAAACACAATTATGACATGGCACAAATGAAAGAGGAGATAGCCAGGATTAAGGGGTTTCGAGGCTCGTCCTATAAAAAAAGGCTATGACTACGAGGATCTCTGTATCCATCTAGAGACGGACCTGCCAGATAGATTCAAGATTCCCAAGTTCGAGACCTTCAACGGTGTTGGGAATCCTAAGGACTATTTAAGAAGCTATTGCGACCAAATGGTTAGTGCCAGGAAGAATGACGCCCTGCTAATGATGCTATTTAGCCAAAGTTTAAGCGGAGAAGATTTAGAATGGTTCACCTCTCAAGAATTGAAGAAGTGGTCTAGATAGAGTGATCTGGCCTGTGACTTTTCTTAAAGGTTTGCATATAATGTGAAAGTTATCCCGGATCGATACTCTCTAGGTCGTATCAGGCAGAAATCAAATGAGGACTTTTGAGACTATGCTTATCGGTGGAGAAAGAAGGCGGCGAGAGTTCGACCTCCTATGACCGAAGAGGATATAAGCGCGGTGGTTATGCACTCTCAAGAGTCTGAGTTCTATAATAAAATAATATCAGCAGTCAAAGCAAAATTTGTTGACCTATTTAAGATTGGTGAAATTGTCGAAGAGGGTCTTCATAGCGGCAAGATTACCAAAGCCTCGGCATCCTCAAGATCGACAGGATTTCCCGAGAAAAAGAGGGAAGAGGTATCTTCAGTGTCCTCCAGTACTAGCACAAAACTGAAGAAGCCTTTCGGAGCCAACTACAAAAAGTCACTTTTCCAACGACCCCTCCCCCAGCTCCACAAAATCGTCAACCAGTTTTCTATACTCAGCCTATCTACCAAGCTCCACAACTAAACTTGCATCCCATATACCAAGCCCCATAACCAAATATGCAACCCACTTACCAAGCTCCTCCTCAAAATTTCCAGGTGTATCAAAAGGCTCCCGAGAACCAAAACAATCACCAGGTTCTGCCTCCCTCTAATACCGATCTCCCTCAACCTAATCTAGAAAAGAAAGTTCCTTAAATTTTTACTCAGCTGGATGAAACCAGAACTCAGCTGGCTGAAACCAGAACTCAGTTGTACAAAAGATTGAAGGCTGCCGAATTTATCCAGCCCATTCTACCCAAACCTGCAAACACCGACTCTTGCTTCTTTAAAGCCGATCGACATTGTGCTTACCATTCCGGAGGCACAAAACACAGTACCAAGGACTGCATTAATATGATGCACATGATTCAAGACTTAATTGATCAAAAGGTGGTCACACTTCAGACAACACAACCAAATATTAATAATAACCCACTCCCGAATCACGGGGGAGCTGCTGTGAATATGATCGAGATAGATGAAGACTGTGTTGTGAGCAAGTCCATAGTGCCAGCTGGTCCTAGAAAGCCAGCAGAGTTGGAGAGATCTGTAGCTACCTTGAGTATTGCAGAGAAGCCACAATTCATTGTATTAGCAACGCCTCAACAATCATTCACTCTGATACCAGCAGAAAAGGAGTTCATAGTTGAGGCCGCCACAACCCATGGTATGACAAGGTTAGGAAGATGTTATATCCTTGATGATCTAGCGAATGATGCTTACAAGAATGATCAACAGAAAAGACCAATCACTGAAGGTGAAGCAGAAGAATTCTGGAAAAGAATGCAGTCAAAAGAGTACTCCATTGTGAAGCATTTGGAGAAGACCCCGTCCATATTTCCATGTGGGCGTTACTCATGAGTTCCTAGTACCACATGCAGACATTGCTCAGATTCCTAAATGAATCTTAGGTACCAATAGGTACTAGTGCAAGAAATTTGACCACCATGGTAAGCCGAGTCCTAGGGGGCCACCGCATTTGCTTTAGTGACGATGAGTTTCCTTTTGAAGAAATGATGCATAACAAAGCCTTACATATCACTATCAAGAGTCAAGAGAAGATTATGAATAGAGTATTGATTGATGATGGATCAGGGATGAACATTTGCCCATTGTCCACACTCACCCAGTTGGAGTATGATTTGGGGAAGATTCGCCAAAGTAGAGTCAACATGAGGGCCTTCGATGGAGGCCAAAGAGACACTATCGGAGAAGTTAGCATGTACATCCAAATGGGACCCACCAAGTTTCATATAGAATTTCAAGTCATGGATATTACCACCAGCTATAACTTGCTCCTGGGAAGATCATGGATCCATGGGGCCGAAGCTGTACCATCAACTTTGCACCAAATAGTAAAATTTATTTGGGAGGAATATGAGGTGGTGATCCACGGGGAAGGAAGTCACTTGAGCCATCCTAATGGTTGTGTCCCTATGATTGAAGAAGTCCCAAGAGGAAGCGATTTCTACAAAATGGAGATCGTCAATGCCACTGGAGAGGATCTTGCTCCTCAAATCCCCATGACGCCAATCTATAAAATGCTTGCGACCACAATGCTAAGGATTGGGTATGAGCTAGGTTTTGAGTTGGGGAAGAATTTTGACAGTATGATTGAGCCTTTGAGCATCCCTGGATAGTTAACTAGGCATGTACTAGGGTATATGGCCCAAGAGAACAAAGTGAGAGTCGAAGGAAAGATGCAGTCGGGACCGCCTAAGCCACTCCCTTACTTGTATCAATCATTCCTGGTGCGTATTGGTCCCCAAAGCGATGGATTAGAGGACGGAATCAGAAATCTATTTGAGGAATGTGATACTGTAATAGAAGGATCCTCCAAAGTAGCCATGATAAGGGATGCCAGGAACGATGAAAAGTTGCAGAATTGGGTGGCAACTCTCCTTGTGATTCTCTATTCGGCTTGGTAGACAAAGACTTTGTTTTGAAAAAAATTGGTGATGGTCCGAATGAGGCTCCATGACCCACCCTTTATGGTTTAACATTCCTCATACTATTTACTACTTTCCAAAAGGCATGAACCTACATTCATGTGGGTTATAGCCATAGTTTGTAAATATTTTTAGACTTTCAATGAAAGCCTCCTTATTTTGAAAACATTTACTATTCAAAATTATTCATGTTTGCTTGTTATTATCTAACCCATTTTGTTTTAGTTTCAGTAAAAATAAGTTAAAACCTGCCACTATCATGTCATGTCAAGATCTTAACGAACAAGCCAAGCTAGACGACGATAATTTCGAGGAGTATGATGAAGAAACCATGATTCCTGAATAGTTGACAGAGAAACTGAAAGACTTTGAGAATCGAGAAAGGCCCAACCTAGAGGAAACTGAGACAGTCAATCTAGGGGATGACCAAGAGGTCAAAGAATCTAGAATCAATGTCCATCTGACAGAAGCACAGAAAAGAGAACTCATCAAACTGCTCTGAGAGTACATCGACATATTCTCTTGGGCCTACAGTGACATGCCAGGGTTGAGCACAAATATCATCTCTCACAAATTGTCTATCAACCCAGGGTTTGATCCGATCAAGCAAAAAACTCAAAAGTTTAAGCCGGATCTGATCTTGAGAATCAAAGAACAAGTTACTAAACAGATACAGTCTGGAGTGATAGAGGTCACAAAGTGTCCAACTTGGTTGGCAAATATCGTCCCAATTCCCAAAAAAGATAGGAAGATCAAAATATGTGTTGACTATCGAGACCTGAACAAGGCCAGTCCCAAGGATAACTTTCCATTACCCAATATCCACATCCTTATCGACAACTGCACTGAAGCATGAGATGCACTCATTCATGAATTATTTTGCTGGGTACCACCAGATCTTAATGGGCAAAAAAGATGCGGAGAAAACAACTTTCATTACACCTTGGGGTGTTTATCATTACTGGGTGATGCCGTTTGGCCTTAAAAATTTAGGTGCCACTTATATGCGAGCCATGATGACAATATTCCATGACATGATTCACAAAAAGATCAAAGTGTACGTGGATGATGTGATTATCAAGTCCCGCGAGAGTTCGGATCACCTGAATCATTTAAGGAAGTTCTTTGATCGACTAAGGAAGTACAATCTAAAACTGAACCCAGCCAAGTGTGCTTTCGAGGTGCCAGTCGACAAGATGTTGGGCTTCATAGTCAGTAGAAGGGCATCGAGCTCGACCCTTCGAAGATCAAATAAATTCAGGAGTTACCTCCCCCGAAGACCAAGAAATAAGTCTTGAGTTTCTTAGGAAGGATGAATTTTATTAGCTGGTTCATAGCCCAGTCCACGGTTATTTGTGAACCCATCTTCAAGTTACTGAAGAAAGATGCACTGACCAGTTGGACTGAAGAGTGCCAGCAAGCTTTTGACTATATCAAGAATTACTTATCCAGTCCGCCGATATTGGTTCCTCCGAGAGAAGGAAGCCCATTATTGCTATATCTGTCAGTCTCAAAAAATGCATTTGGTTGCATCCTGGGGAAACATGATTAAAGTGAGAAGAAAGAGCGAGCAATTTATTACTAGAGCAAGAAGTTCACTTCATACAAGGCTCGTCATACTTTGTTAGAAAGGACCTATTGTGCTTTGACTTGGGTTGCCCAGAAGTTGAGACATTATTTGTCATCCTACACGACATATCTCATTTCCAGAATGGACCCTCTGAAGTATATATTACAAAAGGCCATGCCAACGGGCAAATTGGCCAAGTGGAAAATGCTGCTAAGTGAGTTCGACATCGTATATGTGACTCAAAAGGCAATCAAAAGACAAGCCTTAACGGATCATTTAGCGGAAAATACGATTGATGTAGATTATGAACCATTCTAGACTTATTTTTTGGATGAAGAGATTTTGTTCGTAGGAGAAGATATCGCAGAAGTATACCCTAGTTGGAGATTGTTCTTCGATGGAGCGGTCAATGTCAAAGGTTTAATTATTGGAGCTTTCTTAGTATTAAAAACTGGTCAGCATTACCTAGTGACAGCCAAACTCCATTTTGCATGCACTAACAATATGGCCGAGTATGAAGCTTGTATTCTTGGTATTCAATTGGCTATTGATATGGATGTTCAAGAAATCTTGATCATCGGTGACTCTAATTTGTTAATTCACTAAGTCCAAAACGAATGGGCTGTGAAAACCCTAAGATTGTGTCATATGTGAAATTGATGCAAAGTCTGTGCAAGAGGTTCAGAAAGATCGAGTTCAAGAATACTCTGAGGATTCAGAATGAATTTGTTGATTCTTTGGCAACCATATCCTCCATGATTCAATATACTGACCAGAATTACATCGATCCATTGATAATAGGACTAAAAGATCAACCAGCATATTGTGCGCAAGTTGAAGCGGAACCCAATGGAAAACCATGGTATTGTGATATCAAGAGGTATCTAGAAGCTAGGTTCTACCTAGAAGATGTGACCGCTAACCAAAAAAAGACAATCCATCGAATGGCTAACAACTTTTTCCTAAATGGAGAAATCCTTTATAGGAGGACTCCAGATCTTGGATTCTTAAGATGTGTTGACTCAGTTGAAGCTACAAAGTTGCTAGAAGAGGTATATGCCAGAGTGTGCGGGGACCTCATATGAATAGATTCACCTTAGCCAGGAAGATCTTGTGAGCCGAATATTTTTGGATGACCATGGAAAATGACTGTAGCAAGTTCGTACAAAAATGTCACAAGTGTCAGGTCCACGAAGATTTGATTTGACTGATGCCTAGCGAGCTTCATGCTATGAGTTTTCCTTGGTATTTTGTATCCTGGGGTATGGATGTCATTGGTCTGGTCGAGCCGCCTGCTTCAAATGGACATAGATTCATTTTGGTAGCAATTGACTATTTCACCAAGTGGGCAAAAGTTGTTTCTTACAAATCCGTGACTATAAAGGTTGTAGCTGACTTTGTCAAGAACAATATCATTTGCTGATTCGGGATCCCTGAGTCAATCATCACAGACAATGGAGAAAATCTAAATAGTCACTTGATAAGATAGATATGTGAGCAATTCAAGATCACTCACCGGAATTCAACCGCATACCGTCCATAAATGAATGGAGTTGTGGAAGTCGTCAACAAGAATATCAAGAAGATTTTAAGGAAGATGATTGATATTCATCGCTCTTGGCACGAGATTCTTCCTTATGCTTTGTTGAGATACAAGACAACTATCAAGACTTCAACCGGCACAACTCCTTATGTGTTGGTATATGGTTCAGAAGCAGTGATACCTGCAGAAGTTGAGATACCATCCCTTAGGAACATTCAAGAAGCTAGACTAAGAAATGAAGAGTGGGTCCACACCCAGAGAGAGCAACTCATGTTGATTGATGAGAAAATGATGAATGTCGTATGCCACGGTCAATTGTACTAGCAACGAATGATTCGTGCATTCAAAAAGAGAGTAAGAGCTCGTATGTTTTCCATAGGAAAGTTGGTCCTTCAGCATAGTTTCCCTCACCAGGAAGAACACAAAGGGAAGTTTGCACCTAATTGGCAAGAACCATATGTAGTCCAAAAAGTGTTATCGGGAGGAGCTTTGATTCTGTCTGAGATGGACGGTCAAGTGTTGACTAAACCGATCAATTTCGATGTTGTGAAGAGATATTATGCCTGAGGATAGTTTTTCTTTCATTTTCTTTCCCTATAATAGCACTTTCTGATGGTAATTATTTTAATAGCTTAAAATATCCCTATCCTCTATGTACGAACTACGTTTGACCTGAATCCTCAAGAATGAGATACATAGGCGGCCTTTGTCAACTTCGGTCAACCCCTTAGAAAAATCTATCTTTCCCCTTCCTATCTTGAACTACGTCTGACCTGAATTCTCAAGAATGAGATACGTAGGCAGCCTTTGTTGGTCTTGGTCATCCCTTTAATTATTTCCAACATTCTCTCACTATAAGTGTGGGAACTATGTTTGGCCTGATTCTTGCCTCAACAAGATACGTAGACGCCACAACGGCTCGGTCATATTACCCAGGAAATGGAAACTGGGGCAGAATTTTTGAAAAAAGAATCTCAAAAATTTGGAAGGCGAAGATCGTATCCAAAAAGTCAGGATACAGAATGTGGTAAAGAGCAACTGAAGTGAATCTCGAGAAAGGATCTCATAATCCCCACAGAGTTTCCTTCAATGGGATAAGATTCATTTTGAAACCTTTGACTAGGGTAGAAATTTTGAGGAGGACCTCAAAATTTCCACTAGACTTTATTCGAGAGTTCAGATATGAGCTCCGAATAATTCCCCAGCATTGAGAGATCAGAGTCTACTTCAAAAATTCCCAGTTGTAACAAGTCTAAGATAGACTAATCTCCAGCTGTAACAGATTTTTTGAGAGATCATTCTCAAATTATCCAGCTAGGATGATTAAGGATATCTAGAGTCCGCTAACAGTGTGTCAGAGATGTCAAAATCTCGAGTAAAGGACGTTCGTTGAGTTAGTGCATGACATGATGGGCAGAGACCTTTCCAAAACTATCATTTTTTCAAATCTTTGTTTTCAAAAGAATTTGTTTGAAATACTCTTACAAAAGATTAATTTTACTCCTTTATAATTTGATTTTGTCTTATATCTACCATGACCCAGGGAGTCCAGGACGATGAGTGCCCGAGAATGGAAGCATCCAGAAAGGCAAAGCAAGGAGAAGAGGATCAAATGAGGTCAACACATATTAGTTTTGCCAAAAAAACTAATAATTTTTCTATGGATGTAGGTTGTCCTAAAATGTATGTTAGAAATTAGTGAAAGTCCCTTGCTATCCAATGTGTTCAAAGCAACACAACGAGACCACATTCCCCAAAATTGGTGAGAAAAGCAAAAGTGATGGGAAGAAGCCGAAAGAGGCAAAAGCTCCTGGAACGGATAAATTATCTTGTAGTTCGCTACTAGATAAAGAGAGATCGACAACATCCTCGAGTCTCCAAGCAAATCAGGACATTTTGGTCCACTCTAAAAATTAGAACACCAAAAGAGAGTTCTCTGCGATCCCCAGCAAGTCAGAAATCACCACGAACAGACGATGTTCGAAAACGGTACTTATGGCTATCCCCCGAAATGGGCACGGCCATTTTATTTACATTTGAAATAAAAGTTGTTTGGTTTAGCCTCATAGACATCATCTTTAAAGATTTTTCAAGTTTGATTGTGGTCGCTAGTAAGAGCGACGTTGTGTCTACTAATTGTTTGCCTTGAGCACAGGTATATACAAAGGAGTCAACATGGAAACATAAAAATCAAAGGTGATGTTTTCTGCAACTGCTACACATGTCATTGCACGATCATCAACATCATCATATTTGCATGTCACGAGGACCATATCACAAGGACTGTGTCACGAGGACCATGTCACAAGGACCATGTCACAAGGACCATGTCGCAAGGACTATGTTGTAAGGACCGTCATCATTAATACCGTAGATACATTTATTGCGAGGACTACTTCCCTGTGTTGGCCGGTTTCAAAGAGGATGACATTCAGAGGTGTCCTTAAGTCGCACTTGTTGTGCAGGATCGACCCAATAGCATTTATATCCAATATTGCATGAGATGACAGAGTCTGACATTAAGGATGTACTTGCTTTCTTATTATTATGACAAGTCTGGCATCGAGCATATTTATATCCAATATCGTATGAGACGGTGGAGTCTGACATTGAGGATGTATTTTCTTCCTTATTATTATGCTAAATTTGGCATTCAGCATATTTATATCTGATATCGTGTGAGACAACGGAGTTTGGCATTGAGGATATCTTTGCTTCCTTATTATTATGCCAAGTTTGGCATTCACCATACTTATATCCGATATCGCGTAAAATGACGGAGTCTAACATTAAGGATATCTTTGCTTCCTTATTATTATTATGCCGAGTTGACAAAGTCTGGCGTTAAGCATATTCATATCTAATATCGTGTTAGAAAATGGGGTCTGATGTCAAAGATATTTATGCACCATTATTTATTATCGCGTAGAGACAACGAAGTCTCATACCGAAGGATGTATATACATTCGAAAGCATCAATTTCCAGAAGATGTAACTATATTTGATTGTGTAACAAAGGCCTTGTCACCCCGATCATCAAATAACGCTTGCCATCGAGGACAGAAGCATATGGTCTAAAGGATGTCTACAAGACGCCATCCAAATCAGACGATGAACTGGATCTCCCAAAGTTGGAAGGCAAAAGGTTATCATAAGTCACAAACGATGTATGAAACCGGATAGTGTGCAAGATTTCCCAAAACTTGAAGAGTTATCTATAACACACAGTGATAGCTGAAACCGGATAGTGTGCAAGATCACCCAAAGATTAATAGTTCAAGGGTAATGCGTAAGTTGCAATAATATCCAAAATTGGATAAAAGTGCAAGACTACCAAAAATTGATAGTCAAAGGGTTATCTATAAGCCACGACATCTCCACGTTGATATTGTGCAGGACTACCCAAAGGCTAGCAATTCAAGGGAAATTTGTAAGTCGCGTTACATCCAAGATCGGATAAAAGTGCAGGATTACCCAAAAACTGGCAATTCAAAGGACATCTGTAAGTCGCCTCTGTCCAAAGTTGGATGATGTGCAAGATTACTCGAAGTTGACAAATTAAAGGCATCTGTAAGCTGCCTCTATCCAAAGTCAAATGATGTGCTAGATTACCCAAAGTCTGATAATTTAGGGAAAATATGTTAGTCGCATCGATACGGATGATGCGCAAGACTTGCCCCAAAGACATATGCAAAGACTACTACCAATAGCCGTGAAGGCTATCACATTCAATATAATGCCTCAAACAGTTATGAGGACCATCACATCAAATGGTTACGAGGGTCGTCATATTCAAAGATCACCACATCCAACTTCCACAAAGGCAATCCTATCCAATAGCTACGAAGGCTATCATGTTTATTGTCATGAAAGTTGCTATTTCCTAAGAAAAAGACAGGAAAAGATGGCATCTTCTACAAGAAACAACAGACGCAAAAAAATGAGGTACAAAGCTATCTCTCCTTATTGAGCTACTTTACTACTAACAATTTTGTTTCAAATTATTGCTGAGAACATCCGAGAGGATTAAAATCTTGAACCAGAAAACTGGTATGAAATACGTCCAAAAGACGTCACCATACGGGATTCTAACGTAACCCCAAGGAAGAGGTATGACAAAGAAACTACCTCTCTAAATAGAATTATGTTACTACTAACAATTTTATGTTGAGATGTTGTCGAGAGCATCCGATAAGGATGAAATTCTCAAAGCAAAACCACAGGTGCGGACTACACCAAAAAAGGACGCATCACAACGTGGAACTTTTTCTTAGCAGCAAACTGGGACATAGTCCGAAGAGGGATATCAAACTCTTTGAATGCAAGCTGAGGAACGACTTTCACCACCATCAAACCACACCCCTATCAGAAGGCATGTTGGTAATTTCCTATCTTTGGGTCTTAGTTTTGCATCCAGGGTATTTTTTGAACTCACGCTGGAAGCAATATTCCTTCATTTTAAATCCGGGTGACAATACACCTCGAGCTTTGGAAATTATGTCCAGGTAAAATCTTCTTTATGGATGTGAAGAGATCCACATTCATAGTTGAGAGGTTACAAGCCTCTTTTCTATAGCTCAAACTATTCGTCACTCATCCCAGGCCAAAGGTTGTCTTAACATAAAGATTACCTTTTCCATCGATTGAGTTGAACTACAAGTAGCCTAATTCCTAAGTCCTGGGATATGTAGGTGGGCTCTGTTTTGAAAACTCGGCTGCATTCCAAGCCTCCCTCAACCTCCTTACTCTCCAGCTTTCCAGTCTCTCCTTAATCCGAGATCGAGATAGCTGTTGAATTTCTTTGAAAATTGTGTGTAAAATCAAGCATGTTGAACTACAAGTGACCTGAATTCTCATGTAACCTGACATATATAGGAAACTCGATACCAGAGTTCAGCAATAATTCCTTGAAATTCGTGCTAGAACCAACCGCTTTCTAGAGATGAATCTGTGGTCGGATAAAATTGGAAATGTCAATTCCCTTTGCCTAGGGTTCCTTGCACTCACCCTACCCAAAGGGAGGGGCAGTTGTTGACACTCAATTTTTATCCTCCACATTACGAATTAATCTTGAGCCTTTTTCAAATCTTAAACAATTTTTGAAATAATTATTTTATAAAAAGGATAAACATTTTACGAAATAGCTTTATAATAGTTTTGAGTAAGAATTTATATTTTTCATATTTAATTATGTGAAATTTATATAAGTTTACTTAAAGAACTATTTTAAAGTCTAATTTCACAGGAAATCCTTTTTAGAAGATTAAACATTTGATTTTCCTCCAAATTAATTCAAAATAACAGATTAATTGAATAAATTGATTTTCATAATTGTTAAACGAGGTAATTATGTGTTAAATACAATAATTATTTCAAATCATTTAAATTAATTAAGCTTAGGAATTAATTTTTAATTGATTCTTCTTTGTTCCTATTCTAGCCTATTTCTTTAAAATCATTTAAATATTAGCCAGATTTTTTCTAAAATTTCTGAATTTGGCTATCTCCTAAAACTAATATGGACACATTTTGCAAATGTGGCAAGATTTTAAACCAACCTTATAACCCCTTTGTCTGTCAGCTGATTTGGGCCATTTCCCAATCTTATTTTCCATACTCGGCCTAAACCCTTATCTCCTCGTCTGCTTACAAACATATACACACCTCTATATTCCTTCAACCACTCTCACACACCTAACTCTCTCCATATTCTCTCTAGAAAGAGGCATGTGCGCCACCTTCCATGCACCCATGTACTTAATCTTCTCCATCCCTCCCTTAATAGAACCCTAACGTTCCCAAACGCCATCCAAGAGCTCACCCAAAATGCTCCAGCAACAGTAGCAAATGACGCCCAAACAATCAAATTTCTCAAACAACATCCAATCCTCCGTCCAAAATCGAGCTGTCAAAGTTAAGAAACTTCCAGAAGTGGCTATGTGGTGATTTCTCCACATGATCAGGGGAAATTTGTACAAAGTCATATCATTTCCTTGCTGACCAAGCTTATCTCGTTAGGGATTTCAAATTTCTCGTAAATAAATCCACTGATTTAAAGATTCTTGTGGTAGGACCTGTCCCTGGTAAAAAATATAGTGAAATAACCATTTCCCCCCCACTTCTACCCTAAAATCTCCCTATAAATACCCTTTGAGATTAAGGGAATAGGGGTTGGCTTTTCGATTCTGAAGTTTCCATTGGAGAACCGTTCTCTAGCTGCAATGAATTGATAAGTTTCAGAGTTTCGAAAACACTCTAAATCTTCGATTACGGCTGTAGTGAGGCAATTCCGATGAAGAAAGCTCGTTTGTTCTTTTTCGCTGCTCTAAAGAAGGTAAACCCCTCATTCTTTTCCTTTTCCATTTTCTCTTTAGCGTAATGTAGGGTTATGCTTTTAGAAATTTCTATGCTGGTTTTAGGCTGGTCTTGTTTGATATTGTGTGATCATTGTGCTGGAATTTTTGCAAAAGAAATAATGGAGCATTAGAACTTGTGTTGATGTTTTCTTTTCAGAATTTTCTTTTCTTTTCAAGCCTAGAAGATATTGCATCATAGTTGTTATTCCTCTGCTTTCATGTGTTCTCTTGAATGAAGGACTAGGGATGAAATATATCCTTCATTATATACTTTCATCTCTGAAGTCGATATAAGCATCCATACTCGATTGAGACGAGTTTTAGGGTCTGTTTTAAGAGGGGTCAGTTATCAACCTAAGGCTATATTTTGGCCAAACCAGTCCCACGTTTGGTTTTAAAACTAGTATTTCCTCTCGGAGATATGTTAAACCTGGGCTCAGCTTGTCTTAAGACTTAAAGGGTATTCTTCTAAGACTAAGTGTTTCAACCTTGCAATCACTGATATCTTTAAATGATCGAAGCTCTTTCATGTTTGTTTCCATCTTTCATGTGTTTGAGAAAGTTCATTTATCCAACGTTTGATTAATTACAAGTTATAACAAATATGCTTAGGGAGGGTGTTAATGTATTATGTGTTATGGTTTGGATGGTTCCCTTCTTGTTTGACATAATTTTCCTGTCTTTAGCATATTTTGATTGGGATAGTTGTCGTCCCTTCTAGGCAAAACATCGTTACATCTCATGATCTCTTCAAACATCCCTCTCTTGGTTTCTAGTTGCAAATTGAATATTGTAATCCTGAAGTAGAACTAGTTGACTTTCCACCCTTGTTTGATATCTCCATTATATCCCTCTTAACGTTGTTGAAATCTACAACCTTTTTAAATAAAACCAGTTGTGATGATCTACCAATTATTGAAAATTTGGGTTGTTTTTCTTGTCAAAAGTTTACCTATTGATCTCGGTATATTGGATATTAAGGCGTGTTGAATATAATCTTGTCATGATCAACGGTTGTTGGTAATAGTTTTGTTTGGAATTCAAATCGGTGTCCGTGTAAATGAATCTAAAAACTTTAAATTGACCTTGGCTTTCTCATTTCTGTGTGAACTGGATTTGTGTGTCGAAGTACGCATTAGTGCTCGTCCCTCTCCCATTTCCCCATTTTATTCTCCCAAATTCTTTCTTTTCTTCCTTAGATTTGTGTTTACTGATTCCTCCTTCTCCCTTTGTTTTGTTTAAAATACAATGGACCCTACCTATAGCCTTGATACTTTTGATAAGGATGACTTAAAGACCATATCTTCGTAAGCAAAACATGCATGCTCAACGATAGTGAAGACACCTTGTCAAACAAGTTTTGATAATGAGACAAAACCTATTTTTGATAAAAAGATATTTATGGAAACAAACTATAGAAAAAGGAAATATCCTTCTTAAAGAAAGAGAGAGAAAAACAAAGAAAGAAGAGGCGCGTAACAATGTCCAAGTCCAACAAGGAGAGGACATCCCAGGGGATGACCAACTCCTACAATGAAAGGATTGTCTTTTCCTATCAAGAAGAGGAGAGATTGAGACTTCTATAAAAGTATTGGAGCTAAGACAAAATCAATCAACAATTTCACAAAGTTGAGAAGGAGTATTCCCAAGCAATAGAGATCTCAAGCAAGCTATTCCAAAGAATACACAAAGAGAGAGTTGTTCTTAGTTCAATCTTGCGTGATTTATAGGACATAGAGTGTATATTGTGAGGCTTGTAACAAGAAGTGGGTTTGGCTTCTTGAGAGATAGAGAGAGAGAGAGTTTGAGAGAGTTTGAAACAATAAGAGTTTAGGTACTAGAGTTAGTTCCTTTGATTTTTGAGTTGTAATCATAAAACTTGAAGTTGTGAGTAAAAGTGAGTTCATGATTTTTTCTCCTGGAGTTAGGGAGTTTTCCACGTAAAAGTTTGTGTGTTATTTTACTTACTGCTTTAAGTGGAATTGTTCTAAGGACCTGGTTCCTGAGATAATTAGTGGGCACCAAATTTCTTCAATTGGATTTAGAGCGGGTCTTTTCATTAAAGGTTAACACCTGAAAAGGATCAAAGGTCGCCCCTCCAACTACTCAGGAAGGCTCCTCTCAAACAAGACCACCACTGTTCAATGGTAAGTACTATGGCTGGTGAAAGAATAAAATGATGGACCATCTCATGGGCAAAAGTGTTGACTTATGGAATGTTGTTCTGGATGGCCCCACTATCCTTATGAAGGAAGCTGAGGAAGGAAAGGAACTTGTTCCCAAGGACAAGAATGAATGGAATGCTGCTGACAAAATAGCCATCCAAAACAATGTTAAAGCTAGAAAGATCTTGATCTGTGGTATTGGACCTGATGAGTATAATATGATCTCCTCTTGTCAGGATACAAAGAAAATTTGGGACATACTGTAGACTGCACATGAAGGTACCACTGCGGTGAAAAAGCCAAAATAGACAACTTGAATAGGCATTATGAACTCTTTAGGATGAAAGAAGAAGAAACCATCCAGGATATGCATACAAGGTTCACTGTTATTCTCAATGAAATTTACTCACTAGGAGAGGACATTCCTTCAGGTAAGGATGTGAGAAAACTCCTTAGTATATTACCTGAATCCTGGGAAAGCAAGGTTGAAGCAATCACTGAAGCTAGAGACTTAGATACCTTGGCCATGGATGAACTCATTGAAAATTTAACAACCTATGAATTGAAGAAGAGTCAAAGGAAGGACATTGGAACTAACAAGAAGGACAAGACTATCTCTCTAAAGACCACTGAGATTGCCGACTATGAGGAGGAAAATCTTGCATTAGTGACTAGAAGGTTCCAAAAAATCTTCAAAAGAGGACAAAACTTTCAAAGGAACCCCCCCAAAGCTCAGGAAAGGGATTTTCAATTGTGCCATAAGTGTGGCAGCCCAGATCACTTCATAAAATTTTGTCCTTTGTGGGCCATAGAGCACAAGAAGGCTACCTCAGAAAAACCCAGATATCAAAGTCAGGAGTTCACCCTTCCATCTCATAGGAAGATGACCTCTCAAGAAGCTGACTTAGTAGTTCAAAAGGCTCTAGCTGCTATGGGAGAACATGATGATGAGTCTGATAAGGAGGATCCCCACAACCAGTCACTACTAGACATGGTGGAAGCAAAGGAAGAGGACACTTTGGCCCTCCTAGCTATGAGTGACACTAATTGTGATTGAGAAGGAGAAGAGTCAGCTGAAACAACTCTTACCCTCATGGCATTCTCTGAACCTGACATTGACACTAATCAAGATGAAAATAAGGTATGATTCTCTGACCATAGATCCAACCTTCACACCTGCTCCAAAATGAATCTTGAGACCCTCTCATCAGTTCTCATAGATGCATATTATTCAGTCTGTGCTGAGAAAGAAAAACTGTTGAATGAGTATGCTTCTCTAAGGATAGAGAATGAGAGTCTTGAGGAAAACAATATCTCCTTGAAGAACACCCTCAAAGAGTTCTCTAACAAAGGAATAAATTAGGCCACTGCTCTTTAACAAACCTTGGAAGAAGACATCAAAAATCTTAAGACAAGGCTCTCAGAGTTGTCTGAAATAAACAACTCTCTAACAAGAGATTTGAATGAAGCCAAGCTTGAGTTAGAATACAATCAGAAGTGGGAAAAATCCTTAACTCTTCTCTCTCATATTCAGAGCAGTCAGACCACCTCCAAGCATGGGCTAGGATTTAGACCTGAGGCCTGTAAAGCAAACTATTCTATGAATACGGTATGTACTACATGTGGAAAGGAAGGACACCTCAGGGGTCAATGTCCATGTCATCTGAAAAATGATCAAAGAAACCTGAGCTTTATCAAGAAAATCAAGAGGCAACATCCAACTCATTTGAAGGCTAAGCATAGAAGCCTAAACCAGGTCAAGAAGTTCAAGTCCAAGGAATTAAGAAGAATGCTTTCTATCAAAGAGGAGCTTTCCTACTAGGCCAAGAGAGACTTGATTCATCCTTTCACTCATAAAAGGGGAGCCAAGTTAGTTTGGGTACCCAAGATGGGGCACTGGTTGTTCTGCAGGAAATGAAGAGAGGGATAAGCAAGCTTTAGTACCTTGACAATGATTGCTCTAGAAACATAACTGGAAACAAAGATAATTTCCTCTCTCCTGCAAAACTTCAAGGGAAAAGTTTAGGCTTTGAACTAAAAATCTGAAGATATGACTGGTACAGGAAGAGTGTGAAGAGGTGCAGGTCTCAGGGGGAATCTCCATGTATTAGTAGAGGCACATGTCAAAGAACTTATGAAAAGGGATGTGAAGAGGTTCCTAAGATATCCCAAAGGGACTCAAGGGCTAATTACTGAATATCCCACAGTTGACCATCCTGACCCTATTGGCTATGAAGTTGATGACTACTTGGTGGATGAATAGAGCATTCAACAAAGACAGGATCACAACCACCATGAGAAAAGGTTGGAAGCACTCAAGGATATGATCCTAAGGTATGCACATCCTCTACAAAATTGTCAAATTAAATTGCATAAATTAAGTATTATCTTTGTCATGAGAACCTGATCCTCAGAAGCCCTCCACTTATCTAAATAAGACAAACTCATAAAGCGGTAAAATCAAATATTGTTCCTGTAATGATTAATTCCCTTTCTCAAAACTAACAACCATCACTTTGAACCCCTCCCACACTTCAAATACTCTCTCAAAAGAAATCGTTCATCTCCTCCATACTCCCTCTTACAAATTCATCAAGCCTTCTCCTCCAAACCCCTATAAATCACTACAATGGCTTCCTCTTCTTCAAAACCTATTGCTTCCCCTTCTATTCTCTCATTGACTACTCCGATGATGAGGACTTCTCCCCATATACTGTTGCTCCCACTCATGGGGAACGTCAATCAAGATCTCCCTCCCCCTTACTTTCATTTGCTCCACCAATTTCACCTTCTCTAAAGTCATTCTCAAAACCCCATCTCTACAACCCCAAAAATCTGACTCTCTGAGTTTTTCATGGAGTTCATATGGAAACCCCCCGTTCCTTCTTCTGTAGTTCCAAAATCTTCCTTCTCTGAAGAAGAGGAGATAGATAGTGATGGGGATACTGTCATTGCCACAAGAACTACAAAGGCTGAGTCTATTGCCATACCAGGGTACAAGAAAAGGGGTGTTGTAAAACCCCCTAGGAAACCTTTGTCCAAATATCTCTATAACCCCACTCCCTCACCCTCTCTTCTCTCAAGAAAACCTTTTATCAGAAAAAGGGTTGATGATGCCCATAAGGAAGTTGAGAAGAAGAGAACCAGGGTGGCTCGAGGGAAGAAGAAGATTGGTGATGATGATGAACCAATCATTATGGAGGATAAGGATTTTGAAGAAAAAGAAGAAGCTAACCCCCTCAAGTTGTGAAGAACAAGAACTATGAGAAGTTTTTGAAGCTGGGACCTCTTGGCTACTATGACACACAACCTCTCCTGAAGGGGAGAATTATTGATAGAGAGGTATGGACTAACCCCTTCATTAAAAGGTTGCTAGATAGACTTGGGTTTTAGGTATGAGATCATTTGTTTAAGACTACTGATGTTGTGCTTCATAAGGAGGAGGTGGTGGAGTTTTATGCTAATTTAAGCTTGTTGGATGGGTGGGTGGTCAGTTCTAGTGTAAAAAGGGTGGAGATTGTATTTAATCCTAAAAAAATGGGAGAGATACTGATTGTTCCTTCTGAGGGTTTGGAGAAATATGTGTGGAAGTCTGATGAGGACTGTCTTTTGACCAAAAAGTTCTCTCAAGGAAAGGAGAAGAGAGTGGCCAGAAAAGTGTTAAAATGAGAAATGTCTCTTGATCACAGGCTCTTACTTGAGATTGTGAACAAAGAGATATTACCTAGAGGAGGTAGGGGGAATGAGTCCAGCTTTAGAGATATGGGGATCATGAATTCCCTAGACCTGGATGAGATGATCAACTTTCCTGCACTTATGATCAAACATATGGGAAAAGTTACCTCTCCAAAGACTGGTCTTTATGGTTTGGCCTATGGGTTCTTGCTGACTGAGGTATTTAGAAGTTTTGATATGCCTCTAGAAGAAGGGGTTGCAGCAACCAAGTTTGATAGAATCACTCTTTCCACTTTGGAAGAGTGTGAGTGTTTGCCTGCACAGCCCCCCAAGAAGAAAAGCTTGAGCCCTATGTATCAACCTTTGTTGGATTTAAAGAGTGCTCAACAAAGGATAGCTTCGTTGGAGAAGGAGAATGCAAGGTTGAAAGAATGTCTTGCAGCTTCCCAAGCCCAAGTGGACACTCTGAGGACTGAAATGATTCTGCAGCAGGCAAAATACTTTGACAACATTTAGTACCTCATGAAACTCCTTTCAAAGCCTGCCCCCTGATCCTCCGCAGACTACCTCACACCAACCCCATCCCCTTGATTAATATTATTACTTTTTGACTCTCATTGACAGACAATTTTTAGTTTTTGTAATTAAATTTGATATATTTTGTTTTTGGGCCAATGGTTGGCTTAATTTGTGCTTAGCTTGATGTTCATGCTTTCCTGCTTCTTAACTCTTGCATCTTGCTTATGGTTGAATGGGTGACTATGGCTCACTGTGCTTTTTAATAATGTCAAAAGGGGGAAGATATTGCTATTTATAGCTTGTTATTTGCGACATTATTTGATATCCCCACTTAGCATGACACAGTGTGTGTAGAGGTATGAAATTGAAATTAAGGAAAGCTACTGACTGATGAAATTGAAATTAAGGAAAGCTGTTGACTGATGAAAAATGTTGAGGCTAAGGCATGAATGAATGATCAATCTGGATCAAAATAATGCTCATGATACAGACCTATGCTAAAATGAGAACTGTATTGCTGTTGAGTTTTCACTGCTGCTAGAGTTGTCTTTTGTCAAAAATAGGATAAAGTTTACTATCATCAAAAAGGGGGAAATTGAAGAAACTTTGTCAAACAAGTTTTGATAATGAGGCAAAACCTATTTTTGATAAAAAAAGATATTTACGGAAACAAACTATAAAAAAGGAAGTATCCTTGTCAAAGAAGGAGAGAGAAAAACAAAGAAAGAAGAGGCACGTAACAATGTCCAAGTCCAACAAGGAGAGGACTTCCCAAGCGACGACCAACTCCTACAAGGAAAGGATTGTCTTTTTCTATCAAGAAGAGGAGAGCTTGAGACTTCTATAAAAGCATTGGAGCTAAGACAAAATCAATCACCTATTGCACAAAGCTGAGAAGGAGTATTCCAAAGTAATATAGATCTCAAGCAAGCTATTCCAAAGAAGACACAAAGAGAGAGTTATTCTTAGTTCAATCCTGCGTGATTGATAGGACATAGAGTGTGTCTTGTGAGGCTTATAACAAGAAGTGGGTTTGGCTTCTTGAGAGATAGAGAGAGCGAGAGAGAGAGAGAGTTTGAAACAATCAGAGTTTATTGTTTGAGTTTAGGTATTAGAGTTAGTTCCTTTGATTATTGAGTTGTAATCATAAAATATGAAGTTATGAGTAAAGGTGAGTTCGTGGTTTTTTCTCCTGGAGTTAGGGAGTTTTCCACATAAAAGTTTGTGTATTATTTTACTTACTACTTTAAGTAAAATTGTGCTAAGGGCCTGGTTCCTGAGATAATTAGTGAGCACCAACTTTCTTCAGATAGTTATTGTTGGTATAAATTTATTGCATAATTGTGTGATAAGTCTTGAGAAATGTCTGTTTGATTCACTTTAGATGATATTAACAATAACAATCTATAAACATGGGTGTTAGCATAAGTCAGCATGTCCGGTAGCTAGTTAAATCAGTGACATACTAGTGATGTGCGTTTTGAATTGTCCTTCTGCCTATTTGAAAGATTGGAGTTGTTAATTTGCATTAATTTTGGTCATGCTAATGATATTCCACTAGACATATATTTACTCTTATATTTTTCCTTTGTTACATGATTTTCTCGAGTCTACAATGAATCCCTCTCTCTTTGCATTTCGTTGGGCCTTAAGCCCAACATGAGTCATCCCTTTGAGTCCAAAACGGACTAACCAGCAGCAGATACACAATGAAGGAGGCAGCATACATGCCAGAGTCTGTGAAAATCCATAGCAGTATCCCAAAATGGGCTACCAATTTGAAGATATTGGGCCTGGCCCACGGTAGAAAACAACAGATAGTTGCCCAAACAGGCTAATAATTAAAGAATTGGACCAAAGTTCATTTGGACGGCGGTGGGTCTAAAGAGAGCCCACAAACTAGATTTTAGGATAGGTGTTATGGACCGGAAGTCCAATTATTAAGCTCAAAGCTTAATTCCTTTCTTTTAGACTATTTGTATTTTTGTTAGTATAGAGTTATTTGTATAACTTGGACTGACAATAACTTGGTTGAATTCTCCCTAAAAGAGTACCTTTCGTATTTTTAATTTTCCTTTTGAAAGCTTTTCTTTGCAACTCTTTCTTTAATGTTAAACACAAAAAACTCGTTTTCTTTAAAATATAACCAAGCATGTTTTCTTAAATGAACTCATGTATTTCTTGAAACACTTCTAAAAACACATTTCAATCTTCTTATACCCATCAAGACTTCTAAGTCAAATCAAATCAAGATCTTTTTTAAAGTTAGTCAAAAGCAAGTTATTTTCAAACAAGTCCGGATAACCGCGAGTTAGCGGATATTTCAAATGCCTTGAAAACCTTCTCGAAACATTAATATGAACCACTTACCCTCAATCTCTAAATTTTTCTAAGTCTTTTACTGTTTTAGATTTAAGAAATTTTTGAAAAAGGGTTTTTCTTAGTTTTTTCCTTAAATTAAATTAAGTGACGACTCTTGCTTTTATTTGAAAATGTTTTGAAACTTTAACTGAGTTTTCGAAATGAACTTTCAAAAAGTCTAAAAACCCATTTTTCTCGAAAATAATGGGTACATTAAATAACATGTAAATGGGTGATTTATTCCCCTCCTCTATTCAGATTTGCACTTATTTCAAATATCTATACTGTAAATTACCATCAATGTATCAGTTTTCAACATTCTTGCACGGATTTGTTCATAAGAACATGATAGTATCTAATCTTTTCCCCCCTCTCAATTCATATTCTTTTTATTTTCTTCATCACATATTTTTTATTTTGATTTTAAATTCTTTATATCTTCCTCAATTTTTGCTATTTTTTCTGTTTGAGTTTTCATACTGTATTGTAAATTTATAGGTGAAGATGTTATTTGAAGAAAAATACTACTTTGAATGATGAGTAGAAAAGATGATCCAAATTTTGGATCTTCATCTGAAAGGCAAGTTACATGATATATATAGTTTTAAAATGGTTTTTTGTGCAGTATATAGTTAACTATTCTATTGTCAGTTTATTTGGATTATAAACTTATAGTTACTACTATAATTTTAGTGTATGAATCTACATCTTTTTGTTTTCTTGTTATTGTGATAAAATTTCAATATCATTTTATATTTTTTATCATTTATTTCTTTTATTGTTAGCCTCAAATATTATAATAATGATAAGGGACAAACGTGCAATGCACGTTTCCAGAGACTAGTCTATATTATATTAAAAGTGTGAAGGACTTTATAATGTGATTTGAACTTTTTTCCCTTCATTAAAAGACTTTACAATAGACAAAATAGTCATTTACTATTTCATCAAATAAAATAATAATTATATATAAAAACTAATATATATTAAAACCTAATAATATTATATTTCAAAAGGTTTTAAAAATAAATGTGCATCATACGTTTTTTTATTGTTGAGATGACATTGAACGAAGAAATAATATTAATTATTTTGTTAAAGTTTGTCTTGATTTTCTACCATAACTAGAATTACCTTTTTTGGTCGAAAAGATTTCTTTATTATAATAGATCTCTTTCATATTTGATTAATTCTTTCTTGGAGAATTTTTTTTGTACTTTTATATATTGAACATTTTTTTTCCAATAAATAACAGAATAATATTCACAACGTAATGTCATCTCAGACATGATTTTTCGGTAAATTTTTATTAGGTAAGAAAAAAAGCGAAAAACATTATGCGGAACTTTGCAATGCCAAACCGTCATGTGTATGCTTCAAGAATTCTCCTTTATAGCATTATTAGATTTATCTAATGTGCACAGATTGCAATTACTATTATTAAGCATTCAAAGTAATCTGTTCCGTGGGCAATAACAGGTTAAATTGAAGTACATTTTTCTTTCTTTGTTTAATTGTGATTAAATTTTGATTATGTTATTTAACTATATTTTCGTATATTATTCGTTAGTATTATAGTTAAATCATTAATTAAATTTATTTGCTAAATTTAAAATATAAGATTTTAGTTAAGTGTTGAATGTTGATATGTAGAATTTTTAGTTGAATGATGAACCTATAAATTTGGGGTTATAGTAGACTCGTTCAATTAAGTTTGAAAGTGAATCAAATACGTTATTTATGTAATATTACTTAGTAATAAATTAAATTTATTTATTTTGTAACTCAAATATATTGCTTAGTAATATTTACATAATTTTTTAAAGTTGTGTACTCAATAGTATAAGTCATATACGTAATAATTTGCTCATTTTATATACTTAATTTTATTTATATCGTGACACACATGTGCAACGCACATACACTAAACTAGTATTATTAAAAGTGAGAAGCTCCAAAGTGCAAAGTTGAATTACTATTTTACTCCAATACTAAACTAAAATATTATAAAATATCTAATTAATTAAATAATATGTAGTAATCATATTATACTATTATATTAAATATTAAAAGTGAGAAAATGTTAAGTCAAATGTTGAAATACTATTCCAACAATATTTATGTACACAGAAGTAAATACATATTTAAGAAATTAAAAATATTGATCCATTGAATATTTGAAATGGTAAGATACCTTTGGGCTTCTACGGAAGTGCTGACATTTATTTCTTTTACATTTAATGTTATAAACTTTTAAAGTGTAATGAATATAAATATCAATTGTGATAAAATAATTGTTACTTATCATGAAAATGATTGTTTAGTCTTCCAATTTTAATGTAGGTTCAATGTCTGCAAATTTTATGAATGCTCGATCCCTTTATCTAATTTGATCCTTTGAGATACCACTTTAGTATAATATGATTTGCACTAATATTTTTCCTTCCTTTATTTATTTATTATTTTTTATTATTATTTGCTTTAAATATTCTCCTTCATAACTCATATATAATTACCTATTCAATTGCCACTCTTAATATCTATAACTTTCATGTTTTTCATATTCCTAACCTCCAAATATATAATTTAAAATTTTAGAATTTCTTTTGGTATTGCACCATTTTTATCTATATAATTTTATTTTTTTTTGATTACACGAGACCCCTACCCCTTTTCATTCTACAGTTAAAAGTAAGACTGTAGAATCACCAACGTTGCTTATTATGTTTTACATTGCAGCATTTTGTGTTTGTTTCTAGGGTAGCCCAGCTAAATGATGGATTAGTTTGGTAGCTCGAGGGGGAGTTTTTCTTGCCATTAATCATGATTCTTTTCATGTTGTATTTTTGGAAATCCATCTTGAATTTGAGGATAGTTTATGTTTGCTTGTTAGAATGACAACTTGTTGTGGCCATAATCTTCTATTGAACTTCCTTTCGTCAAAATTATGTTTTAGTGTATCTGATACCGAAATTTATTATTTAATCATTTAATTTGACTTGATTAGTAAGACTCTTAAATTTTGATTGATCGTGGAAGAAGGTGTCGGCAAAAAGTCAAAAAATTATGTACTGATTTTATTTTCTTTTTCGGTCTATATTATTATGATTAAAGTTTTATAAAGAAGGATGTGTATATTGTAATTTTTTGTGTGTGTGTTTTCTCTCTATTAAACCTCTTTAATTTAATTTTCTATGAATTTCTAATTGCCGTAAGTCAGTATTTTTATTTGGGCTCAAATTAGCCATTTGTTTTATTGGAAGTTTGCTAACTACTAATCAAAAATGAATTTATGATATTTGTGCTCAAATTAGCCGTATATGACTTTATTAAAAGTTTGCTAACTACTAACCAAAGTTCAAAATTTAGAGGTTGTTACCTAAAAGAAATTAATTTTAAACATTAAAATACGCCCCTCATTTGGTGTTTCTTGTCACACTTTTAAAGATTTATTTGTAATTATTGTATTTTATCATGCATTACACACATATTTTCATACCAACTCTATAAAAAATTATACGGGACACACGTGACCGGAAACTAGTATATATATATTCCATGGACACTGAGTAAGAATGTGAGTAGTGTGAGGAAACACAAGCTTTTTGGATAACAAAACGAAACAAGGAAATAAAAGAAGACAAGCTAGCCACTAATAAAGTTCACCAGAGTTTAAGCATTAGTTTATGAGTTTAACTTATATATTTTAGTAACATATAGTATAATTAGTTTTTATGCTATATATGGTGCATTCTAACTACATATAATTAAAAGGTAATATACTTTAATTTCCACTTTATCCAATTTGGCTTCTTATAGAGCCCTTTATTGATATAGATTTCATCTTGAAATGATGATATAAAACAATATTTATACATCGCTAGTATACATATGTTAAACCCTTAGGGGTTGCTTGTTCAGTAACAAATTATGCAGAAATTATAATACCGCAATTGTAGTATAGATATTAATTATCACTGGATTATTGTACAAATACATGTGGTTGATTCACTATAATACGTATTAGCGTACTTGATCGCGCTTTGCCCGGTTATTAAAATAACATCAACATATGATTGAATATTAATCTCATAGTTTTTATTGAAGAAAATCAATCTTTATTAATCAAACATTTGTTCATGATTCCAACATTTTCTGATTATGATTTTTTAGTATCCTATATATGCTATTTTTTGACAAAGAATTTGTAAGAAATATGTCAAGTTAAATAAAGATGTCACGACCCGATTTCTCAGGTCATGATGGCACCTACAACCCCCCAGTAGACGAACCAATCTCCGTAGCCCAGCATGATTAGTAATGGGCTACTACCTAACCAATACGCACAATAAGCAGAAGCAGATATAAGATAAATACAACGCGGAAGCAATAACCTAAATATAGATACATAAAGAAACTACACCAATTCCAAAACTTGGTATCGATAGTACAATAGCTTCTAATAGATTACAAGTGCTAAAAGTAACAAAATAAAGTACATAAAATTCTCTGAATAAATAAAGAGTAACAGTGCCAAAAGATGAGATGCAGTCAAGCGCCGATCGTCAGGCGCTCACCCTAGTCTGGAATATCCAAAAGTTGCACGAGTCTCCATGCAATCAATGGCAAAAGCTCACACTAATATCTACACCAAAAAGATGCAGAAGTGTAGTATGAGCACCAATTTCTAAGCAACGAGTACCCAGTAGGCATCATCGACCGACTGAGTGCATATAAGATATAAAAATAATAAGTAGCAGATAGCAAAGAAGCAGTCACAGAAAACAATAGAGAAGGTACATGGAAACTAGCATGGATAAAAGTCAATAAGAATCACATACAAGCTATGCTAGCCACATAAGATATATATAACACAGAACACAGGTGAAGGAAAGAAGAATGCACCTGGAGTCCTTGCAAAAATAATATATATAAGAGAGAGTTAAAAAAATGGCGGTATACCGGTAACATCAAGTAGAATAGAGAAATAAGGAAAGCATGGAAACATAAGCAAGCTAGAAACAATATAACTAACAAAAACATACTTAAACACCAATTCAGAATCACAAAATCAGATAACAACCTTGCAATTACCACCCTAGGATGGAATAAACTAAACCACAAAGAAAAATGAAACCACTAATCAGTACCATGAAAAGGGTAGGATCTGCTAACCCATAAATACTCAGAAGGCCACATAAATAGTGCCTTAACAATCTAGGAACCACTAGTCCATCAATTATCAAAGGTCCAATAATCGGAGCCTCAATAGGCTAGAATCCACTAAAACACCAAGAACCAAAGGCCATAACAAGCTCTATAATATGATAGGAGTAATATAATCTACCTACATTCCCAACGGCTGCCCATACAATCGAGGAACACAATTAAGTGAAAACAAACCCTCCGACATCCCATACTACCGGAGCGTACACTGAGGATATAATAAACAAGGGTAGAATCTGAATACAATATGCATGATGATGTGATATGATGGAATCTGTGATAGTAACTCCTATATGCACCTACCCCTGGCGCCGAATGGCCCAGAAAGTAGGACCCATGGTAGGACGTACCCTCTATAACTCAACTCCATCGTATCCCCTCCTCCAGCACACTAGGCTCGTAGCCTCAGGTCCTGGATTAGTAGGGCCCATGGGGATCCGTAACCACATAAAGTAATGACCACATAATCTCAAAGAACCAGAACCTCGTTTTAACGATTGGATCCATTTTTACAGGTAAACTTTTAATGCCAAATTTTAGGTCAGAAAACATTTGGGTTTGGGAGTTGGAAATTCTGGGATAGGCTAGTCTCAGATGGTTTCTGAGCAAGGGAAGGTCTAGGGCAATCCGGGTGAGGATTGGATAATGTGTCTTTTTGTGAGCTAGTTTTTCTATTAGCTAAGACATAGAGGAGTCCGGGGGACTTTTTGGAAGTAAATTCGGATAAGTAGAATTTCCGATATTGAGGTTCACATGAAGGGGTTATTCCGGAACATCGGAGATTTAAGGTGTGTTATAAAATGGACACTTTTCAGCAATTTTTCGAGTTTCTACCCATGATGAGCGCTGTCACGACACCATAGCAGTGACCTATATAATGGTAATATGTCCGCTTTAGCAAAATTCAACTTTGGTTTACACCGCTACAGCAGTCGGTTCTGCTATAGTAGCGGTGCTATAGCAGTGTACGGACTGCTTCAGCAGACTGAGTTAAGATTTAATGCAGAAACTTCCTCAAAATATTTAGTTTTCATCAAGAATGTTTTGGAGTAGGGCAAGGGCAATTTTGGGTGAACCTTACTTGTTTTCACCATTTTTCGTTCCAAAGGTAAGGTTTTTACTCCCCTAACTTCATACTATATTTCGTACATTGCAGAATTTCTAGTTGTAGACTTGGGGAAAGGTTTGGTTTGACCTAGGAATGGTAGAATCGGGACAAAAAGGGGATTCTAGGGCGTAGAGGTTGTTGGGTCTTGATTATTCTTGTTGGGTTATGATCAATTAGCCATTATTCTCTAAATGTACCCGTAAAAATGGTAGACTTAGGTGAATTAATGGTGGGCAAGCCTGAGAATGGATGGAATGATTATAGTTTGGCCTGGGGATTGGGGTTTTGCATAATCCGGGTAATTAGTAGGCCATGTGCACTGATTTTAGTGTCTTGTAATTATTTTTAGACCAAGAATAAGCACAGATTTTGGAACACGGGAAGGCTCTAGTCTAGTAGAGCTTTTGTGTAACTCGAGGTAGGTGATGGTTATTGTTTCCAAATATGCAACATGTGTTCATGTACTATATGTTAGTATTGTGTGACTTTGCATGCTAAGGGAAGGTGATTATGAATGTCTACATATCCGATTATCAGTCTTGTGAAATAAACTTGTATTATTGCTTGTTGGTTTACAAGTATGTTTTGTTCATGGGTTGTTGATTGATTGGATTTATGTGATATTTGGTTGGCTCGGGTACCATGCCTGGTACAGGATAATTATTGGTTGGCTCGGGTACCACGCCTGGTTTATGATATATATCGATTGGCTCGGGTACCATGCCTGGTACGAGATTCATAATAGTTAGCTCGAGTACCACACCTGGTATGGGTTTGCTTTACTTGCATTGATTGAATTCTTTCGATGGTTCTATCAGTGGAACCGATTGTATTCCTACTTTGTGATTTCTGCATATGGTCCAATGAGAGGCCGGGTGATTATGGTTAAATATGGGGTTGGTCTTAGTGTAGACCGCGAATGCATGTGGAAAACATAGTGGTGTCCTAGGGATCCTTGGTGGATCTGGGTTATTTGAAAAGGACATATGTTTGTTGTCACTGGTTTTTCATTGGCTGTTAATTAGCTACGTGTGGTCGGTAAGTTAAGGAAGAGACTTGTAGTCTAGTTATAATGTTGGCTAGTTTACATGTTACTTTGCTTTACTTAGCTTTAGTTTATTATTCATATCTTATTTATTGAAGCTGGCTGATGATCCTACCAGTACACGGTGGTTGTGTACTGATTCTACACTTGCCTTTCTTTTTGTGAGTACAAGACATCTTCTGGCGGATTACATGTGACCTCACTTATAGATTCGGTGAATTCAGGATTCAAGGGTGAGCTATTGTTTTGGGCTACCTTTTTCGTCCATGACTATGTTATATCCCACTTATTTCGAGCTTAAACTCTTCTTTTACTTTTGGGGTTGCATCCCCATAATCTAGACGATTTGGTAGAATGTTTTGGTACGGTGACTTTCAGGTCAAAGGAGGTCTTTTTGTAGATTCTTATTTTATTAGTCTTGGATATTTATGAATATTAGTTTCTTTTATGCAAACTGGTTTTGAGTTGCTGGAATGGTTAAGTTTTGGGTCGATATTGGTTCGCTCATCCGAGGGTCTTGGGTGGGTGTCACTCAAGGTGGGTTGGGTCATGACAAAAATGGTATCAGAGCCCTACGTTTGTTGATCTCGTCATACCAAAATGAGTCTAGTAGAGTCTTGTGGATCGGTACAGAGACGTTTGTACTTTTCTTCGAGAAGCTATAGGACTTTAGGAAAACTATCTCTTCTTTCTTCCTTCGTGCTAAAACTTGATTCCAATTGGTATTTGGTGATATAAATTGGTATGTAACTCCTTTCACTCTTTGTACGCAGATGGTGAATACAAGAAATAATGGAGTGAGAGAAGTGGCCCCTGTAAAGCGCCCAGCTGTCAGAAGTAGAGGAAGGGGCAGGGGTAGGGCTGACGTAAAATAGTACCTGCCAGGGGTGGAGCTCAAGAAGCTGTAGGTGAACGAGAGTCCACCCTCCACCTCAGGATCAGGTTGAACAGGAAGTTGAGGTTGTTGTTGAGGAGTAAGCAAAATAGGCGGAGGCGGCACCAGCTGGAGGTGCAGGTCTTCCTTCTATCATGCCCAAAGCATTTCAGCAGGTGTGGATCTTTCTTAGTAGACTGGTTGGTGCGGGAGCCACCCTTTCGGGTAATGCAGATCAGGTTTAGGGCACCCAACCAGCGGTTGTAGTGGCTCCAAGGATGGATGCAGCATCGGGTACTGATGAGTTCTTTCATCCAATGTTAAGACCGGTCATGACAGGGAATGAGCACGAGATGCTGACAAAATTTCTTCAGTTAAAATCCCCTACGATTCAAGGTACTGAGAAGCAAGATGCTTATGAATTTATCTTGGACTGTTATGAGAGGCTGCACAAGCTAGGAATTGTGCAACAACACGGGTTTGAGTTCATCACTTTTCAGTTGCAGGGTGATGCTAAGCAATGGTGGAGGTCTTATATGGAATGTCGGCCATCGACATTGCCTTTGCTGACTTGGATAGAGTTTCATGCTCTCTTCTTAGAGAAGTATGTGCCCTGTACCTTGAGGGAGCGTAAGAAGGATGAGTTTCTGGCTCTTGAGCAGGGTAACATGTTAGTTTCAGCATATGAGGCAAAGTTTCATGCCTTATCTCATTTTGATACTCAGTTGTTGGGCACCAAAGAGTAGAGGATTCAATTGTTTGTGAAAGGTTTGAATACTGAATTCCAAGTGTTTTTCATGCACATGACTTCAGTAGGGAAGAGCTTCAATGAGGTAACAGACTATGTGAAGAAGTTAGAAGGGGTCAGGCAGGTTGGGCAGGCTAAAATGTTAGCCAAGAAGTCCTAGAATGATGTAAATTTCAGTGGTTCGTACTCCAGGGCCACAATCAGTAGGTGTACTCTGCCCGTCCTATTAAGTCAGCTCTGCTAGCTGCCACAGGTGGTCGTCTGGGAGCTAGTCAGCAATTCTCAGCTCTTAGAGGCCAGGGAGCTTCTTACATATTTACCAGCAGGCCTACTCTTAATCGCGGGTGTTTCCATTATGGTGATGTGGGTCACTTTAAGAGGGAGAGCCCTCACAGACAGATGGGTAATCAGATTCACCAACAGTCTAAGGCTGTGGTTCTAGCAAGTAGAGGTGGCTATGCTAGAGGTCGTCCACATGGTGCGCAAGGTAACTTCCAGGGAGGTCAGGGAGACAGAGGAAATGGTGGCGCACATTGGGGAGTGGCGCAGCCTGCTAGGGAAGTTTCTCAGATTGATGGCCAAGCTCACTGTGCTTTTCCAAGGAAGTATGAGACTGAGGAATCAGACGCAGTGATCACAGGTATCATTCTTGTCTGTGATAGGATGGCTTCTGTACTTTTTGACCCAGGTTATACTTACTCTTATGTGTTTGTGAATTTTGCCTTGGGTCTGGATTTGGTTTGTGATGTTCTTGATTTTCCTCTCCATGTTTCTACACCAGTTGGAGAGTCTATGATAGTGACACATGTTTATCGTACTTGTCCTGTGATGTTCGTGGGGTTGCAGACTTGGGTAGATTTAGTCATTTTGGACATGTTAGACTTTGATGTTATTTTGGGTATAACCTGGTTATATCCTTATCATGCAGTATTGAATTATAATGTTAAGACTGTGGCTCTAGAAATTTTGGCTAAGGATAGACTAGAGTAAAAAGGTGTATTCAAGCCTAAGCCGGCTAGGATCATATCATTTATTTGGGCTAGAAAACTAGTGGGGAGAGGGTATTTGTCCTTTTTGTCTCATCTACAAGATGATAGTCTGGAGTCCTCATTGATTAATTCCGTTCTGGTTGTTTCAAAGTTTCAGGAGGTGTTTCCGGCGGATTCGCCTGGTATGCCTCCAGATAGAGACATTGATTTTTGTATTGACTTGGAGCCAGGAACTTGCCCAATTTCCATTCCTCCATATCGTATAGCTCCAACAGAGTTGAGGGAACTTAAGACTCAGCTTCAGGAACTCTTAGATAAGGGTTTATCCATCCCAGTGCTTCACCTTGGGGTGCTCCAGTCTTGTTTGTGAAAAGAAGGATGGTAGTATGCGAATGTGCATAGACTACATAAAGTTGAACAAGGTTACCATTGAAAACAAGTATCCTTTACCCCGTATAGATGATCTCTTTGACCAATTACAAGGTGCGTCTATGTTTTCAAATATTGACTTAAGGTCAGGGTACTACCAGTTAAAGATTAGGTCTGAGGACATCCCTAAGACAACCTTTTGGACTCGGTATAGCCACTATGAGTTCCTAGTAATGTCGTTTGGGTTGACCAATGTGCCGACAACATTCATGAGTTTGATGAATGTGGTATTCAAAGGTTATCTAGATTCGTTCATCATTGTGTTTATAGATGACATCTTAATTTACTCCAAGAGTAGGGAGGAGCATGATGCGCATCTCTGCATTGTGTGTGATATCTTGAGGCACTAGAAGCTTTATGTGAAGTTCTCCAAGTTTGAATTTTGGTTGAATTCAGTCGCTTTCTTAGGGCATGTGGTATCAGAAAAGGGGGTAATGGTGGATCCCCTAAAGATTGAGAAAGTTAAGAGTTGGGTCCAGCTTAGCTCTGTGACTGAGGTGAGGAGTTTTGTAGGGCTAGCAGGGTACTACCGCAGATTTGTCAAGGATTTTACGTCCATTGCTACTCACTTGACAAGGTTGACTCAGAAAAAGGTACCGTTCGTGTGGTCTGACAAGTGTGAGGAAAGCTTCCAAAAGTTCAAGACACTCCTTACTACAACTCCCATTCTTTCATTGCTGCTTGAAGGTAAAGACTTCAACGTATATTGTGATGCTTCACATTCAGGTTTGGGTGTTGTGTTAATGCAGGGCAGGAATGTCATAGCTTATGCTTCAAGGCAGTTGAAGCCTCATGAGAAAAATTATCCAACCCATGACTTGGAGTTGGTAGCAGTGGTCTTTGCACTCATGATTTGGAGACATTATCTCTATGGTGTCAAGTGTGAAGTGTTCACCAATCATCGCAGCCTGCAACATGTGTTTACTCAGAAGAACTTGAATCTGAGACAGAGGAGATTGATGGAGTTGTTGAAGGATTATGATGTGACCATCCAGTACCATTCGGGTAAGGCTAATATGGTTGTAGGCACATTGAGCTGGAAGACCAGCAGCTTGGATAGTTTGGCTTGTTTTGGGGGTGTCTAAACGACCATTGGCAAAGGAGATTCGGGCTCTAGAATCTAAGTTCATGCAACTGGGCATCTCAGAATAGGGTGGAGTATTGGCCTGTATTGAGGTCAAATCCACTTTCATAGAAGAAATAAAGGTGAAGCAGTTCTAGGATACATAGTTGAGAAAGCTTTGGATCAAGGTAATATCCAGGGAGTCCAGGGATGCCACGTTGGACTCTGGCGGGGTAATGAATTTTAGAGTGTGTTCTTCGGGTTGATGACATAATTCATACGGTGTTGACAGAGGCTCATGGCTCGCGGTATTCGATTCATTCGGGCGTAACCAAGATGTACAGGGATTTGAGGCAACTTTATTGGTGGCCTTGGATGAAAAGGGACATAGTTGATTTTGTATCCAAGTGCCAGAATTGTCAACAGGTCAAGTATGAGCACCAAAGGCCTGGAAGACTACTCCAAAGAATGCCCATTCCCGAGTGGAAGTGGGAAAGGATAGCAATGAATTTTGTGGTAGGTATTCCCAAGACTTTGGGAAAGTATGACTCGATTTGGGTCATAGTGGACCAGCTGACCAAGTCAGCTCATTTTATTCTGGTCAGGGTGGACTATAATTCACAACAGCTGGCTAAGATCTATGTTAAGGAGATCGTGAGACTGGATGGGGTACCACTGTCCATTATTTCAGATAGGGGTACGCAATTTACCTCTAAGTTCTGGGGTAAGTTACATGAAGTGTTGGGCACTCAACTCATGTTCAGCACATTATTCCATCCTCAGACAGACAGTCAGTCAGAGAGAAAAATCTAGGTATTGAAAGTTATGCTGAGAGCATGTGTGATTGACTTTGGTGGTCATTAGGACCAGTCTCTATCATTGTGTGAGTTCTCATACAATAACAGCTACAACTCCAGTATCGACATGGCACCATTTGAGGCCTTGTATGGGAAGGGATGTAGATCACCCATAGGATAGTTTAAGGCAGGCAATGTGAAGCCTCTGGGCGTAGACTTAGTAAGGGAAGCATAGGAAATATTAAGAGGCATTGAGACCAAGTTGCTAGCAGCCCAGAGCATACAGAAGGAGTATGCAGACCGCAAGGTCAAGGACATGGACTTTCAGGTTGGTGAACAGGTATTTTTGAAAGTGTCACCAATGAAAGGGGTTATGCATTTTGGCAAGAAGGGCAAGCTCATCCCTCGGTATATTAGTCCATTCCAAGTTATGGATATTGTAGGGCCGGTGGATAACAGGTTAGCAATGCTGCCCAGTTTATCTGGAGTCCATCCAATTTTCTATGTATCAATGTTGAAGCGGTACTATAGGGATGGGGAATACATTATTAAATGGGATGAGATATTACTAGACAAGGATTTTCAGTACGAAGATGAATCAGTTGTGGTTCTTGATCAGGATGTCTGGATGTTGAGGACAAAGGAGATCAAATCTGTGAAAGTTCAACGGAAACATTGTCCAATTGAGAAAGCCACTTGGGAAACCAATAGGGACATGCGAGACAAGTATCCTCACTTGTTTGAGGATTCAGGTACTACATTTTTCCCTATTTTATTTCATCTTTTTGGGCTTTGATCATTCAGGGATGAACAATGGATAAATTGGTATCTGTTGTAATGACCGAGTCCGTCGTTATGGGTAAATTTTTTATGCCAAATTTTGGGTCAGAAAACTTCTGGGTTTGGGAGTTGGAAATTCTGGGCTAATCTAGTCTCAGACAGTTTCTGAGCAAGGGATGGTCTAGGGCAATCCGAGTGAGGATTAGGTAATGTGTCTTGTTGTGAGCTAGTTTTTCTGTTAGCTAAGACATAGAGGAGTTTGGGGGACTTTTTGGAAGTGAATTTGGGTAAGTAGAACTCCCTGTATCGAGGTTGACGTGAAGAGGTTATTCCAGAACGTCGAGGATTTAAGGTGTGTTGTAAAATGGACACTTTTCTAGGATTTTCCAAGTTTCCGCCCTTGACGAGTGCTGTCACTGTGCCATAGCGGCGACCACTATAGCGATAATATGTCCTATATAGCGGAAGTCAACTTTGGTCAGCACCACTACAATGGTCATTTCCACTGTAGTGGTGGTGCTATAGCAGTGTACGGATTGCTACAGCACATTAAGTTAGGATTTAATGTAGAAACTTCCCCAAAAAGTTAAGGTTTCATCAAGAACATTTTGGAGAAGGGCAAGGGCAATTTTAGGTGAACTTTACTCGTTTTTCACCATTTTTCATCCTAAAGGTAAGGTTTCTACTCCCCTAACTTCGTACTATCTTTCCTACATTGTAGAATTGCTAGTTGTGGACTTAGGGAATGGTTTGGGTTGACCTAGGAATGGTAGAATCTAGGGAAAAAGGGGATTCTAAGGCGTAGAAGTTCTTGGGTCTTGATTATTCTTGTTGGGTTATGATGAATTAGCCATAATTCTCTAAATGTACCCGTAAAAATGGTAGACTTAGGTGAATGAATGTTGGGAAAGCCCGGGAATGGATGGAATGATCATAGTTTCGCCTGAGGATTGGGGTTTTGCATAATCCAGGTAATTAGTTGGCCATGTGGACTGATTTTAGTGTCTTGTAATTATTTTTAGACCAAGAACAAGTACAGGCTTTGGAACAGGTAAGGCTCGGGTCCAGTAGAGATTTTGGGTAACTCGAGGTAGGTGATGGTTATTGTTTCCCAATATGCAACGTGTGTTCATGTACTATCGCTTAGTATTATGTGAGTTTGCATGCTTAGGGAAGGTGATTATGAATGTCTATTTATTCGATTATCAGTCTTGTGAAATGAACTTGTATTGTTGCTTGTTGGTTTACAAGTATGGTTTGTTCATGGGTTGTTGATTGATTGGATTTGTGTGACATTTGGTTGGATCGACGCCTGGTATAGGATAATTATTGGTTGGCTCAAGTACCACGCCTGGTACAGGATATTTATCGATTGGCTCGGGTACCACGCCTGGTACAAGATTCATAATGGTTGGCTCGTGTATAACACCCGGTATGGGTTTGCTTTACTTGCATTGATTGTATTCTTTCGATGGTTCCATGAGTTGACCGAGTTGTATTCTTGCTTTGTGATTTCTCCATATGGTCCATGAGAGGCCGAGTGATTATGGTTAAATATGGGGTTGGTCTTAGTGTAGATCGGGAATGTATGTGGAAAACATTATGGTGTCCTAGAAATCCTTGGTGGGCCCGGGTTGTGTGAAAAGAACATATGTTTGTTGTCATTGGCTATTAATTGGCTATGTATCGTCGATACGTTAAGGAAGAGACTTGTAGTCTAGTTATACTATTATCTTGTTTACATGTTACTTTGCTTTACTCAACTTTAGTTTATTGTTCATATCTTATTTATTGGAGCTGGACAATGATCCTACCAGTACACGATAGTTGTGTACTGATTCTGTACTTGCCTTTCTTTTTGTGAGTACTGGACATCTTTCGGCGGCTGTCACACGACCTCACTTGTAGATTCGGCAAATTCAGGATTCAAGGGTGAGTTGTTCTTCTGGGCTACCTTATTTTCGTCCATGAATATGTTATATCCCACTTATTTCGGGCTTAAACTCTTCTTTTGCTTTTGGGGTTGCATCCCTGTATTCTAGATGATTTGGTAGAATGTTTTGGTACGGTGACTTTCAGGTCTAGGGAGGTTTTTCCGCAGATTATTACTTTGTTAGTGTTGGAGATCGTGAATGTTAGTTTCTTTTATGCAAATTGGTTTTGAGCTGCTAGAATGGATATGTTTTGGGTCGATATTAGTTCGCTCATCCGAGGGTCTTGGGTTTGTGTCACTCACGGCGGGGTTGGGTCGTGACACTCGTAGTATGTGCCCAGAAATGAACCGGGTCTAAATCAGTAGCAGTGATCTCAAAACCCCATCAAAAGGGTGCCCGAAGCATATCCAGGTCTAAATCAGTAATCAAATCTCAAAATCCCTAAAAAAGGTGCCCGACACGTATCCGAGTCTAAATCCAAATAAAATCATATCTAGCGCTACGGCACAGCCGAACCTAGTATCAGTATGAAAACCAGTGGTGAAATCATCAAAATATCTTCTTTACTACAAGAGATTTCATAAAAATCAGTACCAAAACCCCTTTCATACTCATTTTACTGAAAACGGGACCACGGGGCCATGTAAGGTTTAGAAAACCATTTATAGTAGGCCCAAAGATAAATCAATAGTAAAACATGCAGAAAACAATCCTTTGCATGAATGATATGCTCGCAAACAAAAAGTTAGCCCAATGGTTCACAAATATTCCTATCGGCCCTGCATAGGCACAATCAGCTCTACAACACAGATATCCAGCCTAAAGTAATATCACGATATTCAAGACTCACAGACATTCCCAAATATCCCATCGTCTATGGTCCAGAGGCATAAAAAAGGCCATACGAGGCCACAAAGGTAATATTACAACAACACAATGAATACTACAAACAACGCATGAAACAAACGGATAGAAGAGGCGGACAAGGTCTGAGAGTACCAACCAAGAAAACCAACTCAAGGATGCTAATTAATGCAGTTATAGCCTATATACACAGAGTCTAGGTAGGGAAAACCATAACCTACCTATCGTCCGATGACAAGCTGCGGGAACGGTGTTTCCCAAGCTCAAACTTCTCTAAGAAAGCCCAAATCGTGAACACACTATCAAAATAATATTTTATGCGTCAATACAAAGCTAACGGTACCCATATTGCTAAAATTTTAGCCGAGTCAAAATCCAGGTCAAAAGCGGGCCCATGGACCCCAAAACCAGAAACAAAATTCGCCACAAGGTTTCCAATCCCACCTGGAAAGAATTCTCCAAAAATAAGCAGAAAGAGAGCAGAGGAAGGGGTTCAAAACAACTTCCAACCTTCAAGAATCAAACTAGAGTAGAAAGGGAATTAACGGAAAATAAAGAAGAGAACTTACCAATTTATAACGAGGGAACGATCACGAGCAAGATTTTATCCACCCCAATACTTTGGAAAAGCCCACACCAGAATTGGGAGCTTTGGAGCTCAAAGAAATGGCAGAAAATCGAGTTGGGGAAGTTTAGAAATGAAAAGTAGAAGAAGGGAATGTATATACTGCAAGGGATTTCTTCATCGCTATCTCGAGAAAACCCTCGAGATCGTGATGACCAAGCTGGCTAACTCATCGCAATCGTGATGGTTAGCCTTGAGATCCCGATGACCAAAGGAGCAGGGCCTTTGTCGCTATCACTAGAAAACTCTTCGAGATCGCGATGAACAAAGGGGCTCTTCATTTGCTATCGGGAGAAAACCCTTCGAGATCGCGATGAACAAAAAGATAGACCTTCGAGATCGTGATGGTCGGCCTTCGACATCATGATGAACAAATTTTGGCCATACCAGCAATTGAAAACCAGCAGTTCACCAAGGCTAAAATTTCACTGGATGGACCCTTAGGAAGCATGTGGGGTCCTGCGAACGCAAACAAACTATGCTACTCGACAAGAAATGACATTCCGGACTGAATAAAATCGATGAAAATCTCATCGGACATTGATTTAATGAAAAGTGAGCCCCACGCCCAAAATTAACCTTTAGGCCAACTATTCCAAAATGGAACCTAAGGGACAAAATAAAGTTCGAAAGCCTCGGGACCTGAACTAATTGTCCCTCTAGCCTAAACTCGACATTTCAGAGCTAACAATACTGGTGGAATTTCCATCCGAGGCCGTCTTTTCCGAATGTTGACCGAAGTCAACCATACAAGCCCAACTGGCCTTAAAACACAGAACGAGAAAGAATTATAAGCTGAAAAACACTCGGATCCCGACTGAAGGTCCAACTAGACCAAAGTCCACGCTCCAGAGCTAATGGAACTGTCGGAATTCAATTCCAACCATGAATACCATGAACTTTGACCGAAGTCAATGATTTCCAAAGTTAAAGCTCTAAAACAAGGAAACGACCATAAAGACCAAACAAATGGCTCGGGCACCAAACTATCGGTTCCAACAAGCCATACACGACTTGGGGCTACCACAGGCAAGATCTAACAGTACAAAGAAGGCAAAAATGCGAGAATGAATGGAAGGGTCATTGCATCACCCACTACTAAAAAGGACTTTCATCCTCGAAAGTCAAGAAAAAGGAAGCAGCAGACACTTAACAACTACAGATACAAAGCCCGCACCACTATCTCGGAAAACCCCGGTAGCCTCCTCGACCGGACGGCACCCAATAGAACGGAACCAAAGAAAACACCCAAGCCTTAACTTTACTCTAGCCAAGCTAGATTCCAAACTTCAACTCCAAAACTCCAAAATGCCTGTCAACCAAACTGAACCTTAAGAATCTCAACTAAAAAGCTCTGACACAACACCAAAACCAAGAAGAACCAAGGCAATCAACACCCAGAACCCGAATCCTTGACACCACAACCAAGTTAACCCAGAAAGTCACCAACCAAACCTCTAACACATGAACTCATAGATTCAGAACTCTTTGTACTGACAAGAACCCCTTGCACTATAATCATAAAGCTTCACACAAGATGAACACTCGAGCCACCCTCGAAACATCAACTGACCTACCGAAGATCCATAGTTCCCGCTACACTCAACCTCAAATGAGTGACTTTTATACTCAAATTCCATTCAAGCCAAGCCATAATCTACTAGTCCTTGATATACAAAATACCAACCCATCGCATATCTTCAAAAACTGTAGTAACCTATCCCGATTAACCATCAACCAATGAATGGATGCTTTTGCTAAGATCAATCACAACACCTGAACAAACTGAACCAACCATCGGAGCTCAACTGAAACTCGCACACCTGGGTTGGAAAATGCATATATGAATACCCTGTGTCAAAGGATAATCTCCTATCTGTTGAACCGAACCAACCTCGCTGAACCGTGCCAAGTCTGAATCGACTGAAAGTGAATGAACCAAGGCAACCTGCCCAAGAAGACCGAAGCCCAAACCCAACTTCACAAGGAGTATGGTAAGCCTACCACGAAGTCCGTAGTCAACAACTAAGCTCCAAGCTCTAGAAGTACTGCGCTGCTCCAACTACTCGAACACCATTTGGATTTAGAATCACTTTACTAGCCTTACTTCTGAAAGAAGTCCGTCATGCCACAAATATAAAGTCAAAACACCCTATAGGATAAGGAAAGGATATCGGAAGCCTAAGGTTGCCTCCTAGGTATTGCAATTTCATGATCTTTCAACTCATCCTCAAGCTCACAACACCTGCTCTGTTGTACTAGTACATAAACCACCAACCTTTCGAAGAACCATCTAAGTCAAGACTCTAACTCCCGAAACACCAAATGTGACTTTTGATCTCAAAGAACCATTAGAAATAAAAATAGCTCCACTAGTCTCAACCCGCACAACCTGATCATATATACCTTACACTCGCTGATCCTCGAACTGATACCGCTGAATCTGTCCAACCAAGGTAGAATGGACCTCACATTGACAAGAACTCCACTGGGATCTGGCAAGTCCAGCCTAATCAAATGGTTAGCCAAGGATGAGATGTCCAAGGCCAACAACCACTCTGAAACTGAGATAGAAAAGCTAAGTTATCCATAATCATCACTTTCCGGTTCAAAGATCCTGCAACCCAAAAGAATTTTCCATGAACCATTTGACATAACCTACTAGCCCATGATGCTAAAACCCAACTCTAATTTCCAATCAATGCGTCTGTCAAATCCCTGAGTATACCCATATACTGGCGATGAACACTTATAGGAACCGGAGCCCACTAAGCTCTGAATATATGACTGCCCCAATCCATAGATGCTACTGAGACTTGGGTTATCCAAAGAATGTAATAAGGAATTCCCAGCTGATACCAAAAGTCCCCAAAGGTAGCAATGGAAATGGAAACTACCTTGATCTCATACTATAAGGGAATCTGACCTCGAATTCATCTAAGGAAACTGCCACTGCAATTTGTAGTTGGTCGAATCAAGTCATCAAAACACAAACCTAATAAAACCCTGAGTCTTCAACTCAGTCAACTACTAGAATGGATATACAAACAAGGAGTCATCTCAGTCAGTTGCTAGGAACTCATACACACCTACAAGGAGTCACCACCCTCCTTTGCAAACCAAACGAGACCCTTTTCAAGGATATACTGAACTCCACAAACTCCTTCTCAGAAGACTCTGGATCTGTTCCCTAGCTTCCACAACTCCACTGGAAACACTTGATACGACGGGAAAAGGGGTAGCCCGAATGCCTAACTCAACCATAAAATACTACGAGCAATACTCAACTGCAAAGCTATAGTCAAAACTCAACCAGGATACTACGATCATAAACCATCCCTACTGGAACTGGGGAAAACAATGAAAACAACCCAACCAGACTAGAAACAAAAGAAAACCATAGGAGCAACCCATTCACAAACCAATTTCCAAAACCAACCAAACTAACAAGGATCAACTCTAACCCCTCGGTAAGAGAAATACCATCTAGTACCCACTTGCATAACTAACATAAACCTCCTTAAGAGAAAATGACAATCTCTGGCATATATCCACCAGTATCACACTGAACTAACAGAGGGACAATTAGCAAATGCTAGATAACAACCTAGGCAACAACCATTTAGGACCGCTAGAAAAGGTAGAATCAACACAAGTCTAGAACCACAACCAAACTGGAAATGAGGCTAACACAACCTACCCACGAGTCACAACTTCAGGAAAATACCTCTCAAAGATAACTCACCCCATCCACTACTAAAAAGAATAAATCTACTAAGAAATTACACGCATAAACAATAAAACTCAAGTAGTAAAACAACTAAACAAGGAAAAGAGGTGGGCATATAAGCAAATACATGAAAAGGGGTAGAATCACAATGCAAAAAATGTTATCACCAATCGAAGGTAACAAAATCTGTACCTAAAGATACGGTATCTGAGACCTCTACCTCTGGCCCACCAAGAGGAGTGTCAGATAGATGGTGTGTATCTATGGACTGAGTAGTCAAAGCTGAAGGATCAATTGACCCTCGCCGGAGACAATCTCTAAAATAGTGACCAACCACCCGAAATCGTAACAACCCAAGAAAGCCTGGATCCGATGCACGATGCATGTCGACTCTGGATGGATACCTAAACCACCTGCCTGAAAGCCACCTTTAACTATCTGGGGACTACCCCTACCACTTTGCACACTACCTCTTACTGCCTGGGGACCATCCCTACCACTTTGCACACTACCTCTTACTGCTTGTGGACCACTCCTAATACCCTACACTCCACCTCTAGCCGGTGGCACTAGAACTCTGGGCGATAGGACCTGCTGACCCTGTTGATTAGAAGGTCTGATCATGGGGCAATCCCTAACAAAGTTTCCACACACACCATACTGAAAACAAATTCCATAGAATAAAGTCAATCGGGAAGCCTTCCCTGAGCCTGACCATCCACCACGAAATACATGCCCTGAATACAAACCAATGGAACCCCGACCTGTACCATGTCTACTCTGCTCAACATGCTATGCACAACCACCCTCTAGAACATATGGAGCCACTGAAATTGGTCATCTAGATAAGAAGAAATGGAACTGATCCCTACCAGAGAATCCCTTACCTAGAGTTTGGGAACCTCGAAAACTGTCCTGACAATGATGCTTCTTACTATTACCTCCATATTCCTAACAACATAAATCCTCAATAGCCCAACCATGATCAACTACCTGAAGGAAGGTCGTCCCAACTGTAACCAAGTGCTCGGTTGACAAACAGAGTGGTGAAATCGATCCTCCAACAAAAATCTAATCTCTCAAACTTTAAAGAATGGTCCTAGCAGTGCGTCTAACCATCTTGTGAAACCTCGCCTCATACTCCAATACTGACATACAGCCCTGCTGAAGAACTGAGATCTCAAATCCAACTGAAGCACCACTCAAAAAACCGGGTACTGCCCCTACCTGGGGTACTAAAACACCCACCGAAGGACTCAGAGTCCTAGCCACGGTGTCCTGAAGAACTAGGGTAGCATGAAGCCCTACCAGAGGCTGGGCTAACCATAAACCCCCTAGCTGATGTGGTAAACTCTCACCTTGAAATCCTGGCACCGATGGAAGCGCTGAAGTAATAGGCACAGAAGCCTCGACACCACTCGTTGTCGCACTCATCTTAGGCATCTGAGAAGGAATGAAACAAATGAAGTTTAAAGGTCGATAAAGCTAGGACGCACAATAAGGAGCCAAAAAAATGGAACTTTTTCTAACAATGCCCTGTAGCTTCCCGCAGATAGGGTACGTACATCATCATACTGATCCATAAGACTCTACTTAGACACTTTCTCTTGTACCAATGACACCAGAGAACCTAGAGCACTGATACCAAACTATCACGCCCCAATTTCTCAGGTCATGATGCCACCTACAACCCTCCAGTAGGCAAACTAATTCTCATAGCCCAGAATGGTTAGTAATGGGCTACTACCTAACCAGTACACACGATAAGCAGAAATAAGCAGAAGCAGATATAAGATAAAGACAATGCAGAAGCAACAACCTGAATATAGATACATAAAGAAACTACACCAAACCCAAGACTTGGTATCGTTAGTACATAAGCTTTTAATAGATTAAGAGTGCTATACGTAACAAAATAAAGTACACAATAGGCTCCGAATAAATAAAGATGAGATGTGGTCAAGCCCCGATCGTCAGGCGCTCACCATAGTCTCAAATATCCAAAAGCTACATGAGTCTCCACATAATCAATGGCAAAATCTCACACTAATATTTGTACCAATAAGATGTAGAGGTATAGTATGAGCACAATTTACCAATAAGTTTTGGGGCAAGTTACATGAAGAGTTGGATACACAACTCACCTTTAGCACAGCCTTCCATCCTCAGACTGATGGTCAGTCGGAGAGGACGATCCAGGTATTGGAGGACATGCTGAGAGCATGTGTGATGGACTTTGGGGGACATTGGGACCAGTTTCTACCGTTGTGCGAATTCTCCTACAATAATAGTTACCACTCCAGTATTAACATGGCACCTTTCGAGCATTGTATTAGAGGAACTGTAGATCACCAGTTGGGTAGTTTGAGGAAGGCGATGTAAAGCCCCTGGGCGTGGACTTAGTAAAGGAAGCACAGGAAAAGGTAAGGGGTATCACTACTAAAAACAACTCAAAAAGGGACGGATAGGAAAGTGACGGACAACGTCGCTCCTGAAAAGCGACGAAAAAAGCGACACTGTCAGTCGCTTTTCTATTTATTTTTTAATTTATAATTATTCTTTTACAAAAGCGACGGATAGCGTCTCTTTTTTCGTCGCTTTTTTTGGTGGATTTTTGAGCCAAAATTATTTATAAATAATTAATTTTATTTTTTATTATAAGCGACGGACAGCGTCGCAATTATTAAAAAAAAAATTAAAGAAATCGACGTTGTCCGTCGCTTTCTTTAAAATTTAATTTATATTAAAAAAAATAGAAAAGCGACGGACAACATTGCTTTTGTCCATCGCTTTTTGGTCAATACGCGGTCAACTCATTTAAAAAAGTGACGGACAAAAGCGACGTTGTCCGCCACTTTTTTAATTATACAGAGACCCGACGGGGTCTCTTTCCCTCATTTCTCTCTTTCTCTTTTCTCTCCTCCTCTCCTCCTGTCCTCATCTCCTCTCCTCCGCCACTGCTCCGCCGCTCCCTCCACTGCCGCTCTCTCTACCGTCAGCCTCCTCCCTCCAACCTCCTCCGATTTTGAGGTTAGTTATTTTATTTATTTGAAGGTTAGGGTTTAATTTGAGTATTTTTATTTTGAAAAATTGATAGTAAATTCTAGACTAGGGTATGTTGTTGTTGTTGAATTCTAGACTAGGGTGTATATGTTGTTGTTGTTATTGTTGAATTCTAGACTAGGATTTTGAAAAATTAATAGTGAAAAATTACTTTTTTAGATTATATTCTTAATTTATGAACTTTAATTAGTTTAGGCTTGCTATTAGTTTGTGAACCTTAGTTTAGGCTTGCTATTAGTTTGTGAACCTTAGTTTAGGATTGTTATTAGTTTGTGAACCTTAGTTTAGGCTTGCTATTAGTTTGTGAACCTTAGTTTAAGCTTGCTATTAGTTTGTGAACCTTAGTTTAGGTAATGCTTGCTATTAGCTTGTGAACCTTAGTTTAGTTCTTTTCTGAACTTGAATTATATAGGTTCTTGAATTAGCTAGGTTCTTGAATTTGGAATTAGGTTCTTGAATTAGATTATTAACTTGAATTTGGGAACTTTGAATTTGAAATAGGTTCTTGAATTAGTTTTGGGTGTTATTTTAGAATCTTGAATTAGTATTCAACTTTAACTTTTTGAATTAGGTTCTTGAATCTTAGTTTTTTTTAAGTTAAGCTTTTTTAAATTAAGTTTGTTAGTTTAAATTGTTAGTTTTGAGTTAAGAATTGGTTTTCAACTTTAGGTTCTTTTTTGAACTTGAATTAGGTACTTGAATTTGGAATTAGGATTTGGAATTAGGTTCTTGAATTAGGTTTTTGAATCTTAGTTTTTTTAAGTTAAGCTTTTTTAAGTTAAATTTGTTAGTTTAAATTGTTAGTTTTGAGTTAAGAAATTAGTTTTCAACTTTAGGTTCTTTTTTGAACTTGAATTAGGTACTTGAATTTGGAATTAGGATTTGGAATTAGAATTTAAAATTAGGTTCTTGAATTAGGTTCTTGAATCTTAGTTTTTGTAAGTTAAGCTTTTTTAAGTTAAGTTTGTTAGTTTAAATTGTTGGTTTTGAGTTAAGAATTAGTTTTCAACTTTAGGTTCTTTTTTGAACTTGAATTAGGTACTTAAATTTGGAACTTGAATTTGAAATTAGGATTTGGGATTAGAATTTGAAATTAGGTTTTTGAATTAGATTATTAACTTGAATTAGGTTCTTGAATCTTAGTTTTTTTTAAGTTAAGCTTTTTTAAGTTAAGTTGTTAGTTTAAATTGTTAGTTTTGAGTTAAGAATTAGTTTTCAATTTTAGGTTCTTTTTGAACTTGAATTTGAAACTTTAATTTGGAATTAGGATTTGGAATTAGGTTCTTGAATTAGGTTCTTGAATCTTAATATTTTTAAGTTAAGCTTTTTTAAGTTAAGTTTGTTAGTTTTGAGTTAAGAATTAGTTTTCAACTTTAGGTTCTTTTTTTAACTTGAATTTGGAACTTCAATTTGAAATTAGGATTTGGGATTAGAATTTGGAATTAGGTTCTTGAATTAGGTATTCGAATTTGGAATTAAGTTCTTGAATTAGATTATAATTTGAATTTGGGAACTATGAATTTGAAATAGGTTTTTGAATTAGTTTTGGGTTTAGTTTTTATACTCTTGAATTAGTTTTCAACTTTAGGTTCTTTTTTGTGAGCCTTGAATAATGCTTGTTAGTTTAGGATAGTCTTGTGAACCTTAATTAGTTTAGGTTAGTCTTGTGAGTTATGTGAATATTTGTATGTAAGTGTTATTGTTAAGAAAATGAGAAACTTTGAATTAGGTACTTGAATTTGGAATTAGAATTTGGAAACTTGAATTTGGAATTAGGTTCTTGAATTAGATTATAACTTGAATTTGGGAAACTTGAATTTGGAAACTTTGAATTTGAAACAGGTTTTTGAATTAGTTTTGAGTTTAGTTTTTATACTCTTGAATTAGTTTTCAACTTTAGGTTCTTTTTTGTGAACCTTGAATAATGCTTGTTAGTTTAAGATAGTCTTGTGAACCTTAATTAGTTTAGGTTAGTCTTGTGAGTAATGTGAATATTTATATGTAAGTGTTATTGTTAAGAAAATGAGGAACTTTGAAATTAGGTACTTGAATTTGGAATTAGGATTTGGAACTTGAATTTGGAATTAGGTTCTTGAATAAGATTATTAACATGAATTAGGTTCTTGAATCTTAGTTTTTTTTAAGTTAAGCTATTTTAAGTTAAGTTTGTTAGTTTAAATTGTTAGTTTGGGTTAAGAAGTTTTCAACTTTAGGTTCTTTTTTTAACTTGAATTATATAGGTTCTTGAATTAGCTAGGTACTTGAATTTGGAATTAGGTTCTTGAATTAGATTATTAACTTGAATTTGGGAACTTTGAATTTGAAATAGGTTCTTGAATTAGTTTTGAGTTTTGTTTTAGAATGTTGAATTAATTTTCAACTTTAACTTCTTGAATTAGGTTCTTGAATCTTAGTTTTTTTTAAGTTAAGCTTCTTAAAGTTAAGTTTGTTCGTTTAAATTGTTAGTTTTGGATTAAGAAGTTTTCAACTTTAGGGTTTTTTTTAACTTGAATTATATAGGTTCTTGAATTAGCTAGGTACTTGAATTTAGAATTAGGTTCTTGAATTAGTTTATTAACTTGAATTTGGGAACTTTGAATTTGAAATAGGTTCTTGAATTAGTTTTGGGTTTTGTTTTAGAATGTTGAATTAGTTTTCAACTTTAACTTCTTGAATTAGATTCCTGAATCTTAGTTTTTTTAAGTTAAGATTTTTTAAGTTAAGTTTTTTAGTTTAAATTGTTAGTTTTGGGTTAAGAAGTTTTTAACTTTAGGTTCTTTTTTAAAACTTGAATTATATAGGTTCTTGAATTAGGTACTTGAATTATATAGGTTCTTTTTTAAGTTAAGCATTAGTTTATTACATTAATGTTAGTTTGTGAACCTTGAATAGCTTGCTAGTTTAGGTTAGTCTTTGTGAACCTTAGTTTATAGGTTAATGCTTGCTATCATTTCCCTATACTTTTTGACATTTTGACACTTTTTTTAAGTTATTGAATATTTTATAGGTTCTTTTGGTGGACCTTTTATGTGTTTAATGATATTATCACTTCGTATTTAGTTTCTTGTTATGATTGAATCTTATTATGAATGTTGTGGCAGCAACTAGTGCTGGTTTGGGCTGTATTGAATTAGATTTTTAAATGGCAGGTGGTGCATATTGAAAATGCAGATTATTGCAGCTGGAAAAAATGCAGAAAAGCGACGGACAGCGTCTCATTTGTCCGTCGCTTTTCAAGAATTTTTTAAAAATTACCCAGAAAAAGCGACGGACAGGGTTGCTTTTCTGGAAAAAAATTACCAGGAAAAGTGACGTTGTCCGTCGCTTTGTTCTTCAAGTTCAAGAACAAAGCGACGGCATCCGTCGCTTTTCTAGAAAAAATAATTTTAAAACACATTCATCGCTTTTATCTTAGCGACGCAGTCCGCCGCTTTTAAAGCGACGTTGTCCGTCGCTTTTGGAAAAGCGACAAGACATTTTCCCACGGAAGTGACGCCGTCGCTTTTGGCCAAAAAAATGCGACGGCCAGCGTCCCTTTTGGCTGTCTTTTTTTAGCTTTTTTTTAGTAGTGCATTCAGGCCAAATTGATGGCTGCCCAAAGCAGGCAGAAGGAGTATGCACATCGCAAGGTCCGGGACATGGAGTTTCAGATTGGTGAACATGTATTACTGAATGTGTCACCAATGAAGGGAGTTATGCGGTTTGGTAAGAAGGGCAAGCTTAGCCCTCGGTTCATTGGTCCGTTTGAGATTCTTGAGATTGTGGGGCCAGTGGCTTACAAGTTAGCACTTCCGCCTAGTTTATCGGGCGTCCATCCGGTATTCCATGTATTCATGCTTAAGCAATATCATGGGGACAGGGATTACATCATCAAGTGAGATGAGGTACTTTTCGACAAGGATCTTCGTTATAAAGAGGAACCAGTCTTGATTCTTGCTCGGGATGTCCGGAGGTTGAGGACAAATGTGATTGACATGGTAAAAGTTCAGTGGAAGCATCGTCCGATTGAGGAAGCCACTTGGGAAACCGAGAAGGATATGCGGGACAAGTACCCTCAGTTGTTTGAGGATTCAGGTACTACACTTACTCTCCTATATTTTTGTAAATTCGGGTTTGATCATTCGGGGATGAACGATGGGTAAATTGGTATCTGTTATAACGACTGGGTCCGTCATTATGGGTAGTCCGATTATGCCAAGTTTTAGAGTTAGAAAACTCCGAGTTAGGGAGTTTGAAATTCTGGGCTAGGCTAGCCTCGGCCGAATTTGGAGCGAGGTAGAGTCTAGGAATATTCGGATAAGGATTGGGTTAGGTGTCTTATTTTGAGCTAGTTTTCCATGTAGCCAAGACATAAAGGAGTCCGGGAGACTTTTTGGAATCGAATTTGGGTAAGTAGAACTCCCGGAATCGCGTTTGACGTGGAGGGGTTATTTCGGGTCATCGGGGGAAGCAAGTGTGTTGTAAAATGACCAAATTTTAGAGATTTTTGGATATTCTATCCGTGATGAGCGCAATGCCTCCACCGTAGCGATCTCCACTATAGTGGTGGAAAATATCGCTATAGCGGTGATCAAGGCGGTCAACGCCGCTTATGACTGCTATAGCGGAAGTCATTCACTGTAGCGGAGCGGGGACTGTTATAGTGGGTCGACGGGATTTTAATGCAGAAACTTTCCCAAAACAGTTCAGTTTTCTACAATTCATTTGGGAGAAGAACTAGGGCGATTTCAGGCATTTTTCCTCCGTTCTTCATCATTTTTCTTCCCTAAGGTAAGGTTTCTACTCCCCAAACTTCGTACTACTTTTCCTATGTGGTAGAATTGCTAGGAGGGAACTTGGGGGAAGGTTGGAATAACCTAGGAATGGTGGAATCCGGGGAAGAAAGGGTATTCTAAACATGAAAGTTCTTAGTTATTGTTAAAAGTGAAATATAATGATTATATGTTGTTAAATTCTCTATTTTTATCCATGAAAATGATAGAACTAGGGAAATTAATGGTGGGAAATCTCGGGAAAAGAGTGGAATGATCATGGGTGGCCTGGGGTTCTGGGATTTGGTGTAATCCAGGTAATGTGCAGGCCTTGTTTGTTATTTTTATGTACTTGTATGTTATTTTAGACCAAGAACGAGAAAGGAATTCGGGACACGGGAAAGCTCGGATTGAGTAGAGCTTGGATCATTTCGAGGTAGGTGATGGCTTTCGATTCCTGTGAATGTGGTATATGTTAGTACTCTTATCTAAGTATTTGTATGAATTACATTGCTTAGAGGAATTGTGTAGACTGTCTAAGGGTCCTGTTTTACAGTCTGTGAATTGAACGGTGTGTTGCTTGTTGGTTTACAAGTTTTTTGTTCATCTATTGACTGTGGGTTGTTGACATTCGGTTGGCTCGGGTACCACGCCTGGTACGGAAATACTAACGGTTGGCTCGAGTACCATGCTTGGTGTGGGTTTATTTTACTGCATCTTTGCATTGTTATTGTTGTATTGTATTGACTGTTATTGATTCCGTGAGTGAACTGGGCTATTAACTGAAATGTGATACTTGTTTTGGTGGTCCTTGATGTGACCGGGAAACTTTGTTATAATTGTTGAGCGGGTCTTGGATTAGGTCGGGTTGTTCAGTTACACTTAGGTGTTGTTTAGAGGGCGTCCCAGGGTGGGTCCGGGCTAGACAGAAAGGTATAGTTATTGATATATGATTGTGGTTTAGAGTTATCAGAGATGGATTTCATGCGGGAACAAGCTAGGTAGAGACTTGTAGTCTAGGGTCTGTTGACTTATTGCATATCTTCCATACTAATTACTTGATTTGTTGTACTGCTTATACACTGTTTATTTTGAAACTGGCTAATGATTCTACCAGTACATGGTGGTTGTGTACTGATACTGCACTTGCTTATTTTTGTTGTGAGTACAGGAAATCTTCCGGAGGTTGACGCACGACCTCACCTGTAGGCCGGAATGTTCCAAGATATCAAGGGTGAGCCTTTCGACCAAGCCGCGTTGATGCTTATCTTTTAAGTTATAGCCCAATTTTTTCGAGCTTAGACTATCTCTTTTATTATTTAAGTTTTGGGGTTGCATTTCCGTACTCTAGATGTTGGTAGAATTGTTTGGTACTGCGACTTTCAGTTTCTAGGGGGATTTTCCGCAGGATAATCTTAATGATATAGTTCTTTACTGATTTGAATTGCTAGTTTAATTTTTGCTGTTGGTTTTAGGCTGTTAGTCTAGGCTAAGGGTTGAACTCTATTGGTTTGCTCATCCGGGGGATGGGTGGGTGCCACTCACGACGGTCTGGGTCGTGACAGTATATGTTTGTAACCAGATGAGAAGATAAGGGTTTGGGGCGGGTATGGAGAATAGGATTGGCAAATGGCCTAAATCAGCTGACAGGCAAAAGGGTTATAAGGTTGGTTTATAATCTGCAAATGTGGCCATATTAGTTTTAGGAGATAGCCAAATTCAGAAAGATTAGAAAAAATCTGGCTAATATTTAAATGATTTTAAAGAAATAGGCTAGAATAGGAACAAAGAAGAATCAATTACAAATTAATTCCTGAGCTTAATTAATTTAAATGATTTGAAATAATTATTGTATTTAACACATAATTACCTCGTTTAACAATTATGAAAATTAATTTATTCAATTAATCTCTCATTTTGAATTAATTTGGAGGAAAATCAAGCATTTAATCTTCTAAAAAGGATTTCCTGTGAAATTAGACTTTAATATAGTTCTTTAAGTAAACTTATATAAATTTCATATAATTAAATATGAAAAATATAAATTCTTACTCAAAACTATTATAAAGTTGTTTCGGAAAATGTTTTATCCTTTTTACAAAATAATTATTTCAAAAATTATTTAAGATTTAAAAAAGGCTCAAGATTAATTCATAATCTGGAGGGTAAAAATTGGGTGTCAACACCCATAATTTGAAATATGTATAGACTTGCACGAAAAATGAATGAACCATTTAAGAAATAGTTACAATCGTTTCATTAGCTAATTTCCAGCAATGACAGTAAAGAAAATTAACTATAGTAACCGTGCAATGCCTATAAATGATCACTAAGAGTCTGTTTGGAAAGCCACTAGGTAGTTGGAATTGGTGTAATTATTAGGGTAATAATTACCAGTCAAGTAATTCACAACCTAGTAATTACGATGAACTGTTTGTTTGTCACAATGTAATTATAGTGTAATTACAAGTGTACTGTTTGGTTACACAAGTGTAATCACATGATTATATTAAAATTTTAAAATAAAAGCTAATTATCAAAAACTAAAAAATTATATTAAACAAATAAGGGCATTTATAAATGATATTAAATTTAATATTTAAGATATTGTGTTTTGAAATATATTAATTAATAAATATATATTCTTAACAAATATGATAAAAAAAAATAATTGATTTATATTTTTTAAATTAGTATATTTTAATTAAATTAATCATAAAAACTTAAAGTACATAATTTTTAACAACATCATGAAATGCATGTTTGACAAAAAGATTAATATTATAAATATAATGTAATAAAATTATTAAAATATTTGATAAAAAAATAATCTATCAATTCTAACTAAAAAAATGAATGACTTGCAATGTGAAACATCAAGTCAATACTAGTAAAACAAATAAATTAGAACTGAAAATATAATATAAGTTTAAAATTCAAAACAAAAAAATTGACATAATATTCATATGTCAAATTTCAACATAATGTACATAAATATGATTCAAAAGAAAAAGAAAAACCCAAGTCTATTACCTTATTCAACAATAAATTCTACTTTAATTTAAAAATTAGAATACTAACTAAATTATGGTAAGTGAAAAAAATAAACATAAAATAATTATAAAATAGATAATTGCATGGAATCACAAGAAGTAAAGGTTGAAAAATGAGAAGAAAATTAAATATAAATAGTATAAAATAAAAAATATATTTTTTAAAATTATTATAATAAAAAATAAAAAAGAATTTAAAATAATAGAAATAAAAAATAAATTAAAATGAAAAAAATAAAATAGAAATAAAAGGACAAAATTAAAATGTAACCATCTTGTAATTACACCAGGTAATTACCAACAATTCACAGCTCCCCCCCCCCCTCCCTCGTGAATTGGAGAGTGTAATTATCCCCTGCCAATTACACTCAATTACCTGCTGACCAAGTAATTACCTGGCCAATCAAACATGTCAAACTGTGTAATTACACTCAATTACACCAAATTCAATTCCCAAGGTGGCTTTTCAAACAGGCCCTAAATTACAAAATTAATGACAATGACTTTTGAGCTTTCTAAACTGATAAAGAGATGGGTAATTAAAGAATATGATTAAAAAATATTATTTAAGTTATTTTAATTTAGTACACGGGTAAAATGGTAATCTAACTTCGCTTTTTAGAGCTTCCCACTTTAAGTATAACTAGTCTCTATAAACGTGCTTTGCACGTTATTCCTGTCAATATCAATCATCGCAAAAATTATTAGGTAATTATTAATAATTATATGAATTTATTTTATGAGATACAAAAATATAATTATAATATAAGATTATATCCACTTAATATTTTTTTTAAATGACATTCTTTTGGTATATATTTTTTCTTCTTTTTTCCCCACATGAGAATATATTGCGACTAAGATAATTCAATTTAGAGATTAAATTATCATATATTTATTTATTGTTATTTACAAATATAAAAGTGTTGAAAAACATTATTGAACAGAATTAAATTATAAAAATATCATTAAATTTTAAGAATATTTAGTTATTTATTGTAAACAAATTTAAGTGGATGACAAAAGTAAGATACAATATTTTACAAAAAAAATTCAACTCCACCCCTGCCGTAAATTCTTCTGATTTGGTGATAGCTTTTTCGATGAAATATTTATATGAAGAAATAATTCTAACTATTTTATTTTCTTTCATCATAAAAATTTATATCTATATAATTGTAAGAGATATAAATTAATTCTACGATAGTTATATCTATTTTTTTTCTCATCTTCCTATTTGTTGCATATTGGTATTGATTTAATATCCTAACTCATAGTCATTCAATTTTGATCTTTTTTATCACATAAAAGTTACTTTTTATTTTTATTACATAAAAATCATTCAACTTAAAGTTTATCACACAAAAAATACTTTTTAATTTTTTGTTATATAAAATATCCAAATTGATTAATTTTTACTATATAAAAATCACTTTTTTCTATTTTTTGTTACATAAGAATATTTCAAATTTGATCAAATTAACTAAAAAATAAATTTCACCTGAAATCTTATATTTTGTACCAAAAATATGCCTGACAATCTACATAGCTAATTAGCTTAATAAAACATATTAAATGTAATATATCAATTTCAAAAACCTTCCATCAAATTTCTCTTTGTAACATTAATTTTTCTTGTGATTTATGAATTTAGGTGTATCTACTTATTTTGATTTATTTTGTTTATTATAATTTTCGCGGATTAAAGTTGAAATCTTATAAACAATGTTCTTATAACCTAATATTGCATGTGATTAGATTTTCTTGGTGTTTTATTTTTCATATTTTATTTTCTTGAAAACTAAGATAATCTCTTGTCATGAATATTTTGAGAAGTGGCATATTGTTTCTGTTAATACACTCTTGACTATTTGCATCTAACACGAGTGCTCATACTAATTTCCAATTTATCTATTACTTGATAATCCATCAATTTGAGCCTAAGTTAAATATGTACAAATAATGTGAAAAAAGATGGAGTAATTAATCACGCGTAATTAATTTAATGCAGCAACCAACAAAGGGAAAAAAGAATCTTAGTATAAGGTCTTTAGTCACCAAAGAAAGATGTTAGAATTCTTACTAAAGTATTGATAATAATATGTAATAGCTGGGCATGGTTCATAAACACGAGAGTTAGAGATTCTTACCATACGTTAATGACGAATTGAATTGCAATATCTATGTGATAAAACCCAATCACTACTTCCAAATATGATAGTGGGGTTTTGGAGATTTATCAAAAGAGACAAAAAAAGAAGAAACTAAGAAACTACATCCTATTTCAATAGAGATTGTTTGAGCAAAACAATTCCTAAGCGGAATCGATATAAGTCCTAATTAGGAGAATACAGATTTGTTTGCATCGCCAGAATTATTAAAGTCCTACTTATAAACAATTTGTAAGCCTTTATCTACTTTAATTTATTTCTAAATCATCGGAATTATAGGGAGAAGTCCTAAATATTACACTTCTACCCAATGTTGGATAATATATCTATGAAAATATTTAGGGATATAAAAGTCGTTCAACATTTGAAGGATATTTTGGTCAATCAACATTTATATTTATACTTTTATAATAATATAGATATAGATATAGATAGATATAGATATAAATATAAATATAGATAGATATAGATATAGATATAGATATAGATATAGATAGATATTTATGCTTTGCACGAAAATCTCAAGTAAACAAGATTCAATTGAAATTGTTGCACGTTAATCAATCCCAAATTAAGTGTTTGATTATGTGATGTATACAATTGTTGCAATAATACTCTTTCACATGTTAGTAATATGATTTTGTTTTCACCCTTATAATTTGTTGTAATAATACAATCTACCAAACATATATTTCGTATCTTTAATGTGTACACTTAAATATAAGCATTATTTTTATTATAAAGGTAATTTAGATTAACAAAAAAATATAATTAGGAAAAAGTGGATAAACGTTTAAAAGAATATGAATATTGATATTGTCCGTATTCTATCCTTTATGTTATTGTCCAAATTAATGAAATTACCGTTTTTCAATTGACAATTTAACTTCTTCTTTTTGGGTTATTATTATTTTATACAAATTAAATATCATTGTTCAAAATAAATTAGGATACTACTTTTCCCCTTTTTACAATTTTACCCTGACTTAGACTAGAATTTTAAAGGCATAAAAGTCGTTCAACATTTGAAGGATATTTTAGTCAATCAATATTTATATTTATGCTTTTATAATATATATATATAGCTAGTTTTATCTTTATGTCTTTACTAAGGTGATTCCACTATATATCATTAACTCCATCTCAATATATCTAAGTCCTTTCCTAGCTAATTTTACCAAGCCAAAATGGCCAGATCAGTAGGATCTTGTCAACAGGAAAGAGCCATCAGTCATGTCAACCTGAATAAGTCATACCATCCTAAACAACATCCTAAGGCAAGTTATTCATTCTACTCACCAAAATTCTCCATCTATCTCCTCATCATCACATGTGCCATTCTTTTCATTCTTTTCCAAATTCAATATTTACAAACCCCGCCTTTCTTGAATCAATGGCAAAAAGTCATCATCAACACAACTCCAAGCACATCAACGAATTTCAATAATCTCACCAAAGTCGCAATGGCCAAGAAACTCCGCGAATCCGTTACATTTCTTCCCCTCAAAGACTTACGTTACTCCTCCACAGCTCAACAAGGACACACGTGGTTCATGAGTTCCATGTATGACACACATGAAGAAGGTGAAGTGCAATATCAAAGATTCCATTCAAGTGCATCAAATGGCAGGATTTTGTGCCTTAAAGGTAATGACACTCATGATGGTGCATGGAATTCATATGCTCTAGCATGGCCTGAATTTTTGCCTTACAATTTCACCTTAAAGAAAGGTCTCACATTTGTGTCATACAATCACTATAATTATGATAACATTTGGCATGGCTTGTCGGCTATGGTACCATTTATAGCATGGCATATTAAACACCAATGTTCACTTATTCCCACTAGATGGATTTTGTACCATTGGGGTGAACTTAGGATTAAAATGGGACCTTAGTTGAAATCTTTAATGGAAGCTACTTTTGGAGAACCACTTAATATTGAAAATATTAATATTAAAGCTGCTTGTTTTGAGGATGTTGTGGTGATGAGACATAATGACGGGGGCATGTCTAAACAAAAAGGGATTGAAGTATATGATTTGCTAAGGTGTAAGGCCAGAATTTATTGTAATGTGAGTTTGGAATCGGAGGCGAACGTAAGGGGAATACCGGTAATCGGAATGACAATGTTCATGAGAGTTAATAATGGATCAAGATCTTTCAAGAATGAATCTGCTGTGATTGAAATTTTTGACAAGGAATGTAAAAAGGTGGAAGGTTGCCGCTTCATAGTTGCTTACTCCAATAATCTCACTTTCTGTGAACATGTATCCTACCTACCTTTTTTCTCTACTCTTTTGAGTTATTCACTTCACTCTATTCTTCAAGAGTTTAAGTTAATTTTATGTGTTAAATTGAAAATATTTAAAAATATTTATTTTCTCCGTCTCATATTAATTCCCTCCTTAACCACCCTACCAAGGGAGAGGGAGGCGGGGGTGCTTTCTAAAAATACCTTAAATAGAGGGAACTCGTCATAGTCAGCCCTATCTTAGGCTAGCTAGTTCGCGCTATCCACAATGGGGATGTGAAGATGTTTGACTGAGCACGAAGATTAAGAGAAAAATAAAGACTTTTTAAATTTATGGTCTAATCAAATAAGCCATAAAAAATTTGTGGTTATAAATCATTACATTAAGGATAAAATAAAAAATTTGAAGTTAAATTATTACTTAATATGAAAAGATATTATTCTCTTTGGAGCTAATTAAAAAAAAAAAGTATCACACAAATTGAGACGGAAAGAGTATATACTTAGTTGTAAGAGTTTAAGTTTACTGATAGTTTTTCAGATCATCAGGTTAATGAAGGAGTTATTTTCCAGTTAAGATATTTGAATCTAAATACATATTTGAATATTAAGATATGCTCCCTCTATCTCAATTTATGCGATATAGTTCGAATTTCGTGAGTCAAATTTCTTAATTTTGACTATGAATTTGGACATAAAATCTTTAACTTTTTAAACGTAAATTCTACATATTTGAAAACTACATAAGAAGTATTGTAAGTCACAATAACTAACACTTCAAAATATTTAAAAGACATATAAAATATTGTGGTAAAAAAACTCATTTAACTCTCAGAATCCCACACGAAAATACTTGGTAGTGAGTGAAAATTTACTTTTTGTCCGGTTAATATAAACTTTTTGTCTACTAAGAGATTAGTCCAAGTGTGATCGAGAAGTAAATTTGTGATTAAAGTCGAACGTGCTGAATAGAGAAATTCTCTTACCACGTAGTACTAAGAAGCAAGTTTCGACAACCTATGATAAAATAGTACAAGAAGGCCTACGCAAATAATAGTGTTAGTAGTTCGTGAGGCTAATTTGATCTAGATAATAGTTTCAATTCACTGTAGCATTATCCGACCTTGAAGGTTAAATAGTGTACCATGAACTCCATTCCACATAGTATGAATTTTGTGGTATTAGTTATCTAGTTACATTCTATTACCGATTGATATCATTTTGATAAGCTTTGATTCGTATTACTGCTTGTTAAATTCTGTTAGATTCTTTGTCAAATACAAATTGATTTAAATTCATATTATTTTGGGGGTATAACTTTTAATTATGTGTTATATAAATTGAGCCAAAAAAATAATATTTAGATCTAAATATTTAATAATTAAGACTTTTTTTTTAATATTTAAATATTTATAACTTATCTTTATTAAAAGTTAATAAATATAAAATTTAAATAATATTATTTAGATTTTATATTCACAAATTATTAGGTTGTAAGATGGTGGCATGTGGTGGTATTCTGTGTGGCCATGTTGTTGTGTGATTGGAGTGGTGGTGGTGATGATTGACTTTAGTGATTGGTGGCGGTAAATTGATGATAATGACTGATAATATTGGATGGTGGTGGTAGTCTGGTTAACAGTGATGTTGGTGTTCATTGACAATGATAATAGTACAAGGTGGTAAGTATGATGATAGAGGTGGTTGGTGATAGTAATTGATAATGCTACTGTTATTATGTTGGTAGTGACCAGTAGCAGTGGTGATTTATAATATTGGTGATTGACAATGATGATTGTTATGATAGTGAACAAATAATAATTTTTCATAAAAAATCATACACATTATCGTGAAGTGCGCGCGCGTGCACACACACACACACATATATATATAAAGTATACATATATATATTAAAAAGGTATGTCCGTGCAATGCACGAACGTAAGTGCCCAACTCAAGAAAAAAATAGATTGACATTTGAAGTTACAAGACTTCAGTATAGAAGTACAAACTTCTGTAGATGTACAACAAACAATTAGGAATCACTTCATTTCAGTAACATAATCAAAATGCTTTTTGTACAATCTCCTAATTATATCTAAAAAAAATTATGTTATAATTATTAAATGGAGCTTCAAACTTGATGAAAATCCATCTTCCTGATCTATTACAACATCTTCAAGTTGAGATCACAAATTATCTTTCATTGATAATATTTTAAGAGACCTATCACAACATAAAGACACTGAATAAAAGGTGAAGAGATATATCAAATAGAACATAAATAGAGAAAACTAAGAAGAAAATGGTGAGAACTTCAATTAGAAGCAAAATTAAACAAACATCATAAGCAGAAGCACCATGGCAGAAATAAACATGAAGTTGATGGAGTGTCGATCAATCAAACTGATAACCAAGCCAATTCTTTAAAAAACTTTATTGTATAATTTTGAATTATCACAATATCTCAATAATTTTTATCTCCAATAGTGATATTAATTATTCTTCTCAATGGCATCCAAGTGAAAATTCATGATTTTTAAAATGCAAAAATGTTATCCAATTCTAAATACAAATGTATAAATGTGACTGTTCTCATGTACCTTTTTCAACAATCATTTTTTCTTTAAGATATTTATTCTACCTTGTACTACATGCATATGTATTGTTCCTTTCTGTATCAAATAGTTTAAATACACTTACACCTAAAGTTGACTATTTCTTTTTACCTGATCATTCAGTATAAAAATTTAAAATCCTTCAGTGCAATCGCTCATTCCATCTTTTACCTAGTATGATTTCAAACAACTATTTCATAGTAGGATTATTTATTTATTTCATTTCATATATAACTGAAAATACCATGGAGTAGATCAATATTTTTATCATGTATCCTGCTGGTCTCCTTGATCAAATCTCCTACCAATAAAGTCTTAGACATAGTTCAAAAAGCTTGGTGTGTAAGAGGTTGTCCCTGATCAATGAGTATGTCACACAGATTTAGTCTCAAATTCTGGAGATAGAATATCAAGTATGTTATATATATATATATAACACTAACAACAATCTTCTTGAAGAACAAGAGTCCTAAGTATTTCATACTTCATTTTTATATTGGAGCCCTGAGTTTGGGTTGCCAAAATGAACTTGACATTTGATTGATTTTCATATAAAAGAAAGTCGCCGATCTTTCTTCATCGATCTACGATATTTTCTACCTACACATAGCATTAAGTAATGCATATCAACACCTCTCTCAGAAATTAAATCAAACATATTATGTCAAAGCTAAATCTATATTTTGAATACTAATTAACAAACAAAGAAACTAATAAATGCAAACCTAGATATACTACACTATTAATTATCATCATGTAGAGCATTACCTTTGTTCAAATATCATAGTAGCACAATCTTTGAGCACTTCAGACTACTATTTGATCCTCTTTTCTTGTTCATAACAAAAAAATCGCTACTATATTGATATTATTTTAACATCATATTTCAACTCTTTACTCAATCTTGTAGACCTATATAAAAAAATTCATAAAGAAAATAACATTTTGTCGATGTCAAGTCATCGACATGCACACTAAACAAAAAGGAAGTGATTCAAATATATAATAAATTCTGAAATTTGAGCAAACAAACTAGGGAATAAAAAATGTAACATTCATAATCTCCATGCCACCAAATTTCTCAAAATTCATTATCATATTGTTAGTTATTGAACAAATTAAAGTCACATAAAATTGAAATAATAAATAAATATAATAAATAAAAAAATATTATATATTCATCAAAGAGGAGCGTACGTGGATAAGATCTACAAGCGTAGACCAATATAGGCAAGCAACATGTAGCAACGAAAAATTCATGGGAAGAAATTGAGAAACTTGAAAGAGGTTGTGGAATAAACAATGTGAAAGAGAATAAGAATAAGAATTTGAACATAAAAAGTTTGCAATACATATATCTATATTATTACAATACACGTATTAAAAAATATAATACACCATAAGATTTGATAAAATTAATGAGCATCTATACCAGTTTACCTCAAAGTGAATTCATAATTACAGAATATATATATATATATAGTTTTCACAGGGGCAGATTTCTATACTCAAATTTCTGCCAGAGGTTAGCCCACTGTGCAGCAGTCAAGTTCGCTGTCTTACTCAGCCTGCATGCAGTCAAGTCTGCTTGTTTTTGACAACGCCTATTGTTTAGACCTAAATTCAGTCAAGTCTGCCTGTTTTTGACAATGCCTACTATTTGGACCTAAATTATTTTTTCAATGCCAAAACTGAAATGAACACCAGATATATGGGAAATCTCAACCTTTATATTAATTCAAAACAATACAAAGGACCCTCACTCGTTATTATAATAGTTCTGCCACAACTTCGACTTCGACTTCGACTTCGACTAAGGCACAATCACAAGTCGATTGCTACCTTGAGACACTGTTGAAACTCTCACGTTTCTTCTAGTGTACTTAGTGAAATTTTAGACTTACTCTTCCCTCTTTCACTACTGAATTTCGTTCAAAGCCAACGATGTACATTTATAGACCATGTGACAATCTTTGGCTTACAATCAATGGCCTGCCGACACTTGTCATGATCAAGGCCAATCAAAGCTAAAGTATAGTTGACATCCCCAACTGCTTAGGCAATTCAAAATTTTAATTTAAAAGCTATTACAAAGTCTAAGGAATCTGTCTACAAGTAGTTACAAAAAGGAAACTGCCCCATGTGCGCGGCATGTGCGATGTGCTGCCAAATTTTGCTCCTTGGTACCCATCTTCGCGCCATATTTTTGGTGCCAAGGCACTGCCTAGGCCTTGCCTAGATATTTCCTTGCCACTGCCAACTTGGACCATCCGTACATGCCACTATCGCGCCATTGCCGACACACTGTCGATGCTTTGCCTGCGTTTTCCTTGGAGCTTTTTGCTTCCTTAGCTTTGCCTTTGCCTATTCTTTACTTTAGCTTAGTTGTTTGCCCACACTTGATTAGACCATGTCATTAGCCACATGCCAACTTGCCTACTATCGACGTCGGCTAGTGCACATGCCATGCCACAGCCCCACTACCTTGCCAGCACCTATGCCATGCCACAACACGATGCCTTGTCGATTTTGCTTGACACCAACTTAGCAATGCCACCACATTGCCCACATGATTGATTCAACCCGCACCTAGTTTCTTGACAAATTCATTCATGCCAACCCTTTGCCGCTACCGTGCCATCTACCGAGTTTTAGGATTAGGCCCCTTACAAACCACCCCCACCCTTTGAAACTCGACGTACTCATCGAGGACATTCCTCATCTAATACGCAGATTTGGATTGGGAATACACATCCCATGTCCATCTTCGTCTTCCACCAATATTAAGGCATTAATGGTTTTTGCTTCCACCTCCTTGTCCTTGTCCAATTCAGCAGCAACCAATGCATTAACCTTAGTTTGCACCGGTCAGTCTCTCTTAAAATATGGCCCACCATATGTAAAACAACCACCAAACTTTCCCCTTTTCTATTTTTGAAAAGAAGACTCTCCTCGCCTTGCTTTTCCCACTTCATCTTCATCTACGGCACCATGGCCCTTCCTATTTTTCTTCCATTCCTTTCCCTTGTCTTTTGACTTGGAGTGCAAAGTTTCCCTTGGGTAATCACCCTCATCGAAGTCAGCCAACTTATCTGCCGCTGCAATAGCCGAGGTGAGAGTTTGCAGATTCTGCCTTCTCAACTCTCTTTGCGCCCACGCCTTCAACCTACTCATTAAATAGTGCAACTTGTCTTCTTCTACCATGTTGCCTATATTGAGCATCAAGGAAGAAAACTCCTTGATATATGACCTCACCGTGCCGCTTTGTTTCAATCACCGCAGCCCATCCCTTGCAACCCAAGATGAGTTGCTTGGAAAGAATTGGATTTTTAATTCTTTTTTCAAGACATCCCACATTTCAATTCGTGGAAGGTCAGCGCTCTCCACTTCTGCAACCCTTTTTCTCCACCAAACTTTGGAATCATCACCCAAGTACATAGTTGTGACCGACACCTTCTCATTGTCCGAAACCTTAGCTACTTGGAAATAATTTTTAGTGTCCCACAGAAAATTTTCCAACTCTTTAGCGCTCCTCACACCATTGTACGCCTTTGATTCTGGTACTTTCAGCCTTGTGGGGTTGATAGTTCCTTGCAAAGCCCATCAAAGAAGAAGAAATTCACCATGCAGATCTTCTTTCTCCTTGCGAACAAGTTCCATTTCTTCTTGGGCGTTCTTATGCTTGGAAGCATAGTCTGCCTCCAAGTTGTTGACCTATTCATCAAAAGACTCTCTCAACATGGTTAATTCAGCATTCACCCCATGAATACGGGTGATCAGATCAACCAGATCTTCCCCATCATCTGTTACACCAAACAGCGCCTCCAATCGTGCCACTCTCTCCCGTAATTCAGCATTTCCACCAGCCATCATATAATTCTAGCCCATGATCTGATACCAGTTGTCACAGAGGCAAATTTCTATGCTCAAATTTTTGCCAGAGGTTAGCCCACTGTGAGGCAGTCAAGTCTGCTGCCTGACTCAGCCTGTGTGCAGTCAAGTATGCCTATTTTTGGCAACGCCTACTATTTGTACCTAAATTACTTTTTTGATGCCAAAACTGAAATGAACACTAGACATACGGGAAAATTCCAACCTTTATATTAATTCAAAACAATACAAAGGACCCTCACTCATTATGACAATAATTCTGCCACAACTTCGACTTTGACTAAGGCACAATCACAAGTTGATTGTTGCCTTGAGACACTCTTAAAACCCTCACGTTTCTTCTAGTGTACTTAGTGAAATTCTAGACTTACTCTTCCCTCTTTTACTACCGAATTTCGTTCAAGGCCAAGGTTGCACATTTATAGACCATGTGACAGCCTTTGGCTTACAACCAATGACCTGTTGACACTTGTTATGATCAAAGCCAATCAAAGATAAAGTGCAGTTGACATCCCCAACTACTTAGGTAATTCAAATATTGAATTTAAAATCTATTACAAAGTCTAAGGAATCTGTCTACAAGCAGTTACAAAAAGGAAACCGCCCCATGTGCGCGGCATGTGCCATGTGCTGCCAAATTTTTCTCCTTGGTGCCCAGCTTCGCGCCATATTTTTGGTGTCAAGGCACTATCTAGGCCTTGCCTAGCCAAGCGTGATCACGAGTGGTGAAATTGTTAACTTGAGTTAGGAAATTAGTTGATCTTCTTTTAATGAGTAGATTTATTTTTAATTATTGTATCAATTAGAATATTATGTAGGATTATAGTAGCATATTATTTGGGATTGTAGTCGATTCCTTGGGATTGTAAATATCTTCTCATATCTTTGTAATTCTATATATTGTATAGATGATCATAATCAAGATATACTTTTCACCCATTTTGACTTGGTATTAGAAGCAAGAGTTACTTCTCTGATTATTCTCTTTTTTAACTCCAAATTTGTTTTACCATGGGTGATTCCTCTAAAAGTACTAGCATTGTTCCAGAACCTATAGCCATTTCTTTTGGTGTTAAACTTAATGGCAAGAATTATCCTCTTTGGTCTCAAGTTGTTGAGATATTTGTTACAAGTCGTGAAAAATCGAGATATTTATCGGGAACAATTAAAGAGCCTCCTGCCAATGATGCAATGTATGAAAAATGGAGTATGGATAATGCTATTGTTAAAAGTTGGCTCGTCGGTGCCATGGAACCTGACATTATGAGTTTATTTGTTCGTCTTCCAACAACCAAGAGTATTTGGGACACTGTGTCTCAAACCTATTATGAAGGGGCTGATATATCAATTATTTATGATCTCTCTTGTGAAGCAATGCATATGAAACAAGAGGAAAAAATAGTTTCCTCATACTTCGCTGATCTGCGGAAGATATGGCAAGAACTGGATCATCGCAAACCTATCTCTTTCACACAACCTGATGTTGTTCAGGCTCGACTGAAGGAAATAGAAGAAGAACGTGTGTATATCTTCTTGGTTGGTTTGGATGATATTTATGATCGTATCCGAAGTGATATTATTCGCACAAATCCTTTTCCCAATCCAGAATCTGCTTTTGCTATGGTTCGAAGTGAAGAACAACGGAGGAGCACCATGTTAATTAATAATGCAGATCTTAGAATGGCTATGGCAGCAAAGGCTTCATTGATCCAGAATCGAAATTACCATTCAAAAGCTCGTGTCAATGGTGAAAAGGGTTGTACTCATTGCGGCAATCCCAAACATGAAGTTGAAAACTGTTTTAGATTGCATGGCTATCCAGATTGGTGGGATGATTTAAATGAAAAGAAGTCCAGGGAACGAAGAAATCGGAAGGATGGTGACAAAAATAATGGGAAAGCTGTTGTTATGGTTTCATCCAGTACATCACTGCCAACTGCTAAAACTGCTTTAGTTTCAATTGAAATTGGTGATTCTGATTTACATATACCTAACCACTCATCAGGTAATATTGGATCAGCTCTCATTAATATGGATTCTTCTAAAGACACAGGATGGGTTATTGACTCCGGAGCCACTGATCACATGACCTTTGATCAGTCGCTTCTACAGGCTCCTAGAAAACCATATCGTTCATATGTGTCCAACGCAAATGGTGTATCATCCCTTGTTACTAGTGCTGGAACTCTCCCTCCTTATCACTAGAGCATACATTATTTGTTCCTTCACTATCCAATAATTTATTATATGTTTGTCTCAAGTAACTGAACAATTAAATTTTCTAGTATTAATGTATTCTCATTTCTGCATCTTTCAGGACCTCAACAACAAGGAGATTATTGGGCGTGGTACTAAAAGAGAGGGGCTTTATTTTGTGGATGATGTGTGCCATGGTATTGCTCTAAACAGTCAAGGTTCCTTTTCTGCTAAACAACCAAATATGGATGTGGCATCGAAGATTTGGTCATGCTTCTTTTGGCTACATTAAGCACTTATTCCCACCTTTATTTTTAGAGTGCAATCTCTCTAATTTTCATTGTGATATTTGTGTATTAGCGAAAAGTCATCGTACTACCTTTCCTTTAAGTACTAGTAAGGTGACTGAGCCATTTGCATTGATTCACTCTGATGTGTGGGGTCCTTCTTCAGTTCCTACTTCATCTAGATATCGTTGGTTTGTAATCTTTGTTGATGATTTTAGTCGTATGACATGGATTTATCTAATGAAGAATAAGAGTGATGTTTCTGAATGCTTCCGCTCATTTCATAAGATGATAGAAACTCTATTTTCTACCAAAATAAAAGTTCTTAGGTCAGATAATGGTGGAGAATTTGTTAATCAACTGTTGCAGTCTTATCTCCAAAATCATGGCATCATTCATGAAACAACATGCTCTTTTACACCTCAACAAAATGGCATAGCAGAGAGGAAAAATTGACATATATTGGAAGTTGCACGTGCATGTTTGATTAGTTCTCATATGCAACCTGCATCTTGAGAGGATGTTATTTTGTATGCTGTTTATTTAATAAATCGTGTACCTAGTAGTGTTCTCCATTTTAAGACTCCCTTAAATCACCTCTCCAGTTCTGTTAACCTATCATCTACCTTAAACTTGGAACCTCGAGTTTTTGGTTGTGTTGTTTTTGTTCATCTCTCTAAACACAAACGTACCAAGATTGATCCATGTACATTAAAGTGTGTCTTTGTTGGGTATTTGCCTCATAAAAAGGGCTACAAATGTTATCACCCCCCTACCAAAAGATTGTACGTGACTATGGATGTTACTTTTTCTGAGAAAGAGATATATTTCTCTCCGGAGATATCCAGTTCTTCTCTTCAGGGGGAGAATCAGGTTGAAGTGCAGAATTGGATGGTGTTACTACCTGATAACAGTGGTAAAAATTCAAATAATACCTGGCTTATATCAACAACTCCGGCCCATGGCATTCTCAGTCAAGCAGTACAACAAGAAAGTGAAGAGTCCCCCTCTCCAGTACCCACCAATGATTCTCCTTCTGATGATGTTCCTGAGGTATGTGTTAATTTTGAGGAAACTAATACTTATAATTTATGACGCTACACCAGTGGTTTATAGCAATGATAATAGGAATAGGTATCAGTTACCTCCTCGGACCAATTGAGGAAAAGCACCAGCAAGATACTCCCGTGATAATCCAAAGGAAGTCAAATATCCTATTGCTCATTATGTTTCCAGTGGACACTTACCAAGCTCTATCCACAGACAGGTGTTACTCAAGGTTCTAAATGAAGCTTACATGCCCACGGGTACCATTGCAGAAAACTTGACTGCCATGGTAAGCCAAGTCCTAGGAAGCCACCGCATCTGTTTCAGTGATGATGAGTTGCCTTTTGAAGGCGTGACGCACAACAAGGCTCTACATATCACTATTCAGAGTCAAGAAAAGGTTGTGCACAGGGTACTGATCGATGACAGATCAGGATTGAACATTTGTCCATTGTCAACACTGACACAGTTGGAATATGATTTGGGAAAGATCTGTCAAAGCAGAGTCAATGTGAGGGCCTTCGACATAGAACAGAGAGGTCCCGAGCGGGAGTGACTTCTACACGGTGTAAATTATGAATGCCACAGAAGAGGACCTGGCTCCTCAAATTCCTATGCCTCCCATTTACAAGATGCTTGTGACCACAATGCTGAGGTATGGTTATGAACCAGGCTCGGGGCTAGAAAGGAACTCTGAAGGTCGGAACGAACCTTTAAGTATCCCTGGACAGTTGAGCAAGCACGAATTAGGGTATGTGATCCATGAAAATGAAGCCAGCAACAAAAAAGAGAAGAGGTCAGGACTGACCAAGCCTTTTCCTCATTTGTATCAATCGTTCCCAGTACACGTCAGTCCTCCAAGCGATGGGTTGGAGGATGGAATAGGGGATTTGTTTAAGGAGTGTGATGCTATTGTGAAAGAAGCTCCCGAAACAACCACAATCAGGAACCTCAAACCTGGCTAGAAGTTGCAAGACTGGGTCTCCACTCCCTTGGCTACTCTCCACTCGGCTGGGTAGACAAAGACTTTATTTTACAAAATTCGGCGATGGTCTGGATGAAGCTCCGTGACCCACCCTTTATGTTTTAAATTTCCTCTCACTGTTTACTGCTTTCTAAAAGGCATGAACCTACATTCATGTAGGTTGTAGCCATATTTTGTAAATATTTCCGAATTTCAAATAAAAGCCTCCTTATTTTGAAAATATTCGCCGTTTAAAGATTTATTTTTATTTTTATTATATAACCTGTTTTGTTTTGGTTTCAGTAATAATAAGTTAAAACCTGCCACTGTCATGTCATGTCAAGGGCTTAACGAACAAACTGAGCTAGGTGACGATGATTTTGAGGAGTATGATGAAGAAACTATGGTTCTCGAAGACTTGACAGGGGAATTAAAAGACTTTCAGAACCGAGAAAAGCCTAATCTAGAGAAAACTGAGACGGTCAATCTAGGAGACGACCAAGAAGTCAAAGAAACCAGAATCAGTGTCCATTTTGACAGAAAGACAAAAAAGAGAACTTATCATATTGCTCCAAGAATACATCGATATATTTTCTTGGGCCTACAGTGATATGCCAGGGCTAAGCACAGACATGTCTCTCACAAGCTGCCTATTAATCCAAGGTTTGATCCCATCAAGCAGAAGATTCGAAAGTTCAAGCCAGATCTAAGTCTGAAGATCAAGGAAGAAGTTACCAAACATATTTAGTCTGGAGTGGCAGGGGTTACAAAGTATCCCACCTGGTTAGCCAATATCGTCCTAGTTCCTAAGAAAGATGGGAAGATCAGAATCTGTGTCGATTATCGAGACCTGAACAGGGCCAGTCCCAAAGACAACTTCCCATTGCCCAATATCCATATCCTTATCGATAACTGCGCAAAATACGAAATGCAGTCATTCATGGATTGTTTTGCTGGATACCATCAGATCTTAATGGATGAAGAAGATGCGGAGAAAATAGCCTTTTCACCCCCTGGGGTATCTACCATTATCGAGTGATGCCATTTGGTCTCAAAAATGTGGGTGCACTTATATGCGAGCCATGACAACCATTTTCCATGACATGATTCATAAGGAGATCGAGGTATACGTGGATGACGTGATTGTCAAATCCCGCGAGAGTTTGGATCACTTGACCCATTTGAGGAAGTTTTTTGACCGCCTGCAGAAATACAATCTAAAGCTAAACCCCACCAAATGTGCTTTCGGGGTGCCAGCTGGCAAATTATTGGGTTTTATAGTCAGTAGAAGGGGCATCGAGCTCGACCCTTCAAAGATCAAAGCAATTCAGGAGTTGTCTTCCTCGAAGACCAAGAAAGAGGTCATGAGTTTCCTGGGAAGGTTGAATTATATTAGTCGATTCATAGCTCAATCAACGGTTATTTGTGAACCCATTTTCAAGTTATTAAAGAAATATGCGCCGACTGGTTGGACCAAGGAGTGCCAGCAAGCTTTTGATCGTATCAAGGACTACTTGTCCAGTCCTCCGATATTGGTTCCTCCAATAGAAGGGAGCCCATTATTGTTGTATCTATTGGTTTCAGAAAATGCCTTCGGATGCATCCTGGGAGAACATGATGAAACCGAAAAGAAAAAACGAGTGAGTTATTATCTGAGTAAAAAATTCACTCCGTGCGAGGCTCGTTATACTTTGTTAGAAAAGACTTGTTGTGATTTGACTTGGGTCGCTCAGAAGTTGAGACATTATTTTCCATCCCATACGACATATCTCATTTCCAGAATGGATCCCCTGAAGTACATATTCCAAAAGGCCATGTCTACAGGGAAATTGGCCAAATGGCAAATGTTGCTATGTGAGTTCGACATCATATATGCGACTAAAAAAGCAATCAAGGGACAGGCCTTAGCAGATCATTTAGCAGAAAATCTGGTTGATGAAGATTATGAACCGCTCCAAACTTACTTCCCCAATGAAGAGATTCTGTTCGTAGGTGAGGATATTGCTGAGTTATACCCCGGTTGGATATTGTTCTTCGATGGAGCGGTCAACTTTAAAGGTTCGGGCATTGGAGCAATCTTGATATCAAAAACTGGTCAGTACTACCCGGTGATAGCCAAACTCTATTTCCCATGCACTAACAACATGGCCGAGTACGAAGCTTGTATTCTCGGTAGCCAACTAGCTATTGAGATGAATGTCCAAAAATTTTTGGTCATAGGTGATTCCAATTTGCTAATTCACCAAGTTCAAGGTGAATGGGCTGTGAAGAACCCCAAGATCGTGTCGTATGTGAAGATGGTTCAAAATTTGTGCAAGAGATTCAAGAAGATCGAATTCAAGCATACACCAAGGATTCAGAATGAGTTTGCCAATGCCTTGGCAACCATATCCTCCATGATTCAACATCCCGATCAGAATTATATCGATCCGTTGATAATCGGTCTCAAAGAACAACCTGCGCACTGTGCGTAAGTCAAAGCAGAATCAGATGAAAAACCATGGTATTATGATATCAAGAGGTATCTAGAAGTTGGAGTCTATCCCGAAGATGTGACCGCCAATTAAAAGAAAACCATTCGTCGAATGGCCAACAACTTTTTCCTAAATGGAGAAATCCTGTATAGGAGGACTCCGGACCTTGAATTCTTAAGATGCGTTGATTCGGTTGAATCCACAAGACTATTGGAAGAGGTACACACTGGAGTGTATGATCCCCACATGAATGGGTTCACCCTAGCCAAGAAGATTTTGCGAACTGGATACTTTTAGATTAGCATGGAAAATGACTGTAGCAAGTTCGTACAAAAATATCACAAGTGCCATATCCACGGAGATTTGATTCGAGTACCACCTAGAGATCTTCATGCAATGAGCGCACCTTGTCCTTTTATAGCCTGGGGAATGGATGTCATTGGTCCCATCGAGCCATCTGCCTTGAATGGACACAGATTCATTTTGGTAGCTATTGATTACTTCACCAAGTGGGTAGAAGCTGCTTCTTACAAGTCTGTGACCAAAAAGGTTGTAGCCGATTTTGTTAAAAACAACCTAATCTGTCGATTTGGGATCCCCGAGTCAATTATTACTGACAACGGAACAAATTTGAACAACCACTTGATGAAAGAAATATGTGAGCAATTCAAGATCACTCACCGTAATTCAACCGCATACCGGCCACAAATGAATGGTGCTGTGGAAGCCGCCAACAAGAATATCAAGAAGATCTTGAGAAAAATGGTCGACCATCACCGATCTTGGCACGAGATGTTGCCTTATGCTTTATTGGGATACCGGACGACCGTCATGACTTCGACCGGGGCTACCCCTTATATATGTGTGTATGGGTTGGAAGTAGTGATACCTGTGGAAGTTGAAATACCATCTCTTAGGATCATTCGAGAAGCCGGACTGAATAATGAGGAATGGGTTTGTGCCCGTCACGAGCAACTCATGTTGATTGATGGGAAAAGGATGAGTGTCGTATGCCATGGTCAGTTGTACCAGCAAAGAACGATTCGTGCATTCAACAAAAGAGTGAGAGATCGCATGTTTGCCGTAGGACAACTGGTTCTCAAGCGCATTTTACCCCACCAGGAGGAATACAAAGGAAAGTTTGCACCTAATTGGCAAGGCCCGTATGTCATCCAGAAAGTGTTATCCGGAGGAGCTCTGATCCTATCCGAAATGGACGGTCAAGTGTGGACCAAATCGATCAATTCCGATGTTGTGAAGAGATACTTTGTCTAGGGATAGTTTTCCTTTAATTTCATTTCCCTGTAATCGCATTTCCTGATTGTAATAAGTTTATGCCTTGTAATAGCCTAGAACAACCCTATCCTCTTGAACGAACTATGTTTGACCTGAATTCTCAAAATGAGATACGTAGGAGGCCTGTGTCGGCTTTGGTCAACCCCTTAGAAAAATCTATCTTGCTCCTTCCCATATCCTTGAACTACGTCTGACCTGAATTCTCAAGAATGAGATACGTAGGCAGCCTTTGTCGGCCTCGGTCATCCCTTTAATTATGTCCAATAATCTCCCACTATAAGTGTGGGAACTATGTTTGACCTGATTCCTGCCTCAACGGGATACGTAGCCGCCACAATGGTTCGGTCATATCACCCTAGGAAATGGAACCTGGGGCAGAATTTTTTCAGAAAGAAATCTCAAAAATTTAGAAGATGAAGGTCGTAGCCAACAAGACAAGAGGATGCTTGTAGATACGCAAATGCCATAATGGTTCATCCGTATCGCCCAGGAAATGGAAACTGGGGAAGAATATTTGAGAAAGGAATCTCAAAAATTCAGAAGACGAAGAGCATTAGACTCCGAAGAGTTCCCCAGCAAGAATGCAGAGTATGCCGAAGATCAACCAAAGCAAATACCGAGAAAGAATCTCGCGATCCCCACAGAGTCTCAAGTCTATTGCCGGAAGGAATAAAATCCGCTAAGAAACCTTTAATTGGGGCAGAAATTTTGAGGAGGATCTCAAAATTTTCGCCAAGCTTCATTCAAGAGTTCAACATTAAACTCCGAAGAATTTCCCAACACCGAGAGATCAGAGCCTACTTCAAGGAATCCCCAGTCCTATATGGATTAATCCCTGATTATGATAGATTTATCAAAAAACATCTTTCAAGTTTCCCAGCCAGGACGACGAAGGACCTCCATAGTCCACCAGAAGTATGTCAGGAATGTCAAGACCCTGAATAAAGGGCAGTTGTCGAGATAGCATATGACATGACAGGCAGAGACGTTTTCAAAATATCTTTTTTTTCTAAACTCTTTGTTTTCCAAAGAACTTGTTTTAAAAATATTTACGAAGATTAGTTTTACTCCTTTAATGTGATTTTGTCTTATGTCTACCTTGGTTCGGAGAGAGTCAAGGGTGACAAGTACCCGAGATTGGAAAGCATACGGAAAAGACAGAACCAGGAGCAGAATATCAAAGGAGGTCAACACAGGCCAGTTTCGACAAAACTAACAATTTTTTTGTGGATGCAGGTTGTCCCCAAAAGTATATCAGAAAGTGGTCCCGTGTTATCCAACGAGTTCAAAGAAACGCAACGAGACCATATGCTTTAAAATTTGGCGAGAAAAGCCCAAAACAGCAGGAAGAGGCCAAAGAGGCAAAAGCCCCTAAAGGAGTCGACACTAAGACTAAAGGTGATTTTTTCATGACTTCCCTATGGGACATTGCATCATGCTACATGGAATCACATTTTGCATTCACGTTGCATCATGCTGCATGGTATCGCATTTTTGCATTCACATTTGCATCATGTTGCACTGCATCACATTGCATCATGCTGCATTGCATCACATTGCACCATATTGCATCACCTGGCATAGCATTGTGTCATATCATATTATGACATATCTCATTGCATCATATTATATTATGTTGCATCGTATTGTATGGCATAATATCGCAGGAGCATGCCAAGAGGGCCATTCATATCTGCATGCCGAGAGGGTCATGCCAATAGGTCCATTCATATTTGCATGCCAAGAGGGCCATTCATATTTCCATGTCAAGAGGACCATGCCGAGAGGGCCATTCATATTGGCATACCGAGAGGGCTATGTCAAGAAGACCATGCCGAGAAGGCCATTCATATTTCCATGCCGAGAGGGCCATGTCAAGAGGACCATGCCGAGAGGGCCATGTCAAGAGGACCATGCCGAGAAGGCCATTCATATTTTCATGCCGAGAGGGCCATGTCAAGAGGACCATGCCGAGAGGGCCATTCATATTTTCATTTCAAGAAGACCATCATCATCATATATTGCAGACACACATCCCCTGCGAATATTATATCCCTCTGCCAGCTGGCTTCAAAGAGGATGACATTCATTAGGCATCCCCAAGTCACACTAGTTGCGCAGGATTGACCTCAGCATGCTTATATCCGAAATCACGTGAGACAAAAGGGTCTGACATTGAGGATATCATTATCATTATCCTCATTCATTATGTCAAATCTGGCATGCAGCATGCTTATATCTGAAATTACGTGAGGCAAAAGAGTCTGACGTTGAGGATATCATTATCATTTATTATGCCAAGTCTGGCATCTAGCATATATATGTCCCATATTGCGTAAGGCAGAGGAGTCTGACATCAAGGATATTTTATGAACCCTTATTCGAAAGCATCAATCGCCATAAGATGTTGTTATATACCACCTGTCGTCAAGGTTTGAAGCATATTATCTGAGGGATATTTGTAAGTCGTCTCTACCTAAATCGGACAATGAATCAGATTTTCCAACATTCGAAGGTCAAAAGTCGTCTATAAGTCACAACGATATCCAAAACTGGATAGTGTGCAAGATTGCCTGAAACTTGACAGAACTAGGAGCTGTATGTAAGTCACAACGATATCTGAAACCGGATAGTGTGCAAGATCACCTGAAGATTGATAGTTCAAAGGTAACGCGTAAGTCGCAACAATATCCAAAATTGGATAAAGTGCAAGACTACCAAAAATGGATGGTCCAAGGGTTATCTATAAGCCGCGACATATCAATGTTGATATTGTGCAGGATTACCCAAAGGCTAGTAATTTGAGGGAAATCTGTAAGTCGCGTCACGTCCAAGATCGGATAAAAGTGCAGGATTACCCAAAAAAACTTGCAATTCAAAGGATATATGTAAGCCGCCTCTATCCAAAGTCAGATAATGTGCAAGATTACTTGAAATCTGGCGAATTAAAGGCATATGTAAGCCGCCTCTATCCAAAGTCGGATGATACGCTAGATTACCCAAAGCTTGATGATCTAAAGAATATCTGTTAGTCATGTCGATGTAGAAGATAAGCGAGATTTACCCCAAAGACATATGCAAAAGGCCGCTGCCAAAAGCCAAGAAGGCTATCGCATTCAAGAGATTGCCCTTAAACAATCAAGAAGGTCGTCATCAGTCAAAAATTACTACACAAGCAATATTATCCGATAGCCAAGAAGGCTATCACAGTTGACTGTCATGGAAGCGGCCATTTCCTAAAACAGAGACAGGAAAGGACGTCATCTTCCTCAAGAAACAATAGATAAAGGAAAATGAGGTACGAAGCTATCTCTCCTTGCTGAATTCTTTTACTACTAACCATTTGGTTTTGAGATATTGTCGGGAGCATCCAAGAAGGATGAAATTCTCAAAATCAAAACCACAGGTGTGGACTACACCAAAAAGGATGCATCACAACATAGAACTTTTTCTTAGCAGCAACTTGTGACACAGCCCGGAGAGGGACGTCAAACTCTTTGGATGCGAACTGAGGAACAACTCACCACCACCATCAAACCACACCCTTATCAGAATGCATGTGGGTATTTCCTATCTTTGGGTCTTAGTTCGTACCCGGGGTATTTTCTGAACCCGCGTTGGAAGCAATATTCTTTCCTTTCAAATCTGAGTGGCGATACACCTCGAGCTTTGGAAATTATGTCCAGGTAAAATCTTACTTATGGTTGTGAAGTGAACTACATTCATAGTTGAAAGGTTACAAGCCTCTTTTCTATAGCTCAACTTATTCGTCACTCATCCCGAGCCAAAGGTCATCTTAACATAAAAATTACCTTTTCCACCGATTGAGTCAAACTATAAGCAGCCTGATTCCCTGAGCCCTGGGATATGTAGGCGGGATCTATGATAAAAACTCGGTTGCATTCCTAACTCCCCCCAATCCTCCTACTCCCCAGCTTTCCGATCTCTCCGTACTCTGAAACCGAGAAAGTTTGGAATTCTTTGAAAATCATGTATAAAATCAAGCATCTTGAACTACGAGTGGCCTGAATTCTCATGTAACCTGAGATATGCAGGAAACTCAATACCAGAGTTCGGCCATGATTCCTTAAAATTCGTGCTAAAACCAACCACCTCCCGAGGATGGACTTGTGGTCGGACAAAAATTGGGAACGTCAAATCCCTTTGCCCAGGGTTCATTACACTCACCCTACCCAAAGGGAGGGGCAGTTGTTGACACTCAATTTTTACCCGCCACATTACGAATTAATTTGGAGCTTTTTAAATCTTTAAACAATTCTCGAAATAATTGTTTTGACAAAAAAGGGATAAAATATTTTTATATCAGCTTTACCAATGATTCTCAGTGATGATTATATTTTTTCATATTTTACATATGGAATTTATATAAATTACTTAAAAGAATTATTTTAAAATTGATTTCATAAGAAAATCCTTTTAAAAGATTAACGTTTAATTTTCCTCCAAAATTAATTCAAATGGGAATTAATTGAAAAAATGATTTTATAATTAATTAAAGAGATAATTATGTGTCAAATATGATAATTATTTCGAATTGTTTTAATTTATTGAAGCTCAAAATTAATTTCAACTAATTCATCTCTAAGCCTATTATTTTGATTTTAGCCGAATTCTAGCTATTCTTTCCCAAATCGGCTATTTCCTAAACCTAAAGTGCAAATGTGGCCATAATTTAAACCCACCCTTATAACCCCCCTTTGTTTTCATCCATTTGGGCCAAAATCAACCCCAGCCCACTTCTTTATTCGCCTGACCCGCCCAGCCCACTTTCTCTCACCCTTATACTCCTCTTCTCTTCTCTCATCAGACAAACAAACAACCCCTTAATCTCTCTTCTTCTTCATCTCCCCTCAAACACCTCTCAGAAACCCTGAGCGCCGCATACCCCTGCCACTCTCTCATACGTTCCCCAGAAAGAGGATGTTGTATGAGCAACGCACCTCGTACAACACCTCAGCTCACCCAGTACACCCCTTAACTCTTCTCTCTCTTCGTTGTCTCCAACAAACGACGAAAACCAGTACAAACCCCAAATGTTTCTCCAACATTTCCTAATGATTCCCAGCTCAAACGATGCTCAACGATGTTATAATTCCCAAATGCCGTCCAAGATCTTCGTCAAAATTGTGCTGGCATCGTTGAGAATCCTCTAGAAGTGGCTAGGTGTCAGTTTCTCTGCGTAATCCATGGAAATTGGTACAAGTTTGTACCATAACCTCGCTGGCCAGCCTCATCCAGAGAGGAATTTGAAATTCTCAAAGGTTTTACCCGAAAAACCCTTTGTTTCCCCCTCCTCCCTATAAATACCCCCCTAGCTGCATGTAAAGGAGCTGATTTTTGGGGAAATATTGGGGGTTCTGGAGAATTGATTCTCTAACCTCACGAAACCGGTCAGCTAGCTTGGAAAATAAACACTAAAAATTCGAGTTCTAACGAGTTTGCACTAATCTTGTGGTGGTAAAACTTTCGGTGAGGTTCAAGGTACAAGTAGCTGCCCTAGAAAAGGTATAATCCTCACCCACCTCTCTTTACTGTTTCCCTTTCTTTTCTTTTGTTATGAAATGTTCAAGTTGAACGAATCTGGATTTCTGGTCTTGTTTGGTATATTATGATATGTGTTTCGGTTCTAGGCTATTATTATGATTTTGAGTAGCAATCTCACTTAGAAACACCATGATCCTCACTAGCTTTGTTTGATTTGTTAAAACAGTAGAGGTAAATGAGAGTTCGTAGTTAAAATCTGTAGCTAAAAGATGTGAATGTTGTGGTATGAAATTCGTCTTGTTTTGTACATGAAATGTTTTATTTTTTCTCTTGTTTTTCCTCAACCCCCTTTGTCACAATCATGCTCCTATTTGGTTTACTAACCCTATCTAGATGTTGTTGTTTCATGCATTTATTGATTGAATGATAAGATGGTTTGCTCATGTCTAAATAGCTGTCTGTGATGAGTTTTAGACATTGTTCTCCCTTTCCATGTATAAACCCCATAGTTCCACTAGTATAGTTTTGACTTATGTGATGTCTAAATGCTATGAACTCGAGCATGAGCCTATTGTTAGGACTTAGGTCTGATTTTGTTCATGAAAAACTCTATCCCTCTTTGTTGTTCTTATTCTTTTTCTTTGATGAACCTGTTCTTTCCACTTTACTGTCTTAACTATGTATGAACTGATAACATTGTTCTCCTATGTTTAGGGTGATGTTTAGGTCGATCTTGAGTCTTTTGGTTGTTGAGTAAACTGTGTAACATGTATACATTGTGTGTGCAGATTTTTATACTTGTTAATTGATATATGCATGTTTGACCCTTCCCCTGTTTTCCCCTAGTTCCTTTGGTCCTACCCTTGATTGTCTTCTTTTTTCCTTTACTGTTTCTTACTATGAGGTATCAACCTGTATGCTTGAACTATTAGCACTACTCTCCTTCATGTTTAATGTGATGTTAGTTCAAGTGATTGAGTCTTAATTGTCTATGATTTTTGCTGGTTCTTGAGCTAACTGTGTAGTGTATATTTGAGTACAAATTTTCATACTTGTGAGCAATGATCGACCCCTACCCTATTTACCCTCAGATTTGAGCTTTACTTTTTCAAATGTTTTCTTTCTTTCCTCACTGTTTTTTTTTGCTATGTGGTATCAATCTACATGTTAAACTGCTAGTATCATTTAGGGTAATGTTTGAATCATCTTTGAGTCTTGATTTCTTTCTCATAGTTTGTGGGTTTGTTTAAGTAGTATAGCATGTATATCACGAGTATATGTTTCCTACTTGTTTAATCCACGAATGTTCAAACCCCCTTTCCTGTTTAACAACAAGCATGTTCACTCCCCCTTTGCCCTTTTCACAGTTTTCTAGTACTGATGTATTTCCTTGATTGTCACATGAAAACTGTTATTAGCTTTAGACTTGTTTAACCCTCATCCCCTTTCCTCATTCCTTCTATTCGATTATCTTGTTCCTTTCCCTTGAAAAAAATAATAATTTAAACATACTCCTTGATTATTGTATGTGATTGTCCTGCTATGAAAAAAATCCAAGGGATGAGATATGTCCCTTCATGGAATTCTCCTCACCCCTGTAGTTCCCTTTGTTTTGTCACTACCAAAACGATCACCTCCCTATGTATTATCTGTATAAACCATGAGATGATGTTGGTATTTAGTATGTTAATAACTTTCCCATATACTTCTCCTTTGTTTTCTTGAGTGATTTGTTATTAGTTGTACTGAGTAATTAATGTTAAAAACACTTGTTCATATCGCTTGACTTGTCTATGACTGGTATGTGATTTCCATATTAGGTTCTTAAATTAGTCTTTTGTTCAAATTATATGGAATATACTCTATATGTTTAAATGTAAGTATTGAAAAATGTTGAATATGTGCCTTATGCTAATGTGATACCACTTCTGTGCATCTAAGAATACATGTCTTGTTTGAACCACTCCCTACCCCCTAATTGATTTTCTGGAAAATGGTTAATCCATACGAATGTTTTGAAATGGCTAAGTTTCATAAAAATATGTCTTAAGTGATAAAATTAGTGATTTTATTGTATGAATGTCCTTGTTTCATATGCTTTAACTTGGTATAAATACCTGCGCATTGGTGTATATTTCTTAAGTGTAAAATTTAAACTGTTTGAATTATTTTCTTTATTTAATTTAGTTAAGACACGTACTAATCCTCATTTATTTTACTCTTTCTATGTATGAAATCCGGTGGAGTCCAATTGGACTCCCAAAATTTCCCTGCATCTTCTAGTTGGGCTTAGCCGAACATTATTTGATGGTCCAGCAAGAATAAGCCCAAAAGGGCTAAAACATCAGAGGCAGCAGCGGCAACGGTGGAGATAAATGGGCCACGCCCAAAAGAAATGATCCGCATCGGCAGAAGTCCAAAATGGACTGAATAAATAAAATTGGGCCAAAGCCCATAACATTCGGCAGCAGCAGTAGCCCAAAGGGCTGAAAAATTGACAAAATGGACTAAGTCCAAAGTGAAAACGGCGGTGGGCCTAAAGAGTGCCCACACACTAGAATTAGGACATGATTAGTTTAATAGTCCTTAACTTCTTATGTTATATGTCTTTAATTGTTAATCAGTATTAATTATATAATTGGACTGACTTTGTAAAACTTAGTCGAATTATTCCCAAACGAGGTTAACATTACTGTTTAAATATTTTCTTTATACTAATCAATGTTCGTTATTTCTTTCAATTATTCGTAACCTTTTTTTTAATCAAGCGTCGACTCCTTTCTTTCATGTATCTTTCATATATTGTCTTTATAAAATCAACTCTTTCTAAAAATAACTAGATATTTTTTACAAACAAAATCAATCCCGTTTTTAAAAGTTAGTCAACAAGTTAGTTTTTCAAACAAGTCTGGGCAACCGCGAGTTAGCGGATACTCTTGGTGCCTTAACACCCTTCCAAGAGTATTAACTTGAACCCTTACCCTTAATCTCTTAATTTTTAAAGTCTTTATCTGTTTTGGGATTTTAAAAATTCTTATAAGTTTTTCTTGGTTTTTACTTTATAAAAACTAAGTGGCGACTCTTGCTTTTAATTGAAAACGTTTCGGAAACTTTAATTAGATTTTCGAAATGAACTTTTCAATAAAGAAAGCCATATTTTTCTGTCCTTACCTCAAAAAGGATCAAAACAGTATTTATCAGAGAAAACTTATTTATTTAATTTTAATAAAGAATTAAATAGATCATGTATTCGGCTATGTGTCCATTTACTTATATAGTAGATGATTTTGTGTATAGAGTTTAGCTTATACACGGAAGATTAAATCATCGGTTCTTATAAGTATAAATATTATGTTCACAATCAAAGATAAAGCTGGACAAACATCTTGATGATTGTAGCACAAGATTAAATATAATCTAATCTTGATTATGGGAATGGTTGTATTCCAACTTCTTGTGCTAGTACACTTTGTGTGTATTGAACGGACCAAGTAGAGACAATTGTTTATGTTCTGAATATTTATAAACAACTTCTCTAGATCATTAAATGTACTTATACTCTTAATCTTGATATAATTATTATGATCAATGCAATTTGTTTGTTATCTTGATCTATCAAAGGGTGAAACTCTTTGTGGGTTAAAATGTTCTCGATAGGTTGGATGATGACAAATAACATTTGTGAAATAATGATTAGTTGATAGAATTCGTGTTTCGACCTTGAGATTGATGATACCCCTTTATGGTTTCTTATAAGTTTTCATGTGAAAACCCTGCAGGTGGATTTTGTATCTGTCACATGAAATAAGTTAAGCGTATTAAATTAATCAATGAATTAAAACTGTTAGAAGTTTAATTTAATTGATTGGTATCTGTAATCTTAACACGAGGAGTTAAATAAGATTTAATAAATGATTTTAAAATTAAACCGAGGAGTGCAATTACAGATTTTTAGTGGAATAATCTATAATTTATTGTGGTAGGATTAATTCATTCATTTTGTGAATTAATACCACAATTGAAAGCCTCGCTAATTAAATATGTGGTCCCTGCTGTGTTCGAATAATTAAGAATTAAATGGAATTTATTTTTGGTGGAAAAGAAAGACCCAGCAGGTTTGGGAAAGAGTTTAAAACCCTAAAACTTGTGGCTATATATATGGGGTCTTATTCCATCAAGGAGGTTAATAGATATTTCCTGCGTTCTTCCATGAGAAATTCGCCCACACGAATTTCACTTATTTTTATACTATTCGGGTCGCACAGCAGAAGACCATGGATCCGAAAGATGATCGTGTGGAAGGTTTCTGCTCGCGCTTGAAGGTTGATTCGAGATCGCAGTCACGCTTCAAGAGATAAGTATTAATTTTATGTTTGATTAAAATCTATGATTATGTGTTGTTTATATTACATGCAAGGAATCCTTACTATTCACTTCTGCTGCGTATGTCTGTTTTCCATCATCAACTACCTTTACATGGACCTTAAATTATATTCCATACCTAGGTGAGTAGGCTTTGTTTTATTGATTTCTGGTGAATTTTCAGTACATGAGCAAGGAAATGTGGTAGTAAAACTATACATTTAACCAAATAGAAAGATTTTATATGTCGGTAACAAAGATATACATGATGAGCTTATTAGCATATATTTGATGTAGTGATATTTTCTTTTTGCATTATAGTGGTAATCCTGTTTCAACATAATTATTACATTTCTCTTTTCGAGAATCAAAAGAGTACTTTATGATTTTTCATATTATTTTAATTTAATACCACGACAACCAGAAGATACAAAAAAGAGTACTTTATGATTTTCCAGATTATTTTGATTTAATATCACGACCACCAAAAGGTACTTTGTATTGTAATGTTTCCTTTGTATTTTTAAATCTCTGTATACTAATTTTGAAAATGATATCACTAAGATTGTGATGAATGAGATTCTTTCGTTTTTAACTAGAAATTTCAAATTCGAGCATAGAAATAAAGAAGCTTCTGGTAATTTGCCGGCCTAAAGAGTTCTATGATTATACAAATTTCAAATATTTAACATTTTGATTGCATATTCCAGCAAAGTCATTCGTGACAAGTGATAACATTTCAAGTTCCCCATTATCAATCAATCCTAAACATGTTATGGATTTTGGGCCTAATATAGCACCTCAAAAAAATTAGTTTAATACTTTAAACGAGCATAACTCTTAATCTATAAAGAGTTACGTGGTATACCATTGAAGCAATGTATGTATAAAGAGATAATTATACCACTTATGTGATGCTATTTAGGAAATAAGATTATTATAAAAAAATTAAAGTGCAGCCCCTAGTTAAGTCACTTGTATTTTGGACCAAGTGGGTCACTTTTCCTCTCTTTTAGTATTTCTTATAACGAATCTGTAAAGTTAAAAAAAAATCTTTCTTGGTTCCTTTTCCTTCGACAAACGAGAAAGTACCATAGTACTGTATGCTTTCCTTCTCTTGTGATATCATGAGAGATTGAAGTTATTGAGCTTTGTCAAGGCATATTTGGGTCCTTTACCACTTCATGTTTGGGGTTCTAGTTGTGAAATTAGTGCAATAGTAACAGTAGCTACTCTTGACAATTTCAAGTGTCAAGTAACAGGGAAAAAGTTAGATTTGTTCATGGTGGCATGGATGATTAGAGCAAGCAAAAATTACTTCCAAATTAGAAAAATTTTGTGACAATCTCAAAGAATTTTCAGGAATTGATTTCAAAGTTTAAAGTTAAGATTTGAACTCCAAGAGGTAAATTCATTATCCCACTCTTGAATATGATTACTGATAGGCATTTGAAATATTTGATTGAATTTACTAGCTCTTGAAATGGCTCTATAAGTTAGGGTTCTCGAAAAAGGAAAAAAGATGTAATTGTGATAAAAGTAAACTTTTGGAGTATTTTTATTGACAGGGCAGATTTAATATTGAATTTTATAAGTTGAAAAATAAAAAATTCGCTCCAAATTATTGTTAAAGAATTGGATTAGTTTTAGGCATGAGTGAAGAATATTGGAATAAATTTTAAGACGAACCTATAAATTATTGATGAAAATATATATGTATTGTACATGTAGTTGATTGGGTTGGAGTGATCGCTCACCATTTGGGTGGTTAAAGTTAGTGGCTAATTGCGCAAAGACTACACCTAGGCGTGTTAAGTTGTTTGAAACTCGCGATACTACCATTATCTAGGGAAGAATCCAAGATATATGAAGCTAAAATTTCCTTCGCCATTAGGGAACCACCCTGCATCACTTTTTCTTTCATAAAAGTCAAAATAGCTTACATGAAAAATGAAAATAAGGTCTTTAGTTGCTTTACGTGTCATTCTCTTTTTTAACCATTAAAGCTTATACGTATTCATATTACTTTTGTCGTGCCAAGTTTTCTTAATATTATATGCTATTGATGTTGGGGCAGGTTTGAGGTTTAAAGTAATACTTCTTCCAAAATTTGATTTACCATTCAAGTATTGGCTTTGGACGAAAAGAAAAAGGATCTTCTTCAATCTCTTGGTTTTGAAATGGGAAATTGTTAAATTTTGAGATGTTAAACTTTGAGGGATTATTGTACTAAATGATTTTGAAATCCTTTAAATAGTTGGGACAAATGACGTACGAACGATGATGGCATAATATGGTTAAGTGTGACTTGCAAGTCTTGGTATGACGATACCAACCTATGAATGCCTTATAAATGATAAGAGTCCCTAATGAACATTTTGCTTAAATGTTTTTGACATGCTAAAAGATAGGCTTAAGAGAATTAGATGGTTAACCAAGAAGGTCTAAGTCATAACAGGGCTCATTACATGAAACCGTGTTTTACCGATACGGGTATGATGTTATCTTGAAACATGGACAACCACTGTATGCTTGACTCATTCAGTTGTATACAGTATGTAATGTGATTAAGATCTAATGCTTTAATCCTTGCGGCAAACTTGGATTTGGGGCTCTACTGATCGAGCTGTGGTCGGACCCATATAGCCCGTGGTGAAAATGATGTCAGTGATACCATCTAGTTCAGAAGTAAATTAATGATTTTCTTTCGGTGTTGACTATTTGCCCCATATTTCATACTATAATTTACGTTACGTTCTTTATGAATTGCTTTATAAAATTTTATTGTCCCTTTCCCTGGGTTGCATACCAGTACTCATCGTACTGACCATCCTTCGGTGTTATATAATATCATAATGTAGGTTAAAAAACACTTTTTTGTGGTTCTGTACAGTGTTAGGATCATTCGGGACAATATTAGCAAGTGGTGAGCCCTTCATCTTTTAGAAGGCGGTTTAAATCCTTATTTTTAGACTTTGGTTTCTATTTTATGGTATTGTCAAGGTCATGTACCGACATAGAAGTTTTATTCTTATGTTAGAGGCTTCATAGACCTGTGTAAATATTGTTTAAACATTTTGTTCCCAACACTTGATAAATTTTTAAAGATGTTTTAAATGATGTTCTCAAATGGGTCCATTTTAAGCAAATGCTTATTTTAATGCTCATGTTGTTATGCTAAGGGGTCTTCTCAGGCCTTCATTGGTCTGGGTTTCCCATTACGTCCAGGTCCAGGTCTCGAGTTGTGATAGTCGGCATAGTTCAAATACCTGTTATTGGTATTGTATAGAGGGTCATATGGTATGCAATTGTCCGCAGCTCTGAGGTGATAGATCACAGCCTGCAAGGTACGCAATGGCCTTACCATCATCAATACCTTCTTCTTCTCATGGCCCTCAGGAACCAACAAGTATAGGATCTGGTAGAGGCAAAAGGACTGGTTTAAGTGCCAGCCCCAACTGTATATATGGACTAGTCGGTTGGCAAGATTCAGAGGAATTCCCAGACGTGGTCACAGGTACCTTATCTGTCTCATATGATGTATATGTTTTGATAGACCCAGGAGCTACCTTGTCATATATTACTCCATTTGTTGCTAAAAAGTTCATAATAGAGCCAAAGTTGTTATGTGAACCATTTGCAGTATCAAATCTGGTATAAGAGTCTATCATAGCTTGATGGGTTTACTATGATTGTGTAGTAACGGTATGTTGGCTAATCTGATTGAACTTAAAATGCTCAACTTTGATGTTATCATGGGCATGGATTAGTTATCCTCTTGTTATGTTATAGTTGATTGCCGAGCAAAAATTGCCCGATTCCACTTCCCCAATGAGCCAGTCTTGGAGTAGAAGGGTAATACTATGATGCCTAGAGGGAGGTTTATTTCCTATCTTAAGACAAAAGCTTATTGCAAAGGGGTGTTTGTATCACCTGGTCCAAGTAAAAGACCTTGAAGCTGAGAAGCAGGTGCCGACTCTTCTGTCAGTACCAGTAGTGAATAAGTATCAAGATGTGTTTCCTGATGAACTTCCAAGATTACCTCCTATCAGAGAAATTGACTTTGGTATTGATATAGATCCAAATACTCAGCCAATATCAATTCCACCTTATAGAATGGCACCTGTATATTTGAAGGAGCTAAAGGAGCAGTTAAGAGACTTACTTGATAAAGGCTTCATTCGACCCAGTATATCACCTTAGGTTGCATCAATGTTGTTTGTCCACAAGAAATATGGTATATTGTGAATGTGTATATATTACTAGCAGTTGAATAAAGTGACAATAAAGAATAAGTATCCTCTTCCCCAAATAGATGATTTATTTGATCAGTTACAGGGAGCTATGTTCTTTTCAAAGATCGATTTGAGCTCCGATTATCACCAGCTAAGGATTCGTGAAGTATACATTCCCAAGAAAGCTTTACAGACAATATATGAGCACTTTGAGTACCTTGTCATGTCATTTGGACTGACAAATTCCCGGGCAGCCTTCATGGATATGATGAATAGGGTTTCAAACCCTTTTTTGATATATATATGATAGTATTCATAGATGATATCTTGGTATATTCACATGATAAAGTGGAGAATGCAGATCATTTAAGATCAGTACTACAGACACTCAGAGAGAATAAGTTATATATTAAGTTTTCTAAGTGCAAGTTTTGGATGAACTCAAGAGCCTTTCTTGGCCATGTGATATCTGGAGAAGGCATCTGAGTGGAATTTCAAATGATAGAGGATGTGAAGAAGTAGCCTCGACCAACCACTCACATAGAGGTATGTAGTTTCTTGGGGTTAGCCAGTTACTACATGATATTTAGGGAGGAAGTTTCCTCTATTTCTACCCTATTGACTAAATTGATGTAGAAAACAGCTAAGTTCTAGTGGTCAGATTTACCAAGTGTTGGGAACAAAATGTTTAAACAACATCTACATAGGTCTATGAAGCCTCTAACACAAGAATAAAACATCTACGCCGGGACGTAATCCCGACAATACCATAAAACAAAAACCAAGGTTTTAGAATAGGGATTTAAAATGACTTCTGGAAGACAGAGGAGAGGGCTCACCACTTGCTGATGTTGTCCCGAACGATCCTAACGTTGCACAGTACCATGAGAATGTGTCTCGAAACCTACATTATAAAATGATATAGCATCCGAGGATGGTCAGTACGATAAGTACTGGTATGCAACCAAGGAGAAGGGACATAATAGTTTATAAAGCAAGTCATAAGAAAATCGTAACATGAATCATAATAGGAAAAATATGAGGAAAAATACAAAACATTTGTCACGACCCAATTTCTCAAGTCATGATAGCACCTACAGCCCCCAGTAGGCGAACCAATTCTCGTAGCTCAGAATAGTTAGTAATGGGCTACTCCCTAAGTGAACTCGCACAATAAGTAGAAATAAGCAGAAGCAGATATAAAACCACAATGCGGAAGGGAAAACAACCTGAAAATATACATAAAGAAACTAAACCAACCCATGACCTGGTATCGATAGTACAAGAGCCTCTAATAGAATACAAAGTACTAGAGATAACAAAATAGATTATACAACTGTCTCTGAATAAACAAGAGTAGCAGTGCCAAAAGATGAGATGTGGTCAACCCCCGGTTGTCAGGAGCTCACCCTAGTCTTGAATATCCAAAAGTTGCACGAGAATCCACGTGATCAACGGTTAAAGCTCACACTAGAATCTACACCAGAAAGATGCAGAAGTGTAGTATGAGCACCAATTGCAAAGCAATGAGTACCCAGTAGGCATCATATACCGACTGAGCACATATAAGATCTAAATGCAGTAAATAACAGATAGTCAAGAAAGCAGTCACAGAAGCAACAAAAGAAATCATATGGAAACTAGCACGGATAGAAGACAAAGAGAATACAAGCACACTATGCTAGAACAGAAGATATATATAACACAGAACACAGGTGAAGGAAAGGAAAACACACCTGGGGTCCTTGCAACAATAATGTATATATAAAGAGAGGGTTTAAGAGGAAGGGCGGTATACCGATAACCTCAATAAAAAGAGAAGGACGAAAATCAAGTAAACAAACTCATGCTCAAAGTAATACAATTAATGAAATTATGCTAATAACACCACTCCAAAGATAAGAATAATCGGAAGAAACCTCACAAGTACAACCCTAGGATAAAACAAACTACACCACAAATGACCGGGGGCTACTAATCAGATCCACAAAGAGATAGAACCCGCTAACCCATCAATGATAAAGTCCATATAATCAGAACCACATGCAGATAAAATCCACTAAGCCACCAATAATCTGAAGCCTCTAACAAGTACTACACTAAGATAGCAGCAATATAATCTACCTACAGTCCCAACGGGCGCACATACACCCGAGGAACACATACAAGTGAAAACAAACCCTCCGACATCCCATACTACCAGAGCATACACTGAGCAAACAACAAACAAGGGTAGATCCAAATACAATATGCATGATGTGGTATGATATGATGGAACGGGTGTGATAGTAACCATGTATGTACCTCATCTGGCGCCTATAGGCCCAGTAGGTAGGATCCATGGAAGGACTTCCCCGTATACCTCAACTGCACCGTATACCCCTCCTCCAGCACACTCAGTATATATCTCCTGGTCCAGATCGGCAAGGTCCATGGAGGTCCGTGACCACATACTAAAATGCAAAATCTCAAAGTATAACTGCCTGGAGTGTATCCAGGTCTAAATCAGTGATCAGAATCTCATAGTACGTGCCCAGAGTATATCCAGGTCTAAATCAGTAAAAGTAATCTCAAACCCCTATAAAGGGTGCCCAGAGTGTATCCGGGTCTAAATCTATAGTAAAAAACATGTTTAGCGCTATGGCACAGCCGAGTCTAGTGTCAGTATGAAAACTAGTGATAAAATCATCATAATATCTCCATTACTCTAAGAAGATCCACAAAATCAGTTCCAAATTCCCTTTATAATCATTTATACTAAAAATGGGCCCATGGGCCATGCAACAACAACAACAACAACATACCCAGTGTATTCCCACAATATGGGGTCTGGGGGGTAGAGTGTACGCAGTCCGTACCACTACCTCAGAGGTGAGGTAGAGAGGCTGTTTCCGATAGACCCCTGGCTCAAGACAAAAACAGTCTAAAAAAGGCTAAAAAGGGCGTAACAAAGATACAGGATAGAAAACATGATAAAACTACAAGAGACGATAGGAAGTAATATGTAGTAACAAACAACAGACAGAAACAGGGCACTGCCACAAAATACTACTACGAGGAATCTAAGAAAAGAAACTATAAGCGTAGCACTACGATTACTAGCCTACCTACTAGCCTACACACACTTCTACCTACTACCCTTCTACTCTAATCCGCGTCCTCCACACCTTCCTATCTAGGGTCATGTCCTCGGTAAGCCGTAACTGTGCCATGTCCTTTTGAATCACCTCTCCCCAATTCTTTTTCGATCTACCTCGTCCTCTCCTGTAACCATCCATAGCCAACCTCTCACACTCCGCACTGGAGCATCCGTGCCTCTCCTCCTCACATGTCCGAACCATCTCAACCTCGCTTCCCACATCTTATCTTCCACCGATGCCACACCCACCTTTTCCCGGATATCCTCATTCCTAATCCTATCTCTCCTAGTAAACCCGCACATCCATCTTATATCTCTCCGGATACCCGCACATGGGCCATGCAGAGTTTAGAAAATCAGTTATAGTAGGCCCGTAGCCAAAACAGTAGTAAAACATGTAGAAAAATCCTTTGCATGAATGATATGGTCGCAAACAAACAATAGCCCAACGGCTCAAAATCAACCTATCAACCCTGCACAGGCACAATCAACTCTACAACATAGATATCCAGCCTAAGATCACAACTCGATGTTCAGAACTCACGAACATTCCAAAATAACCCACCATCTATGGTATAGAGGCGTATCTATAGGCCATATGGGGCCATAAGGGTAATATTACAATACTATATCAAGTACTACAACCAACATAAGAAATAATATGGACAGATGAGGCGGACAAGTTCTGGGTTGCCAACCTAGAATACTCAACCCTAGGATGCTAATTAATAAGTTATAGCCTATCTACACAGAGCCTAAGCTAGGAAAGACCATAACCTACCTGTCGTCCAATGACAAGCTGCTGGAACGACGTCGTCCAAGCTTGATCTGAGAAGCCCTGAATCATGAACAAACTATCAACAACATATTCTATGCATCAATACGAAGCTAATGGTACCCAAAATGCTAAAAGTTTAGCCAGATCAAAATCCAGGTCAAAAGAGAGCTCGTGGGCCCCGCAACCCTAAACTAAAAATGAAAAACACAATAATGTTTCCAACATTCGCAAGAGCTCATGCTCAAAATTTGAGCATAATTGGACCATCGGAAGGGCTCCAAAACAGTCTGCAAAAGCTAGAATTAAAGAGGGAATTCAAAGGAAAGATAACGGAAATTAACGAAGAAATCTTACCAAAAGAAGCAGAGGAATCGATCACGAACCAAGAATTATTTATCTTCAAGCTTTAGGAATGAATAAGGGTGAAAATAGAGGTTTTGGGTCTTAATTTAATAGAGGAAACGTCTTGGGGAAATTTGGAAATGAAAGGAAGAAGAAGGGAAATGGCCAGCTATAAAGTTGCCACGCCCAGGCGCAGGAGTGGCCATGCGGGTGCAGGCGCATTAGCGCTGCAGCAGCCAAATACCACAGGCATGCTGGTGCACTGGCACAGCGCAGGGGCGCTGGCATGCCGAGGGCGGGCATGCAGGCGCGGCCCAGGCGATGCCCTAGCGCCATACCAGCAACCAGTTGTAGGCAGCAACCAAGCTTAGGTAACAAACACACGATGGACTACCCAGGAACGCATCTGGGGTCCCACAAACACAAACGAGCTGAGCTATTCAACTAGAAATGGCATTCCACATTCAATGGAATTGATAAAAATCCCAATGGAGGTAGATTTAATAAAAAGTGGGCCCCACGCCCAAAACCAACCTTTAGGCCAACTTTTCCAAAATGGAACTCCATGGCCTAAAGTGAGTCTGGAAGCCTCGGGACCCGAAACAATGGTCCTTCTAGCCCAAAATCGACATTCAGGAGCTAATAGCGCTGATGAAATTTTCACTCAAGTCTGTCTTCTACTAATGTTGACCAAAGTCAACCTTACAAGCCCAACAGGCTTGAAAATACAGAACGAGAGGTAATTTCAAATCGAAAGCTCTCGGATCCCGACCAAAGGTCCAACCAGACCAAAGTCCACGCTCCGGAGATAATGGAACTATCAGAATTTGATTCCGAGCATGATTGCTAAGAATGTTGACTAAAGTCAATGATTTCCTAAGTTAAAGCTCTAAATTTTAGAAACGACCATAAAGACTAAACGATCGGCCCAGGCACCGAACTACTAGTCCCCGTAAGCCATAAAAGACTTAGGGCCGCTATAGGCAAGATCTAACACTACAAGGAAGGAGAAAATGCATGAATGAATAGAAGGGTCATTACATCATCCACTAATAAAAAGGAATTTCGTCCGTGAAAGTCTGGAAAAAGGAAACACCAGAGACTCAACAATTGTAGGTACCAAGCCCGCACCACTCTCACGGTCTCTTGGGTAGCCTCTCTGACCGTACAGCACCCAATGGAGCTACCTCAAAGGAAAACTACCAAACCTTAACTCCTTACTAGCCAAGCTAGACTCCAATATTTAACTCCAAAACTCCAAAGGTCTATCAACCGAACCAAATCCCAAGAAACTCAATTGGGAAGCACCGACACTACACTGAAACAAAGAGAACCAAGTGATTAACACATGGAACTCAAAACTTCGATACCAAAATTAGGTCCACCTAGAAAACCACTAACCAAACCTCTAACTCATGAATCCATAGACTCGCAAAACCCTTCTATCCATCCTAAATCCCTTGCACCGCAACCATGAAGCTTCACACAAGTCGAACACTCAAGACAACCTTAAAACATCAACTATCCTACTGAAGATCCATAGTTCCCGCTGTACTCAACCTCGAATGATGTCACCTTCAGACTCAAACTCTATCCAAGCCAAGCTCTAGTCTACTAGCCTCTAACATCCAAAATACCAACCCATAGCATATCCTAAAAAGTTGGAATAACCTACCCCGACTGACTATCAACCAACGAACGGATACCTTTGCTAAGATTAACCCCGATACCTAAACCCAACAGAACCAACCATCGGAGCCCAACACCATTTAGCATACCAGGGTAAGGAATTACATGGATGAACACCATGTGTTAATCGACGAACCTCCCAACTGTAGAAAGAAATCAACCTTGCTGAACCGTGCCAAGTCTGAATCGACTGAAAGTGAATAGACTAGGGCAACATGTCCAAGAAGACCCAAACAAAACCCAACCTCTGCAAGGAGTGTGGTAAGACTACCATAAAGTCTGTAGCCATCAACTAACTCCATATCCTAGGAATACCACTGATGCACCAAATCCTAAAGAAATAACATTCGGATTAAAACTCACCTTACTAGCCTCACCTCAGAAAGAAGTCGACTATGCCGCGAATACCAAATCAAACCACCTGTAGGAAAAGGAAAGGATGTCTGAAATCCAAGGTCTCCACCCTAGCTATTGAAAACTTCATAATCTTTCAACTCATCCTCTTGCTCAGAGCACCCGCTCTGCTGTACCGGTACACAAACCACCAACTCTAAAAGCAATCAGTATCTCATAACTCCTGGCCCACACTAACAAACCTAACCAATGCTAGAATCCCATGCAACAGACAACCCTCAGAGAATCAACTAATCAAACCTCAAATCTCAGAATGCAAAGGCGACTATGTCATAACCCGATTTCTCGATCATGATGGCACTTACAACCCCCTAGTAGACGAACCAATCCCTGTAGCCTAGAATGGTTAGTAATTGGCTACTATTCAATAAGCAAGCAGAAGAACAGTAAATAAGCGGAAGTAAGAGACCAAGATAAAGAAATAAGCAACAGGAATGCACAAGCGGAAGCTAAACCAAATCCAAAACCTGGTATCATAGTATAGGAGCCGGTACTAAATATACAGAGTACAAAGGATCCAAAATAATATATACATATGTCTCTTAGTAATAAGGAGTACATAATACAAAAGATGAGCTAAAAGATAAGCTTTGATCTCCAAGAGCTCACCCTCAGTCTCGAATAGTCCAAAAGTTAGCCCGCACGAGTCTCCACAGTTCAGCGGCGATGGCCTACACTAGGATCTGCACCAGAAGATGAAGAGTGTAGTATGAGCACCAATTGCTAAGCAAAGGGTACCCAGTAGGCATCATAGGCCGACTGAGCCCATATAATATATAAAGGCAATAATATAGCAGATATGAAACAAGTAGTCACAGAAGCAACGAATAGGTACATAGAAGCTAGCACAAAAGGATACAAGAAGAAAATAACATACTTGGCTAGCTACTAGAAATATATATCTCACAGACATAGGTGAAGGAAAGAAATAACGCACCTGGGATCCTCGCAATAATAGGCGGTATATTGGTAACCTCAAGTAAGAAGGGAAGGAGTAAAGGAAAATAACGTTAATCATGCTCGAAAACAAGACTAATAATCAAGTGATTCTAGTAAATAGCACCCTTAAATCAGGAATAATCAACCGCTAGCCCAAGAATAACCATCAAGTGAACCAAATGTATATAATAAAACTCCCAATTCCCAATCATCGAATGTAACCATAATAAGGATCAATAACGCGTTAGAATAACCAATAAATAACAAGTCTACCTACAGTCCCACAGATGCCCATACACCCGAGGAATACATACAAGTTAAAATAAACCCTCCGGCATCCCATACTACCAGAGCGTACCATGAGCAAACAACAAACAAGGGTGGATCTGAACACAATATGCATGATGTGGTATGATATACTGAAACCAAGTGTAATAATCGTGTCGTATGTTACCCCCTCTGGTACCTAAAAGGCCTAATAGAGGTAGGATCCATGGAAGGAATTCTCCCGAGTACCTCAACTACACCGTACACCCCTCCTCTGGCACTCGCAGCACGTAGCCCCTGGTCTGGATTAGCAAGGTCCATGGAGGTCTACTTGTAGGACACATACTAAAACTCAAGCCTCAATATAATAGTCTGGAGTGTATTCGAATCCAAACTAGTAATCGAATCTCGAAAATGCATGCACGGAGTTTATTCGGGTCTAAATTAGTAAAACGAGTTTCAAAAATCCCATCAAGGGTGCCTGGGGGTAACCGAGTCTAAAATAGTAGTAAATCAGGTACGATGCTCGACTTTACCTAGTCTAATATCATCTCGAATCACCATCAAAGCATGTCTAGCACCACGGCTCAATTGCGACTAGTATAAGTATGGAAAACTGTGATAAAATCATCTTTTAATCTCTCTTACACCAAGAAGATCCATAAAAAATATTCCAAACCTTTTACAACCATTTTTACCGAAAATGGGCCCTCAGGGCCATGCAAGGTTTAGAAAACCATTTATAGTAGGCTCAAGGTCAAAACTATAGTGAAATCGTGTAGAAATATCCTTATATGCATGATGATGGCATGCTCAATCACAACCTATAGCCCAATGGCTTACAATCAATCTATCGGCCCTGCATAGTCTCCAATCATTCTACAACAATGATAACTAGCTCTAAAATAGAAGTAACGATGTCCGGGATTCACGGACATTCCCAAATAACTCACAATCTATGATCCAGAATCAAATACAAGGCCACACAGGACCACAAAGGTGATATAAACAACTACAAAAAATTCTACAACCAAACGAGTGAAATAATACGGATATGAAAGAACGGACAAGGTCTGGGGTACCAAGCTAATAAACCCAACCAAAGGATGCTAATTAGTACCCTTATAGCCTATATATGCAAAGTCTAGAAGAGTTAAATCGTAAGCTACATGTCGTCCGACGACAAGCTGCTAGAACAATGATGTCCAAGCTCGAACCGCTTCGAGAAGTCCCAAAACACAATCACATTATCATAAACATAAGATACACATTAAAACAAGACTAACGATACCCATATTGCTATAATTATAGCAGTGTCAAAATTCAGGCCACCAGCGGGCCCGTGGGCCCCACAACCCAATGCCAGAAATGAAAAAGCGCATGATGATCACAACGATCCCATGAGTGCATGCTCAGAAAATTAGAGGAATTTTACCAGAAAATGGGGCTAAAACAGCCCACCCAACAAGAGAAATTAAAGAGCGAATTCAACGGGATTTAAACAGAAATTAGAAAAGAAACTTACCGAATTAAAGTTAGGAAAATGATTGAGAAACAATAATAATCTTCCCCCAAGAATTTGGATGAGCAGAGGAGAATAATTTAGCCAAGGAAGCTGGTTTTAATGGAGGAACGAAGTTGGGAGTTAAATGATTTGAAAGGAAGAAGAAGGTCAACTTAAAGACTGCCAGCGCTGCCTCTGCGCACGTGGTAGGGCGCTGCCTATGCGGCCCATGCGTACGCGGCCGGGCACAGGCGCACGCCAGGCCAGGCGCTGCCCAGCGCGCACGCGGGCCGGCAAATATGTGCGCGGCCATGTGTACGCGGACCAAGCGACGCACAGGCGAAGGCCAAGCAGAGGGGGCGGCTGGCACACTGTTGTGCGCACGCGGCCATGCCCATGCGTGAACGATTGCCTGCTAGTGCCATGATAGCAACCAGCTGCCAACAGCTATACCAACATAAAATTTTACTCTGACGGACCCTGGAGAACACATCCGGGGTCCCGAGAACACAAACGAGCAGAGCTATTCGACTAAAAATGGCCTTCCGGACTAAACAAAATCGATAAAACTCCTAACAGAGGTCAATTTAATGAAAAGTGGCCCCCACGCCCAAAAACCAACTTTAGGCCAACTTTTCCAAAATGGAATACCAAGGCCTAAATGTTTTATCACAGTTTTCACTTTCGTTTATTTTGAAAAGAAAAAGCAATTTCGTTTTTGAAACGGTTTATGACTTGTATTAAATTCGAAAACTTATAAAATTTCCAATTTAATTTAAAACAAAGTCGCCACTTAATTTATTAGGAAAAAACAAGAAAACCTTTGCAAATATCCGAAAAATTTAAAACAGATAAAAATCTTTAAATTTTAGAAATTCAGGTAAGAAGTTCGTATTAACACTTTTAGAAGATTTTTAAGGCACTAAAAGTGTATGCTAACACCAGTTATCCGACTATTTTTCTAACTTATTTTGTTGACTAACTTTATAAAAACATGGAATATTTAATAAAGAGTTATTTTTTAAGACAAGTTATTTATAGGGAAAGATTGGCAAATTTTGAGAGGATTTTGCAAGTAAAACTTAATAGCAATTTGTAAGAATTTAGACAAAAGTTTCAAAACTCTATTGATTGATTTAAACAAATGAAGTAAACTCGCAAATAAAACTCATGGTGCTCCAATGGGAAGAACTAAGTTAATTAAAGAGTTAGTGCTTTTACAAGATCCTAATTATACAAATAATAACAAAAGAGAAGGAAGAAGTCGGGTTTAGTCACTTAGGCCCAAACCCCTACAAATTGTCCATTTGGACTACCGAAATTGGGTTAAGCCCATTTTAAAGTTGCTCCGTCTTCAACCTGTATTTTTGCTTCCCTTTCATTTGTGTGTAGCACTTAGGCCATACATTTATTTCTTTCTTCTTGACTTTGAATTTTAACCCCTTTCGGGGCCTTGAGGTCGACTCGAAACTGTTGGGCCTCCTTGGCCCATCGCAAATGCAAGAGGAAGAGGATAAAATCCAGTGGACTCGTACACGGTATTACATGCAAATAAAAGGAAGAAGGGATTAGCAAATGACTTTAAGCACACTTTATAATCAAGAGTCAATTAAAAGAGACCCATATGGGTTTAAGCAATTTAGGCAAGTTTTCAACATACTCAATATCTTATTATCATCATTTTTATTATAAGTGAGACCCATGTTCTTGATTTATAATACCTCTGATTTTCAAGCCAGAAGGTTATCATTCAACCAAGTGAGGATGATTCAAATTCATATAATGACATTTTCTGCATACTCATAAGACTCCTATCGTACCCGCAAAGGGATAAGAAACTTATAAATCAAGAACATGTCTCTTCAACTTTGTGCAATTTCAACTAGGCAGAGAGATAATAACACACATCACTTGCAGGCCCCTACTTTAATTAAGCTAAGCTACTAGACATGACAAATTATGCTAACACTTTTTAACCATACAACTGAAACAGGCAAAGATTTCACAAGGGTTCAACTGCAATTCTCTTTAAGCAAATGAGAAAGAGAAGACATAATCGACCAATTATCCACATATTTGAGAGAAAAATCAAGAAAAACAAGTTTTCAACTTTTGGGGAATGGAAAAAAAAAAATAATAAAGACAATGGGTTGTAAAGAGCATTATTTCATCTTAAGTGAAAAGGCTCTATCAAGTAGCATGTTGCTTATTCTTGTGGCAAGTAGAGGCTTTAAGAAAATGACGAAGGGCTTCCGACATAGTCGAGCATCAGACAAATATAACGAGAATACAGGGAGGTCAATTTTATTAGAGCAAAGTAGTCATGGGTTGTAAAGAGCATTATTTCATCTTAAGTGAAAAGGCTCTATCAAGTAGCATGTTGCTTATTCTTGTGGCAAGTAGAGACTTTAAGAAAATGACGAAGGGCTTCCGACATAGTCGAGCATCAGACAAATATAACGAGAATACAGGGAGGTCAATTTTATTAGAGCAAAGTACTACCTTTAAGCTAAGTTTAAGAAGAAAAATGCACTAATCATGCCTTGGAAAGCTTTAAACAAAACAGTGGGGAAAACAAAGAAATGAAGAGAATTTTGCTCAAAAGGAACACTACTGGACAGTTTCAAAATAGTGGTGACATGAGTAATGTTGATCCTTAACCAAGATGTCAAAAACTCACTTTTGGTCTCACAACAAGGCTGTAGACGACTTGCTAAAGAGTAGAATTCAGGAGCAAAACACAAAGGACCTAACTTCGGCAAACAGTGACGAGTTTCAACCACACAACCATGTAGTTTAGGGGTTTAATGGAGGAGATTAGAGGTGAAAGAAAAGCTGTTATGAAACTCCATTCTTTATCTCTTAATCTTGATTTTTTCAAGTAAAAGAAGAAAGAAACTAAAGAATTAACTTTCGAAGTAGCTTCGTCCCTTCCTTTGAAGATTTCTCTTGATAATCAAGAAAGCACATCAGGGAATCCTTAGCTTAAGCAAACATGTTCGAATGACTTTGAAACACCAAACCTCAGATTTAACTAATCATTCCAACTATTTCATTATGCAAGCACACATTTAAATTTATCATGATATGATAAAGAAGAAAAAAAAAACAGTGAGCAAACAGGGGTTTAACAGATTTCATGTCCAGCCCCTTCGATCAAGAAGAAGGGGTAGAAGTAACTCTTTTTTGCCATGAACATGTTAAAATGGAAACTAGGCGAATCCTTAGCGACTTGAGTGACATCCTTTTGTCCAGATTTTAGGGGGAGACAAAGGTCTCACCTCCTTGGACTGATTTAACACAAATCGTTGTTGAGACACTACCCATTCCATTATCCAAATGATAAGTGAAAACGAGACATAATGAGGACTCATTTCACCTACCTCCCTCTCATATCATGGAGGTGACGAAGACAGAACATTCAAAATAGAATTGAAACCCTTTCAAAGCCTTGTATTGACACAAGAGATCAATAAATTTGCTCTAAACAGGGTGGGTTTAACACCTCTGCTGATAAAGGAAAGACCAAATTTTACTCTCATCTCGATAATCCTTACTTGACATCATAAGCCAAGAGGATTTTTTCAAGAAAGTTCCTCACACATAAACACACATGGCAGAAGCAACGAAATAATAGAGAGCAAGAAATTTCCAAGATCATTTATATATTGAGGATAAAGATCAGCAATATTCTAACTCCATGAAATCAAAACATACTCTTCAAACAAAAACCAGCCCAAACCAGCAACATTCTACTTATTCGAACAGAAAGGATAAAAGAAGAAGAGAGAATTAAACGAGACATCACCTGTTTCTGGGCAGCGACTGGGATTAAGAAGCTTCGACGGGAAACGTTTACCACCACCGAAGTCCTACTGGTTTTTCCGGAAACTTAGCTTTTGAATGAATATCTCTCTGAAAACTGACTTGGTTACGTAGGATTAGAGAAATGCTTCTCCAAAATCCTCATTTTTCCCCCTAAAGCCAGCTATCCTAACACAATGAAAGGGGAGGGTTTATATAGGAGATTTTCGGGTGAAATTGGGGGGGGGGGGGGAGGAACAGTGGCCATTTCAGGAATTTTCTTGAGGAATTTCAAAATTCCTCTTTGGGTAATGTTGAGCAACAACGAAATTGTACCGAGTTGTACAAATTTCTCCTGATTTTGCAGAGATGAGGCCACCTAGCAACCTCTGGAAGGTTCACGACTTGCCAGCATGCACTTTGACGGGAAAAAGGATGGAATTTGGGAATTTTAATGGAGGTGGGTGTTGTTGAAGCTGCTGTTTCGTCATTTTCTGGAGCTACGTTAGGGTTTCGTCTGGGTTGTTGGAGAGAGGAGGATGATGAAGATGAAGTAGCAAAGGGGTGGTGAGCTAGTCGATGTACTACGCTCGTCGACTGGTACACCGCGTTCTTTCTGGAGAATATAGGGAGAGAGAGAGGAGCGTGAAGCATACGGATGGGGATTTTGAGGGAAATATAATTGTGGGTATATGCATAGGTGTGTGTGTAAGTAGAATATAAAAGGGAGATGGGCTCGGGTTGGGTATGAGGATGTCGGCCGGACAGGTCAAGGGGAATAAGGGTGTGGGCTAGGCGGATAGTGTGTTGGGCTTAGGTGGGTTTGGACGAGTGGAGGCCCAACTTTGGTTGATAACAAGGAGTTATAAGGGTGGTTTAAAATCTGCAAATGTGGCCATTTGAGTTTAGGAATTAGCCAAATTGAGAATAAATTAGGAAAATTCAGCTATGATTTAAATGATTTTAGGGATTTAGGCTAGAATAGGAATAAAGACGAACTTATTATAATTAGACTCGAGCCTTAATGAATGTAAACGATTCAAATATAGTTATTGTATTTAACATATAATTACCTCTCTAATAATTATGAAATTAATTTATTCAATTAATCTCTCATTTTGAATTTATTTGGAGGAAAATCAAGTGTTTAATTTTCAAAAGAATTTTCTTATGAAATTAAACTCTAAAATAGTTCTTTAAGTAAATTTATATAAATTTCACGTAATTAAACATGAAAGATACAAATTATTACTCAGAACTATTATAAAGCTTATTTGGAAAATATTTTATCCCTTTTTACAAAATAATTATTTCAAAAATTATTTAAAATTCAAAAAGGCTCAAGATTAATTCGTAATGTGGCGGGCAAAAATTGGGTGTCAACACTAAAATGAGTCTAGAAGCCTCAGGACCGAACCAAAGGTCCTCTAGCCCAAAGTCGATATTTTGGAGCTAACAACGCTGTCAGAATTTCCATCCGAGGTCGTCTTTCCCGAATATTGACCAAAGTCAAACTTTCAATTTCAACTAGCTAGGAAACACAAAATCAAACTGAAAGCTCTCAGACCCCGACCAAGTGTCCATCTAGACTAAAATCCTCGCTTCGGGGCTAATAAAACTGTCAGAATTTAATTTTGAGCGTATTTACCATAAATGTTGACCGAAGTCAATGATATCTTATGTTAAGGCTCTAAAACAAGGAAACAACCATAACGATCAAACGAACAGCCAGGGCATCGAACCAGCGATTCCAACAAGCCATAAATAACTTGGGGCTACTACAGGCAAGCTCTAACATTACAAAGAAAGCATAAGAGCGAGAATAACCGGAAGGGTCATTACACTATCCACTACTAAAAAGGACTTTCATCCTCGAAAGTCAAGATCAAGGGAGTACCTGAAGGTTCAAACAGCTGCAGATATTGAGCATGTATCTCTCTCTCAATCTCCCAGGTAGCCTCCTCAATTGGATGATGCCTCAACTGAACCTTAACAACCGGAATCTCCCTAGATCTCAACCTCCTAACATCTATGGCCAGAATAGCTATCGGCTCCTCAACAAATGCCAAACTCTCATCCAACTGTACTGAATCCCACTACAACACATGTGACTCATCTGGAACATACTGCCTCAACATCGAAACATGGAACACGGGATGCCGATGCATAGTTGTAAACATCGGAGGCAAAGGTAATATGTAGGCAACACCACCAACCCTCTGAAGAATCTCAAATGACCCAATGTACCTGGGGCTAAGCTTGCCCTTCATGGGAGATACACGGAGGAACACCAAGTCACCAACACTGAACTCTAAGGCACGAAGTCTACTATCAGCGTAGCTGTTCTACCTACTCCGAGCTGCTCGAAGTCTGTCCTGAATCACTCGGACTCTATCTAAGGAATCACGAAGCAAGTTGGTACACTGTGGCCTAAACTCTAAACCATCAAACCAACCCATCGGTGATCTGCAATGCCTACTATACAATGCCTCAAAAGGTGTCAGCCAATGCTCGAATGAAAACTATTATAATAAGCAAACTTAGCCAAAGGCATAAACTGATCCCAAGAACCTCCAAAGTCAAGAACACAGGCCCAAAGCAAGTCCTTCGGGACCTGAATAGTCCTCTCGGACTGGCCATCTATTTGAGGGTGGAATGCAGTACTAAGCTAAACCTCTGTACCCCAAGTCTCACTGAATAGCCCTCCAAAATTGAGATATGAACTGAGTACCGCGGTTTGAAATGATAGAAGCTGGGACCCCATGCAGTCGAACAATCTCACGAAGGTAAATCTGAGCTAACCTCTCTGCACTGTAAGTAGGCTGAACTGGCAAGAAGTGCACTGACTTAGTTAGGCGGTCAACAACACCCAAATAGAATCAAACCCTTGAGAAGTATGAGGCAACCCAACTGTGAAATCTATAGTAATCCCCTCCTACTTCCACTCAAGAATGGGAAGTCGCTGCATCAAACCACCAGGTCTCATGTGCTCAAACTTCACATACTGACAGTTCAAGCACTAAGATACAAACTCCACTATGTCCCGCTTCATACCACTCCACTAGTAAAACTATCTCAAATCTCTGTACATCTTGGCTGTGTCAGGATGGATGGAATATCTGGAACAATGTGCCTCACGGAGAATCAACTGAATCAAATCACCCACTCTTGGAACACAATTGTCAAACCTCAGAATACTATCTGAATCTAGAGTAGCCCGGTTGGCCTAACCCAGAACAACCTGATCATGAAGGTCACACAATTGCTGATCCTCAAACTGATGACTCTGAATCTGATCAACCAAGGTAGAACGAACCTTAATATTGGCAAGAACTCTACTAGGATTCGAAAAGTCAAGCCTAACCAAACGGTGAGCCAAGAACTGAATATCAAAGGCCAACGGCCGCTCTAAAATTGAAAATGAAGTTAGGCTGCCCATACTTACTGTCTTCTGACTCAAGGCATCCGCTACCATGTTTGCCTTGCTCGGATGATACAGAATGGTAAAATCATAGTCCTTCAGTAACTCAATCCATCTCCATTGTCTCGAGTTCAACTCTCGCTGACTTATGATGTACTGAAGACTATGATGATTGGTGATTATCTCACAGTGAACCCCATATAAGTAGTGCCTCTATATCTTGAGCATGAAGACTATCGCTGCCAACTCTAAGTCATGAGTGGGGTAGTTGCGCTCGTAACCCCTCAGCTGCCTTGATGCATATGTTATCACACGACCTTGCTGCATCAACACACAACCAATACTAACCCCAAAAGCATCACAGTATACCGAGAAACTCTGACCCTCAACTGGAAAAGTCAACACTAGAGTTGAAGTCAGTAAGGCCTTAAGCCTCTGAAAGCTATCCTCGCACTAATCCGACCACTGAAATGGGACATCCTTCCTAGTCTGCATAGTCAAAGGTGCTGCTATGGAAGAAAACTCCTCGATAAACCTCCTGTAGTACCCTTCTAACTTAACAAAGTTGTGAACCTTGGTAGGAGTAATAGGTCTCAACCAATCACGAACCGCTAAAATCTTACCCGGGTACACTCTAATCCCATCCTTAGACACCACGTGTCCTAGGAATGTAACTGATTCAAGAAAAAACTTGCACTTTGAGAACTTGGCATAAAGCCGATGATCTCTCAAAGTCTGAAGTACAATCCTCAAGTGTTTCTCATGCTCATCTCTACTTCGCGAGTATATCAAGATGTCATCTATGAATACTATCATGAACATATCCAGATACGGCTAAGCACCTTGTGTATCAAGTCCATTAAAGCTGTAGGGGCATTTGTCAATCCAAAAGACATCACTAGGAACTCAAATAGCCGTAACGCATCCTGAATGCTTTCTTAGGGATGTCCTCTACCCTAATCCTTAACTGGTGGTAGCCTGACCTCAAATATATCTTCAAAAATACGGCTGAACCCTGAAGCTTATCAAACAAGTCATCTATGCACGGCATCGGATACCTATTCTTCTTAGTCACCTTATTCAATTGTCGATAATTAATACACATCCTCATCGACCTATCTTTCTTCTTCACAAACAGAACTGGAGCACCCCAAGGTGATACACTCGACCTAATGAAACCCTTAGCTAACAAGTCATGGAGCTGCTCCTTAAGCTCCCTCAACTCACTGGAGCCATACGGTAAATAGAAATAGAAATGGGCCTGGTGCCCAACTGTAACTCAATAACAAAGTCCATATCTCTCTCAGGTGGAAGGCCTAGTAGCTCAGTAGGAAAAACATCTAGGAAATCTTTAACCACAGGAACTGACTCAGGAGATGAAGTGTCAGCACTAGCATCTCAAACATATGCTAGATAAGCTAAATACCCACGAGAAATCAACTTCCTAGCACCAAGGCAAGAAATAATCCCAGATGGTGCGCAGCTAACAGAACCCTGCCACACAACTGGGGATATGCCAGACACGACTATGGTAACGGTCTTGGCATAACAATCCAAAATCACACAATGAGGAGATAACCAGTCCATGCCCAAAATCACATCAAAATCTAACATATCAAGAATCATCAAATCTCCCCAAGTCTCCAAATCACCAACAGAAATCATACAGGATCTCACAATCCAATCCACTATTAAAGAATCTCCTATTGGGGTCGAAACAGATACATGCACAGATAATGGCTCACTAGCCAACCCCAAACAAGGCAAATAGTAGGCAAAAACATACGATCAAGTAGATCCAGGATCAAATAAAGCCAAAGCTGACTGACGACATACAGAAATCATAACTGTGATCACAGCATCTGAGGCATCTACCTTCGGTCTCCCAAGGACTGCATAGAACTGACATGACCAACACCTGACTGACCGCCATCCCTACCACCTATCCTACCACACGGGGCACCACCTCGACCCTGAACACCACTTTCTCTAATTGGTGGCTAAACTGTACCCCGTTGGAGGCAATCTCTAGCATAATGACCATTGACCCCATACTCATAGCAAGCCCCTGACAGCCTACTCTGTCGAGATGAACCATTTGAACCTGTGTGGCCACCATGGCTTGATGCCCCATAAGTTGTATCCCTCGAAGACTGATTACTATATCCCTGCTAACTACTCTGACCCTGCTCAAACTAAGACCCACCAGAAGACTGAAGTGATGCCTCAATCAGTCGACTAGACTTACCCTAGTGTTGTTTTGGCTGATAACCTCGGCCCCACTGTCCTGAACCTCTACTACTATGACGAGGACCACTGTAGCTGCCCTAGTGTCATGGCCTCTTATCTCTGTCCCCGGGATCATGATGATGCAAATCCTTTATAGTGTGAACGTGATCCACTATAGCCTGGAAGGATCATCCGCTAGCAACTAATACCTCAGTTGTATGTCTGAACTCTAGTCTCAACCCCCAAACAAATCTACGGATCCTGTCAGGCTCAGTAGGGATAATCATGGCCCCAAATAGAGCAAGCTGGTGGAAGCGAGTCTCATACTCAGATACGGTCATAGAACCTTGCATAAGTCTAGTGAACTTCTCCCTATGATGCTCTCTATCGCTCTGAGGTAAGAACTTGTCCTTAAAGGCCTCATAGAACTTTGACCAAGGTAATGGAGGAGATGAAGATGGTCTGCAAGCAACATAGGCCCGCCACTATAACTTAGCTGGGCCCTCTAACTAATAAGTAGTGTAACCGACTCTGTGAGTCTCCAACAACTCTAAATTATGTAGCATCTCCTCACAAGTAGTAATAAAATCATGCAAATCCTGACCTGGTGCACCAAAAAATCTAGGTGGTGCCAATCTCAAATATCTGCCCAAAGCCTTGTGCTCCATCTCTGTTATAACTGGGCGAGGAGCAAGAGGCTGTACAACAGCTGGAACTAGAATAACCTCAGCACGTGGAGCCGCAGTAGCAGGATGCGCTCCTAAACTTTGTACACCTAGGGTTGTCCCCTGAGCGGATATCTGTGGTACCTCAGAAGGTTGATCCCTGATCATACACAATAACTATAGAAGTGAACCTCGAGTACCTGCAGAATGAACTAGGGTTGATACCGATGTTGGTGCTGAAGCTGGTACTGGAGCTGGTGGTACCTAGGCTATCCCCTGGTCCATATGATGCTGCTCGGGAACAAACTCTGGCTCAAACTCATACTCGGGCTCAATCTCGACCCTAGTATCTCTAACAGGTGTCGCTGCTTAGGTATGACCTCTACCTCTACCCTTGCGACCACCCTGACCCCTAGCTGGACTCGGGGGTGCTGGAGTCGAGGGTGCTAGAGTTGAAGTCTAGCACCCACATGATGTCGACGATTTCGTATGAACCATCTGTGGGAGAATGAACTAGAATAAGTGAGATTTTGGAAAACAATCAAGGATAAGACACACGATACAGAAGGAAGAAGAGAGTCATATTTCCTAAGATGCCACTGTAACCTCCTAAAGATTAAGTATGGACATCTCCATCCCGATCTGTAGGACTCTACTAGACATTGGCTCCTATACCGATGACACCAGTAAACCTAGGCTCTGATAGCAAGCTATCATGACCTAATTTCTCGATCATGATGGCACCTACAACCCCCAGTAGATGAACCAATCCCCGTAGCCTAGAATGGTTAGTAACGGGCTACTATCCAATAAGAAAGTGGAAGAATAGTAAATAAGCGAAAGCAAAGGAACAAGATAAAGAAATAAGCAACAGGGATACACAAGCGAAAGCTAAACCAAACCCAAAACTTGATATCATAGTGTAAGAGTCGGTACTAAATATTCAGAGTACAAAGGATCCAAAAGAATATATACATATGTCTCTGAGTAATAAGGAGTACCTACAAAAGATAAACTAAAAGCTAAGTTCCGGTCACTAAGAGCTCACCCTTAGTCTCGGATAGTCCAAAAGTTATCCCGCACGAGTCTCCACAGTTCAACGGTGATAGCCCACACTAGGATCTGCACCAGAAGATGCAAAGTATTGTATGAGCATTAATTGCTAAGCAATGGGTACCCAATAGGCATTATAGGTCGACTGAGCGCATATAAGATATAAAGGCAATAATATAGCAGATATGAAACAAGTAGTCACAGAAGCAACGAATAGGTACATGGAAGCTAGCACAGAAGGATACAAGAAGAAAACAACATACTTGGCTAGCTACTAGAAATATATATCTCACAGACACAGATGAAGGAAAGAAATAACGCACCTGGAATCCTTGCAATAATAGGCAATATACCGGTAACCTCAAGTAAGAAGGGAAGGAGGAAAGGAAAATAACATTAATTATGCTCGAAAACAAGACTAATAATCAAGACATGCTAGTAAATACCACTCTTAAATCAGGAATAATCAACCGCTAGCCCAAGAATAACCATCAAGTGAACCAAATATATATAATACAACTCTCAATTCCTAGTCATCGAATGTAACCATAATAAGGATCAATAATCCGCTAGATTAACTAATGCATAACAAGTCTACTTACAGTCCCACAGGTGCCCATACACCCAAGGAATACATACATGTGAAAATAAACCCTCCGGCATCCAATACTATCAGGGCGTATACTGAGCAAATAATAAACAAGGATGGATCCAAGCAAAATATGCATAATGTGGTATGATATGCTAAAACCAAGTGTGATAATAGTGTCGTATGTTACCCCCTCCAGTACCTAAAAGGCCCAATAGAGGCAGGATCCATAGAAGGGATTCTCCCGAGTACCTCAACTCCACCGTACACCCCTCTTCCGTCACTCATAATACGTAGCCCATGGCCCAGATCGGCAAGGTCCATAGAGGTATACTCGTAGACCACATACTAAAACTCAAGCCTGAATATAACATTTTAAAGTGTATCCGTATCCAAACTAGTAACTGAATCTTGAAAATGCATGCCTGAAGTTTATCTGAGTCTAAATTAGTGAAACAAGTCTCAAAAACCCCATCAAGGGTGCTCGGAGGTAACTGTGTCTAAAACAGTAGTAAATCAGGTCTGATGCTCGGCTTTACTGACTTTTAATATCATCATGAATCACTATCAAAGCATGTCTAGCACCACAGCTCAACACAGGTCTAAAATAAGTGCAAAAAACTATGACAAAATCATCTTGCAATCTCTCTTACCCCAAGAAGATCCATAAAAATCAGTTCCAAACCTTTTATAACTATTTTTACCAAAAACGGGCCCTCGAGGCCATGCAAGGTTTAGAAAACCATTTATAGTAGGCCCGAAGCCAAACCCGTAGTAAAATTGTGTAGAAATCTCTTTAAATGCATGATGATGGCATGCTCAATCACAATCAGTAGCCCAATGGCTCACAATCAATCTATCGGCCCTACACATGCTCCAATCATTCTACATCAATGATAACCAGCTCTAAAATAGCAGAAACAATGTCTGGGACTCACAAACATTCCCAAATAACCTACCATCTATGGTCCAGAGTCGAATACAAGGCCACATAGGACCACAAGGGTGATATAAACAACTACAACAAATTCTACAACCAAACGAGTGAAATAATACGAATATAAAAGAACGAACAAGGTCTGGGGTACCAAGATAATAAACCCAACCCAAGAATGCTAATTATTACCCTTATAGCCTATATATGCAAAGTCTAGAAGAGTTAAACCATAAACTACCTGTCGTTCAACGATAAGGTGCTAGAACGATGATGTCCAAGCCCGAACTGCTCTAAAAAGTCTCAAAATGCAATCACACTATCATAAATATAAGTTACGCATTAACACAAGACTAACAATACCCATATTGCTATAATTATAGCCAAGTTGAAATTTGGACCACCGGCGGGATCGTGGGCCCCACAACCTAAAGCCAAAAATGAAAAATTGCATGATGATCACAACGATCCCATGAGTGTATGCTCAGAAAATTAGAGGAATTTGACCTTATAATGGGGCTAAAATAGCCAACCCGACAAGAGAAATTAAAGAGAGAATTCAAGGCAATTTCATCGGAAATTAGCAAGGAAACTTACCTAATTAAGGCTGGGAAAATGATTGCAAAACAATAATAATCTTCCCCCAAGAATTTGGATGAGCAGAGGTGAAGAATATAGCCAAGGGAGCTGGTTTTAATGGAGGAACAAAGTTGGGAGTTAAATGATTTTAAAGGAAGAAGAAGGCCAACTTAAAGCCTGCCAGCGCTGCTTGTGCGCATGCGGTAGGGCACTGCCTACATGGCCCATGCGTACGCGACCACACATAGGTGCACACGTAGGATAGGCACTGGCCAGGCTAGGAACTACCAAACGTGTATGCGGGTTGGCCACTGTACGCACGACTATGTGCACGTGTCCCAGGCGATGCGCAAGTGAAGGCCAAGCAGAGGGTGTGGCTGACACACTATTGTGCACACGTGGCCATGCCCATGCGTGGGTGATGGCCTGTTGGTGCCATGATAGCAACCACGTAACACCCCAGGGTCTCAACCAGCTACTGGACTATACTCAGCAGAAAAAGTTCAGAAAAATTCAAGTTCCCAGGAAACACAGCCAAGGTCACGGACCGTGGTTCAAGACCACAGACCGTCCTGTCAGCCAAGGTTTCCCTTTTTCAGAGGACCCTGAGTGTAGGGTCCCAGAACCATAAGTCAAACCATTGACCATCATTAAAACCACACTCCGTCCTGTGAAATCGTGGTCCCCTTTTTCAGAGGACCCTCAGTTTAGGACCCAGAAACCATGAGTCAGACCACGGACAGTAGATCAGAACCACGGTCTGTCTTGTGACTCATGGAATTATGACATCATAGAACCCTCCCAGAACTCAAAGACAGAACCATGACTCAGTCGATGGTCCATCGTCAAGGACTATGGTCCATCGACCAAGTCATGGTACCTGAATCGCAAATTTCAGCAGCTATCTTTTAAAATTTCTAGGGGTATTTCAGACTTTTCCTATTCCTTTTAAGACCTAAGCTATGTAGTTTTGCTTATTATAAGCCTAATTAATTAGTCAAAAACTACCTAAATTACCCATTCTCCTAAAATCATCAGACACTTGGAAAGAAAAGGAGAAAAGAGGCGACAATTTCTCTCAAGAACAAGCAGAAGGTCTTCTTCAAGCTCAGCACAAAAATCTAAGGATTTTTCCATAGATTCTCCTCCTGGTATGTGGGATTTCATCAATGGGTTCCTTCCACCCATTGAGTACCTAGATTAAGTTCAGTTTTTCAGTTCTCCATGAGTTATTCAGACCTAGGGTTCCTAAACCTTTGGGAATCATTGCAAATTCAGATTCTATCGCTTGTGTGATAACTATTACATGTTTCTTGGAGAATTAGCATAGTCATATGTACTGAGTTCAGTAACCCTAGCTTGTGTTAATTTCAGTACTCATAATTTATACTTTCTAGTCAAATAATTCAGACAATTATGCTTCAGTATTAGAATACCATCAGTTTCAGTAAATGTATGTTGCATTCTCAGATGATTATCAGTATATTTGAGCTATTCAATATTTTAGCTTGAATTTTATTGCTTTATATTCAGTTGGGAGTAGTCTTAGAATCGAGCAGATGAAGGGATGAAGGCTTAGCTGTCAGATTAGGCTGAGACCTTTAGTAGTAGTCCCTAAGTCTCAGAACTACGGCGCCATCATAGGTTTCAAAGGGGTCAGCTATCAGATTAGGCTGGACATCCTTGTCCTTTGTGGACATTAGTTTAGTGGATCCACATCAAATTTGTTTGTACCCTTGGCAAGCTATAAACACCCTTCCCTCCAGGTTTACAGGTTGGCCCCATAGTTAGCTCAACTTAGGGTATGTCAGTTAATAGTAGCTCCCACAGCCAGACTCTTATTGCATTGACCTTGTATTCATTTGTTCGATTCACCATTCTATTTACTCATGTTAGTTACTTGGTCACTGTATTTAGCTTATCTTTCAGTTCATGTTTCAGTATGTATTTCCATGTTCAGTCTTTATGTTGTTCATCTTATCATATATCTCGCATGCTCAGTATATTCGAAGTACTGATGCATACTTTTGTGCTACATCATTGTATGATGTAGGTTCAGACGTTCAGCATCCAGACTGCATTTAGCTCGATTTCCAGTCCTTACTCAACAGCTTTAGTGATGAGTCCTCATAGTTTGAGGACAATAGATATGCTTTTATCTTTAAGTTTTATCTTTCAGTTTTAAATTATTAGAGTTAGCTGGGGGTTTTGCCAGCAACTCATATCAGTTAGAGGCTTTCAGACATAGAACTAGATTCAGCTACTGAGTTGTTAGTGTTGTTTTTCAGACTCATTATACTCTTACTTATATTTTATATTCAGACATGTTTGGGCTTCTTTCCCATCTCAGATATTTAAAATGCTTTTACTTTTCCACACAATTCATGTTTATCAGGTTTTGTCTAGGTATGCCAGACCATGGGTTAGCTTGAGGTCACTTGTGACACTGAGCATCATGTTGCATCCAGGGAGAAACCTCAAGGCGTGACAAACTTTGTATTAGAGTATCGGGTTTAAGTGTCCTAAGATATCTGAAAGCTGCGTCAATTAGAGTTTTCTTCATGGGTGTGAATGCGCCACATTTATAGGAGAGAAGTTGTGAGATGTCATTAGGAACAAATTCCCTTCTTTCCAGCTCGTGCTATAGAGTATGAACTCTATTTAATCTCCTTCAAACTCATGCCCTACACATTTCAGAAAATGCCTCCCTGAAGGGCCAACGCAAGGAACCAGCAGGCACCAGCATCTCCAGTAGACCCTCTGAATAAGCAAGTTACCCATGTCAAATTCAGAGATGTATTCTAGGTTCTTGCTAAGGTCATGACCACTCAGATCAACCAGCAGGAAGTGGCACCAGCCCCACTTCAGGCCAACTCTATTGCAACTAGAATTCGAGATTTCACTCGGATGAACCCTCCAAAATTTCATGGGTCCAAGTCAGATGAGGATCCACAGGAATTGCTTTATGATATTCATAAGGTGACATATATTATGGGTGTCACTCCCGTTGAGAGTGCATATTTAGCCGCCTACCAGTTGAAAGGAGTGGCTTACACTTGATATCAGCAGTGGAAGGAGTCTCTTTGTGTTAATGCAGGTCCAGTGGATTGGAACCACTTCAAGACTGCATTTCTGGACATGTTTTTCCCACTTGAGCTCAGGGAATCCAAGGTCCAAGAGTTCATCAACTTGAAGCAGAATGATATAAGTGTGAAGGAGTACACACTCAAGTTCACTCAGTTGTCTAAGTATGCTCTGGCAATGGTAGCTAAATCCAGGGCCCATATGAGTAAGTTCATATTTGGTGTGTCCGATGATGTGGTCAAGGAGTGCAAGACTGCTATGCTGGTAAAGGAGATGGATATCTCCAGGTTGGTTACTTATGCTCAGCAGATCAAGGAGGAGAAGATCAACAAGAGGGGAGCAGACAGTAAGAGATCTAGAACGGACGACTTCAACTACTCTCAACAGAGGTCAGATGGTGGCAACCTCTCTCAATTCCACCAGAAATCTTTAGCTCTAGCCCCATCTTCTGCTAGTGCCCCAGTGCCTAAGTTCAGATAGGAATGACGGGATAGGGCACCAGACTCTAAGTCCCAAGGTATAGTTACTAGCAGGCACACTCATCTAGTTTGCAAAAAATATGGTAGGAACCACCTAGGTAATGTATGGCTGGCAGTGGAAATTGTTTTTGGTGTGGCAAGCCTGAACACAAGATGAGAGATTTTGCCGTAGCTTCTCAGAAGGGAAAATATACTCGCCCACTGAATCAGGCTAGTTCGATAGCAGCTTCAATAGGTCACCCTACTCAGCATGGTGCCTCATCTAGTATAAGTAGTGGTCAGTGCTAGAACATGCTCTATGACCTTTAGACTCGACACGACTAGGAGGATTCTTCCAATGTGGTCATGGGTACGTTACAAGTCTTCCATTTAGATGTATATGCATTGTTAGACACAGGGGATACACTTTCCTTTGTAACTCCTTATATAGCAATGAATTTGGGTGTTAGTCTAGAAATCCTCCTAGAACCCTTCTCAGTCTTTACTCCAGTTGGTAATCCAGTTATAGCTAGACGGTTATACAGAAATTACCCTATCATATTTCTCAGAAGGTTACCTCAGCCGATCTTGTAGAGTTAGAAATGACTAACTTTGATATAATTCTAAGCATGGATTGGTTACATTCTTGTTATGCCTCAGTTGATTGTAGAACTAGAATCGTTTGGTTTCAGTTTTCAAACAAGCCAGTCTTAGAGTGGAAGGGTAGTACCTCAGTTCCTGTAGGTCGATTCATCTCTTACCTTAAGGCCAGAAAAATGATTTCCAAAGGGTATATATATCATCTTGTTCGGGTTAAGGATTCAAGCTTCGAAACCCCAACTCTTGACTTAGTACTAGTGGCGAATGAGTTCCTAGAAGTGTTTCCAAAAGATCTTCTCGGAGTTCCTCCCGAAAGTGAAATTGACTACAAAATAGATCTCCTTCCAGATACCCAGCCTATTTTGATTCCTCCTTATAAAATGGCTCCAGCTGAGCTTAAGGAACTGAAAGAACAGTTGAAAGACCTTCTAGATAAGAGATTCATCAGACCCAGCATCTCTCCATGGGGTGTTCCAGTTCTCTTTATGCGTAAGAAAGATGATTCTCTCAGGATATGCATCGACTACCGTCAGTTGAACAAAGTCACAATCAAGAATAAATATCCCATTCCCAGGATTAATTACTTGATCAACCAGTTTCAGGGTGCTAGTTGCTTCTCTAAGATAGACCTCAGATCCAGCTATCATCAGCTCAGAGTCAGAGATGGTGACATCCTGAAGACAGCCTTCAGGACTCGGTATGATCACTATGAATTTGTAGTTATGTCTTTTGGACTAACAAATGCTCCTAAAACTTTCATGGAGTTAATTCACAGGGTGTTCAAACAGTATTTGGACTTGTTCATCATCATCTTCATTGATAATATCCTCGTATATTCTCGTAGTGAGGAGGAGCATGCGAACCATCTGAGAGTTGTTCTGCAAATTCTCAAGGATTGCCAGTTATTTACTAAGTTTCGCAAGTGTGAATTTTGGTTGCAGTCTGTCACTTTCCTTGGTTATGTGGTGTCCAACGAAGGGATTCAAGTTGATTCTCAGAAAATTAAGGCAGTAAAGCACTGTCCTAGACCCATCTCTTCGACTGATATCAGAACTTTTTGGATTTGGCTGGTTACTACAGGAGATTTATTGAAGGATTTTTATCCATAGCTGCCCCATTGACTAAGTTGACTCAGAAAAAGTTCAAGTTTCAGTGGTCAGATGAGTGTGAAAAAAGCTTCCTAGAATTGAAGACCAGGTTGACTACAACTCTCATTTTGACTTTACTAGAGGGTTCAGATGGCTATGTGGTTTATTGTGATGCATCTAGGGTTGGCCTGGGTTTCATGAGAAGAACTACCCGACTCATGACCTCGAGCTTGCAGCTATTGTGTTTGCCCTAAAGGTTTGGAGACATTACTTTTATAGTATTCATCTTGATGTGTTCATATATCATAAGAACCTCCAGTATGAGTTCACTCGGAAAGAGTTGAATCTTCATCAGAGAAGGTGGCTTGAGTTACACAAAGACTATGATATGAATATGCTCTACCATCTAAGTAAGTCCAATGTAGTGGTTGATGCCCTCAGCAGACTGTTCATGGGTAGTGTGTCACATATTAAGGAACAGAAGAAAGAATTAGCTAGAGATGTTCACAGGCTTGCTCGTTCAGGAGTTTGCCTTATGGACACGATCGATGGTGGTATGATAGTCCAGAATGGGTCAGAATATTCATTGGTAGCGGATTTTAAAGAGAAACAGGACAGTGATCCCATATTGCTTCAGTTGAAAGGTGCAGTTCATCAGCAGAGAGTAGAGGTTTTATCCCAAGGGGGAGATGGTGTACTTCGTAACTAGGGTCATTTATGTGTAGCTAATATGGATGAGTTGAGGCAGTAGATCCTTACAGAAGCCCATAATTCCAGATATTCTATTCATTCTGATGCCACTAAGATGTACCGTGATCTACGGGAAGTCTATTGGTGGAATGGCATAAAGAGAGACATTGCAGATTTTGTGGCTTAGTGTCCCAACTGCCAGCAGGTAAAACTAGAACATCAGAACCCAGAAGGTGTAGCTCAGGATATTAGCATTCCTACTTGAAAGTGGGAGGTGATCAACATAGATTTCATTACGGGTTTACCTCATACTCACAGATAGCACGACTCCATTTGGGTGATAGTGGACAGAGTTACTAAGTTAGCTCACTTCTTGGCTGTCAAGACTACAGATTCAGCAGAGGATTATGCCAGGCTATAGATCAGCAAGATAGTCAGGTTGCATGGGATTTCACCCGCAGACGGGCGGTCAGGCAGAGCATACCATTCTAACCTTAGAGGACCTATTGAGATCTTGTGTGATTGATTTCAAAGGTAGTTGGGATGATTACCTACCTCTCATAGATTTTGCCTATAATAACGGTTTTCATTCCAGTATTCAGATGGCCCCATATGAGGCACTTTATGGGCATAGATGAAGGTCACCAGTTGGTTAGTTCAAAGTAGGTGAAGTAGCCTTGGTTGGACAAGATTCAGTTCATGAGGCTATGGAGAAAGTTCAGCTAATCATAGAAAGACTAAAGACAACTCAGAGTCGTCACAAGTCCTATGCGGATGTGAGGAGAAGGGACTTAGAGTTTAAGATCGATGATTGGGTCTTCCTGAAAGTGTCACCCATGAAGGGGTTGATGAGATTTTGCAAGAAAGGGAAGCTCAGTCCTAGATATTTAGGTCCTTACAAAATCTTGAAAAGGATTGGTAATGTGGCTTATGAGTTAAAGTTGCCAGCAAAGCTAGCAGCGGTTTATCCAGTTTTTCACATTTCTTTGTTGAAGAAGTGTGTGGGTAATCCAGCATCGATAGTGCCTTTAAAGAGTGTGGCTGTGAAGGATAGCCTCACCCATGAGGAAGTTCCAGTTGAGATTCTAGACCATCAGGTTCGTAGGTTGATAAATAAGGAATTCACTTCAGTAAAAGTTTTGTGGAGGAATCAGTCAGCCGAGGGAGCTACTTGGGAAGAAGAAACAACCATGATGGCCAAGTACCCTCACCTCTTTCCTTCCGATCCAGTTTCAGTTTGAGGTAATAGTTTCTCTCCAGAATCTCAGTTTCCTCATATGCAGGTCAGTCTCAGTATCATGTTTTCCCAGCTTTTCCAGTATTGTCAGCATGTTTCCATGAACTCAGGACTAGACTTAGTCAGATATCAGCTTCATGTATTCAGTTGGTAGGGATTGCAGCTCTTTCCCGCCAAACTCAAATTAGTTAGTCTTCATTTGAGAATGAATGATCCCAAGGAGGAGATATTGTAACACCCAAGGATCTGAACTAGCTACTGGACTGTACTCAATAGAAAAATTCAAGTTCCCAGAAAACACGGCCAAGGTCACAGACCGTGGTTCAAGACCACGGACCATCCTATCAGTCGTGGTTTCCCTATTTCATAGGACCCTCAGTTCAGGGTCCAGGAACCATGAGTCAAACTACGGACCGTCATTTAGAACCACGGTTCATCCTGTGAACTCATGGTCTCCTTTTTCAGAGGACCCTCAGTTTAGGGCCCAGAAACCATGAGTCGGACCATGGACCATAGATCATAACCATAGTCCATCCTGTAACTCATGGAATCACGACATCAGAGAACCCCCCCCCCCAGGACTCAAGGACAGAAAAATGACTCAGTCGACAGTCCGTCGTCCAGGACTACGGTCCATCAACCAAGTCATTGTACCGGAGTTGCGAATTTTAGCAGCTATTTTTTAAAATTTCCAGGGGTATTCCGGATATTTTTTATCACTTTTAAGGCCTAAGCTATGTCATTTTGCTTAGTCTAAGCCTAATTAATTAGTCAAAAACTAACTAAATCACCCATTCTCCTAAAATCATCAGACACTTAGAAAGAAAAGGAGAAAAGAGGTGATAGTTTCTCTCAAGAACAAGCAGAAGGTCTTCTTCAAGCTCAGCCCCAAAAATCCAAGGATTTCTCTATAGATTCTCCTCCAGGTATGTGGGATTTCATCAATGGGTTCCTTCCATCCATTGAGTCCCTAGATTCAGTTCAGTTCTTCAGTTCTCCATGAGTTATTCAGATCTAGGGTTCCTAAACCTTAGGGAATCATTGCAAATTTAGATTCTATCGCTTGTGTGATAACAATTACATGTTTCTTAAAGAATTAGCATTGTCATATGTACAGAGTTCAGTAACTCTAGCTTGTGTTAATTTTAGTACTCATAATTTATACTTGCTAGTCAGATAATTCAGACAATTATGCTTCAGAATTAGAATGCCATCAATTTCAGTATATGTATGTGATGTGCCAGGATTTTATGGCACATTTGACGCCTTTAACTAAGAATACTCGCGAGTTTTCAAGCAACTTTTGTGGTTTTTGATGTTTTATTATTATATTTGCAGGGAATGGAGCTAGAGATAGAAACGGAAGAAAAAATGTTCAAAAACCTCAACTGGTTAAGCTTGACGGCTGGCATGACTGACCGTCACACCTGTGACTGGCCGTCAGCCAGGCCGCCAGGACGAGACAACAAGTCATCGAGCACTACCTAGGAGTGACGGCCCGTCTGATGGCCCGTCACTGACCTGATAGACCGTCACATAAGCCACCAAGATAAAACGCACTCCTCAAATGCGTTTTTACCCTATATACATGTAAGTAGTCGAGCAGGTGACGACTTACCTGAAAATTTGTCATAAAATGCATATAAAGCTTTAAGTCCTCACCTGCTGGACGACTTACCTGAGAATTTTCCTGGAAGCTCACTGTTTAGCTGTGATGGCTCAAGTGACGGCCAGTCACATTTATGACGGTCCGTCAGGTGACCCATCAAGGCGAAGCGGGATTCCAAAAATTCTATTTTTGGACTTTATTTCCTGGACTACTATAAATACCCTGTGTTAGGGTTATTTTATTATTCATTTACCAAATATTTCTAGAGACTAATTGGGACGACTTTTTGAGAGGAAAAATACGACACCAACGTATTCTTCTTCTTCCTCCATTGTCCTTGGAAATTATTGGCTGCTTGTTATTGGAAAACTAGAAGCTTGTGTTCATCTATTGTAAGATCTTTTTTTCTTTATATTATGAACACTATTATTTTCTTTTTCTCTAATAGCATGAGTAGCTAATTTCCCACAACTAGGATTGTGGAATCCATGGCAAAAGTAACAATATAGATTTTGGGTAGCGTAGGGTTCAATTTATATGTTGTCACGTGGTTAATCATTCGTTATTTACGTTTTCTAATGGTTGCAAACATTAGAACATCTCTAGGTTTGATTTGCTTGACCAAAGAGATTAAAATCGGGAAATTTGATTAACTACGAGGAATCGAGACCACCAATTCTCGTCTTATGATTAATGCTGTAACTAGATTAATCTACTTGATATTTAGGATTGAAATAAGAAATTTCACCTTTTCAAGTTTGAGAGAATTGAAAAGGAAATTCGTCTATTTGGTTGAGAAACGTTTAGATGATACCATTAATTCAATCACATCGTGATATACATATAGAGAGAACCCGGTTAAGCTTTGAGTCGAAATTGTTACGACGCCATGGTGAACACTTCCCTAGTTCACCTCTTCTACTAAATTTTACTCGTTAAAACTTGAAATTTATTATTTGAAACAATCAAAATTTGATCCATACAAACCCCCCCCCCCCCATTTACCGGAAACTATTGATTATTAGTCATCTAATTCACTAACGACTTAATTTGCACCTTATTCCCTGTGGGATCGACCCTAACCTCTGTTGGGTTCTATATTTGATGACGACCGCTTACGCTTCTTAATTTGAGGTGTAATTTGAGCGTTATCAAATTTTGGCGCCGTTGCCGGGGAATACAGTTGTTTATTAAGTCTGGTGTGTTTATTTGCCTCTTAGTCATATTTCCTGCTTTTACTTTTATTTGTTGTTTTTGTTTGTTACAGGGTACAAAGTTGTGCATGCCAAGTACCCGACGCTCAGGTGAACCGATATTATCTTACGACCCTGAGCTTGCTAGAACTCTAAGGCACAACATGAACGCACAACAACAAGAGGAAGCAAGACTAGCTGCAGCTCAGCAGGCCCAACAACACTTAAATGTTAATGATATTGAGGACGATGTTGGGTTGGATGATGAGGCTGCAGCGGGTGATGGTAGAGCTACGGAGCATGTTGAAAATATAGCTCCCGCAAACCAAAGGCAGCAGCATAGGGGTAGAGGTCGACAACAACCAAGGCAATTTTCTTTGGATGATGATGAGGATATCGACTTAGATGGAGTTGGTGCCACGGGCGCTATTGCGCTTCCTCTGCTATCGCCTGGGGCCAAGTTCAACATTACTAGCACAATGCTCCAGCTGTTGAACTTAAAGAGATTATTCCGTAGTGTGGCTGGTGATGATCCAAACCGACACCTGATGAATTTTGTGGGTATCTGCAAGTCATTCGAATTGCCTGGAGTAAGTGAGACAGCGATCAGACTCAGGTTGTTTCCATTGTCTCTGTCTGATGAGGCAGCATTATGGTTGATAGAGCTAACCCCCGACTCTATCACAACCTAGGGAGAGTTGAAAGGAGCTTTCCTAGAAAGGTTCTTTCCTCCCTCTAGGTTGATACAATTGAGGAATGAAATTAGCAACTTCAGACAACAACCTCATGAGGCTTTACATGAGACTTGGTTGCGGTTCAAGAAGAAGCTGACACAATGCCCGAACCATCAGTTGACCAATAATTTCCTAATGCAGACATTCTACAGGGCACTGAATTCCGCTACCAAGCCGACACTGGATAATGCAGCAGGTGGAGCATTTATGGGTCTCACTTTTATTGAGGCCACAACTATTTTGGACCGGCTCACCAAAACCAACAGGGTCTGGCATACACGCGATACAGAGGTAGCAGCTAGCACTTATGCAGTTGGTATATCAGCAGAGCAGCACAGGAAGGAGGAAGAGCGGGACCAAGATATGGCCCATCTGAAAACGCAAATGGACCTACTGACAAAGCATTTGTTGTCAGAAGGTATTGAGAAAGTGAAAGTTGCGGGTTCCCAAAGTAGAGCAACAGAGTCTGGGTTTGATGAGGAGGCCAATTATGTGGGTGGTTTCCAGGCTTATGGCCAAGGAAACCAAGGTCGGAATAATTACTATGAAAATCCGGGTTATAAGAGTTGAGAACAAGGTGATTGGAGGAGCAAAGACGATAGAGGTGGCTTATACATACCACCTGGGAATCGTGACAAAGCTAGCAATGAGTCAGGTACGTCCAAACTAGAGAATATGATGGCTAAGATATTGTTGAAGGTAGAATTGACTGACTCCGGGGTAAAGGAGATGAGAACTGAATTATTAGCAATGAGTCAGGTAGTGGATTCACATTCCACCTCGATCAAGCAATTAGAGCAGCAAATGAGTCAAATCTCGGTGTCTCTAAATCAAAGGAAGGCAGGAACCTTGCCGAGTGACACCATTCAAAACCCGAGAAATGATGGGAGTTGTATGGCGATTACTATGAGAAACGGTAAAATATTATCGGAATCACATCCGGTAATTCAAACTCAGAAAGGTAATGTTGCTGAGGAAGATGAGTTAGTAGATGCTGAAAATATGGTCGATGAGGGTGTGAGGGTATCTGTTGAAAAATCCGTTGTGGTAGAGGATGCTACTCAAGTGCTCACGGATAAAAGCAAAGAAGTTGAAAAACTTCCAACTATGATGCCTTGGCCACTGCCTCCTTTCCCACAACGGTTGAAGAAGAAAGTGGAAGATAGCAAGTTCCTAAATTTCATGACCATGCTTAGGCAGATATCAGTGAACATCCCACTGGTGGACGCTCTTGAACAAATGCCCGGATATGCCAAGTTCATGAAGGACTTGATTACCAAGAAGAGGTCAGTGATCTTTGAACGAGAAGATAACCTCCACCACTGCAGTGCTATTTCTTCAAGATCGTTAGTGGAAAAGAAGGAAGATCCGGGTGCTTTTACTGTTCCCTGTACTATTGGGAAATTCAACTTTGAAAAAGCCTTATGTGATCTTGGTGCTAGCATCAACTTGATGCCGCTAGCAGTGTATAAACAGTTGGGTTTGGGAGCTCCTAAACCAACTACCATGAGGGTGTTAATGGCTGACCGTTCAGTAAAGTGACCGGTGGGAATATTGTATGATGTGCTGGTAAAGATTGGTAAGTTTATATTCCCAGCTGACTTTGTAATCTTAGATTGTGAAGTGGACTTTGAAGTTCCCATAATCTTGGGATGACCATTGTTAGCCACTGCAAGAGTGTTGGTCGACATGGAAAGAAATGAACTGACATTCAGATTAAACAATGAATTGGTCAAGTTTGATGTGTGTAAATTGATGAAGCCACCAAGAGGCATGAGGGTGGTCTCGGTTATCAATGTTATTGATGAAGCCTCTATGGATGTGCATATTGAGGAAAAGGGTTTTGTTGAGACCTAGCTGTTATGAGAATGATGTTGGGATCGCAAAAAGAAAAACCTATAGAGGAAGGCGGTGAGAACAAATCAAGGAAAAGAAAACACCGCAAGAGAACCAGCAAAGAAAAAGAGTTAGAAAGAGTAAAGAAGTTGTCTCGACTAGCTGAGGAGCTGATAAAAGAGAAAGTTGGAGCTCAACAGGATAATGTTGCTTGCACCTATTCCAGCGATTGCTCCTGCTTTGGAGACCCTGGCATTCTCCAACATCATGCTAGACTCTGAGTCCTATGGGCTTCATAGGTATTCCTTTCTCTCACAGTTTTAGCTTTCACACGTATGCATTAGGGATAATGCATGAGTCTAAGTTGAGGGTGTTGGGATACTTGTGAGTCTTTCACCACCGAGGGTTTTTGTTGCCGTGTTTCTTTTTCCTTCGGTGTGTTATCTAGTAGAACCGGCATGTTTAGGTTGTCATTTTAAATTTTGTTTGTGTTGTTTTCTGGTGTCTATAGCAAGCATGGCTTTTTGGAAAGTTGAGTTAAAAGGAGCCCCCTCTGAAAAAGTTGATTTTGTACTGATGATTGAAACGATTGACTGTTCTGGATCCTTGAATATCATTGTGTGGTTGTGATTGTAATAATTATGCTTAAGCCGAGCTGATGTTTGATAGTTGGTAGTGGTATGGTTTCTTGGTGCCAAGTGTGTGTGAGCTTATTGTTATAAACTCTTACTCTGTGCATGCATCTAGAACTTGCCCGGTCTATTTTGTTAAGCTTGAAGTTGGTTACTTAGGAAAGGATCACAGGCCCTTTTTGTGTGCAGTCCACTTAGCCTATAAGACCGTCCAAATGCAAATAATCCCTTTGATCCCTGTTTGAGCCATAATTGACCCTATTCTTTCAATAACTTGTCACCGTTTCTTTTTAACTTTGAAGCCCTATTTTGGCCGTAGTCCTTCCTTGGACATCGTGCACCTCAACTCAGGCAATCAGCCTAAGTTGAGGGTGGCTACTATAGAGGTAAATGATAAGAAAAATAGGTTGGACAAGATTGGTTGTGGATAGAATGAAAATTTCAGGTGTGTGCCTAAGAAAAGAAAGAAAAAGAAATGAAAAAGAGATGAAAAAGAATTGTCAAAATAAAGAGGCCGCACCTGTAGCTAGAAAGAAGGGAATAAAAAGGTGAATAAGGATGGACAAAGTAAAGTTAAGTGGAAATAGTAGGTCGGTGATTCCAAGGAGGGTTTAGTCACTATTCCCCAAACGTATCCTACCTGCACTCGAAGCCTCATTACAAGCCAAAACAAGTCCTGTAGTGATCCTGAGCGGCTTTCTGAAAAAAACTGAAATAGAATAGCAAGGGCAAGCTTATGGCATCACATGTGCATTGTTTGAAATTGGTTGTAAGTCTGAGCGCCTTACCTAATCCCAAATCTTGTGTGTGGGACTTCTTTGTGGTGAGGGCACCGAGATTTTTGTATCATCTATTGACTGTTGGGATAGCTGTTGTGTGTGTATGTAAAATATTCTATCATATCGGAATGACATGTTTGGATCCTTGCAAGTTAGCGTTTCATACATTTGTGTGCTACCGGGGAGCTTGATTTAAATTTAATAAACTGTTGAGTGACCATGATTTGCCAGAGATATGTGTTTGTATTCTTAGTTGAGTCGTCTTTTTGTTTTGGTTGTCATGTTGCTTGAGGACAAGAGAACGTTTTAAGTTGAGGGTGTTGATGTGTCGGGATTCTACGGCACATTTGACGCCTTTAACTAAGAATACTCGCGAGTTTTCAAGAAACTTTTGTGATTTTTGATGTTTTATTGTTATATTTGCAGGAAATGGAGCTAGAGATAGAAACGGAAGAAAAAATGTTCAAAAACCTCAACTGGTTAAGCTTGACGGCTGGCATGACTGACCGTCACACCTGTGACTGGCCGTCAGCCAGGCCGCCAGGATGAGACATCAAGTCATCGAGCACTGCCTAGGAGTGACGGCCCATCTGACGGCCCGTCACTGACCTGACGGACCGTCACCCAAGCCACCAAGATAAAACGCACTCCTCAAATGCGTTTTTACCCTATATACATGTAAGTCGTCGAGCAGGTGACGACTTACCTGAAAATTTGTCATAAAATGCATATAAAGCTGTAAGTTGTCACCTGCTGGACGACTTACCTGAGAATTTTCCTGGAAGCTCACTGTTTAGCTGTGATGGCTCAAGTGACGGCCAATCACATGCATGATGGTCCGACAGGCGACCCGTCAAGGCAAAGCGGGATTCCGAAAATTCTATTTTTGGACTTTATTTCCTAGACTACTATAAATACCCTGTGTTAGGGTTATTTTATTATTCATTTACCAAATATTTCTAGAGTCTAATTGGGATGACTTTTTGAGAGGAAAAATATGACACCAATGTATTCTTCTTCTTCCTCCATTGTCCTTGGAAATTATTGGCTGCTTGTTATTGAAAAACTAGAAGCTTGTGTTCATCTATTGTAAGATCTTTTTCTTTATATTATGAACACTATTATTTTCTTTTTCTCTAATAGCATGAGTAGCTAATTTCCCACAACTAGGGTTGTGGGAGCCATGGAAAAAGTAACAATATAGATTCCGGGTAGTATAGGGTTCAATTTATATGTTGTCACGTGGTTAATCATTCGTTATTTACGTTTTCTAATGGTTGCAAACATTAGAATATCCCTAGGTTTGATTTGCTTGACCAAAGAGATTAAAACCGGGAAATTTGATTAACTACGAGGATTTGTGACCACCAATTCTCGTCTTATGATTAATGTTGTAACTAGATTAATCTACTTGATGTTTAGGATTGAAATAAGAAATTTCACCTTTTCAAGTTCGAGAGAATTGAAAAGGAAATTCGTCTATTTGGTTGAGAAATATTTAGATGATACCATTAATTCAATCACATCGTGATATACATATAGAGAGAACCTGATTAAGCTTTGAGTCGAAATTGTTACGACACCATGGTGAACACTTCCCTAGTTCACCTCTTCTACTGAATTTTACTCGTTAAAACTTGAAATTTGTTATTTGAAACAATCAAAATTTGATCCATACAAACCCCCCCATTTACCGGAAACTATTGATTATTAGTCATCTAATACACTAACGACTTAATTTGCCCCTTATTCCCTGTGGGATCGACCCCAACCTCTATTGGGTTCTATATTTGACGACGACCGCTTACGCTTCTTAATTTGAGGTGTAATTTGAGCGTTATCAGTATGCTGCATTCTATGATGATTATCAGTATATTTGAGCTATTCAGTATTTCAGCTTACATTTCATTGCTTTATATTCAGTTGGGAGTAGGCTTAGAACCGAGCGAACGAAGGGATGAAGGCTCAGCTGTCAGATTAGGCTGAGACCTTTAGTAGCAGTCCCTAAGTCTCAGAACTATGACACAATCGTAGGTATCAAAGGGGTCAGCTGTCAGATTAGTCTGGACACCCTTGTCCCTTGTGGACATCAGTTTAGTGGATCCACATCAGATTTGTTTGTACCCTTGGCAAGGTATAAACAACCTTCCATCCAGGGTTACAGGTTGGCCCCATAGTTAGCTCAGCTTGAGGTATATCGGTTAATAATAGCTCCCACAGTCAGACTCTTATTGCATTGACCTTGTATTCATTTGATCGGTTCAGCATGCTGATGTGACGCTAATTTACGTCACTTTCGACTCCTTTTTACTAAGAACAATCGTACGTTTTCAAGCAACCATTGTTGTTTTTGATGTTTTTATGATGTATTTGTAGGAAATGGAAGCAAACACGGAAACGAAAGAAAATACGCGAAAAATAACATTCTGCCTAAGAGTGACGGCCTGAGTGACGGCCCGTCACAAGGCTGACGACCCGTCACTGGGACCGTCAACTTAAGGCAGTGTTGCTGCCAAGCAGTGACGGCCCAGGCGACGGTCCGTCACTGCCTTGACGGTCCGTCAAGCCTGGCCGTCACGCTAAGGCAGTAGCACTGGTCGGCGACCCGCGTTTTGGGGATTCCTAGCCCGTTTTGGATTTGGTTTCTACTACTCCTATAAATACCCTATGTTAGGTTTATGTTATTATTATTCACCCATTAGTTTAAACACGTTTTTAGTTAGTTTTTGGGAGCAAGAACACGTTTCTTGAATTAACATTCGTGTTCTTGATTCGTTCTTGAGTTCTTGGTTTCTTTTGTCCTTGGATACTTGAAGATTGTCCTCAATATATTGTAAGGATCTCGTTTCCTTATTATTTTATGAACATGACTTTCTTCTTTCATCTTCAAGCATGAGTAACTAAAACTCCCGCAACTAGGGTTGTGGGAGCCATGGCAAACGTAGCAATATAGATTCCGGGTAGCGTTGGGTTCGATATATGTATTGTCATGTTGTTAATCATACTTTATGTCACGTTTTCTAGTGGTTGCAAACATTAGAACATGCCTAGGTTTAATTTGCTTGAGTAAAGAAGTTAAAACCGGGAAAACTTGATTAACGACAGGGATTCGAGACTACCAACTCTCGTCTTAAAGATTAATGCCGTAACTGGATTAGTCTACTTGATGTTAGGATTGAGAGCTAAAAATCACATCTTTTTGAGATCGAAAGAAGATAAAAGGAAATTTGTTTATTTGGTCGAGAGACGTTTAGACGATACAATTGACGCAATCACATCGTGACAAGCATATAGAAAGAACCCGGTTAAGCCTAGAATCGACATTGTTACAACGCCATGGTGAACACTTCCCTAGTTCATTCTCTCCTACTGATTATTTCTCTTACATAATTGTTGCTTTTGTTCACGTTGATCACAAAACCCCCCCTTTTTATTTATCGGAAACAATTGACTACGAGTTACTAAATTCACTAAAGGCTTGATCTTCACCATATTCTCTGTGGGATTCGACCCCAACCTTGTTGGGTTCTTTACTTGACTACGATCGCTTACGCCTCGTTAATTTGAGGTGTAGTTTGAGCGTTATCAAAAAGTGGCGCCGTTGCCGGGGAATACGGTTTTTGATTAAGTCTGGTGTGTTTAATTGACTTTTAGTCATAAGTTCCTGCTTTTATTTTTGTTTGTTGTTTTTGTTTTTGGACAGGGTACAGGTTGTGCATGCCAAGTACCCGAGGTTCGGGGGAATAAATTCTACCTTATGACCCCGAACTTGCGAGAACATTGAGGCGGAATATGGCCGCACAATTGCGAGAACATTGAGGCAATATGGCCGCACAATTAGACGCAGCAAGGATCGCTGCAGAACTGCAGGCCCAACAAAATTTGAATGTTGGTGGTCTGCAGGATGATGTGGTAGTGAATGATGAGGATCTTGATTTAGATGGAGCTGGCGCTACGGGAGCCATTATTGTTCCACCGCTACCGCCCGGAGCCAAGTTCAACATCACTAGCACGATGATCCAGCTGTTGAACTTGAGAGGAGTGTTCCGCGGTGTTGCTGGTGACGATGCAAATCAGCACTTGATGAATTTCGTGGGCATCTGCAAATCCTTCGAATTGCCAGGAGTGAGTCAGACAGCGATCAGGCTCAGGTTGTTTCCGTTGTCTCTGTCTGATGAGGCAGCTTTGTGGTTAACAGAATTGACCCCCGACTCTATCGCAACGTGGGGAGAGTTGAGAGGACCTTTCCTAGAAAGGTTCTTTCCTCCCTCTCGGATGATACAGTTGAGGGACGAGATTAGCAACTTCAGGCAGCAACCGCACGAAGCACTGCACGAGACTTGGTTGCGATTTAAGAACAAGCTGACACAGTGCCCCAACCATCAGCTGAACAACGAATTCTTGATGCAGACATTCTACAGGGCACTAAATTCGGCTACCAAGCCGACATTGGATAACGCAGCAGGTGGAGCGTTTATGGGTCGCACTTTTGCCGACGCCACATCTATTTTGGACAGGCTCACCAAGACCAACAGAGCCTGGCACACACGGGATTCAGAGGTTGCAGCTAGCACCTATACCGTTGGCATGTCAGCAGAGCAGCGAAGGAAAGAGGAGGAGCGCGACCAAGACATGGCGCATCTTAAAACACAGTTAGATCTCCTGACAAGGCACTTGACGTCAGGAAGTATAGAGAAGGTACAAGTTGTGGGTTCCCAAGGTATGGAGACTGAGGAGGCCAATTACTTGGGGGGTTTCCAGGCCAATGGCCAGGGAAACCAAGGTCGGAACTATCCAAGAGACAACCACTATGAGAATGGTGGCTACAAAAATCGCGACCAAGGACGCTGGAGGAACAACACCGATAGAGGTGGGTTGTATATACCACCTGGCAATCGGGACAAAACTGGCAGCGAGGCTGAGACGTCCAAACTTGAGAATATGATGGCGAAGATGCTGCTTAAGGTGGAATCAACTGACTCTGGGGTAAAGGCAATGCGGAATGAGTTATCAACATTGAGTCTGGTAGTGGAGTCACACTCAACCGCGATCAAGCAACTAGAGCAGCAAGTGGGTCACATCTCGGCATCTCTAAACCCAAGGAAACCAGGTACTTTGCCGAGCGACACTACTCATCCGAAGAATGATGCAAGCTGTATGGCGATCACCACAAGAAGCGGAAAAATATTACCGGAATCACATCCGGTAATTCATACTCAAGGTGACATTGCGGATGATGAAGAGGCGGTAGAGGAGGAAACTCCAAAGCCCGCGGAGAAACGCAAGGAAGCTGAAAAGCTTCCAACTATGATGCCTCGACCACCACCTCCGTTCCCACAGCGTTTGAAGAAGAAAGCTGACGACGGTAAGTTCCTGAACTTCATGAACATGTTGAAAGAGATTTCAATAAACATACCATTGGTGGAAGCACTGGAACAAATGCCCGGTTACGCCAAGTTCATGAAGGACTTGATTACAAAGAAGAGGACGGTGAGTTTTGAACCGGAAGACAACCTCCATCACTGCAGCGCTATCTCTTCAAGGTCGTTAGTTGAAAAGAAGGATGATCCAGGTGCGTTTACTGTTCCCTGCACTGTTGGGAAGCTCAATTTCGGGAAAGCCTTGTGTGATCTAGGTGCTAGCATCAACTTGATGCCGCTCGCCGTCTACAAACAACTGGGTTTGGGAGCTCCTAAACCAACGTCCATAAGAGTAATGATGGCTGACCGCTCAGTTAAGAGACCTGTGGGAATACTGTCTGATGTGCTGGTCAAGATTGGTAAGCTTATATTCCCGGCTGACTTTGTGATCTTGGATTGCGAAGTGGATTTCGAAGTTCCCATAATCTTGGGACGACCATTGCTAGCCACAGCAAGAGCCTTGGTTGACATGGAGAAGAACGAACTGACATTCAGGCTGAACAATAAAATGGTCAAGTTCGATGTGTCCAGAGTAACGAAGCAACCAAGTGATTTGAGGGTGGTCGGGGTCATCAATGCTATTGAGGAAGCTCCTGCGGATGTGCACATTGAGGAGAAGTGTTTGGTCGAGACGCTAGCTGTTGTGAGAAGGATGCCGCGAAAAGAGAAGCATGTTGCGGAAAGCGGTGTAAATAGCTCAAGGAAACGAAAACACCGCAAGATAATCTACAAGGAAAGAGCGAAGAAGCGGTCACGACTAGCGGCGGAGCAAATAAAAGAGGAAGTTGGAGCACAACATGAGGTTGGCGCACACACGTACTCCATCGAGTTCTCTTATTTTGGAGACCCAGGCGGTCTCCAACATCATTCCAGAATCTGAGTCATATCGACTTCACAGGTATTCCTTTATTCTCACAGCTTTTAGTTTTCATATGTATGCATTGGGGACAATGCATGAGTCTAAGTTGAGGGTGTTGGGAAACCTGTGAGTCACCACCGAGGGTTTTTGTTGCCGATTTCTTTTCCCTCCGGTGTGCTATCGAGTAGAACCGGCATGTTTAGGTTGTTAGTTTAAATTTTTTTTTTTAGTGTCTATAGCAAGCATGCGTTGTTCTTGTCTAAAAATGAGGCCCCTTAAAAATTTTCTGGGTTTGAGCTTATGTTGAAACGATTGAATGTTGGGATCCTTGTATGTCATTGTGCGATTATGAGTAGAATGAGTATGCTTAAGCCGAGCGGTTGTTTGATAGTTGGTAGCGATATAGTTTCTTGGTGCCAAGAGCGTGTGAGTTTATTGTCATAAATTCTTACTCTGTGTATGCATCTAGAACTTGCCCGGTCTATTTTGTTAAGTTTGAAGTTGGTTGCTTAGGAAAGGATCACAGGCTCTTTTTGTGTGCAGTCCACTTAACCTAAAAGACCGTCCAAATATAAATAATCCCTTGATCCCTGTTTGAGCCACAATTGACTTTGTTCTTTCAATAACCTGTCACCATTCCTGTTTTACTTTGAATCCCTGTTTTGGCCCTGGTCCTTCCTTGGACATCGTGCACCTCAACTCAGGCAATCAGCCTAAGTTGAGGGTGGCTACTATAGAGGTAACCCCTGTTTTGGCCCTGGTCCTGCTTGGACATTGTGCACCTTAACGCAGGCAATCAGCCTAAGTTGGGGGTGGCTACTACAGAGGTGAATGATAAGAAAAAGATGATGGAGAAGATTGGTTTTTGAATAGAATGAAAATCCGGGTGTGCGCCTAAGAAAAGAAAAGAAAAAAATAAAGAAAGATGAAAAAGATCGAAAAAGAAACAAAAAGAATTGTCAATAAAGAGGCCGCACCTGTATCTAGAATCAAGGAAATAAAAAGGTGAATAAGGATGGATAAAGTGAAGTTATGTGGTGATAAGAGGTAACCGGTTCCAAGGAGGGCTTAGTCACTAACCCCTAAATGTATCCTACCTGCACCCGAAGCCTCATTACAAGCCTAAACAAGTCCTGTAGTGATCCTGAGTAGCTTTCTGAAGAACCGAAATAGAATAGTAAGGGCAAGCCTATGGTATCGCATGTGCATTGTTTGAAATCATTTGTGAGTGTGAGCGCTTACCTAGTCCCAAATCTTGTGTGTGGGATTTCTTTGTGGTGAGGGCACCAAGATGTCTGTTTTGTCTATTGATTGTTAGGATAGCTGCGTATGTGTATGCATAATATTCTATCATATCGGAGTGACATGTTTGGATCCTTGCAAGTTAGTGTTTCATACATACGTGTGCTACGAGGGAGTTTGATTTAATTGAATAAGTTTTGAATGACCATGAGTTGCTATAGACATGAGTTTGTGTTCTTAGTTGAGTCGTATTATTGTTTTATGTCATGTTGCTTGAGGACAAGCGAACGTTTTAAGTTGAGGGTGTTGATGTGACGCTAATTTACGTCACTTTCGACTCCTTTTTACTAAGAACAATCGTACGTTTTCAAGCAACCATTGTTGTTTTTGATGTTTTTATGTTGTATTTGTAGGAAATGGAATCAAACACGAAAACGGAAGAAAATACGCGAAAAACAACATTCTGCCTAAGAGTGACGGCCTGAGTGACGGCCCGTCACAAGGCTGACGACCCATCACTGGGACCGTCAACTTAAGGCAGTGTTGCTGCCAAGCAGTGACGGCCTAGGCGACGGTCCGTCACTGCCCTGACGGTCCGTCAAGCCTGGCCGTCACGCTAAGGCAGTAGCACTGGTCGGCGACCCGCGTTTTGGGGATTCCTAGCCCGTTTTGGATTTGGTTTCTACTACTCCTATAAATACCCTATGTTAGGTTTATGTTATTATTATTCACCCATTAGTTTAAACACGTTTTTAGTTAGTTTTTGGGAGCAAGAACACGTTTCTTGAATTAACATTCGTGTTCTTGATTCGTTCTTGAGTTCTTGGTTTCTTTTGTCCTTGGATACTTGAAGATTGTCCTCAATATATTGTAAGGATCTCGTTTCTTTATTATTTTATGAACATGACTTTCTTCTTTTCATCTTCAAGCATGAGTAACTAAAACTCCCGCAACTAGGGTTGTGGGAGCCATGGCAAACGTAGCAATATAGATTCCGGGTAGCGTTGGGTTCGATATATGTATTGTCACGTTGTTAATCATACTTTATGTCACGTTTTCTAGTGGTTGCAAACATTAGAACATGCCTAGGTTTAATTTGCTTGAGTAAAGAAGTTAAAACCGGGAAAACTTGATTAACGACAAGGATTCGAGACTACCAACTCTCGTCTTAAAGATTAATGCCGTAACTGGATTAGTCTACTTGATGTTAGGATTGAGAGCTAAAAATCACATCTTTTTGAGATCGAAAGAAGATAAAAGGAAATTTGTTTATTTGGTCGAGAGACGTTTAGACGATACAATTGATGCAATCACATCATGACAAGCATATAGAAAGAACCCGGTTAAGCCTAGAATCGACATTGTTACAACGCCATGGTGAACACTTCCCTAGTTCATTCTCTCCTACTGATTATTTCTCTTACATAATTGTTGCTTTTGTTCACGTTGATCACAAAACCCCCCCTTTTTATTTATCGGAAACAATTGACTACGAGTTACTAAATTCACTAAAGGCTTGATCTTCACCATATTCTCTGTGGGATTCGACCCCAACCTTGTTGGGTTCTTTACTTGACTACGATCGCTTACGCCTCGTTAATTTGAGGTGTAGTTTGAGCGTTATCACATGCTATATACTCATGTTAGTTACTTGGTCACTGTATTCAGCTTATCTTTCAATTCATGCTTCAGTATGTATTTCCATATTCAGTCTTTATGTTTTTCAGCTTATCATATATCCCGCATGCTCAGTATATTCGAAATACTGATGCATACTTTAATGCTACATCATTGTATGATATAGGTTCTGGCGTTCAGCATCCAGACCGCGTTTAGCTTAATTTCCAGTCCTTACTCAGCAGCTTTAGTGGTGAGTCCTTATAGTTCGAGCAAGATATATATGCTTTCATCTTTCAGTTTTATCTTCAGTTTCAGATTATTAGAGTTAGCTGGGGTCTTGTCCCAGCAACTCATATTAGTTAGTGGCTTTCAGACATAGAACTAGATTCAGCTACTGAGTTGTTAGTGTTGTTTTTAAGACTCATTATACTCTTACTTATATTTTATATTCAGCTATGTTTGGGCTTCTTTCCCATCTCAGATATTTAAAATGCATTTAGTTTTCCGCACAGTTTATTTTTATCAAGTTTTGTCTAGGTATGACAGATCATGGGTTAGCTTAGGGTCACTTGTGACACTGAGCACCGTGTTACATCCAGGGGGTAACCTCGGGGTGTGATAAACCAGCTGCCAACATCTATGCCAACATTAAATCTTACTTCGATGAACCCTCAGAAACATATCTGGGGTCCTGCAAACATAAATGAGCAGAGCTATTAGACTAAAAATGTGATTCTGGACTCAACAGAATTGATAAAAATTCAAATTGAGGTCAATTTAATGAAAAGTGGGCCCCACTCCCAAAAACCAACTTTAGGCTAACTTTTCTAAAAATAAATACCAAGGCCTAAAATGAGTTCGGATGCCTCGGTACCCGAACCAAAGGTCCCTCTCTCCTAAAGTCGACATTCCAGAGCTAACAGCGCTGTCAGAATTTCCATCCGAGGTTGTCTTCTTCGAATGTTGACCAAAGTCAAACTTTCAAGTTCAATTGGCTAGAAAACATAAAAACCAACACAAAATCAAATCGAGAGCTCCCAGACCCCAGAAAAGGGTCCATCTAGACCAAAATCCTTGCTTCGAAGCTAACGAAACTATCTGAATTCAACTCCAAGTGCGTTTACCACAAATATTGACCGAAGTCAACAATATCCTAAGTTAAGGCTCTAAAATAGGGAAATGACCATAACGACCAAACAAACGGCCAGGGCACCGAACCACCGGTCCCAGCAGGCCATAAATGACTTGGAGCCACTAAAGGCAAGCTCTAACATTACAAAGAAAGCATAAGCGTGGGAATGACCAAAAGGGTCATTACAGACCATCACTCTCAAAGTACCATTGGAATCCAAAGTAGCCTTGTTAGCCTCAATCCACACAACCTGATCACATATATCTTACAACCGCAGATCTACGAATTGATGCCGTTGAATTTGTCCAAACAAGGTAAAATAGACCTCGCACTGATAAGAACACCGTTGGGATCTGGCAAGTCTAGCCTGATCAAAGGTTAGCCAAGGACTGAATGTCCAAGGCCAACGGCCACTCCGAAACTGAAATAGAGAAGCTATGTTGTCCGCACTCACTTCCTTCTGGCTCAAAGATGTTGCACCCGAAGAGAAACTTCCACGAACCATCTGAAATAACCTGCTAGCCCATGATTCTGAAACTCAACTTCAATTGCCAAACAATGCCTCTATCGAACCCTTGAGTAGATTAATACTCCACCTACGAACACTAAAGAAACTGGAGCCAACTAGGCTCTGCATATATAATTTTTCCAATCCATAAATGCGACTGAGACTTGGGTCACCCAAAGAACATAACAAGGATAGCCATAGCTGATGCACAAGCCCCCAAAGGTAGTACTGGAAAATCCTACCACATCGATCTCTACTAAAAGGAATCTTGACCTCAAATTTATCTAAGGAAATGCCACTACACTCTATAGTCGGTAGAATCAAGTCATCGATACACAAACCCAAGCTAACCCTCAGTTGTCATCTCAGTTGGCTAATAGTAACCCATACATATAAGCAAGGAGTCATCTACCTCCTTTTTCAAGCCAAATGAACCCCTTCCCAAAGATACCTTAAACCTGATAAACTCTTTCTCAGAAGATCCTGGGGTTGTTCCCTTAGCTCCCACAACCCTACTGGTGACACTCGATAAGGCAGGAAAAGAATAGGTCGAATGCCCAACTCAACCCAAACTCTATAGTCAAAACCCAACCAAACTGTAACTGGGGAAACAATTGATACAACTCAACTAGTCTTAAAGCATAAGAAAATAATGAAAGCAACCCATACCTGCTAACTTCCTAAACCAACCAAATAAAGAGGGTTGGTTCAACCTCTCGAGAAAAGCAAACCATCTAGTATCCATTGGCCTATCAAACACCATTCTCTTTAAGACGTAATAACTTCCCTCGGTACAAAACCACCGGTACCACACCATACAAACAAAAAGACTTCTAGCAAATGCTAGATAATGGCCTAACCAAAACCACCCAAGACCACTAGAAAAGATATACTCACACCAACTCTTAAACCACAGTGAAAACCAGAAATAAAGCTAACATGACCTGCCCACGAGTCACAACTCCAGGTAGTCACCTCTCAAGACAACACACCCCATCCATTACTAAAATGAATCAACCTACCAAGAAAACATATGCATAAACTCTACGAACTCAAATAGTAATACAACCAAACAAGAAATAGGTAGGCAGATATATAAATACATGAAAGAAAAAGGTAGATCTGCAAGGCAAATAACGCCAGCACTAGATGATGGTAACTAAAGTTGTACCTGTTGCAATGATATATGGAACCTCCAACTCTGGCCTACCAAGAGGGCCATAGAACTGTTTGTATATACCACTAGACTGAGAAGTTGATGTTGAAGGCTCAATCGCTCCTCATCGGGGATAATCTCTAGAAAAGTGACCAATCACTCTACAATCATAACAACCCAAAGAAGCCTTTCTTTGTCGCATGGTGCCTATCGACTCTTGACGGATACCTGAACTTCATGGCTAAAAGCCACATCTAACCATCTAAGGACCACCCCTACTACCCTGCACAATACCTCTAGCCGGTGGCACTGGAGCCCTTGGTGATAAAACCTGATGACCCTGCTGACTGGAAGGCATGATTGTAGGGCAAACCCTAGTAAAGTGCCCATACTCACTGCACTAAAATCAACCTCTACCAGATGAAGTCGGTCAGGAGGATCTCGCTGAACCTGACTGGCCACCATGGCCTATATGTCTTGAATGAAAACCCGAGAAACCTGACCTACACCATGCCTACTTCTCTCAACCTGCTCTGTACAACCACTCTTTGAAACCTGTGGAGCCACTGAAACTGGCCTGCTAGATAGAAAGTAATGAAATCGATCCCTATCATAGAATCCTAACTTGAGACTGAGAACCTCAGAAACTGCCCTGACAACCACGCCTCTTATCACTACCTCCATATGCCTCGCAATATAACCCCTTAATAGCCCAAGCATGATCAACAACCTGTAAGAAGGTAGTACTAACTGTAACCAAGTGTTTTGTCGCCAAACGGAGCGGTGAAATCAATCCTCCAACAAAACCTTGAACTCTCTCAAACTTTGTAGGCATAGTGCTAGCAGTACACCTAATCACCTCGTGATACCTCGCCTCATACTTACATACCAATATACAACCCTACTAAAGATCTATTACCTCAAACCTAACTGAAGCATCACTCAAAAAACTAGGTATTGCCCCTATCTGGGGCACTAATACACCCTTCTGAAGACTCATAGTCCTAGCCACAGTGTTTTAAAGAACTGAGATAGCCATAAATCCCATTGGAGGCTGAGCTGGGCCCAGAACCCCTAGCGATGTGGTAAGCTCACACTCTGAAATCCTGGCGCCGGAGGAAACACTGAAGAAACAGGCATAGAAGCCTCGTCGTCACCCGCTGTCGTACTCGACCTAAGCATCTGAGAAGGAATGGAACAAATGAAGTTTAGAAGTCAATAGATCTAGGAACACATGATAAGGAGCCAAGAATATGGAACTTTTCCTAATAATTTCCTATAGCCTCTCGCAGATATGATACGTATGTCATCGTACTGGTCTGTGAGACTTTACTTAGACACTTTCTCTTGTACTAATAACACCGATAAACCTAGAGCTCTGATACCAAGCTGTCATGACCCAATTTCTCAGGTCATGATGGCACCTACAGTCCCCCAGTAGGCGAACCAATTCTTGTAGTCTGGAACATTTAGTAATGGGCTACTCCCTAAGTGAACTCGCACAATAAGCAAAAATAAGCAGAATTAAGCAGAAGCAGATATAAAACCACAATGCGGAAGGAAAAACAACCTGAAAATATATATAAAGAAACTAAACTAACCCACGACTTGGTATCAATAGTACAGGAGCCTCTAATAGAATACAAAGTACTAGAGATAATAAAATAGAATATACTACTGTCTCCGAATAAACAAGAGTAGCAGTGCAAAAATATGAGATATGGTCAATCCTCAGTCATCAGGAGCTCACCCTAGTCTCGAATATCCAAAAGTTGCATGATAATCCATGTGATCAACGGTGAAAGCTCACACTAGAATCTGCACCAGAAAGATGCAGAAGTGTAGTATGAGCACCAATTGAAAAGCAACGGGTGCCCAGTAGGCATTATAGGCCGACTGAGCACAAATAAGATATAAATGCAGTAAATAGTAGATAGTCAAGAAAGAAGTCACAGAAGCAACAGAAGAAAGCACTTGGAAACTAGCACGGATAGAAGATAAAGAGAATACAAGCACACTATGCTAGCATAGAAGATATATGTAACACAGAACATAGGTGAAGAAAAGGAAAATGCACCTGGGGTCCTTGAAACAACAATATATATATATATATAAAGAGAGGGTTTAAGAGGAAGGGCGATATATCGGTAACCTCAATAAAAGAGAAGGAAGAAAAGCAAGTAAACAAACTCATGCTCAAAGTAATACAATTAATGAAATCATGCTAATAACACCACTCCAAAGATAAGAATAATCGGAAGAAACCTCACAAATACAACCCTAGGATAAACAAACTACACCATAAATAACCAGGGGCCACTAATCAGAGCCAGAACCCGCTAACCCATCAATGATCAAGTCCATATAATCAGAACCACATCCGGATAGAATCCACCAAGCGACCAATAATTCGAAACCTCTAAAAAGTACTACACTAAGATAGCAGCAATATAATCTACCTACAGTACCAATGAGCACCCATACACCCAAGGAACACATACAAGTGAAAACAAACCCTCCGGCATCCCATACTACTAGAGCGTACACTGAGCAAATAGCAAACAAGGGTGGATCCGAATACAATATGCATAATGTGATATGATGTGATAGAACTGGTGTGATAGTAACCCTGTATGTACCTCCTCCAGCGTATTTAGGCCTAGTAGGTAGGATCCATGGAAGGACTTCCCCGAATACCTCAACTACACCGTATACCCATCCTCCGGCACACTCAGCACGTAGCCCTTAGTCTGGATCGGCAAGGTCCATGAAGGTCTATGACCACATACTAAAATGCAAAATCTTAAAGTATAACTACCCGGAGTGTATCCAGGTCTAAATTAGTGATCAAAATTTTGTAGTACATGCCCAGAGTGTATTCGGGTCTAAATCAATAAAAGTAATCTCAAACCCCTATAAGGGTGCCCGAAGTATATCTAGGTCTAAATTCATAGTAAAAAAACATGCCTAGCACTATGGCATAGTCGAGTCTAGTGTCAGTATGAAAACCAGTGATAGAATCATCATAATATCTCCTTTACTCCAAGAAGATCCATAAAATTTGTTCCAAATTCCCTTTATAATTATTTACAGTGAAAACAGGCTCACGAGCCATGCAAAGTTTAGCAAATTGGTTATAGTAGCCCCATAGCCAAAACAATAGTAAAACATGTAGAAAAAACCTTTGCATGAATGATATGGTCAAAAACAAACAATAGCCCAATGGCTCACAATCAACCTATCGGCCCTACACAGGCACAATCAACTTTACAACATAGATATCCAACCTAAGATCACAACTCGATGTTCGGGACTCGCAGACATTCTCAAATAACCCATATTCTATGGTCCAGAGGCGTATGCATAGGCAACACGGGGCCATGAGTGTAATATTACAACACTACATCGAGTATTATAACCAACGTAAAAAATAATACAGACAGAAGAGATGGACAAGGTCTGGGATGCCAACCTAGAATACCCAACCCAAGGATGCTAATTAATACAATTATAGCCTATATACACAGAGTCTAAGGTAGGGAATACCGTAACCCCTCGACAGGACTAGAGAAATAAGGCATCAGACTCTAAGTCATAGGGCAGTGTTTCAGGTTACCGCACTTTTCTAGCATGCCCTATGTATGGTAAGAATTATCCAGGTAAGTGTTTTATTGGCAAAGCATGGTGTTTTGGGTCTGGTCAGCTTGTCTATAGGTCTAAGGAGTTCCCCTCTGTCAGGCAGGGACAAAGAGGAAATTGAGCTACTTCTACTGCTTCAGTAACTCCAGTAGGTTGCACAGCTCAGCAGGGTACTACTTATGGTACATATGGCGGTCAGCGTCAAAAATGTCTCTATTCCATGTCATACCATCAGGATCAAGAGAGTTTACCAAATGTATTCACTGGTATGTTGCAAGTATTTTCTCTTGATGTCTATGCTCTACTAGACCAGGAGCTTCTTTATCTTTTGTGATGCCATATATTGCATGTAAATTTGGAGTCAGTACTAAACAACTTCTAGAACCCTTCTCAGTCTCTACCCTAGTCGGTGAGTCAGTCTTAGCTAAGAGGGTATACAGAAATTGCTCAGTCTCAGTCCTTCATAGAGTCACCTTAACAAACTTAGTAAAACTAGATATGACCGATTTTGATATCATCCTTGGCATAGATTGGCTACATGTTTGTTATGCCTCAGTCAAATGTAGAACTAGAGTCGTAAAATTATAGTTTCCATATTAGACTATCTTAAAGTGGTGAGGTAGTCCTCCAATGTCAAAGGGTCATTTCATATCTTATCTCAAAGATAGAAGGATGATCTCAAAAGGGTACATCTATCATATAGTTCGGGTTAAGGATTCCAAGTTTAATACCCCATCTCTCCAGTCAGTTCCAGTAGAAAGTGAGTTCCTAGAAGTGTTTCCTGAGGATCTGCTCGGAGTTCCTCCCATGAAGGAGATGGACTTTAGGATAGACCTTCTTCAAGACATGCAACCTATATCCATTCCTCCTTACAAAATGGCTATAGCTGAGCTTAAAGAGTTGAAAGATTAGCTAAAAGACCTCCTAAATAAAGGTTTCATCAGACCCAATATCTCTCGATGGGGTGCTCGAGTTCTCTTCGTGCATAAGAAAGATAGTTCACTCAGAAAGTGGATAGATTACCATCAATTGAACAAAGTCACAATCAAGAATAAGTATCTCAGCCCTAGGATTGATGACTTATTCTACCAGCTTCAGGGTGCCAGTTACTTCTCTAAGATTGATCTCAGATCCGGTTATCATCAGCTTAGAGTTAGAGAATATGACATTCTGAAGATAGCCTTCAGAACTTGGTATGGTCACTATGAATTTGTAGTTATGTCTTTTGGTCTAGCGAATGCTCCTGCAACTTTATGGACTTGATAAATAGGGGTTAAAATAGTACTTGGATATTTTCATCATTATCTTTATAGATGACATCCTTGTCTATTCTCGGGAGTGAGGAGGAGCATGCAAACCATTTGAGGGTTATGCTGCAAACTCTCAAGGATCGTATGTTAGTTGCTAAGTTCAGTAAATGTGAGTTATGGTTGTTGTCAGTTGCTTTTCTAGGTCATGTGGTGTTCTGTAAGGGCATACGGGTAGACTCACAGAAAATTAAAGTAGTAAAGAACTGGCCTAGACCCACTTTTCCGTCAGACATTAGGACCTTTTTTGGGTTAGCTGGGTACTACAGAAGATTTTTTGAAGAGTTTTCATCCATAGCTACCCAATTAGGTTGACTTAGAGAAAGGTAAAGTTTCACTGGTTCAATGAGTGTGAAAAGAACTTCCAGGAATTAAAGACTAAATTGACCACAACCCTAGTTCTGATTCTACCAAGAGGCTTTAAATGGTTTTGTTGTGTATTGTGATGCATCTAGAGTAGACTTAGGTTGTGTTTTGATGCAACATGGTAAGGTCATTGACTATGCCTCCAGACAGCTTAAAGTTTATGAGAAGAACTACCCGACTCATGATCTTGAGCTTGTACTGGTTGTTTTTGCCTTAAACTTTTAGAGATACTATTTGTATGGTATCTATGTGGATGTGTTTACCAATCACAAGAGTCTAAAATATGTGTTCACATAGAAGGAGTTGAATCTTTGTCAAAGTAGGTGGCTTCAACTCCTTAAGGATTATGACATGAGTGTGATTTACCATTCGAGTAAGGCCAATATGGTAGCTGACGCACTTAGAAGATTATCCATGGGTAGTGTGTCACATGTCGAGGAAGAAAAGAAGGAAATAGCTAAGGATATTCATAGGCTTGCTCATAGGGGTTCGCTTTATAGATTCTTCAGAGGGTGGTGTTATTGTTCAAAATTGGTCAGAATATTCCTTGGTCGTTGAGGTGAAGGAGAAACAAGACAGTGATCCTATCTTGCATCAGTTGAAGGGTATTGTCCACCAACAGAGATTAGAGGTTTTCTCCTAAGGGGGAGATGGTGTGCTTTGTTACCAGGGCCAATTATGTGTTCCTAATATGGATGAGTTGAGGCAGCGGATTTTGATAGAGGCTCACAGCTTTAGATACTCTATCTATGCCGGTGCCACTAAGATGTACAATGACCTACGGGAAGTCTATTGTGGAATAGTATGAAGAGGTACATTACAGATTTTATGGCTAAGTGTCTAAACTTCTAGTAGGTAAAGGTAGAACATCTGAGACCAGGAGGTATGACTCATGATATTGACATTCCTACTTGAAAGTGGGAAGTGATCAATATGAATTTCGTTACAGGTTTACTGCGTTCTCACTGACAGCATAATTTTATTTGGGTGATAGACAAGATGATTAAGTCAGCCCACTTCTTGGCTGTCAAGACTACTAATTCAGCAGAGGATTACGTCAAACTCTACATCCATGAGTTAGTCCAATTGTATGAGGTCCTCTTGTCTATCATCTCAAATAGGGGAACTCAATTTACATCTCAGTTCTGGAAGTCTTTTCAGAAAGGTCTTGGCACTCAAGTGAATCTCAGCACAGCATTCCATCCACAAACATATGGCCAAATAGAGCGTGCCATCCAGACCTTAGAGGATATGTTGAGAGCTTGTGTGATCGATTTCAAAGGTAATTGGGATGATCACTTATCTCTTATAGAGTTTGCCTACAATAACAGCTTTCGTTCTAGCATTCACATGGCTCTATATGAGGCACTTTATGGGCAAAGGTGTAGATCACCTATCGGATGGTTTGAAGTAGGTGAAGCAATATTTATAGGGACAGATTTCGTACATGAAACTATAGAAAAAGTTCAGCTCATCAGAGAAAGATTGAAGGCAACTCAGAGTCGCCATAAATTCTTCACAGATGTAAGGAGAAAAGACTTAAAATTCAAGGTTGACGATTAGGTGTTTCAGAAGGTTTTACCTATAAAAGGATTCATGAGATTTGTTAAGAAGGAGAATCTTAGTCCCTAGTATATAAGTCCCTACAAGATTCTGTGGAGAGTTGGAAAAGTGGATTATGAGTTAGAGTTGCCCGTAGACTTAGCATCAGTGCACCCAGTCTTTTATATATCATTGTTAAAGAAGTACATTTGTGATCCAGCTTCAGTTGTGCCATTAGAGAGTGTGGGTGTGAATGATAGTCTCTCTTATGAAGAGGTCCCAGTTGAGATCCTTGATCGTTAGATTCGTAAGTTGAGGAATAAGGAAGTCATTTTGGTGAAAGTTCTTTGGAGGAATTTGACAACTGAGGGAGCTACTTGGGAAGCAGAATCAGTTATGATGACCAAGTACCCTCACATGTTCCCTTCCAATTCAGTTTCAGCTTGAGGTAGTAATTTTCTCCTTAGTATATTCCCTTCTTAGTATATTCCTTTAGTTCTATTCCCCCAGTTATTCGCATGCTCCCAGTATACATTCATGATTAGCGACTTCAATTCAGTCATATCTTAGTAAAAACTCAGTTGTTGTGTCAGTACTGTAGCTTTTAGAATTTAGTTGGTAGAGATTGCATCTCTTTCCCTCTAAACTCAGCTTATTCAGCCTTAATTAGAGGATGAATGATCCCAAGGGGGAGATATTGTAATACCCCAAAATTTGAACTAGAGTTTAAACTTAGAAATCCATCTGAAATCTGCAGATTCTAGGTCCCACGAGGCAGCTCCACGGGCAGTCACACCGGCCATGGAACTGCCCATGTCTCCTCAACTTTGACGGGCTGTCCACGTGCCATGGGGATTTCCACGTGCCGTGAGAGCCATCCATGAGAAATATCCAGTGGCCGAGACCAGCACCCCCAGCCCAATAGCCAAGGCCACGTGCTGTGAGAGGTCCCGCAGGTCATGGGCCTTAGCCGTGGGAATGGTCCAGAGGACCAATCTGGTCTGTCCTCTTCTGATGGCCACCCGCCATGAGCTGTGGTATGTCCGATGGGCCATCAAACAGACCATCCAGTAGAAATTTTCTATAATTTTTATTTTAAGTCAAGGGTATTCTGGTACTATTTTGCTCTTTAAAATTGTAAACTAAGTCATTTTAGGCTTATTTTGGAGGGGTTTAATCAAACTTAGAGTATTTTTCCCCTCATTCCATCGATTAAACTTCAAGAAAGAAAAAAAAGTGATTCTCTCTCAAACTCCAGGCTAGTGCCTTCTTCTCCAAAGCTTCAGACTCCATCATTAGTTCAAGAAAGCTTCAAGTTCAAGTATATGGGTATTCAGTAAGGGTCTTGTTCACCCTTATGCCCAAAACCTCAAGCCTTTACATTGAGTTATGATTTTTATGAAACTAGGGTTCTTCCCCAATAATACAAGTCTTTAAAGAATTTAGTCCCTATAATTTCCTACATGATCTATACCCTATTTTAGAATATTTGTATCCTGTTTTTAATAACTTGCATAAGCTTTTACAAAAACTTTGAGGAATCAAGAATTTGGCCTGAAATTATAGTAATCTCATATGAACTAGTTTTCTTCAGAATTTGGCCTAGCCTACTATCATTTAGTTTAAGCATGAAATCAGTTAGTTTTCAGTTTACAGCTTTTCAAAAAATAATATTTTCAAACTAGTTAAGTTCTGATGCAGCATTTCAAAACTCCAGCTTTAAAAGAGCTATCAAAAATTAGTTTTAGGAGTAATACTTAGCACCGAGTTGGATTAGGGTTCAGCGTACCCTAAAGTCCCAGAACTATGTGTCATTGTAGGCTTATTTAGCCCCTCAGTTGGGCATCAGAACTAGTGATTACATCAGTCATGCCTCTATACTCTGGCAAGATATATTGGGTCCTCTCGATGGGGCATATACATTGGACTCCATGTTTAGCTCACGTGGTTTATGTCGATTAAGAGGCTCTCCCACAAAAATAGACTCAGTAGATATTTACTTGGATCAGAACATCTTTATTATTTTTATTATGTATTTTCAGAATATTTCTGCATTACAGATTTTATGCATGATTATATTTAGGCCTTTGTACTACAGCTACACTTTACAGTTTAACAACTTTTCAGTAATTTAGCATATTCAGTTAAATTTCACTTTGTATATGTTGCATGCTCAGTATATTCAAAAAACTGACCGCATACTTTATATGATGTATCCTATCATGATGCAGGTTCAGGTTTTCAAACTCCGCATTGCATTAGCTCGACCCAGCGCCATCTCAGCGAATACTAGTGGTGAGTCCTCATCATCCAAGGATGAACTTTCATGATATTTTCTCTTAGTTAATTTCAGTTTCAGTATTTTAGAGTTAGTTGGAGGCTTGACCCAGTAACTCATCAGTAGTAGAGGCTTTCAGACATAGAGTCAGACTTCAGCTTATTCAATTTGTTTTCACTTTTCAGATTTATATTATATTCAAAAATTTCCAGCTTAAATTTTAAAACTTACATTTTATTCAGTTTAGCTTTCGCTTAGTCATTATTATTTAGAATGCATTGTATATGCAAGACCGTGAGTTAGCTTGGGATCGCTTGTGGCTCTAAGAACCGTGTTACATCTATAATTTAGACTCGAGGCGTGACATGGATATAAATACATCTTTCTTAAATAGTGATTTAGATAAAAAAAAATTATATGGTTCAACCTGAGAGATGTATTATTCCTACATAAGAAAATAAAGTTTATAAATTAATTAAATCACTTTATAACCTTAAATAAGCTCCTAAGCAGTGGAATGAAAAAATTGATCAAGTTTTAATAAGAGATGGATTTTCTTCTATTGAAGTAGATAAATGTGTTTATACTAGAGTGGTAGACAATAATTATGTCATAATATGTTTATACGTTGATGACATGCTTATATTTTATACAAGTTTGAGTATTGTGAAAAGTACCAAATATTTTTATCTACTAACTTTGATATGAAAGATCTAGGTGAAGTAAATATAATCTTGAGAGTTAAAGTTATAAAGAGTGATGATGGTATAATGTTATCACAAGAACATTATGTAGAAAGACTTCTTAAGAAGTTTGAATGTATGGGGTATCTTCTGTAGTTACTCCTTATGATGCTAACTTTCAATTGAAAAAGAATAATAGTGACCCAGTTGCTCAACTTAAATATATATACAAATTATTAGGAGTCTGATGTATTTAATAAATTTTACTAGGCCTGATATAATTTATGTTGTGTGTAGACTGAGTAGATATACTCATAATCCCAATAAAGAGCATTGATCTGCATTAATGAGACTAATAAAATATTTGAGAGGAACCATGAACTATGGTATCCCGTATAGTGAATTTCCTTCTACAAGGGTATTATGATGCAAACTGGATCTCTGATTCAGATGAGACGAATCCACTAGTGTCTATATGTTCACCCTTGGTAGAGGTGCAGTATCATGGAAGTCAGCTAAGCAGACGATCATTGCTAGATCGACTATGGAGTCAAATTTTGTAGCTCTAGAGCTAGCTGGTTCTGAGGCTGAGTAGCTAAAAAAATTCTTAGCTAATGTACCTTTAAAAAAGGATGATCTGTTGCATGCTAATATCCTTTTAAAAAAGGATGATCTGTTACATGCTAATGTCCCTTTAAAAAGGGATGATCTGTTGTATGTTAATATCCCTTTAACAAAGGATGATTTGTTGCCTCATGTGTATATACACTGTGATTGTCAAGCCGCAATTGATATTGTAAAGAATAAATTTTATAATTGTAAGAGCAGACACATGAAATTGAGGCATGATATCATTAAACAACTATTGAGAGATGGAGTAATTTCCATTAATTATGTGAAGTAAGAATTGAATTCGACCGATTCATTGACTAAACTTGTGGGAAGAAAACTAATTCTTCAAACCTCAAAAGAGATGGGGTTAAGGCCAATATGATTGTTAATAAAGATGGTAACTCAACCGATGTGATTGAATATCCCATGAAGTAGATTCATATGGATAATAACAAGTTGATATTGACACTGCACACTAATCGAGAGTGCTTGAACTCTTACTAATACTGAGAGATGAGTTATTAACTCTTAATGAATTCATAGTCCTTAATTAAGGATAATGCATTTAAAGCAGTGTACACTTGATGAATTTACCTATATGAGAAGTGGAGTGAGGCCGCTCCTATGAGATTTTTTGTCTAATCTCTAGAGCTCTCATGAATAACCAAGCACGCACATGACCTATTGGCGCAAAACCGCATTGAACATCAAAATTACGATTAAAATGTGATTGATAAAGTTTCTGACTTACAACAAAATTATTGGCTCATAGAAATATTATATTTCATCACTAATTATGTAAGTTAAATTTCATTGATCTAAGTTTGGTTCATAGTCCAGAAAACACCAAACCTACTGCATTTAGCCATGTGTATCCAGCAAGTTAAACTCTACTTCCTATAAATTCTTTTGAAATATATGGACATAATAGGCAAAATGTTGTTTTTATTTCAAAAAGAATTTATAATGTATTTGGAAAGCTAAGTAAGAAGTGTGTTTGAGAAGCTAATTAAGAAGTGTTTTAGAAAGCTAAAATTTTCTTGGAGAAATGGTAAGTGAAAAGTGTTGGCAATATGCATAGCTTTTGGTGGACAAGAGTCAAGACACTAGTCTTGTTTGCATTTTCCTATAAAAAGCCTCAATGTTTACAAAGAAAAACACAACATTCTTCTTACTCTCTCTCTCTCTCCCTCACGTTCTCCCTCTTCCATTGCCTTTCTTTTGTCTCTTTTATATTATACTTAATTATTAATTTTGATTTTGGCTTGATTTACTAATTCCCTAGTTTAACTTGCTGGCGTTATTTTTGTTGATTCATGTATTCTTTATTTAATTAGAGAAAACTTGTTTAATTTTGGAGATACATTTCACACTGCAGAAATAGTTTCTTAAGACAGTGCCCACCACGACTTAAGTATTATATATATTATTATATATTACTTATATTATTATGGTCATAATATTTATCTAATTTTTCAGTATCATTATTTTGCTAACATTATTATTGTGATTTTACGGTTGTTCTCCAATAATATTTACCTTCACAGCTGATATTATAGGAGTTCAATTTCAAGAATTATTATTTTATTTAATCTGATTAATATGTTTTTATGCACATAATATTTTAGCTCCTAGTTGAAGCACCAATTCCTTCTATGCCATTGACACTCTAAAGATTATTGAATTCAAAGATGTAAATTTTATGGACTTTGATCAGATATCTGTTGTTGTCTCCTTGATTATAAGTGCTCGAAAATTTTAAGAACTTCATATTGAGGTAAGTTGTAAACACTCCCATCTAATTTATGATAATTTATTTTCGAAATAAATAAGCACTTCATATTAAGTTTCTGCTCTATTTCACTTAGAATTCTACAATCAAGATAAACCAGGAATATGTCTCAGATTATCTAAAAATGTTGGACTACAAAAAAATGACCTTTCACAAACTTTATCAGGTCTAACTAACAAATATCTCAGGTTTCGATCCTGAGTTTGAGTTTAACCGATTTCTTCTCTTTAGCTCGTCATCACTTCTGACAATGAGCATTGTGGAGCACCCAACGCTTGAAGAAGAAGAAGAAGAAGAAGCATTGAATATGGGTAGAAAGTTGATCGAGTTTCGGCCACCATCAGCGGTGTCTGTAGATTCCACAAGGGACAGTAAAATTTAAGTATCATTTTGTGTGTTCCAGGGTGCTTGGCATTGGTAAGAGAACTATTTTAATTTCATTGTAGGACATGTACTGATTTGTTACCGCCCCATTTCTTTTGATTTGCTAAGCCAAAGAATTCAAACAACATTGGATTCGTACTTTTTATATACTTAATTATGTATAGAAAAATGAATTTCCTTGCGTCATGCTAGCTCACAAGAATAACATTTAAGTTTGCTACTAAATGTTAACGTTTCAAGGGTAAATATGTGCCTAAAGTTGAATGGTACGGGCAAATATATCAAAAAAGTATGTTAAGAGGTAAATATAATATTTTTCTGAGTACAAATATGATACTTTTTAATATTTATGTAAAACAAATTATTGGAACACGTGTCCTCCATATAAGTTATATCCTTGACATGGTTAAGTGATATGCGTTGGCTTTAATTTTGTGACTATTGTGATTAAATTGATGGTCTAGTGTGACATCCAACAATTTGTTTTTTTTAAACAAAATAAATCATAATACGAGGAGAGGGGGGGAAGAGGATCGGGAGATTCAAAACAACACTTGGGGCTCATTTGGTATGAGGGATAAGAGATAACTAATCCCGAAATTAATTTTAGATCGAGTTTATTCCATGTTTAATTAGGATAAAATCGTGGGATAACTTATCCCAAAATTATAGTGTTACTTTTATCCTACACTGAAGGTGAGAACAGTGCCGGCTGAAGGGTAAGGCTGCTCAAGCATGGGCTTTAGGCCCCCAATATTTTTGGGCTCCATTTTTAGTAGTAATTAATTTTATAATTATCTATTTTTCTTTTAAATTAAGTATATCAAAATATAAATACAATTTTAAAATTTCAAAGAAAAGGAAATTTTAATTGGGTACTGCAGACCTTTGAGATTTGAATAATTCAAAGCATATAAAAATATATTTAATTTTCTATTTAGTTGTAAAATTTTGAGATCATTAGATAATAAGAATCTAAAAAAATATTTCTTAACCATGAAAATTTCTTAAAACATAGTAATCACTTTGATATTGATGATTTAGATTTATTTTGAATTAAAAGTGTCAAAAAAAATAGTACAAGTAGAAGATATCGATAGTACTATAATTGATATACTTAATTAGCTCAAACGACATTACTAACTATTTAATGCTTGTATTTCTTTTAGAATTTGTTAATCGTTCATGGAACAATTGAATTTGCAGAAAAAATAATCAAAATCGATAAATTTTACCTAAGATCAACAATGTCTCTTATCTTATAAATAATTATAATTACTTTACATTTCAAAAAAGTTAGGAAAATAAATTTCAAAAAAATATATATACGAAACTTTTCTACAAAAAAAAATATAAAAAAAAAAATTAATGTCTCTTATTGAGATTTGGCTTTAGGCCACCAACTTTGTTGAGCCGCCCTTGGTGGGAACAATCACGAAAAATCTAATCCCGAGATGATTAATTTCGGGATAACTTATCCCCCAATCAAACGAGCCCTTAGTGCGGAATATTCCAATAGTACCACTAGATTATAAACCTTAGATTTATTTGTCCCATTTATATTAGGAAAAACTACCTAAATAGACATACCTCCTTATCATATTTACTAACTCTCCCACTACTTTATTTTAATTACTTAATATACCACATGTACCACTCGGATACATCGCTCCAGGCCATGATACATCGTCTCACCTCGAATACATCCCACCCGATGTATCAAAGGTAAAACTAAAAGAATGTCGATGTATCCGAGTGGCTTTGGGATGTATCCAATGGAATTCTGATGTATCCGAGTAGTTTGGGGATGTATCCAGAGGTGAGGTAATGTATCCCGAGGTGAGGCGATGTATCCGAGAGATAAGGAGGTGGGAAAAAGAGTAATTAGTTCCCAAAGATGTTTGTTTTATGTAAGTTACCATTTATATTATACCATTCTACTTTAAAAATCTTGAACACTGCTATATTTATAGTACTACCTACTTTGTACAGTTTTTACAAAATTAAAGTTCTCTAGTTTATTCAACTGATGAAATTTAAATTTTGTTATAAAATTTCCACCTTCCAAATACCTCTGTTATTTTAATATTCATAGTTGTATTTATTTATACAAGAATTAAATAAACATTTTAAATTGCGCATCCAATAAGATTGTATCCCAAAATGGGAAAAAGAAACTCATGAAGCATGAGAGTTTTTAAAGTATTTCCACATGAATGAAGGTAAGACTAGGAAGTATACGAGGGAATTTCTTGTGGGACGATGCACCTAAAAGAACATTTAGAAGCATCAATGACTTAAAAGTTTTGCATAACATCTAGAGACTTAGTTGTGTCTAATAGTTATTTACTTATATGGAGGACATTTTATCGGAAACAACCTTTTTACTTATCAAAGTAGAAAGGCAAGGTCTGCCTTCATACACTCTACCTTCCCAGACTCCACTTGTGGGATTATACCCTGTTGTTTGTTTATAAGGAGGATATGATTCACCAAACTGTTATCCATTATTCAATCCATGCACATGCTGCCATTATCCATTAAAAATGGGACACAACTGAAAGCAATTCTTGTTGGATTTATAGTGAAGGAAACATTACCAACTGATTACATTCATCCTAAGAGATGAAATACCACCAGTGCAGCTCATCGATGAAATGCCGCTGACTCTTCCAAAAAGAAAGGAGAGATGAAAATCGGTTCCAAATAAAGCCAATCAAGTAAAGAATGCCAGAAAATCCAACAAAATCATAATGAAAAAACAACAAAAAGCTCATATGACAATTTAAGCAAAATCAAGTGAAAGAACAAAGAGAAAAAGGTTAAGCATCAAATAATTAAGAAGAATAAGCACAAAGCAGTTGAAGTGAGAGGAGGGGAAATACCCCCTAACTTACTTATCTGCATGTGTGTGTCGGTAGTCACATCTACACCAACGGGACTAGGCAGAAAGAAACAAACAGAAACGTATGTTCCCGGATGATTGCACTGAGCTTCAAGAAACAGGTAGCTGTTCAATACCAATGCTGAAGGAGATGAAACAGGCACTACTAAAAAAAAAAAAGAAGCAAAACCCACCACAGAAAACCGACCACAAATTCGTGGTCGGTAATTTCCGACCGAAAGTGGTCAGTTTTTGGTTTTTTTTTTTAATTTTAAACTACAAAACTGACCAAATGTGGTCGGTTTTTTTAAAAGAAAATAGTGGGAAAATGATTTTTCGACCTTAAATGGTCGGAATATTTTCCGGCAAAAAATTTATTGAAAAAACCGATCTCATTGGTCGGTTTTTTGAAAATATATATATATATATATATATATATATATATATATGTATATATATAATATATATTATTTTAAAATTCATAATATAAATATAAATATAATTTTATTATATAATATGTAATAAATAATTTTATTATTAACAAAACCGTCCACTTGTGGACGGTTTTTATAATATATAATTTTATTATTAAAAATACCGTCCACTTTTGGATGGTTTTGTCTCCATTAAAAAATAATTTTTTTTATTAGAAAAACCTGACCACTTTTGATCAGTTTGTTCTTATTTATTTTGATAAAACCCACCATTTTAGGTCGGTTTTGTTAAAAAATATATATAAAAAATTATTTTTTATATATATTATTATTTATTAACATAAAAATAATATTAAATACATTGTATACGTACATATCTAATTTTTGAGTAATTTAATTAATCAAGTTCTATATATTAATGGCTCATCGTCTTGAATATATGTCTCGTCTAGTAATGTACGTATTCAAAAGCATTAACCGATCGATAATGATACAAGTAGTATGGAATACGTTGTATTACGTACATATATATGAGGTAATATACGATCGTTGAGAAATGTAATTAACCAAGTCTTATATATATTAATGGTTCGTCGTCTTGAATATATATATATATATATATATATATATATATATCATACTATTATGGGAAAATTAAAAAACGATATAAAAAGAGAAAATATTATAAGAAAAATTATTTTAAGAAAAGAAAAACAAGATATTATAAAAGAAAAGGATATAAAAGAACAGAAAAACCAACATATAGGAGAAGAAAAGTTAGACCTAGAGAATGTCAATGTTATTATTGTAAAGAGATAGGCCATTATGCCAATAATTGTCCTAAAAAGAATGAAAAGAATAAAAAGAAAATAGAGATAGATGAAGATATCCAAGAAATGATAGATTCAGGAGAATTTATTCGAATAGACAATTTTGATATAGATTCTGATGAAAGTATATTTATATTAACGGACACATAAGATATGTCTGAATCTGAATCAGAATAAAAATGCTCAGTAAATATGATGAATCCATAATAGATAACCAGATTGAACAAACTGGAGAATATAAGCAAGAAATTTTAATAGATAAAAGAAAATTAAAATTGATGCAAAAAGAAGAAAAACATACATTAACTAATTATTCTGGATTTAAAGTAAATACTTTACAACGATTAGGAATAAAAACAAGAAAACATAATTTATTTTATGGATTAAATATACAAGAACAAGCCTTAGAAGTCTTTTATACTTCTAATAAAGTAATGATACCTTTATTATCTAAAAAGGATATCTATGATAAACTACAAAGAATAAAATCAGAAATAAGAAATACATTAGGATGGATCCATATAGGAGCAGTACAAATTATAATAAAATCCACATTTAAAGAAGGATTGGATACCCCAATAGAATTGGTCATAATGGATAATCGAATTAGGAATAGAGAAGAAGCCTGTTTAGGAATACTTCAAGGAAATTTACAATTCGGAAAATTAAAATTCAATATTTATCCTAGAATCTCTTATCATTTAAGAGATAAAGATTTTGATAAAACATTAAGTTTAATCCAAGACTTTAAAAGAAAAGATTTCTTTCTACAATATAATAGACCATATTCTATTACCTATGCAATATCCTATGCTATATCTAACACACATCACTCTGAGTGTTTTGAGATAAAAGATATAATAGACTTTCCATACCTATTTAATGAAGTATGTCAAGTACAGATTCCTACTCTCCCAAAAATAGAAGAAATAGAATCTAGAATAATAAATTTAGATTTACAAGAAAAATCCTTGATAAGAGCTAATAAAGCACCCCCTCGACTGTCTTTCACTGATACAGGAGTATTAAGCCAACCAATAACTCGATAACTAGGTTTGGACAGAAGCAAGATAATTTGCGAAAAGAAAGATAGTTTAAGAAATTATAAAATAAAAGGAGAATATTTTAATGGAGAAGTATTTACCCCAGTTAATCTATTAATTGACACCGGAGCTAATGGCAATTATATTAGTAGCAAATTATGCTTTAGATTACAAAAATATAAATTAGATGAATTACACCAATACACTAACTATGTACGTATATATGTCTGGTCTAGCTAGATGTATGTACGTATATAGTAAGTATTGATCAAAATTATACCAATCGATAATCCATATCCAAGTAGTATGAAATACGTACGTTGTATTACGTACATATGAGTTAATATACGATCATTGAGAAATATAATTAACCAATATATATATATATATATATATATATATATATATTATTATAATGGTCCATCTTCTTGAATATATGTCTCGTCTAGTGATGTACGTATATATATATATATATAGTACGTATTCAAAAGCTAATTAGCCGATCTATAATCCATATCCAAGTACGTAGTATGGAAGACGTTGTATATTACGTACATATGAGTTAATATACGATCATTGAAAAATGTAATTAACCAAGTCCTATATATTATAATGATCCATCGATTGAATATATGTCTCGTCTAGTGATGTACGTATATATATATATAGTACGTATTCAAAAGATAATTAATCGATCGATAATCCATATCCAAGTAGTATGGAATACGTTGTATATTACGTACATATGAGTTAATATACGATCATTGAGAAAATATAATTAACCAAGTTATCCTATATATTATAATGATCCGTCGTCTTGAATATATGTCTCGTCTAGTGATGTACACACACACACACACACACACACATATATATATATATAGTACGTATATTCAAAAGCTAATTAACTAATCGATAATCCATCAAGCAGTGGAACACCATTGTATTATGTACACACGAGGTAATATACGATCGTTGAGTAATGTAAATAACCAATAGTCCTATATATTAATGATCTGTCGTCTTGAATATTATGTTTTTGTGTAGCGATATTGTACATATATAGTACGTATTCAAAAGCTAATTAACTGATCGATAATCCATCCAAGTAGTATGGAATACATTGTATTATGTACATATGAGGTAATATACAATGACGATCGTTGAGTAATGTAATTAACCAAGTCCTATATATTACTGGTCCATCGTCTTGAATATATATCTCGTCTAGTGATGTACATATATATAGTGCGTATTCAAAAGCTAATTAATTAAACGATCGATAATCTATCCAAGTAGAATGGAATACATTGTATAATTAATTAAATGATCGATAATTTTTATTAATTATTTTTAAATTTTTTTAATAAAACCAACCTCAAATGATCGATTTTATCAAAGAAAAACTTTTTTAAAAATTTATTTTTTAGTAAAACCGACCACAGTTGGTCGATTTATTTTAAAAAGATTTTTGTTTAAAATAAACCGACCAACTGAGGTCGCTTTTTCTGTTTAATTATATTATGGTAAATAAAAAAACTCATTTTTTCTCTCAACCACTCTCTCTCTCTTTACCTACCGCCGCCTACAGCAACCCTCCGTCCCTCTGCCTCCCTCCGTTTGTCGTCCGTTGCTGCCGTGGTTGCTGCTGTCGTGGTTGCTGCTCGTGCATGGTTGCTGCTGCCGTGGTTGCTGCTGCCGTGGTTGTTGTTGTCGTGGTTGCTGATGCCATGTTTTGCTGCTGTTGTTCGTTGTTGCCGCCGCCGCTGCTGGCCAGCCTCCCTCCGTCCCTTCGCTTCCCTCCGCCTGTCGTCCGTTGCTGTTCATTGTTGTTGCCGTTGTTTTGCTGCCGTCCGTTGTTGACGCTCCGGAAACTGCTCCAAGGTAAGTTATTTTATCTAATTTTATTAATTTACTTGTTAATTAATTATAATTTTTAAATTAGGATTTATCATTGTTAATTTTAGTTATTAAATTAGGATTTAATATTTAATTAGGGTTTATTAATATTAACTAGAATTGTGTATGAACTTAGGTGAGTTGAAATTGGCAATAATGTGAGTTTAAATTGGACACAAAGTGAGTTGAAATTGGGTATAATGTGAGTTGATATTAGGCTAGTGACTTGATTCTTACTTATGTTTGTGTATTTGTGAGTTGAAAATGTGCATAATTGTGAGTTGAACTAGTGAATTTGAATAGTGAAGTAGTAAATAAGATTGTGAACTAGTGACTTGAAATTGTGAAGTAGTGAATTGAAAATGTGAACTAGTGAATTGAAAATGTGAACTAGTGACTTAGAATAGTGAAGTAGTTACTTAAAATAGTGAAGTATAATGACTTAAAATTATGAACTAGTTACTTAAAATAGTGAAGTATAGTGAGTTCAAATTATGAAGTAGTGTAACGACCGGGTCCGTCATTACGGATAAACCATTCGTGCCAATTTTTAGAGTTAAAAAACTTTGGGTTTGGGAGTTTGAAATTCTGGGCTAGGCTAGTCTCGGCCAGTTTTGGAGCGAGGTATGATCTAGGGCAATCCGGGTGAGAATTGGGTTTAGTGTCTTGATTCGAGCTAGTTTTCCTCGTACCTAACACATAAAGGAGTCCGAGGGACTTTTCAGAATCGAATTCGGGTAAGTAAAACTCCCGGAATTGAGGTTGACATGAAGGGGTTATTCCGGGACGTCGGAAAAATAAGTGTATTGTAAAATGGACTAGTTTTGGAGATTTTACAACTTTCTGTCCCATGTCAACCGTTGTAGCAGTTGACACTCCGCCATAGAAACCTCCGTTGTAGCGGAGAAATTATCGCTACAGCAGAAGTCAACGTCGGTCAGCCTCCACCATAGCGGACGACTCTGCTACGGCGATACCGCTATAGCGGAGCAGACTGCTATAGCAGAGCATGATGAGATTTAATGCAGAAACTTCCCCAAAATAGTTTAGTTTTTCTGCAACTCATTTTGGGAGAAGAAGGGGGTGATTTTGGGCGATTTCTACCGGTTTTTCATCATTTTTCATCCTAAAGGTAAGGATTCTACTCTCCAAACTCCGTGGTATCTTTCCTATGCTATAGAATTGTTAGGGGTGGACTTGGAGAAAGGTTTGGGATGACTTAGGAATGGTAGAATCCGGGAAAAAAGGGGATTCTAGGGTGCTAGAGTTCTTGGGTCTTGATTCTTGTTAATGGGTAATGATCATTTAGCCATAATTCTCTAAGGGAATCCATAAAAAATGATAAATTTAGGTGAATTAATAGTGGAAAATCCCGGGAATGGGTGGAATGATCATGGTTGGCCTCGGGTTTGGGATTTTTCATAATTCGGGTAATTTGTAGGCCGTAAGTATTGATTTTTGGCTACTATATATTTTTTCTAGACCAAGAACAAGCAATGGATCCTGAAAGGGGAAAAACTCCGGCATTGTAGAGCTTGCTTATTCGAGGTAGGTGATGGTTATTGCTTCCTGTATGCACTGTATGTTTGTGTACTTTGGTCTAAGTATTTGTATGATTTTCATTGCTTAGGGAATGATTTAGAATGTCCAAAAGTTCTATTTTTCAGTCTTGTGAAATGAACTAGGTGTATTGCTCATTGGATTACAAGTGTTGATTGTTCATTGTTTGTGACTGTGGATTTATGTGACATTCGGTTGGCTCGGGTACCACGCCTGGTACGGGATATATTAACGGTTGGCTCGAGTACCACACCTAGTACGGAATATACTAACGGTTGGCTCGGGTACCACGCCTGGTATGGAATAATACTAACGGTTGGCTCGGGTACCACGCCTAGTATGGGTTTACTTTATTGTATTTTTGCATCTTTATTCATGGTTCTCTGAGTGGACCGGGTTGTGATTATGAATTCTGGTTGTGTATTTTGGTCCTTGAGAGGCTGGGTTGTTGTATTGTGTTATGAGTTTTGGTCTTGGTGTAGACTGAGTTGTATGTCTGACACTTAGGTGTTGTCTAGAGGGGATCCAGGATGGGTTCGAGATATGTAACGGGATATGACTGTTATTGTTGTGGATTATTAATCATAACTGTGAAGTGGTTTACATGTGGGACAAGTTAGGTAGAGACTTGTAGTCTGGGAATACCTATTGACTTGCCTATGTATTTTTTGTACTCTTACTTGATTTTTGTACTACTCATACACTATTTATTTAGAACTGGCTGATGATCCTACCAGTACACGATAGTTGTGTACTGATACTGCACGTGCTTGTCTTTTTATGAGTACAAAATATCTTTTGGCAGTTGACGCACGACCTAACTTGTAAGCCAGACTTTCCGAGATATCAAGGGTGAACTATTCGATCGAGCTGTCTTGGTGTTCATCTAGTTCAGTTGTAGCCCATTTGTTCGGGCTAAGACCATTTCTATATTTGGGGTTGCATCCCCGTACTCTAGTTTTTGGTAGATGTTTTTGGTACGATGAATTTCTGATTCTAGGGAAGGATTTCCGCAGTTTATTTTATTTATAGAGTTGATTTTATTTATGATTGAATGCTAGCTTATATTTCTACACTAGTTTTAAGCTGTTAGGCTAGGCTAAGAGTAGAACTCTATTGGTTTGCTCATTCGGGGGTTGGGTGGGTGCCACTCACGAAGGTCTGGGTCGTGACAAAGATGGTATCAGAGCCCTAGGTTCGTTGATTTCATCGTACCAAAATAGGTCTAGTAGAGTCTTGCGAAATGGTGTGGAGACGTCCGTACTTTTCTTCGAGAGGCTATAGGACTCTAGGAAACTATCTCTTCTTTCTTCCATCGTGCTATAACTTAATTCCAATTGGTATCTGGTGATACAAATTGGTATCTGACTCTTTCACTCTTCTGTCCGCAGATGGTTAACACAAGAAACAATGGAGCTAGACTGATGGTCCCAGCAGCTGGCCCGGCTATCTGTGGTAGAGGCAGGAGAAGGGGCAGAGGACGAGGAAGAGCCACGCCAGCCAGGGGTGGGGCTCAAGCTGCTGCAGGAGCGTGAGAGGCAACCCCTCCCCTACCTCAGGAACAAGTTGTTGAAGATGTGGAAGTTGTTGTGGAGGATGAAGGGGTGCGGGTGGAGGCAGAGGCGGCACCGGGTGGAGGTGCATGCCTTCCCTCTATGAGTCCCGAAGCATTTCAGCAGGCTTGGAACTTCTTGACTGGTTTGGTTGGTGCTAGAGCCATACCCGCGGGCATTACAAATCAGGCTCTGGGCACTCAGCCAGCAGATCCTACGTCTCCTAGGATGGATGCAGCTTCAGGCACAAGCGACTTCTTTAGGCCAATGCTAGGCCCAATGATGACAGGAAATGAACATGAGATTCTGACCAAATTTCTCAAGCTGAAACCTTCTACGTTTTAGGGTACTGACAGGGAAGATGCTTATGAGTTCATACTGGATTGTTATGAGAGGCTGCACAAGTTGGGCATTGTGCAACAGTATGGGGTTGAGTTTGTCACATTTTAGCTGCAGGGTGATGCCAAGCAGTGGTGGAGATCTCATGTGGAGTGTCGGTCATCTATTTTACCTCCACTGACTTGGGAGCAGTTCCACTCTCTTTTCTTAGAGAAGTACGTACCCCGTACCTTGAGGGACCAGAAAAAGGATGAATTCTTGAATTTGGAGCAGGGTAGCATGTCAGTCTCTGCTTACGAGGCAATGTTTCATGCATTGTCTCATTTTGCTATGCAGTTGCTGGGTTTCGAGGAAGAGCGGGTTCGGTTATTTATCAAAGGTTTGAATACTGAGCTTCAGGTAATGTCTGGGCACATGACTTCTTCAGGGAAAGGCTTTAATGAAGTGGTGGATTATGTAAAGAAACTTGAGGGAGTCAGGCAGGCGGGGCAGGCTAAGGTTTTAGCCAAGAAATCCCGGAATGAGGGAAATTATGGTGGTTCATACTCCAGGGGTCAAAATCAGCAGGTATACTCAGCCCATCCTATTCAGTCAGCTTTGCTAGCTGCTACAGGTGGTCGTCTAGGAGCTAATCAGCAATTTTCAGCTCCTAGGGGCAAGAGAGGTTCTTATTCATCTGCTAGCAGGCTTGTACTTGATCGTGGTTGTATTTATTGTGGTGATTTGGGCTACTTTAAGAGGCAGTGCCCTCACAGGCAGACCGGTAATCAGGTTCAACAGCAGCCCAAGGTTGTGGTCCCGGTAGGTAGAGATGGTCATGCTAGAGGTCATCCACAAGGTGGGCGAGGTAACTTTCAGAGAGGTCGGGAGACAGAGGTAATAGTGGCGCGGGCAGGGGCGCGACGTAGCCGTCCAGAGAGGTTGCCTAGATTGATAATTGGGCTCATTGTTATGCATTTCCAGGGAGGACCGAGGCTGAGGCATCAGATACGGTGATCACATGTAGCATTCTTGTCTGTGATAAAATGGCTTCGATATTATTTGACCCAGGTTCTACATACTCTTATGTGTCTGTGAGTTTTGCATTGAGTCTGAACTTGGTATGTGATATCCTTGATTCCCCTATCCATGTTTCTACCTCGGTTGGAGAGTCGGTTGTTGTGACTCATGTTTATCGTAACTGTTTGGTTGTTTTTGTGGGGCCGCATACTTGGGTGGATTTAGTAATCCTGAATGTTATTGACTTTGACATTATTTTGGGCATGACCTAGTTTTCCTCGTATCATGTTGTGTTGAATTGTAACACCAAGACTGTGGCTCTAGAGATTTCGGGTAAGAATAGGCTAGAGTGGGAAGGTGTGTACAGGTCTAAGCCGACCAGAATTATATCATTCGTTCAGGCTAGAAAGCTAGTGGGGGGGGGTGTTTAGCCTTTTTGGCTCATCTCCGGGATGATAGTATGGAGTCCCCCTCCATTGAGTCATTTCCAGTTGTTTCAGAGTTTCTAGAGGTATTCCCAACAGATTTGCCTGGTATACCTCCGGACAGGGATATTGACTTTTGTATTGACTTGGAGCCAGGCACTCATCCCATTTCCATTCCTCCATATCGTATGGATCCGACAGAGTTAAGGGAACTTAAGACTCAGCTTCAGGAACTCCTAGATAAGGGATTTGTCCATCCCAGTGCTTCGCATTGGGGTGCTCCGGTATTTTTTGTAAAGAAGAAGGATGGTAGTATGTTGATGTGCATAGATTACAGGCAGTTGAACAAGGTTACCATCCGAAATAAGTACCCTCTACCCCATATTGATGATCTGTTTGACCAGTTACAGGGTGAATCGGTGTTTTTGAAAATTATCTTGAGGTCAGGGTACCATCAGTTGAAAATTAGGCCCGAGGATGTCCCTAAGATTACTTTTTGGACTTGGTATGGGCATTACGAGTTCTTGGTGATGTTGTTTGGTTTAACCAATACACCGGCGGCATACATGAGTTTAATGAATGGGGTGTTTAAATCTTACTTGGATTCATTCGTCATCATTTTCATTGATGATATTTTGATCTACTCCAAGAGTAGGGAGGAGCATGCTAAACATCTCCGTATAATATTGGACATTTTGAGGTGTCAAAAGCTTTATGCAAAGTTCACCAAGTGTGAGTTCTGGTTGACTTCGGTAGCATTCCTGGGGCATGTAGTGTCAGAGAAGGAGGTGATGGTAGATCCCTAAAAGATAGAGGCAGTCAAGAGTTAGGCCCGACCTAGCGCTGTGACTGAGGTGAGTAGTTTTGTTGGGCTCGCAGGTTATTACCGGAGGTTTGTCAAGGATTTTGCATCTATTGCTACTCACTTGACAAGGCTGACACAGAAAGATGTGCCATTTGTGTGATCCGATAAGTGCGAGGAGAGCTTCCAAAAGCTCAAGACACTTCTGACCACGGCTCCCATTTTGTCCTTGCCGGTTAAAGGTAAAGATTTTATTGTTTACTGTGATACTTCACATTCTAGTTTGGGTGTTGTGTTGATGCAGGATAGGAATGTGATAGCCTATGCTTCTAGGTAGTTGAAGGTGCATGAGAGAAATTATCCGACTCACGATTTAGAGTTGGCAGCGGTGGTTGCTCTAAAAATTTGGAGACACTATCTCTATGGTGTCAAGTGTGAGGTGTTCACTGATCATCACAGTCTGCAACATGTTTTCACTCAGAAGGACTTGAATCACAGGTAGATAAGGTGGATGGAGTTGTTGAAGGATTATGATATGACTATTCAGTACCATCCGGGTAAGGCTAATTGGTGGTAGACGCATTGAGCCAGAAGACAGTTAGCATGAGCAATTTGGCTTGTTTGGAGGTGTCCAAATGACCACTAGCAAGGGAGATCCAGGCATTGGAGTCCAAGTTCATGCACTTGGGTATTTCAGAACAAGGTGGAATTTTGTTTAGTATTGAGGTCAAATCCACATTCATATAGGAGATAAAGGCCAAACAGTTTCAGGATACGCAGTTGAGCAGGCTTCGGAGCAAGGAAATATCTGGAGAGTCCGAGGATGCCACATTGGACTCTGGCGGTGTGTTAAATTTTAGAGAAAGGATATGTGTTCCTCGGGTTGATGACATAATTTAGAAGGTGTTGGCAGAGGCTCATGGTTCGCTATTCAATTCATCCTGGTGTAACCAAGATATACAGAAATTTAAGGCAACTTTATTGGTGGTCTGGGATGAAAAGGGACATAGTTGATTTTGTGTCCAAGTGTCAGAATTTCCAGCAGGTAGGGTATGGACACCAAAGACCTGCAGGACTACTTCAGAGGATGCCCATTCCAGAGTGGAAATGGGAGAGAATAGCCATGGATTTTGTGGTGGGTCTCCCCAAGACTTTGGGGAAGTATGACTCTATTTGGGTCATTGTTGACAGGCTGACCAAGTCAGCTCATTTCATTCTGGTCAGGGTGGATTACAATTCGCAGCAATTGGCTAAGATCTACGTGAAGGAAATTGTCAGATTGCATGGGTACCACTGTCCGTTATTTCAGACAGGGGTACACAGTTTATCTCTAAGTTTTGGGGCAAGTTGCATGAGGAGTTGGGCACTCAACTCACCTTTAGTATAGCCTTACATCCTCAGACTGATGGTCAGTCGGAGAGGATGATTCAGATATTGGAGGACATGCTGAGAGCATATGTGATTGACTTCGGGGGTTATTGGGACCAGTTTCTACCGTTGTGTGAGTTCTCATACAACAATACCTACCACTCTAGTATCAACATGGCACCATTCGAGGCTCTGTATGGGATGAGTTATAGGTCACCGATTGGGTGGTTTGAGGAAGGTGATGTAAATCCTTTGGGCACAGACTTGGTAAGGGAAGTGCAAGAAAAGGTAAGATGCATTCAAACCAAGTTACTAGCTGCCCAAAGCAGGCAGAAGGAATACGCGGATCGCAAGGTCTGGGACATGGAATTTCAGGTTGGTGAACATGTATTGTTGAAAGTATCACCAATGAAGGGAGTTATGCATTTTGGTAAGAGGGGCAAGCTCAGCCCTCGATTCATCGGACCATTTGAGGTTCTTGAAATCATAGGGCCCATCGCTTACAGATTGGCACTGCCGCCTAGTCTATCGGGTATCCATCCAGTGTTTCACATATCCATGCCAAAGTGATACCATGGGGATGGGGACTACATCATCAAGTAGGATGAAGTGTTACTTGATAAGGATCTTCGCTATGAAGAGGAACCGGTTTTAATTCTTGATTGAGATGTTCGGAAATTAAGGACAAAGGTGATCAGTATGGTAAGGGTTCAATGGAAGCATCATCCAGTTGAGGAGGCCACTTGGGAAACTGAGAGGTACATGCGGTACAAGTACCCTCACTTGTTTGAGGATACATGTACTACTCTTTCTTTCTTTATCCATTTGTATTTTGGATTTTATCAGTCAGGGATGAATCATGGGTAAATTGGTATCTGTTGTAACAATCGGGTCCGTCGTTATGAGTAAACCATTTGTGCCAATTTTTAGAGTTAGAAAACTCTGGGTTTGGGAGTTTAAAATTCTTGGCTAGGCTACTCTCGGCCAGTTTTGGAACATGGTATAGTCTAGGGAAATTTGGGTGAGAATTAGGTTTAATGTCTTGATTCGAGCTAGTTTTCCTCGTAGCTAACACATAAAGGAGTCCGGGGGACTTCTCAAAATTGAATTCGGGTAAGTAGAACTCCCAGAATTGAGGTTGACGCGAAGGGGTTGTTCCAGGATGTCGGTAAAATAAGTGTGTTATAAAATGGACTAGTTTTGGAGATTTTACGACTTTCTGTCTCTTGTCAACTGCTAAGCGGTTGACATCTTCCATAGCGACCTTCACTATAGCGGAGAAATTACCGCTACAGCGGAAGTCAACGTCGGACAGCCTCTGCCATAGCGGACGACTCTGCTACGACGGTACCGCTATAATGGAGCAGACCTCTATAGTGGAGCGTGACGGGATTTAATGCAGAAACTTCCCCAAAATAGTTCAGTTTTTCTGCAACTCATTTTGGGAGAAGAAGGGGGCGATTTTGGGCGATTTCTATCGGTTTTCCATCATTTTTCGTCCTAAAGGTAAGGATTCTACTCCCCAAACTCTGTAGTATCTTTCCTATGCTATAGAATTGCTAGAGGTGGACTTGGAAAAAGGTTTGGGATGACCTAGGAATGGTAGAATCCCGGGGAAAAGGAGATTCTAGGGTGCTAGAGTTCTTGGGTCTTGATTCTTGTTAATGGGTAATGATCATTTATCCATAATTCTCTAAGGGAATTCGTAAAAAATGATGAATTTAGGTGAATTAATAGTGGGAAATCCCGGGAATGGGTGGAATGATCATGGTTGGCCTTTGGTTTGAGATTTTTCATAATCCGGGTAATTTATAGGCCGTAAGTATTAATTTTTGGTTACTGTGTATTGTTTCTAGACCAAGAACAAGCAAGGGATCCTGAAAAGGGAAAAGCCCAAGCATTGTAGAGCTTGCTTAGAGGTGGGTGATGATTATTGCTTCCTGCTGCACTGTATGTTTGTATACTTCGGTCTAAGTATTTGTATGGTTTGCATTTCTTAGGGAATGATTTAGAATGTCCAAAAGTCCTATTTTTCTGTCCTGTGAAATGAACTAGGTGTATTGCTTATTGGTTTACAAGTGTTGATTGTTCATTATTTGTGACTGTGGATTTATGTGATATTCGGTTGGCTCGACTACCACGCCTGATACGGGATATACTAACGGTTGGCTCGGGTACCACACCTGGTATGGAATATACTAATGGTTGGCTTGGGTACCATGCCTGATACAAGATAATACTAACGGTTGGCTCGGGTACTAGTCTGATACGAGTTTACTTTAATATATTGTTTCATCTTTATTCATGGTTTCCTGAGTGGAACGGGTTGTGATTGTGTATTTTGGTCCTTGAGAGGTCGGGTTGTTGTATTGTGCTATGAGTTTTGGTCTTGGTGTACACCGGGTTGTATGTCTGACACTTAGGTGTTGTCTAGAGTGGATCCAGGGTGGGTCTGGGATATGTAACGAGATATGAGTGTTTTTGTTATGGATTATTGATCATAACTGTGAAGTGGTTTACATGTGGGACAAGTTAGGTAGAGACTTGTAGTGTAGGAATACTTGTTGACTTGCCTATGCGTTTTATGTACTCTTACTTGATTTTTGTACTACTCATACATTGTTTATTTGGAATCGGCTGATGATCCTACCAGTACATGGTGGTTGTGTACTGATAATGCACTTGCTTATCTTTTTGTGAGTACAGGAAATCCTGTAGCGATTGACGCATGACCTCACTTGTAGGCCTGACTTTTCGAGATATCAAGGGTGAGCTATTCGATCGAGCTGCCTTGGTGTCCATCTAGTTGACTTGTAGTCCATTTGTTCGGGCTTTGACCATTTTTATATTTGGGGTTGCATCCCTGTACTCTAATTTTTGGTAGATATTTTTGGTATGATGACTTTCAGATTCTAGGGAGGGATTTCCGCAGTTTATTTTATTTATAGAGTTGATTTTATTTATGATTGAATGCTAGTTTACATTTGTGCACTGGTTTTAAGCTGTTAGGCTAGGCTATGAGTTGGACTCTATTGGTTCGCTCATCCGGAGGTTGGGTGGGTGTCACTCACGACGGTCTGGATCGTGACAAGTAGTGACTTGTAATGAATTGGAATAGGGAACTAGTGACTTGAAATTAATATTGTCATTGCTTGTGTAGTGTTTAATTTGGTTAGAATGTGGTTGATTAGTATAAGTGTCAACATTAGTTGATCCTATTGATGACAAAATTGATTTTCTTGCAAGATTAATTGTGTCCACTTAGTGTTGGCACTTAATCTTTAATTTGGTTATAATGTGGTTGATTAGCATAAATGTCAACGCTAGTTGATTCTATTGATGACAAAATTGATTTTTTTGCAAGATTAATTTGTGTCCACCTAGTGTTGACACTTAGTACTAATTAGCATCCTTGAGTTGGGTTTTATTAGGTTGGCACCTAGACCTTGTCCGCTTTATTTTTGTCCAACTGATTTCACTCGTATCGTCCTAGTATTCATTTTAGTTGGTAGTATTACCCTTGTGGCCCTGTGTGGCCTTGATTATGCCTATGGACCTTAGATGGTGGGTTATTTGGGAATGTCCATGAGTCTTGGATATCGATATCTCGATTATAGAGCTGGTTATATATGTTGTAGAGCAATTGGAGCCTGTGCAGGGCCAATAGGTTGATCTGTGAGCCGTTGGGCTACTGATTGTGTTTGGCACATCATTATCATGCATATAAAGTAGGTAGGATTTTAAAATTCTAAGTTGGTATTTGAGTTATAATATTTATATAAAATAATATTTAATTATTTAATTAATTAAAATAGTGAAATATAGTAGTAAGTAGAAATTATGAACTAGCTAGTTACTTAATATAGTGAAGTGTAGTAAGTTGAAATTGTGAACTAGTGACTTAAAATAGTGACGTGTATTAAGTTTAAATTGTGAACTAGCTAGTAACTTAAAATAGTGAAGTATAATAACTTAAAATTATGAACTAGTAACTTATAATAGTGAAGTGTAGTAAGTTAAAATTGTGAACTAGTGACTTAAAATAGTGAAGTGTATTAAGTTTAAATTGTGAACTTGCTAGTTACTTAAAATAGTGAAGTATAGTAAGTTGAAATTGTGAACTAGTGATTTAAAATAGTGAAGTGTAGTAAGTAGAAATTGTATACTAGCTAGTTATTTAAAATAGTGAAGTATAATGACTTGAAATTATGAACTAGTGACTTAAAATAGTGAAGTGTAATAAGTTTCAATTGTGAACTAGTTACTTAAAATAGTAAAATGTATTAAGTTTAAATTGTGAACTAGCTAGTTACTTAAAATAGTGAAGTGTAGTAAGTTGAAATTGTGAACTAGTGACTTAAAATAGTGAAGTGTAGTAAGTAGAAATTGTGAACTAGCTAGTTACTTAAAATAATGAAGTATAATGACTTGAAATTATGAACTAGTGAGTTAAAATTGTGAAGTGTATTAAGTTTCAATTGTGAACTAGCTACTTAAAAGAGTGAAGTATAATGACTTGAAATTATGAACTAGTAAATTAAAATAGTGAAGTGTATTAAGTTTCAATTGTGAACTAGTGACTTAAAATAGTGAAGTGTATTAAGTTTAGATTGTGAACTAGCTAGTTACTTAAAATAGTAAAGTGTAGTAAGTTAAAGTTGTGAACTAGTGACTTAAAATAGTGAAGTGTACTAAGTTAAAATTGTGAACTAGTGACTTAAAATAGTGAAGTGTAGTAAGTTAAAATTGTGAACTAGTGACTTAAAATAGTGAAGTGTATTAAGTTTAAATTGTAAACTAGCTAGTGACTTAAAATAGTGAAGTGTAGTAAGTTAAAATTGTGAACTAGTGACTTAAAATAGTGAAGTGTACTAAGTTAAAATTGTGAAATAGCTAGTTACTTAAAATAGTGAAGTGTAGTAAGTTAAAATTGTGCACTAGTGACTCAAAATAGTGAAGTGTATTAAGTTTAAATTGTGAACTAGCTAGTTACTTAAAATAGTGAAGTATAATGACTTAAAATTATGAACTAGTGACTTAAAATAGTGAAGTGTAGTAAGTTGAAATTGTGAACTAGTGACTTAAAATAGTGAAGTGTAGCAAGTAGAAATTGTGAACTAGCTAGTTACTTAAAATAGTGAAGTATAATGACTTGAAATTATGAACTAGTGACTTAAAATAGTGAAGTGTAGTAAGTTGAAATTGTGAACTAGTGACTTAAAATAGTGAACTCTAGTAAGTAAAAATTAAGAACTAGCTAGTTATTTAAAATAGTGAAGTATAATGACTTGAAATTATAAACTAGTGACTTAAAATAGTGAAGTGTATTAAGTTTCAATTGTGAACTAGCTAGTTACTTAAAATAGTGAAGTATAATGACTTGAAATTATGAACTAGTGACTTAAAATAATAAAGTGTAGTAAGTTGAAATTGTGAACTAGTGACTTAAAATAGTGAAGTGTAGTAAGACAAAATTGGTAAACTAGCTAGTTACTTAAAATAGTGAAGTATATGATGACTGAATTATGAACTAGTGACTTAAATAATAAAGTGTAGTAAGTTAAATTGTGACTAGTGACTTAAAATAAGTAAAGTGTAGTAAGTAGAAAATTGTGAACTAGCTATTTATTTAAAATAGTGAAGTATAATGACTTGAAATTATAACCAATGACTTAAAATAGTGAAGTGTATTAAGTTTCAATTGTGAACTAGCTAGTTACTTAAAATAGTGAAGTATAATGACTTGAAATTATGAACTAGTGACTTAAAATAGTAAAATGTATTAAGTTTAAATTGTGCACTAGCTAGTTACTTAAAATAGTGAGGTGTATTAAGTTTAAATTGTGAACTAGCTAGTTACTTAAAATAGTGAAGTGTAGTAAGTTGAAATTGTGAACTAGTGACTTAAAATAGTGAAGTGTAGTAAGTAGAAATTGTGAACTAGCTAGTTACTTAAAATAGTGAAGTATAATGACTTGAAATTATGAACTAGTGACTTAAAATAGTGAAGTGTATTAAGTTTCAATTGTGAACTAGTGACTTAAAATAGTAAAATGTATTAAGTTTAAATTGTGCACTAGCTAGTTACTTAAAATAGTGAGGTGTATTAAGTTTAAATTGTGAACTAGCTAGTTACTTAAAATAGTGAAGTGTAGTAAGTTGAAATTGTGAACTAGTGACTTAAAATAGTGAAGTGTAGTAAGTAGAAATTATGAACTAGCTAGTTACTTAAAATAGTGGACTATAATGACTTGAAATTATGAACTAGTGACATAAAATAGTGAAGTGTATTAAGTTTCAATTATGAACTAGTGACTTAAAATAGTGAAGTGTATTAAGTTTAAATTGTGAACTAGCTAGTTACTTAAAATAGTGAGGTGTATTAAGTTTAAATTGTGAACTAGCTAGTTACTTAAAATAGTGAAGTATATTGACTTGAAATTATGAACAAGTGACTTAAAATAGTGAAGTGTATTAAGTTTCAATTGTGAATTAGCTAGTTACTTAAAATAGTGGACTATGACTCAAAATTATGAACTAGTGACTTAAAATAGTGAAGTTTATTAAGTTTCAATTGTGAACTAGTGACTTAAAATAGTGAAGTGTATTAAGTTTAAATTGTGAACTAGCTAGTTACTTAAATTAGTGAAGTGTAGTAAGTTAAAATTGTGAACTAGTGTAACGACCGGGTCCGTCGTTACGGGTAATCCATTCGTGCAAAGTTTTAGGATTATAAAACTCCAGGTTTGGGAGTTTGAAATTCTGGGTTAGGCTAGGCTCGGCCAGATTTGGAGCGAGGTATCGTCTAGGGAAATCTGGGTAAGAATTGGGTGAGATGTCTTAATTTGAGATAGTTTTCCATGTATCCAAGACATAAAGGAGTCCGGGGGACTCTTCAAAATCGAATTTGGGTAAGTAGAACTCCCGGAATCGAGGTTGACGTGAAGGAGTGTTTCAGATCATCGGGGGAAGCAAGTTTGTTGTAAAATAGACCAATTTTAGAGAATTCCTGATATTTTTCCATGAGCGCCACGGCTCTGCCATAATGACCTCCGCTATAGCAAAACAAAATCCCGCTATAGCGGAAGTCAAGGCAGTCAACCTCCGCCGTAGCGGTTGATCCGCTACGGTGGTACCGCTATAGCGTAAGCCAACCGCTATAGCGGAGCGCGATGAAATTTAATGCAGAAACTTCCCCAAACATTTTAGTTTTCTAGAAGTCATTTGGGAAAAGAACTAGAGAGATTTCAGTCGTTTCTCCCCCATTCTTCATCGCTTTTCTTGCCTAAGGTAAGTTTTTTACTCCTCGAACTCCGTATTACTTTTCCTATGTGATAGAATTGCAAGGGGTGGACTTGGAGAGAGGTTTGAAATGACTTAGGGATGATAGAATCCAGGGAAAAGGAAGATTCTAAGGGTGGAAGTTCTTGGGTATTGTTAAATCTACTGTTTTATGATCATGTGACCTTAATTTCCTGATTTTATCCATAAAAATTGTAGAACTGGGTGAATTAACGGTGGGAAAGCCCGGGAAGAGGGTGAAATAATCATGGGTGGCCTGGGGCTTAGTATTTTGCGTAATTCGGGTAAATTATAGGCCATAAGGATTAATTCTTGGTTATTGTGTATTGTTTTAGACCAAGAACCGGCAATAACTTCGGGAAATGGGAAAGCTCTGATTGAGTAGAGCTTGGATTATTTTGAGGTAGGTGATGGTTGATTCCTGTATACTTTGTGTGTTTTGTGTACTCTTATCTAAGTAATTGTATGAGATACATTGCTTAGAGGATGATTAGGAATGTCTAATAGTCCTGTTATCAGTCTGGTAAATTGAACTGTGTATTTTGCTTGTTGGTTTTACAAGTTGATTGTTCATTGTTGTGACTGTGGATTGTTGACATTCGGTTGGCTCGGGTACCACGCCTGGTATGAATATACTAATGGTTAGCTCGGGTACCACGCCTGGTACGTAAATACTAACGGTTATCTCGGGTATCACACTTGGTACGGGTTTACTTTACTGCATTATTGCATTGATATTATTGCATTGTGTTCTTGTTATTGGTTCCATGAGTGGACCGAGTTGTGTTATTGAGTTGTGATATTTGCTTATGGTCCTTGAAGGGCCGGGAATCCTATTTATTTGGTTGATTTGGTCTTGGTGTAGACCGGGATGAATGGTTAACACTTAGGTGTTGTTAGAAGGGATCCCAGGTTGGGTCCGGGATATATATAAAAGAGGTGGTTGTTGGCATTATTTTCGTATAAAAGGGAATGGCATGTAGGGTCAAGTTAAGGGGAGACTTATAGTCTAGGATTATCTATGGACTGGGTTATGTGTCTTTCTGCACCTTTACTTAATTTGTTGTACTATTCATACAATGTTTATCTGGAAACTGGCTGATGATCCTACTAGTACACGGTGGTTGTGTACTGATACTGCACTTGCTTGTATTTTTTGTGAGTGCAGGAAATCTTCTGGCGATTGACGCACGACCTCACTTGTAGGCCTGACTTTTCAAGATATCAAGGGTGAGTTGTTCGACCAAGCTGCCTTGGTGTCTATCTACTGAGTTGTAGCCCACTTGTTTTGGGCTTAGACTATTTCATTATTATTTTTGGGGTTGCATCCCCGCACTCTAGATTTGGTAGCGTTTTGGTATGATGACTTTCAGATTCTAGGGGGGATTTTCGCAGTTTTATTTCAATGAAATTATTTTTGCGTATCTGAATTGCTAGTTTATTTCCTGTTTGCTGGTTTTAGGCTATTAGTCTAGGCTAAGGTTTGAACTCTACTGGTTCGCTCATCCGGGGGTTGGGTGGGTGCCACTCACGACAGTCCGGGTCGTGACAACTAGTGACTTAAAATAGTGAAGTGTAGTAAGTTAAAATTGTGAACTAGTGACTTAAAATAGTGAAGTGTAGTAAGACAAAATTGTAAACTAGCTAGTTACTTAAAATAGTGAAGTATAATGACTTGAAATTATGAACTAGTGACTTAAAATAATAAAGTGTAGTAAGTTGAAATTGTGAACTAGTGACTTAAAATAGTGAAGTGTAGTAAGTAGAAATTGTGAACTAGCTAGTTACTTAAAATAGTGAAGTATAATGACTTAAAATTATGAACTAGTGACTTAAAATAGTGAAGTGTAGTAAGTTGAAATTGTGACTAGTGACTTAAAATAGTAAAGTGTAGTAAGTAGAAATTGTGAACTAGCTAGTTATTTAAAATAGTGAAGTATAATGACTTGAAATTATAAACTAGTGACTTAAAATAGTGAAGTGCATTAAGTTTCAATTGTGAACTAGCTAGTTACTTAAAATAGTGAAGTATAATGACTTGAAATTATGAACTAGTGACTTAAAATAGTGAAGTGTGTTAAGTTTCAATTGTGAACTAGTGACTTAAAATAGTGAAATGTATCAAGGTTAAATTGTGAACTAGCTAGTTACTTAAAATAGTGAAGTATAATGACTTGAAATTATGAATTAGTGACTTAAAATAGTGAAGTGTATTAAGTTTAAATTGTGAACTAGTGACTTTTAATGAATAGAAAATTGTGAATGATATACTTAAAATAGTGAAGTATAGTGAATTGAAATTAATATTGTCCTTGCTTGTGTAGATGGAACCTGATCGTAGTTGGATGTATGAACGATGTAATCCTGGTAGAATGGGTGTGAGGGAGGAATTTGCGGATGGTGTCACTCAATTTATAAACCATGCAAAGACACTTTCTTGCTTTTTAAATTATGGAATATTTTTGTGTCCTTGTGTTGATTGTAATTGTACGAGCTATGAAACAGAACTGGTTGTTATGAGTCATCTTTATAGAGTTGGGTTTACTCCAGAGCAGTTTGGACTAGTCATGGTGAAGTTGACAATAGGTTTAATAACTTTGTTGTTGGTGAAAGTAGTTGGTATGTGGAACCTAATAATGTTCAAGATTATAGAATATCAGAAATGGTTCAGGATGCTTTTGGAATGCATTTCAATCTTGATTTTGGGGAAAATGTAGAAGAAGCTCCTAATGAAGAAGCAAATAGTTTTTACGAATAATTGCATGATGCTAGTCGTCCTTTCTATGAGGGGAGTTCACATTCTCAACTGTTTGTTGCAGTTAGATATTTAAGTATCAAATCTGATTGGAATGTTCCTCAAGGAGTAATGGACTCTATGGCAGACCTTGTTAAGGAATTAGTTGACCCCGGTCTAGAGGTTCCTGATTCTTACTATAAGGCAATGAGATTGGTGTCTAAGTTAGGACTCTCCTCGATCAGAATTGATTGTTGTGAAAATGGCTGCATGTTATACTTTAAGGAGGATGTCGATCTAGAGTTTTGTAAGTTCTGTGAACACCCTCGTTATAAGAGTGGTACTAGTGAAAATAAAATCGCTATTAAGGCGATGCATTATTTACCTCTTATACCAAGGTTGAATAGGTTGTATGCATCAAATAGCTCTGCTCCCCATATAAGATGGAATCATGAAAATAGAAGACCACCTGGTGTAATGTGTCATCCATCTGATGGAGAGGCTTGGAAGAATTTTGATAGAAAGTATCCAGATTTTTTAGTTGAATCACGGAATATTAGGTTGGGTTTGTGTGCGGATGGTTTCAACCCTTTTTCTGTTGGAGCTGCATCATATTCATGTTGGTCTGTGTTTATTACACCGTATAATTTTTCACTTGAGATGTGTATGATGAGTCCATATATATTTCTGAATTGTGTTGTTCCTGGCTCGCGTAATCCAAAAAGTAAGATTGATGTGTAACTACAACCTTTGATTGATGAGTTAAAACTGTTGTGGTCTGAGGGAGTTCAAACCTGGGATATTTTACTTAAACAAAATTTTAATTTGTGTGCTTCTTTAATGTGGACTATTAATGATTTCCCTGCTTATGGAATGTTGTCTGGGTGAATGACAGCTGGAAAGTTAGCTTGTCCCTACTCCATGGAAAACACTAAATCCTTCCAATTAAACATGGTCAAAAAACTTCATGGTTTGATTGTCATCGTAGATTCTTGCCAGATAATCATGAGTTTAGAAGAATGAAGTATGCATTTACAAAGAATAAAATAGAACAGGATGGTCCACCTCGAACATTAACTGGTCATGATATTGGGAAGAGGGTTAAATATTTGTCAAAGGTTACCGAGAAAAAATAGTACAAATTTTATGGATATGGTGTTTTACATAATTGTACAAAGCAAAGCATATTGTGGGAGTTACCATATTGGAAGGATAATCTACTTAGGCATAATCTTGATGTCATGCATATTGAAAAAAATTATTTTGATAACTTGTTCAACACTGTGATGGATGTGAATGAAAAGACAAAGGATAATGTTAAGGCTATACTTGACTTACCAATTCACTGTAGACGGTCAGAGCTACATTTTGCAAAAGTCTGCCAATAACAATGTCTTTAAGCCCAAGGCCAGTTATACATTCATATTGGAACAAAAGCAAAAAATATGTGAGTGGGTAGAAAGTTTGAAGATGCCAGATGGATATACCTCCAATTTAGGAAAGAGGGTTGACATGGATCATGGAATCTTACATGGGATGAAAAGTCATGACTGTCACGTTTTCATGGAACAACTAATTCCAATTGCTTTTAGTGGATTGCCTAAAAAAATATGAAAACTGATGACATAGATTAGTTTGTTCTTCAAAGAACTGTGTTCTAGCACTTTGAGAGTAGAAAATCTGATTTTGATGGCCGAAAATATTTTTGTTATCACCAATAAGTTGGAGAAGATTCTTTCACCTGGATTTTTTGATGTGATGGAACATCTTTCCATTCACCTTGTCAATGAAGCCCTATTGGGAGGTCCAGTTCAAACTAGGTGGGTGTATCTTTTTGAGCGGTAAGCAATGATAATAGACTAACGTATAACTATTTTTTATAAATTACATGGCTAACATTTAATTTTGCAGAACCATTGGCAAAAGTAAAGGAGGTGTAAAGAACAAAAATAGGGTTGAAGGCTCTATAGTTGAAGCATATCTTGCTAGAGAAACAACTCACTTTTGTTCTGACTACTTTAATGATCAAGTGTCATGTTTGAGAAACAGACCAAATCGACATTAAGACACTCAGAATGACCCTGCTCTAGATCAATTATCAATATTCAATCAACCAGGTAAGCGTGCAAAAAAGCTTAAACACCGGTTGCTTATCGAAAGGGAGAAAAACGTTGCGGTGTTACATGTCTTGCTGAATTTCTCGAAAATCTTTTTAGAGTAAGAAAATTAAATACTTACACAACATATTCAATTGTGATTATCTTAAGAAAACTAATACCTCACTGTGAATGAACAGTTATTTTGTGAGTGAATTTGACCAAAATCAAGTGAATCCATCATTTACATTATGGTATAGTAATTGGGTAAGTGATATTATAATCACATAATAAAGTTAAAATCTTCACTCATCCTTTAACTAACACTGTATTTAACTTACAAACTATATATAGGTGCACCATTCGTCACATGCAGCCACATACTCTCAACTATTGAAGGATATCTCTTATGGACCGATTGAAGTTAATACAATGACTCAGTATATTGTAAATGGGTTTAAATTTTCCACCGAGGAATACTCAAAGCATCGAAAAACTAACAATAGTGGTGTTTGGGTTAAAGGTGATGATGGAAACCAAAATGACAGTGTTGATTATTTTGGCGTCCTACAAGAATTCTACAGTTGGAGTATTCTGATTGGACAGTAAAAAGAATAGTACTTTTTCGATGCAAGTAGTTTGATCCAACCCCAAACATAGGCACAAGAGAACTTAAGAAACATAACATCATTGAAGTTAAACACACTAGATTGTTGAGGGCTTATGATCCTTTTATTATTTCCCAAAATGCTAAGCAAGTGTACTATGCTCCTTATCCGTTGCATACGGACAAGTCTAATTGGTGGGTTGTTATCAAAACTGAGCCTATAGGGCGGGTTGAAGTTGAGAATGTGTTGGATGTTGCATATCAGAACGAAATAGAGAATGTTCACCAAGTTATGGATGCTGATTTAGAAGATAATTTGGAGCATCCTGAATTCATTTTAGAAGAAGTTAGTCCAAAAGAGATACAAATGTTAGAAAATATGGATGATGAGCAACCAACAGAAGAAGAGGCTGAATGGATAGACGATGAGGAAACTTCCGAAGAGGGTGAATGGATAGATGATGAGGAAACTTCAGAAGAAGAGGATTAAGAATATAATTAGTTTGTTGCATGTGTTCTTTAATTTTAATTATTGATGTTTGTGTACTTTGTATTATTGTCTTAATTAATATTCATTACTACTATTTTTAGAAGCAAAGTGACTAATGTAGTGAATATTTCCTCGTATTTCTTTTCGTATAAATGATAATCTATATATATATATATATATATATATATATCTTCACAAATTATATTTTGTCTTTTAATTAATGTAGATGGTAAGTGATCAGGAAAAGGGAAAGAAACTAAAGGTCAAAAAGACCAAAAGTAAAAGGAACCTCCTAATCCTAGAAGGCCCACAGGAGTTCACATTCATGGGTCCCAGTTTGAGTCTATCCCACATAGGGTCCCACTTTCATATAGTAGGTCGTCTCAGCAGCCACAGAGTGTTCCTACACAGGTGGGTCCACTTCATCCACTTGATCCCTCTATTCAGACTCGATCAGTCCCCATCGTGGCACCTACGCAAAGCTACACCACCCTCGATGGTCATTATTCACATATAGGTCCATTGTCTGTCACACCATCAGCTAGCAGCAGTAGGTCAGCTAGCACTACTGAATCAGTTGGGCTCTCCACTCTTTATCTCCGAGATGAAAGCCCTACGCATGCGAGTACTCCCCTTACAGACTACTCATATGTACACAGACCTCAGCCAGGCGATAGAGATGATGCCCGGAGAGTCTTCATCGAGCCTGACGAAGACAAGTATGATTTTATTAACTATATATAATAATTAACTTTCTATATGTTAAATTTTTTAAGTTTTGATTTAACCTCTTAAATGTTTGATCTTGTATTGCAGGTACAATCCAGATTACAGAATTACAAAGATCATCTTCAAATGCATCTCCCGACACTACAAAGGTGTCTGGCCGTGTTGGGGCATGGTACCAAAATATGTCTAAGTGCAAATGTTTAATGAATTTTGGGTAAAAACTTTATTAATTAACACACTTTATATTTAAAGATTGAATCTTATTAATGAATTTTTGTTGCAAAAATATTTCTGGTGGGATCTCAAGAATGAACAACGCATCTCTAATAATTTTTATCCCAGAGTCGCTAGTAGACTATATGACTTGATTTATGATGCTCAGAAGAAGCTTAAAACCCCTAAATGGGTGCTGGCACCTCTTTGGAGTGGCTTATTAAATTACTGACTAACTGATCCGATGTTTCTGAAGAGGAGTGAGCTTGGGAAGAAAGCCAGAACGTCTAAGAAGGGAGGTTGCTTACATACTGGTGGAGCTATCAGTCGGGTTGCTAGCCGGAGAAAAATGGTACGTATTTTTTCATAATTCAATAGTTCTTTTTTCTTTGCTTTTTTTTTAGAAGTTCTTATTTTTAGATATTGATGATTTTATAATATGTAGGAAAAAGAGTTGGGTAGGGCGCTAGCTCAGGAGGAGTATTTTAAGAACTTTTACGTAAAGAAGAATAGGAAGAAGCTAACGGATGAAGATTGTTGGGTTGAGGTACGTGCAAAAGAGACACATGTAAGAACTTCATTCAAATTTATAAAAAAAATTAACAATTAATATTATTAACTTGCATCTTTTCATATTAAGTTTGAATAGTTTGATATCTTTTTATTATTAATTACTTGCCTCAATTTAAATATAGGATAAGTTTTTGCAAAAGGTTGATGAATACAGTAGTACTCGACCTCCTGAAAGTCAGGACACCCCACTTTCACAAGAAGAAGTTGAGTAGCTTTGAAAAGAGTGTGCAGGCGACCCGGTTAGAGGTTCAGTCTACGGTTTCCCTAGAAAGGTCTCCGACCAACTGAATTCTTATTTGCACTGTGGATCCTCCTCCTCTAGCATAGATGATAGAGATGAAATGCGGGCTACGATAGTTGCTATGAGTAAAAAGCTTCCTGCTAATGCCGAGAGGGAGAGGTTGAGGGATGTTGTTGTTGCCGAGAAAGATGCTACTATTGTCGAGAGGGATAGGCTGAGGGACGAGAAGTTGTAGTCGCTTCAGTCCCAGCTAGATTGACTCTTACAATCTGGGATTCCTATCCCTCCATGTCCCGGTGATGCATGACGACGTGCGGCAGGTCGAGACTCACTTGATGAGTCCACTACAGAGGATGAGGAGTGATTAGACTTGTTTATATTTTAAGACTATTTCATATTTAGACATGTTTATGTATGAATACTTCTTTATGTTTATCTTTAGACGTATGTTAATGGTGTTCTGATCGTATTTTAGATTGATTCGAATGGATTTTACTTTGATTTGAAATTGTGTAGCGTAAATATCATTATGATGTATTGGAAGCTCTTTGAGCTGCTTTGGGTTGATATATTTGTGGATTTTGAGCAGGTGGAATTAAGAAATGCAGCTTTATGCTGCTATTTTTTTTCAAGAAAACCGACCACAAGACGTCGGTATGTTATGGTAAAATTACCAGAAAAACTAACCTCTTGTGGACGGTTTTGGTAAAATTACCAGAAAAATGGTCCACAAATGGTCAGTTTTTTTTAATAGTTATTTTTATATATTTTATTAAAACCGACCAAAGTTGGTCGATTTTGATAATTTTTTTGTTGATTAATTTTATTAAAACTGTCCACATTTGATCGGGTTTTTCAATTTTCTTTTTTAATAAATTTAAATAAAATCGACCAAATGTGGATGATTTTTCAATTTTTCTTATAATAAATTATCAAATTGATTTATTAGAAAATAAATTAAATACTTTATTTATATTATCAAAATAAAATTTTAATAAACAGACCAAAGTTGGTCGGTAATTTTTTTAAAAAAAAACGCCTATTTTTTAAAAACCGTCCAAATGTGGTCGGTAAAGAAAATCAGAAACCGACCACAATTGGACGATTTTAATTACCTACCACCATATTACCATCCAAATAAATTTGGACGGTTTTTGGTCGGTTTTTCAGGATTATCCACCACTTTTGATCGGTTTTTGGTGGTGGGTAATCCTGAAATTTTTGTAGTGAGGAAAGACAAGCAGACCAAGAAAATGAGGAGAATAAAGAGCAAAGTAAAGAAGATACAGATGAAAATAGTGAAAAAAAATGATGATGACAATGATGGAAAATGTGAATCTGAGAATGAAGAGCATCAAATTGAAGCTGAAAGGATAAAAACCCTAAACAAAAACCGGCCAAGAGGACGATAGTGTTGATTAAAAGGAGAAAGTTGATCATGAGGAAAACACACATGTATATTTACCAAAAAATAAAGCTCATCTCCAAGTGAGAAGAATCTAGTACCAGTAGAGTGTGCATGTGAAAAAGTAGGAGAATCTTGAATGTCACACAAAAGTCGACCCCTGGGCCTCTAATAACCAATAGAAGGAACAATCTCAAAGATAAACTTAGTTATTATTCACTAAGAATATAACTAAGATAAATCTCATTACGGAACATGGGGTGATGAAATTAAAAGGCGCCTGCTATACTATTTTGCTCGAAATTTATCAAGAAAGTTGTATTCCACAAACTCTTACGACCCCTAGTAAGCTATCCTAGCCAACTTGAATTTACCTGATGAATGAACATTTCAGGAAGACCAACCAGAAAGATCTAACTAAACACTTTTATGTGACTTTAAACTCAAAATTTAAGCAATCAACAACTTTGTAATCACAACTGCTACAAATTATTTGAGGTAAAAGGATAATACCTTCATATAAGAAAAAGTCAAACAAGGAATCATGTCCAATCATAAAACTATGATGCTATTTGACAAAGCTTGCAACAAAACACAACATTTAGAGTGTGTTTGGTATGGAGGAAAATATTTTCTCGAAAATGTTTTTTAATTTTCTTGTGTTTGGTTGGTCAAAAAAATTGGAAAATATTTTCCTTCAAAATAAGGAAAATGACTTCTTTAATGAAAGTAGGGAAAACAAGTCCCCACCCTCATAACACCCCAATCCCACACTCATCCACTCCACCCCCTACTCCCACCCCTACCTCCACCCCCATTTCTACCTCACACAATTTTTTAAAAATATTTTTCTATTCCATTTCACCCCCGCCACCCACACCACTCCCACCATCTCTACCTCACCCTCGCCACCCATCCAATTTTTTTAATTTTTTTCAATTCTTTCTTTAAAAAAAATTAACTCTTTTTAGAAAAGTAATTTTTTTGTATACCCATCTCACCAATCCACCCACTCCACTTTAACCCCCCTCTCCCCCTCCCCCCCTCCTACACCACCATCACCACAACCATCTCCACCCACCTAAACCTATTTTTTTTTTATTCAAAAACTTTTTTAAAAAAAAGTACTAATGTTTCTTGTACCCCACCCACCTCCACCCACCCCCACGCATCCCCACCCCTCCACCTCCACCTCCACCCCACCACCACCTCCACTCTACCCAAAACTTAATTTTTATTTTTATTTTTAAAAAAAGTAATATTTTTTGTACCCCACTCCACCCAAAATTTAATTTTTTACTTTTTTTAAAAAAAATGTAATATTTTTGGTACCCCAGTGCCCCCCACCCAAAACCCAATTTTAAAAAGAAAATTTTATTTTTAAAAAAAAATCTTACATTTTTTTTTAAAAAAAAAAGTAATATTTTTTCTACCCCCACTCCACCCCCTTCCACTCCACCTCACCACCTCCACCCAACCCAAAATTCAATTTTAAATTATTTTAAGAAAAAAAATAATTTACTTTTTTTTTAAAAAAGTGTAATATTTTTTATAACCTCCCCCCCCCCCCCCCCCTCCCATCCAAAATCCAATTTTTAATTTTTTTTTAGAAATGTTTTTTAAAAAAAAAGTAATATTTTTTATTTACCCCCCCCCACACACACACACACGCACCAGTGCCCCCCCCCCCAACCACCACACCCCTAACCCCCAACCTACCCTCTAGAAAATATTTTCTACTATCTAATCAAAAAAAAAAATTGAAAAATGTGTTCTCACTCATCAATCAAATAGTAGAAAATATTTTTCGAAAAATATTTTTCACTCACCAACCAAACATGAGAAAATAAGTAAGAAATTAAATCAATTTATTTTTCATAAAACATTTTTCATGGAAAATATTTTCCTTCAAACCAAACACACCCACAGAGTGTGTTTGGTATGGAGAAAAATATTTTCCTATTTTCTTTTGTTTGGTTGATAAAAAAAAATGAAAAATATTTTCTTCAAGAAAATATTTTCCTTCAAAATAAGGAAATTGACTTCTCTAATGAAAGTAGGGAAAACAAGTCTCCACCCTCACAACACCCCAATCCCACACTCACATTACTCCACCCTCCTACTCCCACCCCCTACCTCTACCCCCACCCCTACTCTACTCAATTTAAAAAAAATATTTTTTCTATTTCACCCCATCCCCCGACCATCCACCCCACTCCCACCTCTACCCCAATGTGTTTTAAAAAAATAATCTTTTTAATTTTATTTTAGTACCCACCCCCACCAACCCAACCCACAGGCACCCTACCTTACCCCAAACCCTCCACCCCTCCAAACCCTACTCACCCCAAAGTTTTAAAATAATCTTTTTTAATTTTCTTTTGTACCCCACTCCCACCCACCTGACCTCACCTTACCCTCCCACCTAAATTCAATTTTTTTAAAAAATAAAATATTAAAATTTTTTTTAAAAAAAGTGACTTTTTGTACCCCACCTTCTCCAACCTCATCCTTACCCTCCCCCCCACCCACCTCCACCCAACCCCACTCAAATCTAATTTTTTTAAACTTTTTTTAGAAAAATAATGTTTTTTAAAAAGTATTTTTTTTTACCCCACCACACCCATCACCCCAGTTTACACCCCCCCCCCCCCTTACCACCTCCACCCCACCCAAAACTTAATTTTTTTAAATATTTTTCAAAAATAATCACTTTTTAAAAATAATAATATTTTTGTACCACAACCCCCACCCAGCCCCCTAACCCTCCACCACTTCCACCCCACCCAAAACCTTATTTTTTTATTTTTTTTTTAAAAAAAATATTTTTTGTACTCCAACCAGCGCCCCCTCCCCCCCTCCGTCACCCCATCCAAAACTCAATTTTTTTTTTAAAAAAATAACATTTTTATACCCCAACCCCCACCCCACCCAGCTCCCCCCCTCCTCCAACCCACCCAAAACTCAATTTTTAAATTATTTTTCTTTAAAAAATATTTTTTTTTTAAAAAAGTACTTCCTCTGTCCCATTTTATGTGGCACACTTTTCTTTTTAGTCCGTCTCAAAAAGAATGTCATCTTATTATAATTAGAAATAATTTAACTTTAAAATTACTCTTTTACCCTTAATGAAATATTTACAACCACACAAATTTCTAAGAATTAATTTAGACCACAAGTTTCTAAAGTCTTCCTTTTTTTCTTAAACACCGTGCTAAGTGAAATATTGCCACATAAAATGGGACGGAGGAAGTAATATTTTTTGTACCCCAACTTCCCATGCACCCCACCCATCCCCCCACCACCACCTCCACCTCACCCAAAATTCAATTTCTTTTTTTAAAAAAAAATAAATTACTTTTTTTTTATAGAAAAAATAATTTTTTGGTACCCCCACCCCACCCAGTCCCCTCCCCCCACCACCACACCCCCAACCCTCAACCTACCCCCTAGAAAATATTATCTACTCTCTAATCAAAAATAAAAAAATATATTTTGAAAAATGTGTTTTCACTCATCAATCAAACAATAGAAAATATTTTCCACTCACCAACCAAACAAGAGAAAGTAAGTAAGAAACCAACTAGTTTTTCATAAAATATTTTCTAGGAAAAGATTTTCCATAGAAAACATTTTCCTCCATACCAAAACACACCCTTAATGAACTTAATTATCAGAAAGATATGATTTGGAGTTGGAGTCCTTTCCCCGAGTTGAATTCCTAAATTAAGACTTCCTCCAATGAACTTTGTAAATTATCTTCATATTATTGAAAGTCTATTTACGTTTTACTTGATTATTGCATGGTTTCTCTTTGAAAGATTATGTAAAAGCTGCAATGTTTTGCTCATGAAAAGTTTATCAAGAACTCTTATGCTATTTTTTATATTTTGGGAAGAAAAGAAAGTTTTCGTATCTTGAAAGTTAAGTTCAACATGAATTAGAAAGATTTAGAGTTGAGGCTCACCAAGAGTATACTTTCATGATATGATATTTTGAGTCGAGGCTCCAAGCATGGTTATTTTAGCTTATTTTCAAAGACTTATAGTATGAGCAAATAGTATATTTTTGGAGGATTATTTAGCATCGATATGGGTATGGATTCGAGGTCATATATCCCAGAACAATGTTTCCACCGTAGATAGAATAGTTCGCAGTTAGGGCGACTCCTCTTTTAGCCCACGGGCTCAGAATGGATTCATAAGTTAAGTTTTATTTTATACTCTGGCAAGATATAGGATGGCTCTCCCCAACATGGGCAAGACGTTGGTCATCATGATGCTCACATGATGTATATCGGTTAAGAGAAACTCCTTCCAAAATCAGAAAGACTTAATATTTTCCCTTATTACTATTTATTTTGATGATTGCATGAAAGTTTAGTGATGAAAGCATTTCATGTTTACAGTTCATGTTTTAAAAATTCAACTCATTTCGATTTTTACATGTTTTAATGGTATTTTGGTGATTTGTTTACTTCATTGTTTTAGTTCCTCAGTCTTTTTAAGAAAAGTCAACAAGTTTTATATTATATCTCTATACTTCGATGTTTATCTTGATTTGGGTAAAGTGCCATATTCAGTGTTTCAGTTTTCAGTTAGTACATGCTTACAGTTTCAATTCAACTTTATTACGTACCAATACATTCCATGTATTGACCGCTGCTCTTGCAAATGATGTAGACTCTGGTTTTCAGACTCAAAATCGCAGCAGGTCACTTTTTTAGGCTCATCATTGCCATCATCCGCTTGTGGTGAGTCCTCTTTGCATCCAGAGTATTTGGTGATGTTCTTCTCAACTTTTAGACTTTTAGATGGTTTAGTTTGAATAACGATAGCTTGGGGCCATGTCCAAGCGAACTCATTCAGTTGATGTCATTGAGTCTTCATTAGACATATGTTAGTTTCAGCTTTTCAATTTGTCCTTTAAAATAACTTTCAGTATTGAATATTGAAACCAAGTGGTTTATATTTCATTTTCAGAAATTTGTTCCAAGTTTATTATTGTCATCTTCCGCAAATAATAAAAGTTAAAGTTTTATAGACATCTTGCCAGGCCAAGAGTCTGCTTGGGATCACTTGTAGTTCTAAGTGTCATGTTACGCCCCGGTGTAGACTCGGGGCGTGACAACAAATTTATCAATGGGACTAATACAATGATTACAAACGCAGAGTCCCAACCTACCCTGAAAACACTCCATGGAAATTTGAGTCTGAACCACAACCTGAAGCTATAATGATCTCATATCTTAGGACCACTAAGAGAACATAAAGGAGACAACATACAAAGGGGGGTGGAGAACACATTGCAGATCTAACAGTATCAACAAAAATAGTAGTACAAGATTTAAATAATGTTAATATGGTGATGCCTCTTTCTACTCATGATTTGTCAAGAAACATAGATGACTACACTCTAACTACATAGAACCCAAAATAGCAATTAGTGAAGATCACAAAAAGTCCAACAAAAGCTATTCATGATATTATCTCTCACAACATTGCAAAAACAGAGTAGCTCTTAGAGAATAAAGTGGAAAATGTAAAAGAAGATATGGAGGAAGAAGGAAAAATTATCTGGGACAGTGAATATCAATGCAGATTTATCACCTAAAATCAGCAAAATGGGGACAAAAAGGGAAAGGAAGCAAGGTAATAAAAAAAACTCTGCCTACAAGAGTGGTATCAAAGAGGGGCGTTTTAAACAATCAATCTAGATAATAAAAAAAGCCATGATATGAAACACTAGATCTGTTAGAACCCAACATGCTTTTCACATATGATAGATGCTAAACAAACACCATAAATACTTCACTATATCATTGATGGAGCCTTTCTAATATGCTAGATATATTCAGGGGTATTAAAGAAGATTGAGAATGAATACAACTCTATCCAATTGTAATTGGAAGATTTGGGTTTTTGTTAATGACCATATAGATTTTGAGATTATTAGTGATACTCAAAAGAACATCTCCCTCAAATTATGTTTTCAGGAGGAACTGAAGTCCCTGCTTACCATATTGGTTTATGCTAAATGTACAAAAGAGGGGAGAATAGCACTATATGAAAACATATATCATCTATCCTACACAACCAACCTTCCTTGGTTGGTAGAAAGTGACTTCATTTTATACTTTATGAGGAAGAGAAGATTGGTGGTCTTTCAGTAACATATTAAGAAATAAAAGATTTTGCTTTCTGTGTAAACTCTTGTGAACTTGAAGAAATAGATTTCAAAGGAAGTTCATTTACTTGATGGAATGGTAGGGCGGGGTCTAATTGCATCTTCAAAAGATTGGACATGGCATTTCTGAATCATCAAATCTTGAATTGGTTCCCTAAAATAGAAGTTAGGCATCTAGCTAGAACTGGTTCTGATCATGCTCCACTTTTCATCTCACTTAAAAAACAAGAACATAATACAGTCAAACTTTTTGGATTTTACTTTTTAGGTGAAGAATGAAGAACTTATTAATGTTGTGAGATAACACTAGAGCACAACAAAAGTGGGGAATTCATTCTAGACTTTTAAGCACAAGATAAAGCAGATCAAGAAAGTCCTCACCAAATAAAGTAATGACACCTATGGGCTTATCTTACAACAGTTGATTATCAGGGATGAGGTAGGCTGAAGAAGAACTGGGATGAAGTGATTAGACATGACATGACACAACTTCAACTGAATGAGGACATAAACTTAGATAGAAAGGTATGAATGTCGATGATATAGAGTAAAAGGTTAGTAGGTAGTTGAGTGTTGTCATACTTCCAGTAGCTAGTATTATTTAGGTATCACATCGTTTCTTTTTCTCCAGTGAATATTAATATTTGTTGCTATACTTGTTTTGTGCATTGTTGTTTTATTGTCTTTTTTTCTTTCTTACTTTCTTGTGTCGATTACATTTTCTTTGAGCGGAGGATCTATCGAAAATAACATCTCTACCACACAAAGACAAATATAAAGTTTGCGTACATTCTACCATTTTCGACTCCATTTATAAAATTACATTGAATGTGTTATTGTTGTTGTTCATATATTATTTTACATATTAAATTATTTGTTATAAAATATAAACTCTAACATTAGTTATTTAGAAAAACTACACATATAGGCATATTTAAGACCTTAATTAACTAATATAGCCTAAGTTTTTATTAATTACAAAGTGTATCCAAATAACAATACCTTGAAAAACCCCCTCCTCCTCTCTTATTTGATCGCCTCTCTCTCTCGCTGCCTTTGCCTCCCTCTCTCTCACTACCTCTGCCCGCCTCTCTCCCCCTCTCCCTCTCTCTCTCTCTCTCTCTCCCTCTCTCTCTCTCTCTCTCTCTCTCTCTCTCTCTCTCTCTCTCTCTCTCTCTCTCTCTTTCGTTCTCTCTCTTTCGAGAAACAAAAGGAAAAAAAGAGGTTTGTGTTGTATTCGTGGATACATTTGTTGCTTTATGTATTTTTTATGCTTGTTTTTGTATTCGTTAATCCAAATTGTATTTGGTGATACAACTTGCATCATTCAAATACAAAAGATACATTTTGTATACAATTGTATTCGTTGATATACTTGTATTTGTTAATATAAATTGTATTCGTTCATAGACTTGTACTTGTTGATATGAATTGTACACTTGTATTTATTGATATGAATTAGATTCGTTGATACAACTTGAACAATTCAAATACAAATGATATAAACGATACATTTGTATTTGTATATGATAGACTAAAAAAATACAAACGATGCATATACTTATTTATATACAAATACAACTGATAAATTTGATACATTTGAAGGAGAGATAAAAATGTGAAAATACAAAATACAAGAGGAATACAATCATTAATTAGCTACTGCATTTGTATTTTATATCAAATACAATAAATTGCATACAGTTGATACAACGGGTACCAACGAAAATGAATACAACGGGCTAGAGATTGTAATTATTGAAAGTGTTGCTATGTTGGCCTATTTTCGCTTATAGTTAAGCTATTTCTGAAAGTTGCCCTAGTTATTGTGAGACGTAACATTGTCGCTTATCAATTTTGCCTCTAGATTTTTGTTCGCAAGTCTCTAAAGATCCTAAATATTGAATTCTTTAATACGTGTTATTTGATAAATTCTTAAAGAACGGTGAGACAATTATTTTTTTGTTATTTATTTTTAGTATTAGATCACTGAAAAAATAACAATTTTCATGGATCAACATTATTCATTTTTAGGAACTTATTTATTTTATATTATAAACACATTGTTCAAATATTCATGTAATTTTTTAAAAATTGTGCACTAATCAATATACACATCCATAATATGTACACAAGACTATATATATAAAGAACTAATATAAAAAAAGGACTATATATAAGAACAAATGATACTTCTAGAAGGAACATAAATAAGATAGTGTGAAGTGCATTGGGTTTAAAAAATGCAGTTTATATTAAAGAAATCAGTATGTATATGACTATATGTTGGTACATTATATTCAAGAAATTAGTTGCCAATGGGTTTAAATAATGCAGTTTATATTAAAGAAATCAGTATGTATATGACTTTATGTTGGTACATTATATTCAAGAAATTAGTTGCCAATGTTGTCTTTATTTTTGGAACTAATTCAGCAAAATAAATTAAAAAAAGGACTTTTCTTGATCTAAAAAAAAGAGAAAAAAAAGGAGTTTGGAACAGAAAAAGAGAAAGAGAGAGAAAAGAACAGAAAAGATATCAGTGCCTGCATTCAAGGAGAAATAGATGTGTTTGGCTCCTCTTTATTTTTCTCGAGTTTTTATTTGGATTAGTGATACATGACATATATTAAATTTAATGAATAGAATTATTGCCCCCAAAGTAATAACTTGTTTGGTCAAACTTATTTTTTTTTTTTATCAAAAGTTCTTATTTAAAAAAATTAAAGTGTTTGGCTCAGCTTTTGGAAGGAATAAGTGCTTCTGCAGAGTAGCAGAAATTGTTTTTCAGAAGCCAAAAAAAATAGTTTATCTCCAAAAGTACTTTTTTTGAAAAACACTTTTGATAAAAAAAAAAAAACACTTAAAAACACTTTTAAAAAGTTTGGCCAAACACTAATTGCTATTGGTCAAACACAAATTGCTTCTCACTAGAAGTGGTTTTTTTGAAAAGTACTTCTGAAATAAGTATTTTTCAAAATAAACTGATTTTAAAAGTTTAGTCAAACAAACTATAAATCTCTAACCATGTAGATAATAAATACATTATATATTTAATTTCAAAATTATTATAATCTCATAATCTTAACAAATATATTATCTTCTTAATTTTTTTTCCACGCAGGTTCCATCTTGCAATTTATTTTTTAAAATTAATTATTTTATTGCATTTTTTCTTGGAACTTTCTCTTTAACATTAGCTATCGCACATTCAATTATTTTTCCTATTTTATTTTACTTCTTTCTCCCTGTTCCCTCCAAAATTAACATTAGCTATCATTTAACGACAGTTTAATATTTTTATAATTGGTAGTTTTTTTTTAAAAAAAATACATGCTTGAAAGTTTTCTTTATGTTTACAAATAATATTGCGCTAGGTGACTGAACCAATCAAACCTAAGCAACACAAATTGTTTAAGTCAAAATTCACAAGTAGACAATTTTCTTTCAAGCTTGTATTTTTGTAAATGAAAAAGGTATCAATTATAAAAATGTTGAAATGTCGCCGAATGATAGCTAATGTTAATTTTAGAGGGAATAGGATAAAAAGAGGTGAAATAAAATATGAAAAATAATCGGCTCTGCAATAGGTAATGTTAAAGAGAAAGTTCCAAAGAAAAAATTGTAATAAAAAGATTTTATCAAGAAAAAATTTGAATGATGGAACCTGCGTAGGTAAAAAATTTAGGAAGAAAAAACTCTTTTCCCATATTTATGGATAACATAACATATCGTTAAGCTTCTGAGATTATAATAATTTTTAAAATTAAATATATAATGTATTTTTATTTAAACCATGGTTAGAGATTTATTTTGAGCAATTAAATCTTAACCATTAAATTTAACTTATACGATGTGTCACTAATCCAAGTAAGAATTTGAAGAAAATAGAGAGAAGAGAAACAAAGAGGAGCCGGATTCGAAATGGATATATTTTTTCCATAAAACTTTGGAACAAGCACCTTAACTCTTACAATAGACATTTTTTATTTAAAAATAAATATTTTTAATTTTCAGTAATTTGATCAAACAAACTATTAGTTGATTAGAGCCTAATTTTGTGATCTATCTTTGAATCGAAATAAGACCCACGGCATAGTGGAGGATTATGGAAAATATTTTGGTAAGGAGCGTTATCCCGTAATAAGTTTATTCGGTGTAAATCTAAATTACTTGAATTTTAATCTGAGTATGGACACTAAACACCAGATGAAAAATTTTAAAAAAATATTATAAAAAATACATGTTATTATAGATCAATTAATTTAATGATTGAAAAAAAAATGTTATTTACAAAACTTCATATAATATTCTTGGCAAAAATAAATAAATTGAAACTCGAAACAAATACACAACATTAATCGTGATTTATGATTTCATTGCATGTAAGGTCAAAGATGGTGGCTTAAGACAATTATACAAATTCTTTAACAAACTATCAACATAATTCTCCTTTTATGTGTGCTTTACTTTATCATACAACAAATATCTCGTATATTTCAATAAGTTGACTGAAAAAATAGAAAAAATTATCGCAACTCTCTATGTCAAAATATTAAGATTCAAATAATATAAGTAAGAATTTATTTAAATTATATGAGAAAGTGTTGATTAAAATTATTGCAGCGGGTTACTATTACCTTTAATTTACTCTCTCATTTCACTTTTATTTATCATGTTTTTCACTTTTCAAAAGTCAAATTGCATGAAATATTTATGATGGACTTTTTTATTACTTATCATATTAATATGAGAAGAATGATAACTTATGGTGTTTTACATATAGTTTTGAATATTTAAATTTAAAAATTAAAATATTAAATTAAATTAATTTAATTTCAAATATTAATTAAATTGATTTTCGTGAAATAAAATGTTGACGAATGGAGTATTAACCAACATTTCCAATGTCTTAAAAATCAAAATGGGTAATTTCCAAGAGTAGCTTGTTGACTAAAGTTAAAACACAATAGTTATAGTGTACACACATATGGAGCTCTTTCTTCTCGTAGACATCTATACAAACAGTTGATGGGCATTACAGAGGCAGCAACCAAACAATAGGAAGAGTAAATATGGCAGCTTGTGCTAGCAAAGGAGGGTGCCCAAGTGACTATGTAGCGCTTTCAGTTGCTGCACTGTCCATGATCTTGTAAGTTCTCAGAAAAAATATTTGCTTTTTTCGTTCAATAGGTTTAATGAGGGTTAGCTAGTTGTGGAAATTGTGAAGTCAATTACTTGTGGTTTGTCGTTTCCTTGCTGTTTCTGACTGATAGGTATGCAAGCTTGGACAAATTGAAAAGGACTAATTTCCCCCCCTTTGATATTGTGAAAATTCTGCTGAATTGAAGGAAAATTGGATTTTGTTGGAAACCATCTCTCTGCTTTCTCAATATGGGTGACAAAAGATGGAAAAAAGATCAAACTAAACTCTGGAATAAGAAGCAAGATCGCCCTCCTTTTGATTATTCATTTTTATAAAGGGGATGAAGAAAGTGGACACATAAGACTCTTGTGTGTTCACAATTTATAATTTCTTCTAACTAGGTCAATGAAATGGGGGTTGGAAGATAGTACACCTCTAGTCTCTAGAACTTGCTTTTACCTGTCTTCTTCCCACTTTAGCATGCCAACGGAGCAAGGAAGGGGAAGTCTTAGCAGGACGTGGATAGGGGAACTCTTACCAGCGGCGGCAGCAAGACAGGGCTTAAATTTATCAACTTAGGGTTTTTTAGCTTTCACTTTCCCGATTTAATTCCTCTTAACGTCCTCAATTCTTTTTGTTCATACGTGATAGCGGATGTAATACTAATATCTGCTTACTAGTAGATTGAGATTTGGCTCTTCCCACTTAAATCATTAATGAAATGTATAATGGATTGAATGGTGATATACCAAAAGATAATTTATATACTAAAGGAATTAGTAATGATAATAAAGTAAACAACAAAACTATGAGAGAAGAAAGTTTGATATGGCCAAAAAGTATAATAGAGAATTATGGAACGGGGCGAGGTTAGTTGTGGCAGGTGAAATCATCCCCTCTCCCTCACCATTGACATCCCGAACTTTTTTATCTTAACTTTCTCCCATTTGTAAGGATGGTGTTGCCCAAATTTTCTTGTCTTCTCCCTTTTTTCACTTTATTATGGAGTTGCAGAGGTTCAAAGACTGTCTGCATATCCAGGGATATGCTGGCAATAGAGTGTAGGATGTAAGCAAGGTGGTGAAAAAGAGAATAGGAATCTGCTCCATCTTTTTTACGCTGTAAAGGGTGAGAAAAGATGTGGGTATTGGAGTGTCTTACCTGCCTTAATGTTCATTCCTTCAATTTCCCCCCTTACATTTTAGTGCTTTTTTGCATGTCAAGGTGTGTGATTGTGTTCTACTGTCAAAATTTAAGTTAACATTTAATACAAACATGTGTGCCACAATAATGAGATGCTCACTGAATGTTTGTCGCCTTGTCTTCTATTTATTCATGAAGTAAAGCTACTTTAATTTTTCTTGTGCTGGAGCTTTTTATAATTAATTTTCTTAATTAGTGTGTAATGTTTCATTATTTTGTATATCCATTCAATGCTTTAGCTTTTATTTCCATTTAAGTTGCCCAAGGTGTTGGCATTAACCAACTTGAGTTTCCTCTGCAGACTTCTCCTGAAAGTGACATTACCTTACCTGATTCACAAGATTCCTAGACCCAAAGGCAGTAGCTTTTGGCTCGTGGCAATTCAAGTTATTGCAAGCTTAAATTTGTTGTTGTCCATTTTGGTATCTACTTCTCATTTCCCTTATATGGTGTTAATGTTTGAGACTCTGATTCAATATTCCAAAACACTAATGAGACGTTATTTTAATTTCCGTATATTATTCATTAGCGCGGGATGTAGTTAACAAGCTATGGGTTCAACTGAATCCAACATATATATATATATATATATATATATATATATATATATATATATATATATATATATATATGGGTTTTAGCACCCTCCCCATTTTTTAGTTCACTTAAATGACCTTATTGTTTCTTTCCAGCTCATAAAAAAATAGGGATTGTTTTGTCATTTCAACCAAAACCCACTTTTCATGTCTACAATTCCCCCATTTCATCTTTTTCTTTAACAATTGAAGCTTCTTTCTATCCACCTCTTCTCATTCAATCCTTGATTTCTTCCTGAAATGGGAATCCGATTCCGCAAATTCATTTCCTTTCTTTGTTCTTCCCTTACTTAGACAAATTCTACTTACCTTTCTTTCTAAATTTTAGATATGATTATGGCGCCAACGCAGGTAGTGGTGATCAAATCGTTGGTGGAGTTTGCATCTCTGAGTAAATACATGGAAACAAAAAAACCTTTTTTGTATATAAGGAAAACTTGACCCATTTCAGTCTATTTCTCGTGCAAGTTTATGATTATTTTATAGGGATGAGAATGTATTAAAAGACTAAATTTTAACCCTATTAATGCACCAGTCAATGTCAGAAAAAGAGAAGAATTTTTAAAAAGACCTTGAAATTAAGGAAGAACTATGGCTGTTGGGTCATTTCCTGCGCCGGACGTTGTAGAAGATGGGTTTGGGGTGGGGAAGGGAGGAAATTGGAGAAGATGGGTTTGGGAGGGAAATTGGGAAATTAAGGTGAAAGACCAAAAAGCCCCTCATAAACCCTATTTTAATGAGGTGGCAGGTATATTTTAGTAAATTAAAAAATAGGGAGGGTCCTAACCTACTACCTTCATGTAGTAGGTTAGCAAAACCCGATATATATATATATATATATATATATATATATATATATATATATATAAAGAATCACCAAAATTTGAACAAATATTACATTTTGAACCCATAATTTTAAGTGCATCAGTGATAAAAACATAAAGATTTAACCCATCAAGTTTAATCCTGGTTCCGCCTCTGATATTCCTATGGCTTCTGCAGATGGCTCTCAATTTTCTGAAGTTCAGAAAGAGACATTGGTGGAGGTCTTGCTATCTTTGGGCAGGTAATTTACACTTCAATCCATGACCAAATATGATTTGGTTTTCGAATTTCTTGCTTTTGCCTTAATCTGGTGCTTATTTGATTGGTTATTCTGCAAAACATCTAATCCTCCTTGCTTCCAGTCTGGATTGAAGGTCCACTCGGATTTGGTTTGCTGTTGAGCTGCCGTATTACACAGATATTCCAACTATATTATATATTTGTGAAGTAAGTTTTGACTTTTTAAAGAAATCATTGGCAACTGTTATTCTTTGTAATTGATGAGATGATTATGTATCAATTGGCCTCATCAATATTCAATTGAGGAACTGTTAAATGGTGCAGCCTCCTCAATCCAACCCCCTTTTCCCTGAAAGAAAATAAACAAATAGAAACTACCTGCATGTCTCTTGAGGAAAATAGGATAATGGACTATCTCTCATTAACATAATTCCTGCTTCACAGAAATGGAAAGATGATTACCTGCAGAAACTAAAGGTTGCTCAAAAATAGTACTGTACACCAACCCTGAGATGAAGTAATATTATAACTGCCTGTTGGCATGGCTCTCCTAAAGATATGTGACAACTGAAATAAAAAGAAAAAACTCATCTACTGTGTCTTTTCTGTACTTTTTTTTCTTTGCCTCCTTGTCTCTCTCTCTCTGGTTTACTTTGTTATCTTTTGAAAAAATTGAGAAATAGCTTTAAAAGACTATGCCTTAGTTCTATTGTTGATGCATGTTGCGTGGAAAAACTCTTTTTTAGATCGTCTTATTTTTCTTTGTTTTGTATGATGCTTCAGGAGACGTCTGCCACCAATTAGATCCTATATTTTTCTTCTGCTGATTCTCTTGCCATGGATAGCTTGTGCAGCCTGTAAGAGTCTTCAAGTTGAACTTTATAAAGAAGTCTCCTTTTAAGTTTCTTTTCTTGAAATACTAATATATTTTTTCTGAAGATAATGAAATCATGTGGAAGTATGTCTTGTCTTTTGCCTACACTTTTGCAGTTGTACTACTTTATGCATTTTAATTTTGTGGTGTGGAGGACGTGTATTAGGGTAGAAGGTTAGTAGGTAGTGGAGTGTTGTCTTGCTTTTCGAGGGTTTAGACTTGTTGGTGTTTGTCATTGTACTAGTCGTACTATTTTAGTTCTTGCTTTTGATATCATCGTTTGTTGTTTATTGTGTTTCTATTATCGCACTATTTTGTTGTTCTTGTTCCTTTCTGGTAGGCTTTACACTGCTTCTCTTGTTAGTTGTTATGTTTTCTCCACTGTTTTCTTTTTCTTTGTACTTGGATTTGGTGTACTTGAGCTGAGGGTCTTTCGGAAACAACCTCTCTACCTCCACAAGGTAGTGGTAAGGTCTGCGTACACTCTACCCTCCAGACCCTACTTGTGGGATTTCACCGGTTATGTTGTTGTTTTAGTATTTGGTTAGTCTATCTTTCAGTTCAGTCGTGCCAAAACTTTGCGCGAGTGTATGAACAAATTTTTTTTGCTTTTTACCAACTGAGAACTTATTGATTTTAGCTCATTCAAACTGATGTTGATAATCGGAATTTAAAATTGCTGGAAAATTGCAAAAAAAATTGATTTTCAACAGTTATTTGATTAGTGTTTTCTTCTCTTTCCATATTGTCTCTTTGGCACGTGAATTATCCGTGTTACTATCATTTGCAGTAACATCCCTGCTATTAATTTTATTAGTTTCATTTGCTTAAGTTGTTTATGCAAGAAAGCCTTTTTGATATTAATACAGAGTTTGTCTGATGTAGTTATTCATATAAGAAAGCCTCTAAATTACCGGTGCCACATGGGGACTCCGTGGATCATCCCTGTTATGGGCCTTCATGCATTATATGTTGTAGCTTTGATTGCTTTTACTGGGGCTATGCATCATGTGGAATTCAGATTTCATGAACTCAAAGACCTTTGGAGAGGAATTCTTGTCTCTGCAGCTTCCATTGGTTTGTTTCTACCATTTTCTTTGTTTGGGTTCTTTCCTGGTATGGTTCTTTGTCTTCCTGCATTTTCTCTGGTAGGGGAATGACATATTGAGGAACAAAGTTAGAAAGACATGTAGTCGTGATTAACCACTTCCCCAATATTGTCCAAGCATCTAAAGATATTCTTACACGTAACGGACGCACCAGCATTATGCTATGTGAAATATTCTGTCAAGGAAAATTCAATGGAGGAAAGTAATTAGTTTCGGTTTAATGTTAGTTAAAGTGGCTGACTCTCAGATCTTATAGTTGAATTTGGCCGTCATGACTGAAACACCTATTTAAAATACTACTCATGCATTCCCCTCAAGTTGGATAATACAAAACGTGCATATCCAATTGCTTACAGATAAAATCCTATCTAAAATCTCAGAAAGAAATTGTTATGAATTGCAGTTTGATATATAGGGTTTAGATAATCACAGACCACAAAAGCTTCTAGTATAGGATCTGGCTATAAAGTATAAACAATGAGATGTTTTATACCCCATTTAATACGAAGGCAAGTTCAGGAACCACTTTGCTAAAACACACCACACCACACCACATAGATATGAACTCAAATCAAATTTTTTGATGCAAATTCTCAGTCATGTGAATTCTGTGTTATAGCTCTGGAAACAAGACTCTGGGCTTGGTTCTGAGAAAGCAGATTATTTATTGCTTTAGCAAGACTTTGTTCCTCCAAAAGAAAATTAATACTCCCTTCACCATCACATTTAGCTTCCTGAGAATCAAAACAGTGTGATCATTGGCTAAGTTTTTGTTAATATATTTTTCATTATTATAATGTGATGAAAACAGCAGCTTATACATTTATTGTAATTTGGAATATCTAAATGTTTAATTTTAAGAAATGAAAATTCTATATCCAATTATCAATGAAAATTGGTCAAATTGACCATAAGCAAAACTGTCAACCAAATTGTATTGTACGGGGTACTGGGGATGTATAAAGAAGATTTTTTTCTTTGACTTGTGATCTTGCTCCCAAAAGTACATACTCTTTGTTCTATGTGACCAGATGCTTTTGACACACCCGAACATCACGGCAAAACTTCTAAACTGTGTGTATTAGACAAAGTTGAGGAATGGTTTGGTGTGTGAGTTTCTTTCGTGAAGTTAGGGTGTGTGAAAGGATCTGGTGACAAGTTTGGGGGGCAAAGTATGTATTAAGCCTATCTTCAATCACAGCAAAGAAAATCCTGCTTACGATCAAGCATCATTAGCAGGATTAACTTGTAGAATCTCTGACATTTATGATAATCATCCAGACTACTAAAAATACTTGCGCATTATAGCCAGCGCAAGTGTATACTCAATGCATAACAAGTGCATATCTAGTGTATAACAAGTGCAAAATAATTGGATAATCAGTGTATACTGTATGCACAATGTCACAGATTATACCGTGATTAAACTGGCTAAATTTTGGAAAAAATAAATATTAAGGTTATTTTTTAAATGGACCACTTTGGGCTGATGTGTAGTGTAAAAGTTCCTATATTATACTCCTTTTGTTTCAGTTTATGTTGCAACATTTTCTTTTTAGTCTGTTCCAAAAAGAATGCAAGCTTTCTACATTTGGAAACAATTTAACTTAAACTTCTCATTTTACTTTTAGTGAGAACATTTTATAGCCACACAAATGCTATGTCATGTTTAAGACAATAAGTTTGAAAAGTCTTTCTTCCTTTCTTAAACTCTTTGCCTATTCAAACTACAAATCTAGAATCGCGTAGAGCATCAATCACTAGGATGCTTAGATATTGCTTTCAACTTTCAGTGAATGCCCAACTTCCTAAACTTGTTTTTGTGTAGTTGAAAATGCAATCATAAGAAACCTTCCAGTCGGTTGCTTTACAGTTCCCTCTTTGTTAACTGTAGTATGGTAAATGGTTTTCCCGTAATTGATAGAAAGGCCCATAAGAAGATGAGAAGAAAGGCAATGATACTCCGGATGATGTCAAGTTGTCTGCAAAGAACTACTCAACGTTATGCACGCTTGATCTTATCTTAAAAAAATCAAGGTTCGCCTTCATACTGAACACCCAAAAAGTGCCCTAGATAGCACAACTTCTGGAGCATGGTACTTTTGAAGCACTTGTATAAAAGCTGGAGATAGTTTGTTGCAATCCTCCAACCTCTTAGAGCATGGTACTGTCGGTAGCTACTTATATCATATGTTGCTCAATCTCTCAAAAATGCTGCCACACCCTTGGTTGGGTCCTCCAAAAAATTGCAATACTTTTGTAGGACCCGACACACATCCGTCGACATTTTTGAAGAGTCCGAGCAACATAGCTTATATCCTAGTATTACAGAGGAACAGAGATGTCCGGATGTGTTCTAAGAGGGACCCGACATTTATGCACGCTTGATCTTATCTTAAAAAAATCAAGGTTCGCCTTCATACTGAACACCCAAAAGGTGCCCTAGATAGCACAACTTCTGGAGCATGGTACTTCTGAAGCACTTGTATAAAAGCTGGAGATAGTTTGTTGCAATCCTTCAACCTCTTAGAGCATGGTACTGTCAGTAGCTACTGATATCCTATGTTGCTCAATCTCTCCAAAAATGTTGCCGCACCCTTGTTGGGTCCTCCAAAAAATTGCACTACTTTTGTAGGACCCGACACACATCCGTCGACATTTTTGAAGAGTCTGAGCAACATAGCTTATATCCTAGTATTACAGGGGAACAGAGATGTCCGGTGGTGTTGGTCCTCCCTGCTCTTCTACCATGTGATGGTGCAAGTTACTAAATTTCATGGGGTGAAAGGACTCTGATTGGCCTCATGTATCCTCTTTCATCATGATAGATACAACCACCTGGCTCCTAAGTAAGAAAAGGATAGAAAATAATATTCAGATATTAACGCTATAAAGTTGCGGTTTTTCTTTTTAAATATATGAAGACATATAGAGCTCAGTAATATCATAACTTGTTTTTTAGCTCAAATATTCATTGGTTTGTTACATCATGCTCTATTCAAATACATATTTTATGGCTTTCATCTGTCTGTTTCCACATTCACTGTTAGTCACTTGTAGTTCAAAGCATAATTGAAGTCGAGTGATATTTCTTCTTAGACATTTCCCAAGAATATTTTGTGCTGATACCACTGGCTGTTTTCTCTGTATCAAGGAATATGGGTGGCTGCTTATGTTGTGAATGAGGTTCGCGAGGATATATCATGGCTAGAAATTGCCTCTAGATTTTTGTTATTGGTTATGGTACAATTTCCTGACCTTGTGCTACTTTGTTCATATGTGGGTATCAGAATATTTTTGTTGATTGCCTAGTTTTTCTCTTGTTATTCAACAGACAAGTGTCCTTGTGCTGACATTCTTCTCCTTCTCAATTTCTCAACCTCTCGTCTCACTTATGAGCTTGAGGAAGAAGGATCAGAAGGAATACAAGACAATGAGTCAGGCATTAGGCATACCTGATAGCGGGATCCTATTACAGAGGGAATCTACAAGCATCTTAGATCTCAATGAACCATTGGATAAGCTCCTGCTGAACCGAAGGTTCCATCAGTCCTTCATGGAATTCGCAGATAGGTTTTATTCTTTCTCCTTTTGCAAAAATATCATATCTTTATGCTGTGTGCATGGATCAGCTTATCATATTGAAGAGAGAAGACGGTCCTGTCTTTTCTCCTTGATTTTAACATAATTGAATATAAAAGAAATAAAATGTATGTAACATTCTTGGAAACAAATAAAAGGAAATTACAGACGAACTCAGACCATCTTTTCTAGAGATAAACTCTGACAGACAGGTAATCAACCCTATGACTGCTGAAATTGACTTCACAGTAATGGAATGACCCCTGATTTTTACTTTGTTCACATTGTAGTTGTCTGGCTGGAGAGAGTGTGCATTTTTATGATGAAGTGCAACATTTTGATAAAATTCCTATTCAGGATTCAGTTAGGAGAATTTACATGGCACGCCACATAATAGAGAAGTATATAGCTGCAGGTAAGGTCAATTCTTATATGAAGCAAATTTTGATGGTCATATTAAATCTTCTCTTCAATGATTCTCTAAACCAAGTTTTCTTGGTAACTCGATGGATTATGCACTTTGATTTTTCTACTTTATCCTCTCTCTGGAAAGTATGCTCGTGCTTAAATTTTGATGGTTCTCTGACCTACATTTGCTCATTAAACACCTGTAGGAGCACCAATGGAGGTGAACATTTCACATCGAATTCGGCAGGAAATTTTGAGTACTAATGATCTCTCCCACACTGATCTCTTCAAAAATGCTTTAGGTGAACTGATGCAGCTGATGAAACTGGTTAGTCTTTTACCTTCTAAACCGTTATTTGCTTGATCACAATGGTATTTTCATTGCTTTAATTGTGCTCTTTCTATCCATCCTTCCCTGTAATTACTCTCATCATCTCTTGTACTATTGTTCAATCGTTCTTCTTGTGGACATACGAAGAATTTAGCAAAAGATTATTGGTCATCAATGTACTTCATGAAGCTGGAAGAGGATATCCGCATGAGAGCAGTTGATCTGGAGATGGAACATGCTAGTGGTTGGAATTTTTCCCCAAGATTAAGTTCTGTCCATTGCAGTGATGACCCTTTCCAGCATGAACATAGCCCTAGAAATTCTGGATGTCATAATCATGATTCAGAATTGCGATGACAAACATGTGAGTGGGGTCATGACTTTCCAACGTGATGGAGTTCCATATATTTGGTAGTGAACAAAAAGAGGGGAGGGAGCCTAGAATCCTGCATATCCCAATAGATTGAGCTGGACATGATATTCATCTTCACATGATGGGCTCCAGCTGCCTGATTCTCCTGTTTGTAAACAATAGGAGCCTTCAAGACCAAATTTTGCTGCGTGGTGTTGCTGCTCATGCTATTTGGACCATAAGGAGGAACGCCAAGATCATGGCATGTAAGTACAGGGGCTCTGGCTGGCAGACTGAAAGTGGGCTTCTAGTATCAAATAGAGGAAACTTTGTTGTCATTTGTGGGTGGCAATTTATGCTGGCTGGTAGATTCAACAATGAATGAGGACATATACTTGTGGTTATTTAGCATATTTTTGCATCTAATTGGAACTTCCGAGGTCTATCTTACTAGACTTGTAATATAAATCAACATGTGAAAAAACTTTGATATCCATTGTCGTCTTAAGTTGTGAAAGTTATGGTGGTGTCCATGATGATAGCAGTAACCAGGAGAAACTTACGGAAAATGAACTGTTCAGGGGTGAAGCTACATAGTGCGAGGCACGCGTGTTATGCGTGTATCCCGTGTCAGTGTAAACAAACTTTTTTAAAAGATATTACATTCTTGAAAATGATAAAAGTTGATCCTATTTAGGACTTTGACCCACTCTGGTGGTTAATCATTCAGATTTGAATAAGAACAAGCTTGAGGAAATGAACAACCCCTAGAATCTGAAAGTCACCGTATCAAAACTCTATTAACTGTCTAAAAGAAGGGGATGCAACCCCAACATAATAACTTCTAAGTCCGAAATAATGGACCAGAAAATAAGAGAAGAACTCATGGCAGTTCGGACGATGCAGCTGACCCTTGAGTTCGAATACTGTTTGAATCACAGCTGAGGTCTCAAAGCAGTTGCCGGAAAATGCCATGTACTCAACAAAAGAAGAGCACGTGCAATATCAGTACACAAAAAATAACGGTGTACTAGTAGGGTCATCGTTCAACGCAAAATAAAAAATATGAACACTTAGCCATAACATAGTACAATAAGACAACCATGGTACCCTATCATGCAACTCTACTCCAAGTTCATAACTCTTAACCTTGTAATAATGTACAACATGAAATTCAGCCGATAAGAGTCAACAATTAACAAGTCAAGTCGGACTATGACCACCAATAAGACTCCAAGTCAACAATCCTGACTCAACAATCATATAATCATGTCCCAACTACACAAGTAACGGACAAGACAGAAACATGTCCCATCTTTCAAGTAACCCTGGACCATCAAAGGATCCTTAAGACAACAACTATGGCAATTAACATGCATCCCGGCTTACATACATAAATCACCTTAGCATTTAAGCACATCAACTCGGTCAACTCAAAGGACCAACATATGTATCAAGTAAATCATTAAGCCCGGTTCAACTCAAGGAACCCACATATATGCCAAGTAAATAGTTACGCCCGGTTCACTCAAGGAACCAACATGCAAGACTGATAAACATTTAAGCCGGATTCACTCAAGGAACTAACATGTAAGCGGGACAACTACACAAATGCCCTTTAAAGGGAGTGACTTTGCATTTTTGCCCCCCATAAAAATGGTCTTACAAAAATAGCCTTCCTTGTTTTTTATGTATAGAGCAACTACCTTTTTGCCCCTCTACATCTCAAATATTTTTAAATAACTCTCAATGCTCATTTGTCTCTCAACTTTTATATATATTTCTTTTTCTCTTTTTCTCTTTTTTCTTTTCTATTTTTTCTTTTTTCTTTTTTTATTTCTATTTTTTTTCTTTTTTTCTCAACCTTTATTTTTGTTTTATTTTTTGTTTTATTCTTTCTTCTACGTTTTTTCTTTTTTCTCAATCTTTATTTTTTTTCTTTTCTCCTCTCAATTCTATTTTTTTCCACTTTTATTTTTTATTTTTTTATTTTTTTTATTTTTCTCAACCTTTATTTTTTGTTGTCTTTTTTTTCTTCATTTTTTTCTTTTTTTCTCAATATTTATTTTTTTCTCTCAACTTCTATTTTTTAATTTTTTCTTTGGTTTTTAATTTTTCTTTTCTCTTTTTTTTTAATCAATTTTTTTGACCTTTATTTTTTTTATGAGATTGTTCTATAATTCTTGCTTTAGAGGCAAGACTTAGCCCAAAAACTTTCAAACAACAAATTACGCCCATGAACAAGACTTGACACTAGTATATTGTGTCTTGATTTATGAAATGTTTTATAACACTTGCCTCAGAGGCAAGACTTAGCCCAAGGACCTCTCAAAAAATACAAGTTACGCTTTATGGGCAAGAGTTCACACTACTTCATTATGTCTAAATTTATGAGATACTCTATAAATCTTGCCATAGAGGCAAGACTTAGCTCAAGCATTTTCAAACAACAAGTTATGCCCCATGAGCAAGACTTGACACTACCTCATTGTATCTTCATTTATGAGACATTCTATAACTCTTGCCTTAGAGACAAGACTTAGCCCAAGGACTTTCAAACAATAAGTTACGCCCCATGGGCAAGAGTTGACACTATCATATTGTGCTTGATTTATGGGATGCTCTACAACGCTTGCCTAAGAGGCAAGACTTAGCCCAAGGACTTCCAAACAACAAATTACGCCCCATGGGCAAGAGTTGACACTACCACATTGTGTCTTGATTTATGCGATGCTCTATAACTCTTGTCTTAGAGGCAAAACTTAGCTCAAAGACTTTCAAACAACAAGTTACGCCTCATTGGCAAGAGTTGACACTAGCACATTATGTCTTGATCATGAGATGCTCTATAACGTTTGCCTTAGAGGCAAGACTTAGCCCAAGGGCTTTCCAAAAAATAAGTTATGCCTCATGGGAAAGAGTTAACACTACTTCATTGTGTCTTAATTTATGAGATGCTCTATAACTCTTGCCTTAGAGGTAAGACTTAGCTCAAGAATTTTTCAAACAACAAGTTATGCTCCACGAGCAAGGCTTGACACTACCTCATTGTGTCTTGATTTATGAGATGTTCTATAACATTTGTCTTAGAGACAAGACTTGTTCCAAAGGACTTCCAAACAACAAAGCACGCTCTTAAGTTTACTTCGATTTCAAAGAAAGAAGATTTTCTTTCCGGATTATCCAATTTTTTTTGTTCATTAGCAAAAAATAATAGAGGTTAAGAAAAAAGAAAAAAAAAGAAGAATAAAAGAGAAAAGAAAAAAATAAAGATTAAAAAAAAGCGAAAAAAAATAAAAGTTGAGAAAAAAAAGAAAAAAGAGAAAAAAAAGAAAAAAAAAAAATAAAGGTTGAGAAAAAAAAAAGAACAAAAAAAAAGTTAAGAGAAAAAAAGAAAAAAGAAAAGAAAATAAAGGTTGAGAAAAAAGAAAACGAGAATTAAAAAAATTGAGAAAAGAAAAAAAAACAGACAAAAATTAAAAAGATAAAAAAAAAAAAATGAAAATTAAGAGTTGAGAGACAAATGAACATAGAGAGTTATGGTGTAGAGGGGCAAAAATGTATATGTTCTACACATAAAAAGGAAGGAAGGATATTTTTTAAAGACTTTTCTTATGAGGGGCATAAATTGAAGACCACTCACTTTTGAGGATACTCCATGTAATTTCCCGCATGTAAGCCAAATAAACAGTTAAGCCCGGTTCACTCAAGGAACCAACATAATCAAGAAACACAATCCTCGGTTCGCTCAAAGAACCGTCACACTCACTAAATATATGTACACACACGCTAAGAGTCTTATGGTCGTCCACTAGCCATGACCTGCAGGGGACGAGCTCTTGTCCATGTATCAAATCTCAGACATCAAGTGTCTTCCAACCTTATATCAATCAATCCCGTGGAGATGTTCAAATACCGATATATTTCACAATAATGACAGATATCAACACAATCACAACCACAATGATAATATAAATAACACTTGTAAAAATCAATAAGCTTTCAATTAAACAATCATTGCATGTGATCAACACTCACGATATCAAGTAGTCATTCACTTTTCTTGAACATGCATTGTACAAGTATGTCACGCCCTGAGCCTACGCCCTTGACGCGACACGATGCTTAGAGTCACAAATGACCCAAGCTAACCCATGGCTTGTCATACTGCTGAGATATAGATTGAAAGATAATGCGGAAGCTGAAATGTGCTGAGCTCTTTAAAAATATTATAACAAAATGAACTTTCATAATTGAGATACAAAAGCGTTTGAAAACTGATACAACTAACTAACTGACTGTCTAACTGTCTATGAAGCCTTTATTAACACTGACTATAGTTAGCCGGGACATAACCCCCAACTATCTCTAATCAATATATCAAACTGAAAATAAATTGATATGACTACTACTGACTGGAGTTCCCGAATAAGGAGAACTCATCCTCAACTGCTGACTGGAAGCTGCGATCTGTCTGACCATGATCCTGGAAGCTAGCATTGAAACCTACATCACGAAGGATGCAATACAAAAGAGTATGTGATAATGAACTGACTTTGAAATCATAAGAAATACGTGTATACTGAAAGCATGGGTGAAAACTGGACTAAGTATAGATATCTGAAGATGCATAAGTCAAACTGTAGAATATAAGCTCTTTTACTGAAGGAAATGTAAATCATATTTCTGAACTGTAACTGTGAGATCATGATGTTTAAATATAAGTAAAACTATTACTTGGAGATCCATGGACTAAAAAGATGAATTATGTCTGAAGATCATGAAATAGTGCAACTGAGTTGAAAATCATGAGTCATGCCATAAGTCATGTTTAAAGTAAATCCTTAGGGGAATTTCTTGTACTGAACATGCTGAAAATACGGATATACTGTACTGAATGCAAGCTGAAAGGTATAAGCTGATGCAATGACCAAGTATATAAACACGCAACGGTATAATACTGAACTAAACTGAATAGCTGAGTACAAGGTCATGCAATAATGAATCTAAACTGTGGGAGCTACTATTAACCGACATACCCCAAGCTGAGCTAACTATGGAGCCAACCTGTAACCCTGGCTGGAAAGTAGGACTGGGCATTCGGTCGGTTTAGTTTAATTTAGTTTAAACCAAAATAAATTCAGTTTGATTTATTTCGGTTTGGTTTTTCAATTTGGGTATCATTTGTGTTAGGCCTATAAAACTGAAATAAAAAATTCACATGACTTAAACAAAAAGTAACAGACACATTAATATTAATTAAGCTTATGCATCAGTAGCATAGCAGCAACTCAGGCAACAACATAAATAAACACAAACAAACAGCCAACAGGTGACTTAAATTTCAGTACAAACTTCAAAAACTAGATAAAAATTATAACAAATCACTGTTGTAACATTATTAGCCTTTTTTTATTGTTGATCAAGACACTTCTCTACATGTTTTTGTAGAGTTGCAGTTTCATTTCTCTTCAAGCAACAACGGTAAATTCGATTACAATGAATACATCTCATCATGCGCACTCCTTTAATTTCCTCCATCATTTCGTAGTGATCCCAAACAGGTGATCAATATTTAAATGACATGATCAAACCTTAAGAACAAAAGCAAAATCTTGAAGTGAGAGAGCAAAAAAAACTCAATTTTATTGAATCCGCCCACCACCACAATGACAGCAACACTGACGGCAACAACTAATGAAAAAATAGAGGTGGGTTCCCTGTTGTCGGGGGAGAAAGAACAAATAAGTTGTGACTTGTGGTAGTAGTGATTTTATTGAAAAAAAAATTTATTATGATTTTTCATGTTTTGTATGAAAAAGCAAAAAAAAAAAAAACTTACCAGATACAGATAGACGGACAATCGGCAGTCAAGATCGACGATGATGGTCGGCCATCGACGATGAAGGTGGACTGGTGATTACCGATTTGTGAGAGAGACTGAGAGAGGGTGTGGTCAGTGGTGTGTGAATTTTGTGAGAGAGTTGTCTGAGAGAGAGGGTGTGGTCAGTGGTGTGTGAATTGTGTGAGAGTTGTCTGAGAGAGAGAATGTGGCGTGTGAATTGTGATAGAGGGAGGCTGATTTGATATGTGAGTGTATATTATATTAGGGTTTAGGGATTTGGGTTGGGCCGGGTCAGGGTGGACCAGTGATGGTGGGCTAAGTAATAGAGATTTATTGTTATTATCCAATATCCGTAAGTTCAGTCCACATTATGATACAATAAATTCAGTTTTTCGGTTAACCAAATTTATTTTTTTAAGAATTGAAAACCGAATCAAATTTTAAAAATCTAAATCTAAATCGACTGAATTAATCGAAAAATTGAAATCAAAATTTCAAAAAATTTGGTTCAATTAGTTTTTTCGATTTGAGCCAAAATATGCCCAGCCCTACTGGGAAGAGTGTTTATACTTTGCCAAGAGTATGAACACTGGCTGGCGTGGATCCACTAGTCTGATGTCCACAAGAGACAAGGGTGTCAAGCCTAATATGATGGGTGACCCCTTTAAAGCCTACGGTGGCGTCGTAATTCTGGGACTTAGAGACTGCTACTAAAGGTTTCAGCTTAAACTGACGGGTGAACCTTCATCCCTTTGTCCGCTCGGTGCTAAGTCTACTCCCAACTGAGTAAATAGATAAATAAATAAACTGACATACTGGATAGCTCAAAATACTGACTTACTGAGAATGCAAAATAATACTGAGACTGAAAACATTCTATTTTCCTAAAAAGTTGTAGGCTGAAAACTGACTGATTTCATGTTTTAAAATTGAGTAATAGTAGACTAGGCTGAATTTTGAAGAAAAGTTCATTCATGTGAAAATACTACTATTTCATGCAAGTTCTTGAAAAGTAAGTTAATTTATGTAGAAGATACTCTAAATCCAGGCTACGCCTGTTTTATCTGAACTCTAAGGATTTTAAGAAAACATCCGTAAAACTTCATGCAATATCTCTTAAAATATGTACAGGAACATATACAATCATAAGGAGTTCAATTCTGTAAAACATGCATAGTTGGGTATGAACTCTAGAATCATAGATTTGTAGAAATCACAACTGAAAGCTGAACTTTGGGCATGAGGGTGAAACGAGGTCCTCATTGAATACCCACATACCTGTTTACCGAAGAATTTCTAGGCCTGGAACTGGGGGATAAAAACTTGGAGAAGAAATCTGAAGGAAACCCTTGAGAGACTTTCTTGCTTGAGCTTCTATGCTCTTGCTTGCTTGAAACCCTAGGTGTCTTGCCTTAGAGTTTTGAGAGAATAATTTTAAAGATTGATCGATGTTCTTCTGAGAAATAACCCCTTATGAGTGTTTAAAAGACGTGGGGAAAGACCTGAGGTAAGAAAAGGACTAAACTACCCCCAACTTAAATATTTAAAAAAAAACACAAAACTTGTCAAACGATGCTTCCCACGGGCCGTCGTGGCTCCCACGGGGCCGTCAAACTCAACCATCAGCCTCACGAGGGTCAAATAAGCTTGCTGGATGGTTCCCACTCCCTGCCACCATGGGCCATCGTGGTCATCATGGGCGTCGGGGACGACCGTCGAAATTTCCACGCCCGTCGGCCCTTCCCACACCCGTTGGATTTTTGATAGCTGATAGTGCTTCACTAAAATGCTCATAATTTTTTACTCTGGTTCGAATTAATAAGATTTTGGTGGCGTTGGAAAGAAGATTCAAATACCTTTAGTTTGGTGGGTACTAGGCCACCTAACTCTTTATATTCTAAGAAAAGTATTCGTTTGAAGTTGACCCTAGTTAGAACTTACATGAAAGCTAAATTGGTAGAAAGAATTTCAATTCAACTTTGATCTAGAGGTCCTTTATGACTTTAATTCATATCTAATACACCTCCAAAAGATAAGAATTGATATTAATACTTATATACACAGTGAATTCATCAGTTTCGGGTCTAACCATATATAAAGGACGGCTCGGATCTTAGCTTAGAATTTCTGGGGTGTTACAAAGTAATACTACGAAATAGTTAGCATGTACACATAACACAAATTAAATTTCAACTTTATTTAAACCATCATCTACCTCAATCCAAGTCTGAAATGCTCTACTGAACCTGAGCTTTTCTGTTTCTTGCAACCTTGGCTTGATTGTGGTCTAAAATAGGAATGTAAACACATAATCAATCCAATGACCTATAAAATCGCGGATTACAACCTAATTCCAAACTCCAAGGCCAATTTCATGATCATTCCACCCATTCTAGTGCTTTTCCACCATAAATTCACCTTAAAACTATCAATTTTATGGTTTCATTAGTGAATCATGGTCATGCAAGAGTAAATAATCAATCTTTAACTAAAACCCAAAGGTTTTACACCTAATTCACCCTCTTGCACCAAAATTTATAGCTAGGTCAAGTTAATTTCTCCCCAAGATCCATAAACTAGTGATTCAAGGTCAAAAAATTGAAAAACTAATTAATGGGGATAAATAACTTACCTTTACGAAGAAATCTGGTGAAAAATAGGTGAAAATCGCTTAAGCCTTTCCAAAAATGTGGTTTAGAAATAATAAATATTTTTGAGATAGTTTCTGCATTAACAACGATTTATTCCACTATAGCGATCCAATCCCGCTATAGCGGCATGGCTATAGCAGAATCCGCCCACTATAGCGAGATTGACCGCCTTTGACTCTCGCTATAGCAAAAATTATTCCATTATAGCGGCAGCCCCATAGAGGCCTTCCACCCGCTATAGCGGGTGTGGCAGGGCAGAAACTTGAGATTTCTCTGAGTTTTACCTTTTTCGCGATACACCCTCAAACCATGATATCTCGGACTAACCCATTAACATTATGTTTGATATCGGGAGTTTTACTTACCCTAATTCACTTCCAAAAAGTCTCACAGATTCCTTATCATCTTAGCTAATACAAAATCAAGCTAAACTTTATTACATTTACCCAATCCATTCCCAAATTTCCCTAGATCATACCCCACTCGAATTTCATCCGAGACTAGCCTAGCCTATAATTTTTAACTCTCAATTTTGGACAAATTCTATCCCATATTTTTACATGATTGGCTCGCCCATAACTATAGAAGGGTTATTATAACAGATACCAATTTATCCATCATTCGTTCTCGAATGATCAAACAAGAAAAATGAGCCAAGTCAAGAAGTGAAAGAGTACCTGAATCCTCAAGCAAGTGAGGGTAATTGTCCCGCATGTCCTTCTGAGTTTTTCAAGTGGCTTCTTTAACCGGATGGTGCTCTCACTGAACCTTTACCAATCTAATCTCCTTTTTCTTCAAGTTTTGGACATCTTGATCAAGAATGGCAACCGACTCCTCCTCATAAGTAAGATCCTTATCTAAAAAAACCAAATTTTCGCTTGATAATGTAATCCCTATCCCCATGATATCTCTTAAGCATAGATACATGAAACTCTGGATGGACCCCCAACAAGCTTGGTGGTAATACCAACCTATACGCTACCGACCCTATATTGCCAAGAATCTCGAATGGACCGATATACCGAGGGATAAGCTTTACCTTTTTGCCAAACCTCATGACTCCCTTGATAAGTGACACTTTCAACAAAACTTGTTCACCAACCTGGAATGACATGTCACTCACCTTATGGTCTGCATACTCCTTTTGCCTGCTCTTGGCTGCCAACAACTTGATTTAGATGAATTTCACTTTTTCCAGAGCTTCCTTCACCAAATCAATGCCCAAAGACTTCATATCACCATCCTCGAACCATCCTATGGGCGATCTACACCCCCTCTTATAGAGTGCATTGAATGGAGCCATATCAATGCTAGCGTGATAATTGTTGTTGTATGAGAGCTCATAAAACAACAAGAAATGTTCCTAATGACCCCCAAAGTCGATCACACACGCCCTCAGTATGTCCTCAAGCACCTAAATTGTCCTTTCTGATTGTCCATCCGTCTGAGAATAAAAGGCCGTGCTAAAATTGAGTTGGGTGCCCAACTCTTCGTGCAACATGCTCCAAAATTTAGAAGTGAATTGCGTACCTCTATATGAAATGATGGAGAGTGGCACCCCATGTAGCCTCACTATCTTCCTAACGTAGATCTTGTCCAACTGTTTAGAGCTGTAGTCCACTCTAATTGGAATATGATGAGCTGATTTAGTCAGCCTATCTACTATCACCCAAATCGAGTCATACTTCCCAAGGTATTAGGAAGACCTACCACGAAATCCATAGCGATACTCTCCCACTTCCACTCGAGAATGGGTATTCTTTGGAGCAAACCCGCAGGCCTTTGATGCTCGTACTTTACCTGCTGATAGTTTTGACATTTGGATACATACTCCACTATGTCATTCTTAATCCCAGGCCACGAATAAAGCTGCCTCAAACCACGGTACATTTTGGGCACGCCTGAATGAATAGAATATCGCAAACCATGAGCTTCAGCTAGCATATTCTGAATCAAATCACCAACCTGAGAAACACATACTCGCCCTCTAAACCATAATACTCCACACGCATCAAGTGTGGAATCTAAAGCCTCACCAGAGACCACCTTATTCCGTAGCTTATTCAATTCCACATCCTCAAACTGTTTGGCCTTGATTTCATCAAGGAATGTTGACTTCACCTCAATACTAGCCAACACTCCACCCCTTTTTGAAACACCAAATTGCATGAACTTAGATGCTAGAGTTTGAAACTCTCTAGCCAAGGGTCATCTTGACACCCTCAAACAGGCCAAACTGCCCATACTTACCGCTTTCCAGCTCAATGCGTCTGCCACCACATTGGCCTTACTCGGATGATACTGGATGATCACATCATAGTCTTTCAACAACTCCATCCATCTCCTTTGTCTCAAGTTTAAATCCTTTTGTGTGAACACATGTTGTAGGCTACGATGGTCTGTGAATACCTCACACTTGACACCATAAATATAGAAGCAAACTCCTTCACGAACCTGCGATAATAACTGGCCAACCCCACAAAGCTACGAACTTCGGTTACTAAAGTGGGCCTAGCCCAAATCTTAACCGCCTCAATCTTTTGCGGGTCTATCATCACCCCTTCTTTCGAAACCACATCTCCCAAAAAGGTTAGAGAAGCCAACCAGAATTCACACTTAGAAAATTTCGCATAAAGCTCTTTCTCTTTTAGCAAATCCAAAAAAATCCTTAAGGGCCTGTTTGGAAAGCCATCTTAGGAATTATATTTGGTATAATAGGGTGTAATTACATAGTTTGGCATATTTGATTGGTCAGGTAATTACTTGGTCAGTAGGTAATCGGGTATAACTGGCAGGGGGTAATTACACTATCCAATTCACACGGGGGAGCTGTGAATTGCTGGTAATTACGTGGTGTAATTACAAGCTGGTTGCTTTTAAATTTCGTCCTTTTATTTCTATTTTTATTTTGTCATTTTAATTTAGTTTTTTGATTTCTATTATTTTAAATTCTTTTTTATTTTTATTATTCTAATAATTTTTTAAAAAATATTTTTTATTTTTATTATTCTAATAATTTTTTTAAAAATATTTTTTATTTTTTATTATTTATATTTTATTTTCTTCTCGTTTCTCAACCTTTACTTTTTGTGATTCCATGCAATTATTCATATTATATATTTTATATTTAATTTATGTTTATTTTTTTTCATTTAGCATAATTTAGTTAGGATTCTAATTTTTAAAATAAAATAGAATTCATTGTTGAATAAGGTTATAGAGTTAGGTTTTCCTTTTCTTTTGGATCATATTTAGGTACATTATGTTGAAATTTGACATAAGAGTATTATATTATATTTTTTTAAAATTTTGAACTTATGTTATATTTTTAGTTTCAGTTTATTTATTTTACTAGTATTGACTTGATATTTCACATTGCAAGCTATTCATTTTTTAGTTAGAATTGATTGATTATTTTTTTATCAAATGTTTTAATAATTTTATGATATTATATTTATAATATTAATCTTTTTGTCAAACATGCATTTCATGATGTTCTTAAAAATTATGTACTTTAAGTTCTTATGATTAATTTAATTAAAATATATTAATTTGAAAAATACAAATCAATTATCTTTTTATGATATTAGTTAAGAATATATATTTATTAATTGACATATTTCAAAATACAATATATATATCTTGAATATTCAATTTAATATCGTTTATAAAGCCCCTTATTTGTTTAATATAAATTTTTAGTTTTAATAATTTAGCTTTTATTTTAAAAAATTAATATAACCATGTGATTACACTTGTGCAATCAAATTGTACACTTGTAGTTATACTCTAATTATATTATGACAAACAAACAGGTCATTGTAATTACTAAGCTGTATAATTACTTGGCTGGTAATTACTACCCTAGTAATTACACCAATTTCAGTTATCAGGTGGCGTTCTAATCCGACCCTAAGTGATTTTCATGTTCCTCCTCACTCTTAGAGTAAACTAAAATGTCATCAATGAAAATAATCATGAATGATCCTAAGTAGGGCTTAAATATCCCACTTTTCAATCCCATGAAAGCGGTTGGGGCGTTAGTTAGCCCGGAAGACATCACTAGAAATTCATAGTGCTCATACTTGGTCCAAAATACAGTCTTAGGAATATCAACGGCCTAAATCTTTAGCTGATGATATCCGGACCGCAAATCAATCTTAGAAAAGAGTGATGCACTTTGCAATTGGTCAAACCTCTTTATCAATACGGAGAAGAGGATACTTGTTATGGATCGTAACCTTATTCAACTGTCGGTAGTCTATGCACATACGTAGACTACCATCCTTCTTCTTCAAAAATAAGACTGGATCACCCTATGGGGAGGCATTCAGATGGATAAATCCTTTACCAAGAAATTCTTGCAATAAAGCTTTAACTCTCTCAACTCAGCCGATGTCATCCTATAAGGGAGAATAGAAATGGGATGAGTACTCGACTCTAGATCAATATAAAAGTCAATGTCGTGGTCTGGTGTCATGCCAGACAAATCTGCCAAAAATACCTTCTGAAACTCACACACTACGGGAACTGTCTCAATAGGTGAGACCTCTTCACTAATATCTCGAACATGTGCCAAGAATGTAGAACACCCTCTCCCTATCAAACTCTTGGCACAAAGAAAAGATATTAATTCCATAAGAGCAGGACTATAATCACCCTTCCACTCAAGTCTATCCCATTTCTGGCATAACCACAATTACTGTCTTAGAATGACAGTATAAAATAACATAATGAGGAGACAACGAACGTATTCCCAGAATGATGTCAAAATCCATCATATCCAAAATCACTAAATCTGCCCAGGTTTTACGCCTCATAAACATAACAGGACAAGTACGATAAATTTTATCAACAACTATAGAATCACCAATCGGAGTAGACACATGAATAGGAAAATCAAGTATTTCACACACCATGTCCAACCCAATAGCAAAACTAACAGATACATAAGAGAAAGTAAAATCAGGGTCAAATAAAACCATAGACATCCGATCACATAAAAAATAGTATCTGTGATCACCTCATCTGATATCTCTGTCTCAGTCCAACCTGAAAAAGCATATAAATAGGCCCTATCACCCATCTATGAGCCAACCCTACCAGGCTGAGTACCACTCCGATCAGCATGACCACCATCTCTGTTATGCTGGTTGCCACCCCTACCGGCCTGGTGACCACCATTCCCTTATTGGGGACTGATGTACTGGCATTCTTTGACATATTTTACTCCTTTAACCAAGAATAGATGTATGTTTTTAAGCAACCATCATTGGTTTTGATGGTTTCTATGTTTGAATTGTAGGAAAAGTAAAGCAAGACTGGAATAAGGGATTTTTGCACTAAGTTGGGTTTCTGATAAGGGTGACGACTCACCTGACGAGTTGTCACCGTCTTGGTAAATCATCACTCAAGCCACCAAGCTAAAGATAAATGTAGGAGTCTACTGGTTAAGGATGGTGACTCATCTAACGAGTTACCACGGACTTGATAAGTCACCAGGCAAGCCACCAAGTCAAAGCAAAAATGGGCAGTCTATTGGTTAAGGGTGGTGACTCACCTAACGAGTCACCACGGCCTTGATGAGTCACTAAGAAAGCCACTTAGTCAAAGAAGAAATGGCAGCCTACTTGTTAAGGGTGGTGACTCACCTGATTAGTCACCACGGACTTGATGAGTCACCAGGCAAGCCACCAAGTCAAAAGCGCGCATTCTGAGTTCTAATTTTTGAATTTATTTTCCTGGACTACCATAAATATCAAGTGTTAGGGATAGTTATATTATTCATTGTTGGATATTTCTTCTTGGTTCTTGAATGGATAGTAACGCACAAAATATAAAAACACGTTACTTCTCTTGCTCTTGGTTTTTGGGAATTATTTTGCTCAAGTTTTATTGGAGAATTGACTAGGTTTTTCATATATTGTAAGAATCCTTCTTCTGGTATGAATACTATTGTTATCTCTTCTTCTAAACTCATGAGTAGCTAAACTCCCACAACTAGGGTTGTGGGATCCATGGCAAAGTAACAATCTAGGTTGTTTGTGATATCGGGATTGTATTGTATGAATCATATGTTGTTAATCTTCTATTTTTACTATTTTCTAATGGTTGAAAATATTAGAACATGCATAGGTTTGATTTACTTTAATCAAGAAGTTAAAATCGGGTAAAAAAGATTAACAACAAGGATTCGGGACTCTAACCCCCGTCTAATGAATAACACTTTAGCAAGGTCAATCAACTTGGAGAATTAATTGATCTTGTATTTCATCTTTTCAAGTTCTATCAAAATGAAAAGAAAATTTACCTGATTGGTTGAGAAACAATGAGACGTATTGTTAAACTCATTTACTTCGTATTTTGCATATAAAATGAATCCGTTTGAACACTAACTCGAGATTGTTTACAAAGCCATGGTCAACACATCCCTAGTTCATATCTCATATTGATTTTTATTCATTAATATTTGTTAGTTATCATTTGAAATAACCAAAGGACAATCAAGTTTGATTATTATAAAAAACCCCATTTTCTGGAAATCATTGATTAATAGTCATCTAAACTACTAATGACTTAACTTTCACCATATTCTCTGTGGGATTCGATCCCAACATTTGTTGGGTTCTATATTGCCGAAATGGCCTGGAAGACCCTTGTACTTATCACGGTTTGTTACCTGGACCCTCCTACTCACCTCTTTTCCAACGGAACCCTTAAACCCATCAGAACACAATATTTTAAACCCTTTTTTGACTTGACAATGGGTCGTGTAATACATACGCGTACACGTAGATACACACATCATTTTTAAAAAGCCACATAGGAAATGACATGTCAAAACTGTTAAAACCCTAAAACTCTAGAACTCTCTAAATATTTCATTCCCCTTTGTTCACCCAACCCCCTGTATTCTTTCTTCTTCGAGTTTCACCCTTCATTCCTGCAATTTTTTGATCTTTGAAGTTGTTTCAGTTCAATTTTTCTTCGATCTTTGTAAGTTTTGTAACTTATTGTCATATGTGTTTAATTTTGACTCATTTTTGGGTTGCTATTTTCGTGTTTGTGCGATATTTGACTTTATGGGTTTTGTAGTGAATTAGGTGTAAATTTTTGGGGATTTTGCTTTTTCTTATTGCCTAATTTAAATGTAACTGGTATTTGTAGTAGTGTTATGCCTTCAATAGCATATTTCGTGATTTCAATTAGATTCTAGGGTTTTTTCGGAAAATCTCAAATTTATCTGAAAAAAATCTTTTTTGGTCAATTGTGTTGGGTACTGTTCTTGTTAGTGGTCCATTGGGATATATCAAATTTGATAGGGTCACTTATGGAAGAAATGTAAAGGAATTTTGTAAGCTTTTTTGCTAAAAAAAATAGGGCCTTTTGTTGTATTAATCAAAATCACTAATATCAACATATTCTTATCACTTTGCAGTCATGGTAAATAGATGGCTTTATCAATTGTGACACTTCAAATGCACTATGGGGGCTGTTTTGTATCAGATCCTGAGCTAAGGTATGCAAATAGAATTTGTAATGTTGAAAAGATTCCAATAGATGTAGATGAGCTCCATATTTTGTTCTTTCAAAAATTAGCTACTGAATTGGGTTTTGATAAAGTTGAAACATTTGGGTGTAAAGTCAACAAAAGAAGTGGTTATTACATGTTAAATACTGATGCAGATGTGTTAAGATTTCTTAAAAATTTGAAGGATGGACACTTTATTAATGTGTGTGTGGTTCATGAAATCAGTACACCATTAGTTGTTGAGAATGAAAGTGAGGTGCAATTGGCCCAATTGTTCACCCTAAAAAAAGGACAACTAAGTGTACATAAGTCTAGGTCTAATGTGTTACCCCCTTACCTTCTTATGTGCCACCCCCTCCACCTGCTTATGTGGAACCCCCTCCACCTACTTTGGTAAAGCTAGGGCTGATGTGTCTTCCCCTCAACCACCTGATGAAAATATTGATGGGAATATAAATGAAGATCAGCAGCCTAGGGTAGATAAGGGAAAATAAAAAGAGGCTGCTAAGGGGGTGTCTTTAGAAGACATACATAAAGGTTAAGGTAATGACTTATCTTCCTACCACCATCAGACTTCTGATGATTCTAATGTAAATGTAGATGAGAAGGGGTCTGATTCTGATTCACTTTTTAATGTTGATGAAAATATTGATGATTTGACTGACTTAGATGAGGATTTTGTTGAGGCTAGACAGTCAAACATTCAAGAACAAGTTACTAAAGAGAATGCTGCTAGGGTAAATATAGATGAGAAACCATCTGGTCCTGTAGGTATAGATGCTGGTTTTGAAGACATTAATAAGAAGAGGGGAAGATATGAAGGAAAATTGGGTGGGGATGACCTCTATTTGGATAGCTCAGATCCTGGTAGTGATATTAGTGAAGATTAAGGGGAGGCAGTTGAGAATGATGTTGTAGATCTACCACCTAGAAATGCAAGTAACAAGGTATTCTTTGACCCAACTGCCAAAAAAATTGTATTTCAATTGTATATAATTTTTATGAATAATATTGAGTTTAGGGAGGCACTGCAAACTTACTCTATTCAGAAGGATGTGAACCTTAAATTGAAGCCTAATGAAAAAGAAAGGATAGGGGCAAAGTGTAAGAAGAAGGGTTGTCCTTGGAAAATTTGTGGAAGTATTGATGGTAATAATGGAAATTTTAGTGTGAAAACATACTTTCCTGTCCACAAGTGTTGCAAAAGGACAAGAAACAAGTTGTGTACTCCACTGTGGATTAGTAAGGCTTACAAGGATAGAAATATGAGTGAGCCTACCATCAAACTCCATCAGATTCAAGGGTTGTTAAGAAAGGACTATGGATTATATGTTAGTAAAACAAGTCGTAGGAGGGCAAAATTGAAAGTTTTGAATGATCATTTGGGTAATTTCATGGAGGAGTTTGCTAGGTTATATGATTATGCTGAGGAGTCGAAGTCCAGTAATCCTTGAACTAGTATTGTTATTAGAACATACAAGAACAAAATTCCTGGAAAAGAGGTGTTTATGGGCATTTATATGTCTTGGAGCCCTAAAATGTGGATGGATAGAGGGGTGTAGAAGGATAATTGGTTTGGATACTGCATTTCTCAAGGGTGTATGTAAAGGTGAACTATTATCTTGCATTGCTAAAGATGGAAATAATCGGATGTACCTTGTAGCATGGGCAGTAGTTGAGAAAGAAACCAATGTCACATGGTCTTGGTTTCTCAGGTGCATCAAACATGATTTGGAGTTGACCCAACCTGAAGGTGAAGGACTGACAGTGATGTCTGATATACAGAAGGTACAACAACACTTTCTAGTTACATTTATTTGTTCAATTTACTGTATCACTTGCTATGTAACACTAATGGTTGTTTAATGCATTTTTATTTGATAGGGTCTTCACCTAGAACTTACTCAATTACTACCAAATGCTGAGCATAGATGGTGTGCTGGACATATATGGGCCAACTGGAAGAAGGAATGGAGGGGTGAAGAAAGGAGAAGGAAATTCTGGCAGGTTGCCAGGGCACCATTTGAAGTTCACTTACAGGTAAAACTTGATGAAATGAGTTTGTTAGGGGAAGGTATTGTGGAAGTTTTGTTAAAGTACAATAAAGAGGCATGGTGTAGGGCATTTTTCAAGGAACATAGCAAGTGTGATGTGGTTGAAAACAACATGTGTGAAACATTCAATAGTTGGATTTTAGGATCTAGGTTCAAATCAATCATCACTATGCTAGAAGAAATAAGAGTCAAAGTCATGGAGAGGATGAATCAAATGAGAGAGTTTTCTGAAAAAATGGGTAACTGATGTGTCACCAATGACTATGGAAGTTCTTAGGGAGAATGCTGACATGCAGCCTTACGTGAGGTGAAGTTTAATGGTGATATTGACTATGAGATTCATGATCCACCATATAAACATGTTGTTAATATCAAGAAGAAGGTGTGTAGTTGTAGATCATGGCAATTGAAGGGAATTCCTTGTGCACATACAATTACTGCAATGCATTACAGTGACTTGGTTGTTGAGTCATTTGTTGATCACTGGTACAAGAAAGAAACATACTTGAAAGCCTACTACAAGTTTATTCAACCTATGACAAACATGAAGATGTGGCCAAAAAGCACAAGACCACCTATTGAGCCACCTGAAATTACTGCTATGCCAAGAAGACCAAGTAAAAATAGGAGGAAAGATAGTGATGAGCCCACTAAGAAGAAGTTTGGAAAGGCTACAAGGAAGGGAAGAAAAATGAGATGTTCTGTGTGCAAGACTTTTGGACATAACAAGAATGGATGTCCAACTCTTGTAAGTACTGTAACTACTTAAAATTTATGATGAATTTGATTCTATCAATACTTTTTGACTAAAATTTTGAATATTATGTATGTAGAGAAATGGTTCAAAAGAACCTGGTGGCACTACTTCAGTAGCTTTTACAAGTTCTACACCTGCTACTGCTGGAAGGCTTTCCACTACTTCAATAACCTTTACAAGTGCTACATCTACTACTGTTGGAAGGCCTCCCACTACTTCAGTTGCTAATGGAAGGCCTACCACTGCTCGATCAGCTAGTAGAAGGCCTGCAACTCCCTCAGGAACTGGTGGGAGGCCTGCAACTCCCTCAGGAGCCGGTGGAAGGCCTACAACTGCTTCAATAGCTGCTAAAAATGTTGTAACTGCTTTCGTAGTTTCTGGGAGTGCTACTCAATAATCAATTGTTGGTACTTGTGTCCCAAAGAGGAAGACTAGCTCATCTATAAGAGGTGGTGCAACTCCTGCATATAAGAAGCCAAGAAAAGGGAGGGCAAAAACTGCTAGTTTTGGTGTGCTATTTGGAGAAGGTGGCAGTGTTATAGAGAGGATAAGTCTCTTATCATATAAGGACATTTATTTGATACTAACACATGTCTAACTGAATTTTTTATCATTTTATCAGTCTGGAACTACTGATAGAGTGTTACATAGCCCTATATTGAAGAGTTCAGTGCCTACTAATATAGATCTTGGGTACAAACCCAAAGGACTAAGGTGGAAGGGTAGAGCTGCAGTTACACAAAGGCAACTACAAGAAGAAAGTTACAAAAGAGCAAACTCCACACCAAGCACTCGAGCATCAACAAGCACTCAAGCCACAAGGACTCAGGCCACACCAAGCACTCAAGGCACACAGTAGACTTATGTATTGTCTAGCTTAATTGCTACTTTTTTGTTGACTTAATCCTCAACTATTTTGATTCTAGCTTGATTCCCAACTTTTGTGTTCAGTTGTTGCTATGGCAAATAATTTGTTTTGATTGATGAATTTGTGGTTTGATAACAGTAATTATAAAGCTTAATTTGAAGATTTCTATTTTTCAAACTTGTAATTCTCTTGATATTTCATTTTATCATCATTGTACATTACAAGTAAAAATACTCAGCCTACACGAAATAAATTACAAATCATCAAGACATCTTAAATACAAAATATAGAAACCAAATCACTACAATCACAACAACATTGATATCAACACTAATGCTCGATTTTCCCTACCTTCCATGCCTTCCTTACCTTCCTTGCCTACCAAACCTTCCATGTCTTCCTTGTCTTCCATAATTAGCATTTGTTGGCATGTTGGCATGTTGGTTCTTCATATAGAAGTGTTCTTGGCATGTTGGATCGGCTAGATCAGCCCATCAAAAAAATCCACATCCATCACCACTTGCATATTTTTGACAGCCCCAAAACATTCTTCCAGGATTAGTTGGTGTCCTTGACATCTTAAGTTCAGCATGAATTCCACAGTAGCAAACACGAACAGTCATGGTGGAGAAGAAAAAAATCAACTTGATTTGCAAAGTAACTGGTAAGAAGAAGAAGAATAAGAATAATGGCAGAAAAAGATGGTGAAGAAATTTGGAGAGAGAAGATAGAGTGAGAGGCAAGAAGAGCTCAAAATTGGATCAACAATGGTGTTGGAATGAATGAGGAAGAAGATGGTTGTTTTAAAGGGTAAAGTGACCATTATTCTCTTTTTAAATAGCCCTCACGCTCCTAAAGTGTGTAATCTTGGACACTTATGCCACATAGGATGCCAAGTCAAAAAAAGGGTTTAAAATGTTGTGTTCTGATGGGCTTAAGGGTTCCATTGGCAAAGAGGTGAGTAGGAGGGTCCAGGTGATAAACCGTGACAAATACAAGGGTCTCCCAGGCCATTTCGCCTTCTATATTTGACAACAACCACTTATACTTTTTAAGTGAGGTGTAATTTAGTCATATCTAATTTTGGCGCTGTTGTCGGGGAATACGATTGTCTATTAAGTCTGATGTGTTTACTTGACTCTTATTCATTTTTCCTAATTTTACTTTTTTTGTTGTTTCTGTTGTTACATGGTACAACTTTGTGCATGCCAAATACCTGACACTCGGGTGAATCAATATTACCATACGACCTCGAGCTTGCAAAAACTCTAAGGCTGAACATAAATGCACAACAACACGAAGCAACAAGGGTTGCTGCAGTCCAACAGTACCTAAACAATGATAATATTGAGGATGATGCTGCATTAGGTGATGATTTTGAGGTAGATAACATCGACAATGTTGCCTCCCACTACTTTAGTTGCTAATGGAAGGCCTACCACTGCTCTATCAGCTAGTAGAAGGCCTGCAACTCCCTCAGGAACTGGTGGGAGGCCTGCAACTCCCTCAGGAGCCGGTGGAAAGCCTACAACTGCTTCAATAGCTGCTAAAAATGTTGTAACTGCTTTCGCAGTTTCTGGGAGTGCTACTCAATAATCAATTATTGGTACTTGTGTCCCAAAGAGAAAGACTAGCTCATCTATAAGAGGTGGTGCAACTCCTGCATATAAGAAGCCAAGAAAAGGGAGGGCAAAAACTGCTAGTTTTGGTGTGCTATTTGGAGAAGGTGGCAGTGTTATAGAGAGGATAAGTCTCTTATCATATAAGGACATTTATTTGATACTAACACATGTCTAACTGAATTTTTTATCATTTTGTCAGTCTGGAACTACTGATAGAGTGTTACATAGCCCTATATTGAAGAGTTCAGTGCCTACTAATATAGATCTTGGGTACAAACCCAAAGGACTAAGGTGGAAGGGTAGAGCTGCAGTTACTCAAAGGCAACTACAAGAAGAAAGTTACAAAAGAGCAAACTCCACACCAAGCACTCGAGCATCAACAAGCACTCAAGCCACAAGGACTCAGGCCACACCAAGCACTCAAGGCACACAGTAGACTTATGTATTGTCTAGCTTAATTGCTACTTTTTTTGTTGACTTAATCCTCAACTATTTTGATTCTAGCCTGATTCCCAACTTTTGTGTTCAGTTGTTGCTATGGCAAATAATTTGTTTTGATTGATGAATTTGTGGTTTGATAACAGTAATTATAAAGCTTAATTTGAAGATTTCTATTTTTCAAACTTGTAATTCTCTTGATATTTCATTTCATCATCATTGTACATTACAAGTAAAAATACTCAGCCTACACAAAATAAATTACAAATCATCAAGACATCTTAAATACAAAATATAGAAACCAAATTACTACAATCACAACAACAATGATATCAACACTAATGCTCGATTTTCCCTACCTTCCATGCCTTCCTTACCTTCCTTGCCTACCAAACCTTCCATGTCTTCCTTGTCTTCCATAATTAGCATTTGTTGGCATGTTGGCATGTTGGTTCTTCATATAGAAGTGTTCTTGGCATGTTGGATCGGCTAGATCAGCCCATCAAAAAAATCCATATCCATCACCACTTGCATATTTTTGACAGCCCCAAAACATTCTTCCAGGATTAGTTGGTGTCCTTGACATCTTAAGTTCAGCATGAATTCCACAGTAGCAAACACGAACAATCATGGTGGAGAAGAAAAAAATCAACTTGATTTGCAAAGTAACTGGTAAGAAGAAGAAGAATAAGAATAATGGCAGAAAAAGATGGTGAAGAAATTTGAAGAGAGAAGATAGAGTGAGAGGCAAGAAGAGCTCAAAATTGGATCAACAATGGTGTTGGAATGAATGAGGAAGAAGATGGTTGTTTTAAAGGGTAAAGTGACCATTATTCTCTTTTTAAATGGCCCTCACGCTCCTAAAGTGTGTAATCTTGGACACTTATGCCACATAGGATGCCAAGTCAAAAAAAGGGTTTAAAATGTTGTGTTCTGATGGGCTTAAGGGTTCCATTGGCAAAGAGGTGAGTAGGAGGGTCCAGGTGACAAACCGTGACAAATACAAGGGTCTCCCAGGCCATTTCGCCTTCTATATTTGACAACAACCACTTATACTTTTTAAGTGAGGTGTAATTTAGTCATATCTAATTTTGGCGCTATTGTCGGGGAATACGGTTGTCTATTAAGTCTGATGTGTTTACTTGACTCTTATTCATTTTTCCTAATTTTACTTTTTTTGTTGTTTCTGTTGTTACATGGTACAACTTTGTGCATGCCAAATACCTGACACTCGGGTGAATCAATAGTACCATACGACCTCGAGCTTGCAAAAACTCTAAGGCTGAACATAAATGCACAACAACACGAAGCAACAAGGGTTGCTGCAGTCCAACAGAACCTAAACAATGATAATATTGAGGATGATGCTGCATTAGGTGATGATTTTGAGGTAGATAACATCGACAATGTTGCCCCTGTAGATCAATCGTCGCACGATGGGGAAGAGGTCGACAATAGACAAGGCCGTTTGCCTTGGTTGATGATGATGAAATTGACCTAAATAGAGTTGGTTCTATGGGTGCCATTGTTCTTCCCCCGTTAGCACCTGACACTAAGTTTAATATCACCAGCACTATAATCTAATTGTTGAATCTGAAGGGGCTATTTAGAGGAGTGGCTGATGATGATCCCAACAAGCACTTGGTTAATTTTGTTGGAATCTGCAAATCTTTTGAGCTACCAGGAGTGAGCCAGAATGCTATTCGGCTTAGGTTGTCCCCACTGTCTTTTTCTAATGAGGCAACGCTATGGTTGACAAATTTGACTCCTGATTCTATTAATGTGACGTAGAAGTACGTCACTTTCGATGCTTAATACCTAGGATTATAGCAAGTTCTTTAGCATGTTATTGGTAGATTTGATATTTTTTGTTAAGTGTGCAGGAAAGATGGATCCTAGAGAAAAATAATGGAAATTGAGCAAAGACTGGAAGGCTACAGAGATGATGGATCACTTGATGGTCTGTGGTTCAAAACTACGGACCCATCCTGTGACTCGTATACCAAAGTCCAGAAACTGTGCAAGTATGGAGGAAAAAGCACGACTCAGTCTATGGGTTATGGTTTCAAACCACGACTCATCATGTAGACTCGTAGACTGGAGGATATGCAGATGTGAAAAAGGAGGAACAGGAAGGATGGATCATTGTACGAACCGTACTTCCAAAGTGTGGCCCGTCCTGTTAGACTCGTAGTCACTGATCAGAGAAGGCACAAAAATGGACCAAGAAACCATGAGCCAGGAGACGAGCCATTATTCAGAAGTATGACTCATGTTTCCACCAGTTGTTTCCCAAGACAGAAGTAGTTAACCATCCAGAAGCACGATTGACCATAGCAGACTACCAACCGTTATCCCAAATGATGGGTCTTCATTCCAACCCGTGTTCCCTGTCGAGTTCAGTTTCCTAGTTTTGTTAGGACAGGATTTCCATTGTCTATAAATACATTCCCTAGGTTTATTTTACATTTTTTTATGCTCATTACTTTGGAGAAAACACATTCAAAATATTGTGATTTTAGTTTATTCTTGGTTTTGAGAGATGAATACATTCATAGTTCATTGTTCTTGCTTCCATTGTCATCTATTAAAGATTTTGGATTCCTTTATCTCCTATCATAAGAATATGATCATGAACACACCAATAACTCTTGATTATTTACTTATGAACTTGAGTAGCTAAATCCACAACAAGGGTTGTAGGAACTATGAAGGATTAACGAAGTAGGCAAAGTACTTGGGTACGCTAGGGTGGTGTTTATACATGTATTGTTCTTCCCTTGGCTTTGATTGCTTTTTAATGGTGCACAACGTTAGAACTCGCCTTATCCTTACTTGACGAACCAAGGAGGTAACAGTTGGGAAAAGGGTTGTTTAACAACGGAGATTTGAGGCTACCAACCCTCATCAAATAGCTTGAACTTATCCGGAAATAGCTAATTGGGATCCAGGGTAAAGGTTAGTAAATCATACACCCACGGCCGGACCAAGGCGTGTGGTGAAATTCATCTATTTGCCGGACCAAGGATTTAGGTGAACCTAACTTACCGATTCTGCATGCTAAGCACCAAACTAGTTTACTAAGTACAACGCCTTACTAAATTATGATCTCATGGGGAACACTAACCTAGTCATCTCTCCCATTGATTACAACTCTTAAAATTGTCACGTGTTACTTATTTACATTCTAGTTACAATTACTACTTGTTACTTTAAAAAAAACCTTTCGAGGGAAATAAATGACTAAGAGTGCGAGTAAACATTAATCGACCATAGTCCTACCATATTCCCTATGGAATCGATCCCAACCTTGGTTAGGTTCTATATTTGATCAGAGACCTCTTACGCTTCTAAAAGGAGGTGTAATTTAGGCATATCAAATTTTGGCGCCGTTGCTGGGGAATATGGTTTAGGATTAAGAGAGATTGTGTTTATTTCACTATTAGTCGTTATTTACTGATTTTACTTTTTCTGTTGTTTTTGTTTTGTTCTACAGGTTGCACACTTGTGTATGCCCAGTCCAAGGAGTCAAGGCAATCCCTTCATCCCATACGATCCTGAGCTCTCCAAAACCTTAAGAAACATGGCTAAAGAGGGAGAGCACGAGACACAGGAGATTATCACAGCTTGGTTGTTGGTTGAAGCCAAGCAGAGGAAAAAGGAATTTGAGCAGAGTAAAAAGGCAGGGTAAGATGCTCAAATTACAGCTGACCTTGCAGCTTGAAAAGCGGCAGCTGAGCAAGCAAGGCAAGCATGACAACATGCTGTCCGATATAAGACAACAGCTAGATGGAATTTCCCATAGAATAGGGGCAAACAGATACAGCAGCCCAGGCAAGCCCCTCGCTACTATGATTATGATGAGGATGAGGAATTGGGCATTACTGGACCCATAGTGTTGCCACCACTGACTGAGGGAGCAAAATTTGACATCACCAGTATTATGATCCAGTTGATGAACCATAGGGGACTGTATGCTGGAAAACCTACAGAAGATGCAAATCTTTATGTGAAGAAATTTACTCAGATTTTCAAGGCATATAGTCTACTAGGAGTGGGGTAAGATGCTATTAGACTGAGGTTGTTTCCCTTCTCACTAACCAATGAGGCGACTGTGTGGCTCTCAGAGCTGCTCAATAATTTCATATACACATGGCATGAGCTGAAGACTCAGTTTTTGAAGCGACTCTTTCCTCCATCAAGGATGTTGCAGCTGAAGCAAGAGGTCTACAATTTAAAGCAGCTACCTGCAGAGGCATTATATAAGGCTTGGTTGAGGTTCAAGAAGAAGTTGAAGCAAGTTCTGAGACACGTAATTCCTTCAAGGCATCTGATAGAGATATTCTACAAAGCATTGAACGCCAACACAAAAGCAGTAGCTGACACTGTAACTGGAGGAGCATTCATGGAGAATTCATATTTTAAAGCTTCCGAGATGCTGGACAGAGTCGCCAAAACCAACAGAGCATGGCATAATAGAGAGTCAGAGACCCCAGCAGGTACATATGAAGTTGGTAGGTCCATGGATTTCAATGATCTTTAAGATCTCAAATAGGATATTGCCGAGATGAACACGAGTGTTGGGTTGCTTGCAAAGAAATTTCTAAGTGAGGGAGTAGAGAAGGTGAAAGCCATCGGCTCACAAGGGAAAACACCAAGGCCAGACGATTACTCATTTGATAAGGAGGTTAGTTATCTGAATGATCAAGGGGCAGGTTTCCAGGGCTCAGGCCAAGGAAATCAAGGTCAAAATAGAGATAGAGATGATTACTACAATTGGTCCAATTATAGAGATAGGAGCAGAGCTAGAGATAGCGATAGTGACTGGCACAAAAAGGATGGGTGCAAGAATGATAGAAGTGGTCTTTATGTCCCTCCTAAAAATCATGAAGATAGACCTGAACAACCTACCATGAGGGAGCTGCTCAACAAAGTATTTCAAATGATGGATTCTATGGATGCAAGTATGAAAGAGATAAAAGCTGACCTCTCAAATATTAGTCAACGAGTGGATTCCCATTCTGTTTCCATAAAGCAACTTGAGACGCAGATGTACCAGATTTCCACTAGCATGAATCCGTGTCAAAAGGGTACTCTCCCAAGTGACACCATTTAGAATCCTAAGAATGATCGACAGGTTATGGCTGTTACCACCCGAAGTGGAAAGTAGAATGTTGATCCTCCCATGCCTATAGTTGTTGATGAGCCACTCAAAGTTGAAAAGGAGGATGCTAAAATTGTGAATAGTGGTGAAGAGATAAGTGAGAGGAAGTCTTCTGAGTCGAAAGCAAAAGGCAAAGAGGTTGCACCTGTCCTGAAACCCATGCCATTGCCTCCTCCACCTTGCCCACAGAGATTGAAGAAAAAGGTTGAGGATGGAAAATTTCACAAGTTCATCTCCATGCTGAAACAACTTTCAGTCAACATTTCTTTAATTAAAGCATTGGAGAAGATGCCTGGATATGCTAAATTCATGAAGGATCTGGTGACTAGGAAGAGTATGGTAAGCTTTGAGCCAGCTGATAATTTGCACCACTGTAGTGCAATAGCTTCTCATTCTTTGGTGCAGAAGAAAGAAGATCCGAGAGCTTTTACTATTCCTTGCACGATTGGAGCGTTCTACTTTGCTAAGATGTTGTGTGATCTGAGTGCGAGTATTAATCTGATGCCATTTGTAGTGTTCAAACAACTGGGTTTAAGAGCCCCTAAACCGACTATAATGTGGCTTCTTATGGCAGATCGCACCGTGAAAAGGCATGTAGGGATTCTCTATGATGTGCTTGTGAAAGTTGATACTTTCATCTTCCCTGCAGATTTTGTTATTCTTGACTGCGAGGTGGATTTTGAAGTCCCTATCATCTTGGGGTGACCATTCCTTGCTACTGGACGCGCGCTTGTTGATTTAGAGACTGGGCAGATGAAGTTTAGATTGAATAATAAGGTAGTTACTTTTAATGTCTGCCAGTCTATGAAGCATCATGACGACATGCGAGTAGTTTCAGTTATTGATGTGGTTGATAAGGATCAGTTAGTTATGGCGGTTGAGGAGAGACTCGGTGTTGAAGCACTTGCGGCTGTGATTATGAATTTTGAAGGAGATGATATTGATAAGTATGACGAGATGGTTGAAGCACTAGTATGTATGGGGTCTTATAGCTATGGTCCAAAGAAGCTTGATTTGGAATTGAAAAATAGACAGACACCGTCTGCCAGACCATCTATTGAGGAGCCTCCGGTCTTGGATCTCAAAGTGCTTCCAGCTCATCTTCGATATGTATTCCTAGGAGCTAATAAGACTTTGCCAGTGATTATTGCTGCAGACTTAGGTGAAGGGCAAGTTAAAGCTCTGGTTTCTGTGTTAAGAAAGTTTAAGAGGGCCATTGGTTGGACCATCGCAGACATCATTGGGATTCTGCCTAGAATCTGTACACATAAAATTCAGTTCGCGCCAGATTGTATTTCGAGTATTAAGCACCAGCGTAGGTTGAATCAACTTATGCAAGAGGTCATCAAGAAGAAGATTATTATATGGCTGGATCTAGGTGTGGTTTACCCTATTACGGACGACAAGTGGGTGAGCCTGGTTCAGTGTGTGCCAAAGAAGGGTGGGATTACTGTATTCCCAAACGCAAAGAATGAGTTGATTCTGATAAGGCCAGTCGCAGGCTGGCGCATATACATGAATTATAGGAAGCTGAATGCTTGTACTGAGAAGGACCATTTTCCAATGCCGTTCATGGATCAGATGTTAGACCGTCTTGCAGGAAGAGGATGGTATTATTTTTTTGATGGTTATTCGGGATACAATCAGATTTTGATTGCTCTTGAAGACCAAGAGAAGACCACTTTCACCTGTCCATATGGGACATTTGCTTTCAAGAGGATGCCTTTCGATCTATGCAATGCACCAGTAATATTTCAGCATTGCACGATGTCTATTTTCTCAGACATGGTAGAGGACACCATTGAGGTATTTATGGATGACTTTTTTGTAGTGGGTGACTATTTTGAAGATTATTTGGATCATCTGAATTGTGTGGTGAAACGATGTGAAGAGTGTAATCTGGTGCTGAACTGGGAAAAGTGTCACTTCATGGTGAAATAGGGCATAGTGCTTGGCCATAGGATCTCCAAGAAGGGTATTGAGGTCGACAAAGCGAAGATTGAGATGATTGAAAAATTGCCTCCACCAGTTTCTATGAAGGGGATTCGAAGCTTTTTAGGGCATGATGGTTTCTATAGGAGGTTTATCAAGGACTTCTCCAAAATTGCTAATCCATTGTGCAAATTATTGGAGAAGGAGGTAAAGTTTGTGTTTGATGATGCATGTTTGACGGTATTCGAATGCCTTAAAGAAAAGTTAGTTTCAACACGTATCATTATTTCTCCTGATTGGTCTCAACTTTTTGAGGTTATGTACAATGCTAGTGGAGTGGCGCTAGGAGCAGTTCTAGGTCAAAGGTGCGAAAAGATTCTTCATCCTATATACTACGCTAGAAAAGCACTTAACCTGGCTCAAAAGAACTACACTGTCACTGAATAGGAGCTGCTTGCTGTGGTCTTTGCTTTTGAGAAATTCACATCTTACTTGCTTGGCACCAAGGTGGTGGTGCATACTGACCATGCAACTCTTTGTTATCTAATGGCAAAAAAGGATACTAAGCCAAGGCTGATTAGATGGGTGTTGCTACTGCAAGAGTTTGATTTTGAAGTCAAGGACTGGAAGGGTACAGAGAATCAGGTAGCAGACCACTTGTCTAGACTAGAATAAGAAGCAATGTTCAAGCTTGATGATGCACATGAGATTGATGATTAGTTTCCTGATGAACAAGTGTTAGCCGCTTCTCAAGATTTGATTCCATAGTTTGCTGACATTGCCAATTATTTGGCAAGTGATTTGGTGCTTGATGATATGACTGTCCATCAAAGAAGAAAGTTCATGTCCGATGTCAAGAAATACTTCTGGGAAGAACCATTCTTGTTCCGTGTGTGTGCTGATACTATGATCTGGAGATGTGTGACTGAAGCTGAAATGATGGAGATATTAGAGGCTTGCCATTCATCCCCTGTTGGGGGTCATCATAGCGGTAATCGGACTGCGCACAAGATTTTAAAATGTGGCTTCTATTGGCTGACTATTCACAAAGACGCCCATGAGTTTTCTAAGGCTTGCAGGAGATGTCAAAGGGAAAGGGGGTATATCAAGGAGGCATGAGCTTCCTCTTAATCCCATCCTTGTGATTGAGCTGTTTGATGTTTGGGGAATAGACTTCATGGGCCCGTTTGTGTCATCTAATGGAAACCGGTACATATTGGTGGCTGTTGACTACGTATCAAAATGGGTGGAGGCGGTTGCGCTTCCCAGTAATGAAGGCAAGTGTGTCACAACGTTCTTGAAAAAAAACATCTTTTCTAGGTTTGGTACGCCAAGGGAAATAATTAGTGATGGAGGATCTCACTTCTGCAACAAGTTGTTTCATGCCTTGCTTGAGAAATATGGAGTAAAACATAGAGTTGCAACCCCTTATCATCCTCAGATGAGTGGGCAAATGGAGGTTTCCAACAGAGAGATAATGTCTATCCTGTCCAAGACTGTCAATCCAAATAGAAAGGATTGGTTGCGGAAGTTAGATGATGTTTTTTGGGCATATCATACTGCATTCAAGACCCCTATAGGTATGTCACCATATCAGCTTGTGTTTGGTAAGGTGTTCCATCTTCCAGTTGAGTTAGAGCATAAGGCCATGTGGGCATTGAAGAAGCTGAACTTAGATTGGTCTGAGGCATTGTTGCAGCGGCTTGGGCAATTGAATGAGTTGGATGAGTTCCGTCTGAATGCATATGAAAGTTCAGCCTTGTATAAAGAGAAGATGAAGTTGTACTATGACCGGAGGATAGAAAAGAGAAATTTCCAGCCAGGTGACTGGGTCCTGCTTTTCAATTCTAGACTTTGCCTGTTTCCTGGCAAGTTGAAGTCCAAGTGGATTGGACCATTCAAGGTGGTACAAGTGTTTCTTCATGGGGCTTTTGAACTTGAAAACCATGAAGGGAAGAGGTTCAAGGCTAATGGACAGTGGATCAAAGCCTATTTTGGCACAACAGAAGAGCTTAAAACAATTGAAGCCTGGAGCCTTGATGAATTTGTCCCACCCAAGGAGCTTGATGAAGTCTAAGTAATCAAGCAACCTGCGTCATGCAGCGATGTTAAATCAGGCGCTACATGGGAGGCAACCCACAGATTTTTTCTTTGTATTTTGTTAGTTTTGCTTTTGTAAAGGTGTTTTGGCAAAGTCTGAGTAGCCAAAACACTCGTGTCGTGCCGCAACGTTAAATTAGGCGCTGCTTGGGAGGCAACCCAAGGCTAATATATGTTTTATGTGCAGGAGAGAAAGGGAGAATACTAGTGTAGGAATCCCCAGAAATCATGAACAATTAACGGTTTGTTCTTCGAAACGACGAATCGTGAACAAACTCGTGGTTCCTGGAGGAAACATGATGGCTCTCTGAAAATCGGAACGATGAGTGACAAGATGGTCCATTCTTTCAAAAGACGGACCGTACATGAAGTCGTGGTCGCTGGAGCAAAAATAATAGGTCTCTAAAGGGGAAATAGCGAGTCAGCAGGACGGTCCGTGGGTCTAAACCATGGTCCATCTTCTGAGTCGTCGTTCCTGGCAACTGGTAAGGTCATAACTAAGAACCACGAGTCTTACGATGGACCGTCTTCAGGATGATGGACCATAGTTTTAACTCGTAGGTCCCAGGTACATAAGCAACCAGGTTGCGGGTCGACCCAAATTTTAAATTAAAACCCGGCCCAGCTTCTATCTTCTTCTTACCTTCCTCAATAGGTAACCGCAACTTTTGAAATAAAAAGGAAGATCACTAAAATTACTCCCTCCTTCACTCCTAAATCATTTCAAACAGTCCCCCAAATCTTAATAACCAAATCAAAAACTACAACACACTCAGATTCCATCATCCTAATACTGTTCGCGTAAGAAAGAGTTGATCATCATGGGTACCATTCCACAAAAGAATACCCAGAAGAAGGTCACAGCCAAAGACTCAGAGGTAATAATCAGACAGAAAAGACAATTACAAGATGAAGCCTCTAAGTCTGAAGACAGTGGTTTTGAGAAGGTGTATACTATAGACTCCGACCCATAAGAAATACCTCGGACCACCAGGCAGGAAGCAAAGGTTCTAGCAAAGGCCACCCCTCTTCAGTCTAAAGAAGGAGAGGGTGAGTCTGCTTCTGGTTCATCATCACAAAAAAATGGGTCTGGAGAATCTGAATCCGGGGATGCTACAGCTTCGAGTAGTAAGAACAACAAAGATCCAGAGTCAGATTCAGAAAGTGCTAGCCAGAGTGATAATGAAAATGTTAGCAAATCCGGTGAAGAGGTGCCCACTACTACAGAGCCGCAAGTTGATAACGTTGTCCCCACAGCTCCCCCTACTTTTAGATGCAAAAATACTCTGGAGTGCGGGATAGGGTCTGATGCGCCATTGAGGGTACATCCCGATTCTACCATGAAGGCTTGTCCTTGAATGAGAAATGGCATCCAAGGTGGAGCATCCATGAAGAGGTAGAGATCAGATCTGCGGGCTTAGATGACATGGACGACGTCAAAGGGCTGTATAAGCACTATGGATTCTAGTGTATGAGTCGGCCAGGTGGTCCTTACAAAGTGATGGTTCATAAGTTTTATACGGTATACGCGGCTACACTAGCAAATATATGTGAAAAGGGAAAGAGTCTGAAGTCGCTGCGGGCCTTGGAGAGAGTGCAGGTAAGAGGGGTCCAGGTAGACATTTCGAAGTGCACCATCCAGCGTTTCCTTTATGGCCCAAATTTTATAGCACCAACATCCCAGCCAGATTTGGATGCACATTTAGAGCAGTTCAGACGAAAGAAAACACCTTACAAGTGGATTGCCTCAGTTATCACCAACGGAAATCCACCATGGTTGATGACAAACATTGTAAAGATCACCAAAGCATCATTGAGCATCGCTGGGAAGTTCTGGTGGTCTGTGGTCAGACATTGGTTGGTACCAACTACGACATATAATACTCTCACTCCTGACAAGGCTATCTTGGTTGCAGCCATCATGTCCAGATATGACCTTATCATTGCCCGCATTATTGCAGAGAAAATCAAAGAAATGGCATTGTGGCCATCACAACCATTCCATTCCCTTGCCTGGTCACTCAGCAAGGTCAAGCAGCTGAGGTGCCCGAGATGACAGGAGTATATAGGATCGTGCAGGCAACTAGTTTCCAAGACATAGCCCTTATTTGAGATACGACAAATCCAATGGCAAGGGTGAGGGCTCATTCAGCCGCATCCGAAAGTACTATTTTCCTCGAGCCTAGTGGAGATTTTCCACTTGACACCTTGGTTATGTTTGACGAGAATGTTGTATCAGCTTTCGACCCTTTTATTACCGCACTAGGCCCATCCTCTTCATCTCAGTACACTCCATCTAGCGAGCAAGGACAATCTTATTTCTTCACCAGTGAGGTTTTCAGTAAGGTTGCTAAAGCAGCCTTTCATGCTGATGAACAAATTAAGAGGTTCTCAAACTCTGTGAAGCCATTAATCCACAGGGAAATAGCTGATGATGTTGCTTCGATACAGAAATTGATTGACAATCTAAATGACTGGTTGGACAACATAGAAATCAGGGTGAATGACAGGCTTCAGAATTTGACTGTTCCAGACCTCACTGTGATTCTAATAGAGCTTGCAAAGGTCCACGCTGATGTAGATGCGATCCAAAAGAGATAGGTATCGAAAATTCAGTTTCCATAGGTCGGGACCACATATGATGATTTTATTGATTTGTTGCCCCTCCTTGTGACCCAATTGGAATAGCTGAAATTGACCCTAAACCTACAAGAAAGAGAAAGAAAAGAGATAAGAGGGTTCGGGATGCAAATGCCCCATTGAGTCCTATATTACAGAAGAACAAGGAAGAGAAGGCGGAAAAGAAGAGGCAAAAGCAAGAAACTGAGGTAGCAAAAGAATCCCTAGCCATCCATCAAATTCGTATCGACTCCATTGGTACGGGTGGCTCGGGAAGTGGTGTCAGGCGCCATGGAGGAAACTTCTTTAGACCCCATTGTGGGAGTGTCGATTGATGAAGCTGCACAGGCAGTGGATGTTGTTGTTGAGAGGACTGTGGAGGCAGTCAGTGTTGGAGATATAACTACGGGCATCGATCCAGCGGGCCCAACTTCTGCTACACCCAATGATCATGCTTAGGCACCACAGGTATGCCTAGTATCCCTTGCTTATAATTTTTTAGTGTATTGGGGATGATGCACAACTTTTTAGATGGGGTGAGGGTAGCTGTGGTTATCTGGTATTATTGTAGAGTGTTTTGGCGAAGTCTAAGTAGCCAAAACACTCGCGTCATACCACGATGTTAAATCAGGCACTGCATGGGAGACAACCCATGAGGGTACTCATAAGGTACCCGAGTCCTTGGCGTTTTCTTGCCTGTGTTCTTTCCCCAAGGATTTTTAATTTCTATTGAACCGGCATGTTTAGTATAGGATGTGTGTAGCAAAAGAAAAAAAGGAACTTAGCGCAGTCTATGGTATGATTTTGAATCGGATTTTGATTGAAAAGAATGGAGACCCCTCCAAAAATTTTGTGTGACATAATAGTATCTATTATTGATAGATTGACCATTATGGATCTGTGTATGACATTAGGTTAATCGATCTGATGAATGGCTTAAGCTAGAGTATGAACCTGATAGCTAGCATGTGATTGTTTGACTCTGTTACATGTGTGTGTGAGATGATTTTGCATTGTTCTTGCTTTGTGTGCCAATCTAGAACTTGCCCGGTTAGTCTTTCCTAGGTTGTAGGATAGTTGATTAGGAAAGGACCATAGGCCATTTTTGAAATAGTCCACTTCATCCTAAATGATCAACCAAATAATTTGAATACCCTTTGATCTCTGATTTTGAGCCTGAATTGACCCTTTTTGTTGTTTAGCCTAATCACCTTCCTTGTTTTCTATGAACCTTTAGTTTGACCCTGGTCCCTCCTTGGACATTGTGTACCTCAACTCAGGCAAATCACCTAAGTTGAGGGTGGCTACTATAGAGGCAAGTGCAAAATATGGGTATGAAAAGAAAAGGTTAGTAATAAAAAGGAGAAATAACTGGTGCGGCGGGTATGTTAAAAAAAAAAGAAAATGCGAGAAAATAAGTTGAGTCTGAAACAAAAGTCGCACCCTTCACTTGATGAATAAGAAGGGAGAAAAAGGGACGAAAAGAATAGAGTTGGTCTGAAAAGTGGAGGTAATATAACATAGTGTCAAGGAGGGTTAGTCACTATTTCCTATATCTACCATACCCGTCCCCGAACCTACGTTATAAGCCGAGTAAAAGCCTATAGTGATCCTAACCCAATTTTTCAAAAGCCGAGGTGTAGAAAATAAGGGTAAGCCTATGGTATTGTGCGCGCATTGCTTGAATATCTTTGTGAGTGTGAGTGTTTTAGTTCAGTCCTAAATTTTTTGACTGTGTTAGTGTATGATTGAGACTTCTTTGTGGTGAGGGCACTAAAGCAACTTTGACTGCTGAATGTTAGGGTAAGTCTCATATGTGTATGCTAAGTCATCAGTTGATAGCATAATGTTGTCCATGGATCCTCTTGTGTTGTCTTGATAAATAGAACTTGTGCACTTGTTTTGTGTGGAAAAAAAAGGAGGGGGATACTTGTTGTGAAGCTGAATTGTTAGATCATTTGACCACCTTAATTCTTGGTTTTCTTTTACTAAAGCGCTATGTTAGGATAGTTTTATGTTAATGCTTAAGGACAAGCAGCAGTCTTAAGTTGAGGGTGTTGATGTGACGTAGAAGTACATCACTTTCGACGCTTAATACTTAGAATTATCTCAAGTTCTTTATCATGTTATTGGTAGATTTGATGTTTTTTGTTAAGTGTGCAGGAAAGATGGATCCTAGAGCAAAATAATGGAAATTGAGCAAAGTGCTGGAAATTAAGCAAAGACTAGAAGGCTACAGAGATGATGGATCACTTGACGGTCTGTGGTTCAAAACTACGGACCCGTCCTGTGACTCGTATACCAAAGTCTAGAAACTGTGAAAGTGTGGAGGAAAAAGCATGACTCAGTCTATGGGCCGTGGTTTCAAACCATTACCCATATTGTAGACTCGTAGACTGGAGGATCTGCAGATGTGAAAAAGGAGGAACAGGAAGGATGGGTCATTGTACGAACTGTACTTCCAAAGTATGGACCGTACTGTTAGACTCGTAGTCACTAATCAGAGAAGGCACAAAAATGGACCAAGAAACCACGAGCCAGGAGACGAGCCATCATTTAGAAGTACGACTTGTGGTTCCACCAGTTGTTTCCCAAGACAGAAGTGGTTGACCATCCAGAAGCACGGTTGACCTTAGCAGACTACGAACCGTCATCCCAAATGACGAGTCGTTATTCCATCCCGTGTTCCCTGCCGAGTTCAATTTCCTAGTTTTGTTAGGACAAGATTTCCATTGACTATAAATACTTTCCCTAGGTTTATTTTACATTTCTTATGCTCGTTACTTTGGAGAAAACACATTCGAAATATTGTGATTTTAGTTTGTTCTTGGTTTTGCGAGTTGAATACATTCATAGTTCATTGTTCTTGCTTCCATCGTCATCTATTCAAGATTTCGGATTCCTTTATCTCTTATCGTAAGTATATGATCCTGAACATACCAATAACTCTTGATTGTTTACTTATGAACATGAGTAGCTAAATCCACAACTAGGGTTATGGGAATCATGAAGGATTAACGAAGTAGGCAAAGTACTTGGGTATGCTAGGGCGATGTTTATGCATGTATTGTTCTTCCCTTCGCTTTAATTGCTTTTTAACGGTGCACAACGTTAGAACTCGCCTTATCCTTACTTGCCGGACCAAGGAGGTAATAGATGGGAAAATGGTTGTTTAACAATGGAGATTAGAGGCTACCAACCCTCATCTAATAGCTTGACCATGTACGGGAATAGCTAATCTGAGATCCAGGGTAAGGGTTAGTAAATCATACACCCACGGCCGGACCAAGGTGTGTGGTGAAATTCATCTATCTGCCGGACCAAGGATTCATGTGAACCTAACTTACCGATTCTGCATGCTAAGCACCAAACTAGTTTACTAAGTACAATGCCTTACTAAGTTATGATCTCATGGGGAACACTACCCTAGTCATCTCTCCCATTGATTACAACTCTTAAAATTGTCACGTGTTACTTATTTACATTCTAGTTACAATTACTACTTGTTACTTTAAGAAAAAACCTTTTGAGGGAAATAAATGACTAAGAGCGTGAGTAAACATTAATCGACCATAGTCCTACCATATTCCCTGTGGGATCGACCCCAACCTTCGTTGGGTTCTATATTTGATCAGCGACTTCTTACGCTTCTAAAAGAAGGTGTAATTTGGGCGTATCATCTATAACAAACTAGAGAGAGTTGAAAGGAGCTTTCGTAGAAAGGTTCTTTCCTCCTTCTAGAATGTTATAGTTGAGGGATGAGATTAGTAACTTCAGGCAGCAACCATATGAAGCATTGCATGAAACCTTGTTGAGATTTAAGAAGAAGTTGACTTAGTTTCTGAACCATCAGTTGAGGGACAAATTCTTGATGCAAACATTCTACAGGTCACAAAATTTGGCTACCAAACCGACACTTGATAATTTTGCAGGTGGAGCATTCATGGGGCTTACATTTATTAAGGCCACTACTATCTTAGACCGGCTCACCAAGACAATTAGAGCTTGGCATACCTGGGACTCTGATGTGGACAACAGTACTTATGTTGTGGGTATATCAGCTGAGCAGCGCAGAAAAGGGGAAGAGTGGATATTACACCCCAAACCATGGGAGGCATGACCGGCACCAAGAGCCCCAAAAGGCCGAGGGTGCCAAAATAGAGTGTATCTCTATTGAACCTGCTGGGGGTCTGATACCGACAAGGTCTCTAAGAATAGCAATTTGAAACACTGAAAGCTCAATAGTAGGCAAACAACTCAAGGCCGACAAGGCTATTATCATAGTAGATAGCTAATAACAAGGCCGACAAGGCCATACCCAACACTGATATCCATATACACATCTACAAGCCTCTAGGAGTAAGTAAAATATCTCATATCCAGGACAGGGCCCTGGACTACCCATAAGATGTACATATACATAACCTGGTCAAAATATAAGCTAGACCTCTGACTCGTTAGCTCCAAGAAGAATTGAGCTTACCAAAATGGCTGAACTCTGCAACTCCTACTGAAGAGGTCTGTCTAGACCTTCAGGCATGAATGCAGTGCCCCCAGGCAATAGGGACGTTAGTACGACAATAATGTACTGGCATGTAAGGTGGAAACAAAATAGTAAGTCGCAAGTAGTAAATCTGAACAAGATATAATATAAAACTTGTAAACTATAATTGGTAAGACTCATTAAGATTTTTTCTCCTTTATTGTTTTTAGAACACAACACATGCATTAACTCACACTGCAACTCACTCTTTATAACCCACACTAAACCACAATAGCGCCTTGGCGCACCCTGTATATAATGGCCTCAATATGGCAGTAACGCCTCGGCGCACACTATATATATAATGGCCTCAATATGGCAGTAGCACCTCAGTGCACACTATGTATATAATATCCTCAATATGGCAGTAGCACCTCGGTACACACTAACACGCAATCCACGCGTAATAAGTGTATTACTAGATTGACCTTCAAAGCTACTCTTGTTAGTTATAGAGGTTCATTTAGATAACTTATTTAGAATTGACTTACTAGATGTTGGACTCAACTTACCAAACACATATGAATGGGATTTGACTTGCTAACCTTCTTTTTATACTTTCTAAAGCTTGATTAGTGATCACAACACAAAGAAGAAACTCGACAAAAGGATAACTTATGTTTCATGCAAAAAGAATCAGATTTTTATAAGAAAGAAACTTGAAGCACCATAATGTATCACTTAGTTCCTTAAGACTTGTTAAGTTACCAAATCAGCTCTCTTACAACAGAATACTCAAATTCCTTCTTTTGGGGTTTTAGAGTTCCATTTCTAGATTCATGCCGATAAGGAATAAACAAGCCTTAACATACCTTGTTCCTTTTGAAGATTGCTCTTACCACAACTTGTACTTTCATTTATTAAGTTAATCTACAACACAAGGGTAGAATGAATGTAATATTAGCTCTTAAACCTGATGCAACGTTTCCAAAATAGTAGCTAAACATTTCCCGGGCAGATTTACGTATTGGCATTAATAAAAGGGTGTATCGTCACACCTTTCTCCTCCATTCCAATACACATCACACATACACTAACCTACTGCCTCAAACCATAAAAAACACATCAAAAAACCCTTACACAACTCACCATACCGAAATACAATAGCAACACATTGAACCCACGGCTTCCGATCGCCGTCCCATGAGTTCTTAAAAACAATTCAACAATAATTGTCCATCCAAACTTCAATCCAAAAATATGATTATGGGCAGAGTACTTATCACACTTGAAGGGGTGTTTTTATCCTCTTTTTATTGATGCCTTGAAAAGCTTAAGTACCCCCTACACAAACACCAACAAGAGAAGAAGAAATCTCTTAATTGTTACACAATTTCTATGTGTTCAATCTTAAGAAAGGGGCTGCCATAATTCATGTCTTTCTTACCATAGGATATCCTAGATATATGTAGTAGATTACTACCAAGATAATAAGTTGTTTAACTCACCTTAATCTTGAATAAATCTTGATCTTTTAGAACCCTAAAGGGAGAAAGGGGCTGCCAAGATAAAAGAGGATAAGAGAGAATTTTCCAGTTTTTTGTGATCAATATTGATCAAGAAAAGGTCTGTATAAAGGGGAATTTTAGCCGACTTTTTTGAGTATATTTGGTCCAAAATGGTTCAAGAAACTTGGGCCAAAATTATCCTTTGCTTGGGCCTCGAAAGGGTTAAGTTTTGTGGCTGATTTTGGGCTTCTCTTGGGTCAAAATGTGGTCAATATTGGTGGCTACCTTTTGTAGTTGTTTGGGCCAGATTTGGTTGTGCTTTGATGGGCCAACTTTAAGCTTCATTTGGGATACCATTAGGTCTAATAATCCATGATGTTGCTGCCCGTAATCGGCCCTCATAACTTAGTTCGTTAACGTAGGTAGGTGATGCACCTACTTGTCACCTAAGAGCTTAGATAAGTCGGGCAATCACCTCACTTGTTTTATCTCATTTTCAAAACCCTCATCCTTATACTTTAACTTAACACTTATATACATTTGACCATTTCAAATTCTAGGCCAAAGTACCCCTTCACAATCTTGAGCTCAAGTACCTTCGTCGATATTAATTTAGTTATATAGGTTTTGAAAGGTACGGGGTGTCACATCCTTCCCCCCATAGAATCATTCGTCCTCGAATGAGGGTAATGCGTATAGATCCCTAGTCTTTTGGGATTTCTAGAAATTTTGGCATAGTTTTCTTTATAATTGGGACTATCCAAAAACCTAAAACTCAGCAAAAGTCCAGCACAATGCCTCACCAGGCGATACAATGATATACAATTAAATGTAATCATTTGCACATATTCAAACCTTATCATATTTGCACAGTAGAAAAAAATATTATGAAGATAAGGACATGACTTACCTCTATACTATCTTCATGTCGTAAATAACTGGGGATACTTTTTCCTCATTTCTTCCTCGACTTCCCACGTCATTTCCTCGACATTATTATTTCTTCACAACACCTTTACTGAGGCTATGTCTTTGGTTCTGATCTTCCTAACTTGACAATTTAGGATAGAAATTGGTACTTCCTCATAGGATAAGTCTTCAGAAAGTTGAATATCTTTGATAGGCATAATACGTGAAGGATCTCCTATGCACTTTCGTAGCATCGATACATGAAATACAGGATGGACTGCCTCCAATTCTGCGGGTAACTCTAGCTTATATGCCACTTTTCCTACCCTCCGAATGATCCTGTATGGTCCAATATATCTTGGACTAAGCTCTCCCTTTTTACCAAATCGCATAACGCCTTTCATGGGCGAAACCTTTAGGAAAACTCAATCACTAACACTAAATTCCAAATCCCGACGCTGCACATCTGCATATGATTTCTGCCTACTCTGGGCTGCTAGTAATCCTTCTCAGATTAGCTTCACCTTCTCCATTGCCTGATTAACTAGGTCGGGCCCTAATAATTCTGCTTCCCCAATTTCAAACCATCCAATTGGTGATCTACACTTTCGTCCATATAAAGCTTCATAAGGAGCCATCTGAATGCTTGCATGGAAGCTATTATTATAAGCAAACTCAATTAGTGGAAAATGGTCATCCCAACTCCCTTTAAAATCTAGTACAGAAGCTCGTAGCATATCTTCGAGTGTTTGAACAGTGCGTTCAGCTTGTCCATCTGTCTGTGGATAAAAAGATGTACTGAGACTGATTTCAGTACCTAAGTCTCTCTGGAAAGACCTCCAGAAATTTGCTGTAAACTGAGCACCCCTATCTGAAATGATGGAAATTGGGACACCATGAAGTTGAACTATTTCACTAATATACAACTTGGCATAATCTTCAGCAGTATAAGTTGTCCTGACCGGCAAAAAGTGAGCTGATTTTGTAAGTCTATCTACAATCACCCATATGGAATCATACTTCCGATAAGTATGGGGTAAGCCTGTAATAAAGTTCATGTTGATCACCTCCCATTTCCAGGTAGGTATCACTATACTTTAAGTTAGACCTCCGGGTCTCTGGTGTTCAATTTTTACCTGTTGACAATTTGGGCATTGGGCTACAAACTCTGCAATATTTCTCTTCATATTATTCCACTAATAAATCTGTCGAAGATCATGATACATCTTCATCGCTCCTGGATGGATTGAATAGTGGGAATAGTGAACTTCTGCCAAAATTTTCTCCTGAAGCTCCCCGACGTTAGGTACACATAGACGACCTTGATATCTCAGAACCCCATCTTCCTTAAGATCTATTAGTGGTTGCTTCTGCTGTGGAATTTCTTCCCTCAATCTTACTAACTCTGGATCATCATATTATAGTTCCTTTACCTCTATTATAAGTGAGGATTCCACTGTGCTTTGAATAACAACTCCCCCATTACCTTAGTCTAGTAGTCGAACCTGCAAATTAGCTAACTGATGTAGTTCTCTTGTCATCTCAATATTTCTATTTTCTATGTGGCTCAAGCTTCCCATGGATTTGCAGCTAAGTGCATCGGCCACTACACTGGCCTTACCTGGATGGTACAAAATATCTACATCATAATCCTTTATTAACTCTAGCCACCTTCTTTGCCTTAGGTTTAAATCCTTCTGTTTGAATAAATATTGTAGACTTTTGTGGTCCGTAAACACATCTACATGGACTCCAAACCAGTAATGGCGCCAAATTTTCTAGGCAAATATAATTGCTGCCAATTCAAGATCGTGAGTAGGTTAATTTTGTTCGTGCTTTTGTCTCGAGGCATAGACAATAACTTTACCATGTTGCATTAAAATGCAGCCCAACCCAATCCTTGAAGCATCACAATAAACAACATAACCTTCTTTGCCCTCTGGCAGAGTTAAGATAGGTGCTGAAGTAAGTCTGTCCTTCAACTCCTGAAAACTCTGCTCACATGCATCAGGCCACTGGAATTTGGCAGCTTTATGAGTCAACTTTTTCAATGGTGAAGATATAGAAGAAAATCCTTCCACCAACCTTAGATAATAACCTGCTAAGCCCAAAAAACTATGGATCTCTGTAGCATTCAAGGGCCTCGGCCAATTCTTTACAGCTTCAATCTTTTAGACATCAACTCTAATACCTTCGTCTGTAATTACATGGCCAAGAAAAGCCATTGAAGTCAACCAAAACTCATATTTGGAGAACTTTGCATATAATTTATGATTCTAAAGTATTTGCAATACTGCACGTAGATGATCAGCATGTTCGGCTTCAGACCGTGAGTAAATCAGGATATCGTCAATAAATACGATCACGAATACATCTAGGAATGGCTTGAAGACCCGATTCATTAGGTCCATAAAAGCTACTGGGGCATTAGTAAGCCCAAAAGACATTACTAGAAATTCAAAGTGGACATACCTTGTCCTAAAGGCTGTCTTCGGAACATCTACCCCTTTAACACGTAACTGGTGATACCCCGATCGCAAGTCAATCTTTGAAAAATATTTGGCTCCTTGCAACTGATCAAAAAGGTCATCAATCCTTGGAAGCGGGTACTTATTGTTGATTGTAACTTTGTTCATCTGTCAGTAATCAATACACATTCTCAAGGACCCATCCTTTTTACGAACAAACAAACAGGTGCACTCCATGGCGATGTACTAGGCCTAATGAAGCCTTTTTCGAGTAGATCCTTCAGTTGTTCCTTTAACTCTCTTAGCTTAGCAGGATCCATCCTGTAAAGGGGAATTGATATTGACTGAGTATCTGGGAGTAGATCAATGGCAAACTCAATTTCTCTTTATGGAAGGATTCCTGGAAGCTCATCCGGGAATACATCTGGAAATTGACTCACCACGGGAACCAATTAAAGAGTCGATGGTTTAACCTCTGTGCTTCTTATTCGGACTAGATGATAGATATAGCCTTTAGAAATCATTTTCTGGGCCTTAAGGTAGGAAATAATCCTACCCCTTGGCGTGGAAGCATTACCTTTCCACTCTAGGATTGTCTCTCCCAGAAAATGGAATTTGACAACCTTAGTTCTACAATTGATATTAGCATAATATGCAGCTAACCAGTCCATACCCATAATGACATCAAAGTCAATCATATCTAATTCAATTAGATCAGCTAAAGTGAGACTTTCATAAATCCACACTGCACAATCTTGATAAACTCGTCTAGCTATAATAGATTCACCAACCAATGTAGATAAAACAAAGGGTCTAGGCAACAACTCTAGGTCTGCCCCAAACATACCAGAAACGAGCGGGGTAACATATAAAAGAGTAGATCCAGGATCTATAAGTGCATAAATAGCATGAGTAAAAATAGTCAATGTACCTGTAACAACATCAGGTGATGATTCCAAGTCCTGGCGATCGGCTAGAGCATAAGTGCAATTCTGACCACCTCCTGAACTGGATGCTCCTCCTCCTCCTCTACCTCTACCATGATCTGGTGTAGCCTGTGGGCCTATCCTAGGGAGATGAATAGTAGATGAAGAAGCTGGCATCGACCTTGTAGGCTGGGCCATTTCACCCCTACCTCTAGTCAGACAGTCTCGCATAAAGTGACTAGGATGCCCATACGAATAACAAGTATCTGAACCCAGGCGACATATCCCAGAATGCTTTTTACTGCACTGAACACAAGGTGGCAAAGGTGACCTCATCTGACCTGAATGCCCTTGGCAATAGGACCTGGATGCACCTGAACTGTGGCCTGGTCCAGGTTGAGAAAAATGATCATACCTCTGTCTTTGCAACTGATGTGGGGCACCACTAGTATGGTGGGGTGATCACCTATGAAAATATGGCCTAACATTACCTCTTGGCTCTCCATAGGACCCAATAGATCTAGCCTTTTTATTTTGACCCCTTTCTCGGCTTTGGTTGTCTCCAATTCGTACTTCAAGGTCCTTTGCAGTCTGAGAAATAGCCCATATCTTAGAAATATTCATATCCTCTTATGTGGCTGCTATCATTAATTCCTTAATCAATTCATCCTTAAGGCCACCCACATATCGATGAACTCTAGCTCGCATCGTACTCACAATATCGGGGGCGTACCTGGCTAAAGAATTAAACCTGAGGCTATACTCTCAAACACTCATATTGCCTTGCCTAAGGACTAGAAACTGATCAAGTCTGGCCTCTCGAACCTCCTGTGGAAGATAGTGAGATAGGAAGGCCTCTGATTTTGCTACATCTTATAACCTGAAAGATGCAAAATCCACTGCCTCCAATACTATTTCATGCATGACTCGAAGTACCTGATAAGTCTGATCAATAAAATCCTGAGGATCCTCACGTGGGTCAGAGCCTGTAAATATAAGAGGACTTAGGCTGATAAACTCTCGAGCCCTAGAACTTTCTGAGCCACCTGACCTAGCACTCGCTGATGCCCCAATTTGTTGTTGCTGTGTGGCTACCATCTGGGTCAATAATCGAACTGCACTCCTGATATCCTGGTCCTCTTCTTAAGGTGGAGGATTTGCAGGTGCTGGTTCATCTCTAGCTAACTCAGGTGCCACTAGAGCAGGTAGGATCAGGGGTACTGGATCCCCTCTAGTCTCATTAGGTACTTGATGAACTGGGATCTCTGGTGTCGGTGATTCACTTTGAGCCTTAAATTTATCCATTCAGATAGGCAGGGAACGACTAATACCTTCCCTCATATCCTTGCCAACCCATCGGCTACTCATTTGTCTGGTCACAGACATTTTTGTAAACAAGGAATAGAAAAGCATGAATTAGACTTCAAATATCTTATGACCTCGCTCTATTGCACGATCTAGCAAATGAAAGAAGGATAACAATTCCTAGATGTCCCATAGCCTTATGATTATAGGCATGGTGCACAACATACCCATAAGCAATACTCTACTAGACACGGCTTGTAGACTCCCTAGTATTTGACGTGCTCTGATACTAAGTTTGTCACGCCCCAAACCATGGGAGGCATAACCGGCACCCGGAGCCCCAAAAGGCCGAGGGTGCCAAAATAGAGTGTATCTCTATTGAACCTACTGTGGGTCTGAGACTGACAAGGTCTCTAAGAATAGCAATTTGAAACACTGAAAGCTCAATAGTAGGCAACAACTCAAGGCCGACAAGGCTATTATCATAGTAGATAGCTAATAACAAGGTCGACAAGGCCATACCCAACACTGATATACATATACACGTCTACAAGCCTCTAGGAGTAAGTAAAATATCTCATATCTAGGACAGGTCCCTGGACTACCCATAAGTTGTACATATACATAACCTGGTCAACATATAAGATAGACCTCTGACTCGTCAGCTCTAGGAAGAATGGAGCTTACCAAAAGGCCTGAACTCTACAACTCCTACTGAAGAGATCTGTCTGGGTTTCTGTATATACCTGCAAGCATGAATGCACCGCCCCCAGGCAATGGGGACGTCAGTACGACAATAATGTACTGGCATGTAAGGTGGAAACATAATAGTAAGTCGCAAGTAATAAATCTGAACAAGATATAATATGAAACTTGTAAACTATAATTGGTAAGACTCGTTAATCTCTTTTCTCCTTTATTCTTTTTAGAACACAACACATGCATTAACTCACATCGCAACTCACTCTTTATAACCCACACTGAACCACAATAGCGCCTTGGCGCACCCTGTATATAATGGCCTCAATATGGCAGTAGCGCCTCGGCGCACACTATGTATATAATGGCCTCAATATGGTAGTAGCACCTAGGTGCACACTATGTATATAATAGCCTCAATATGGCAGTAGCACCTCGGTGCACACTAACACAAAATCCACGCGTAATAAGCTTATTACTAGATTGACCTTCAAAGCTACTCTTGTTAGTTATAGAGATTCATTTAGATAATTTCATTAGCCTTGACTTACTAGATGTTGGACTCAACTTACCAAACACATATGAATGGGGATTTGACTTGCTAACCTTCCTTTTATACTTTCTAAAGATTGATTAAGGATCACAACACAAAGAAGAAACTCGACAAAAGGATAACTTACGTTTCATGAAAAAAGAATCAGATTTTTATAAGAAGGAGACTTGAAGCACCATAATGTATCACTTAGTTCCTTAAGACTTTTTAAGTTACCAAATCAGCTCTCTTACAACAGAATACTCAATTTCCTTCTTTTGGAGTTTTAGAGTTCCATTTCTAGATTCATGCCGATAAGGAATAAACAAGCCTTAACATACCTTGTTCCTTTCAAAGATTGCGCTTACCACAACTTGTACTTTCCTTTATTAAGTTAATCTACAACACAAGGGTATAATGAAGCTAATATTAGCTCTTAAATCTGATGCAACTTTTCCAAAACAGTAGCTAAACATTTCCCAGACAGATTTACGTATTGGCATTAATAAAAGGGTGTATTGTCACACCTTTCTCCCCCATTCCAATACACATCACACACACACCAACCTACTGCCTCCGACCATACAAAACACATCAAACATCCCTTACACAACTCATCATATGGAAATACAATAGCAACACATTGAACCCACGGCTTCCGATCGCCGTCCCGTGAGTTCTTAACAACAATTCAACAACAATTGTCCATCCGAACTTCAATCCAAAAATATGATTATGGGCAGAGTACTTACCACACTTGAAGGGTTTCCAGGCTTATGGCCAAGGACACCAAGGTCAGAAGTATCAGTGAGATAATTATTACTACAAGGATGGCTATAAAGATTGAGAGCAAGATAATTGGAAGAACAAGAATGACAAAGGTGTATTGTATGTACCACCTGGGAATCGTGATAAAGCTAACAACAATGTAGGGACTTCCAGTGTGGAAGCCATGTTAGCTAAAGTGTTATCGAAGGTAGAATCGACTGACTCGAGGGTGAAAGAGATGAAATGTTAGCTATAATCCATGAATCAGTTAGTGGACTCATATTCTACCTTGATTAAGCAGTTAGAGTAGCAAATGGGGCAAATTTCGACAGCTCTAAATCAAAGAAAGAGTGGTACTTTGCCAAGTGACACCATACAAACCCCAAGAAATAATGGGAGTTGCATGGAGATCACTACACAAAGTGGCAAAACTTTTCCAGAATCACATCAGGTAATCCAGAGTCAGACATGTGATATTGATGATGACTATAAGGTGGTAGATGATGAGAACAAAGTTGATGAAAGTGTGGGTGTACTTTCTGAAAAACCCACTGTGGTGGAGGATGCTACATAAGTGCTTAAGGATAAAAGCAAGGAAGTTGAAAAACTTTCAACTCAAATACCCAAGCTTCCTTCTCCATTCCCACACAGGACCAAACAGAAGGTAGAAGTTGGTAAGTTTCACAAGTTCATATCCATGCTTAAGAAAATATCGATGAACATCCCATTAGTGGATGCTCTTGAGCAAATGCCTGGAAACGCTAAGTTCATAAAGGACTTGATCACTAAAAATAGATCGATATGTTTTGATCCAGAAGATAACCTTCATCACTATAGTGTGATCTTGTTGAGATTGTTGGTCTAAAATAAGAAGTATCTGAATGCCTTTACCATCCCCTACACAATCGAGGAGTTCAACTTTGCAAAGGCACTATGTGATTTGGGAGCTAGCATTAATTTGATGCCGCTAGCTATTTATCAGCAGTTGGGCTAGGGAGCCCCCAAACTGGCTACCATGAGCTTACTAATGGCCGATAGATCAGTAAAATAACCGATGAGTATTTTGTATGACATGATAGTGAAGGTTGGTAAGTTGATATTTCTGGCAGACTTTGTAATCTTGGATTGCAAAGTAAAGTTTGAAGTACACATAATTTTGGGATGACCCTTTTTAGCGATTGGAAGAGTTCTAGTTGATATTGAAAGCAATGAACTGACATTCAGGTTGAATGATGAGATAGTAAAGTTCAATGTTTGCAAGTCAATGAAGCAACTAAGAGACATGAGTGTAGTCTCGGTTATTGATGTGATTGTTGATTCTGAAGTAGAGGTACCTATTGAGGAGAGGTTTGTTGTGGAGACTTTGGTTGCTATAATGATGAACTTTGATGGTGATGACATCAAAGACTATAAGGAAACATTGAATGCTTTGGTAGGAATGGGTTCATATTCCTATGCTCCAAAGAAGCTAGACCTGGACCTGAAGAACAAACTTATACCTCTAACAAAGCCTTCGATCAAAGAGGCACCTGTGTTAGAATTGAAAGAATTACTAGGCCATCTCAGATATGTATTCTTTGCTGATCAGAACACTTTGCCCGTGATTATAGCTGAAAATCTTGTGGAGTGGCAAGTAGAGGCATTGTTGTCTGTATTACAAAGATATAAAAGAGCTATTGGCTAGACTATTGTAGATATCATTGGAATTCTATTGGGTATTTGCACCTATAAAATATAGCTGGAGGATGGGTGTACTCCCACCACTGAGAATCAGGGAAGGTTAAATCCACATATGCAAGAAGTGGTAAAGAAGGAAATAATCAAGTGGCTCAACGCAGGAGTGGTGTACCCAATTTCAGATAGTAAATGGGTAAGCCCAGTGTAATATGTCCCAAAAAGAAAGGTATGACTATTGTGGCAAATGAGAAGAATGAGTTGATTACATTGAGATTGGTCACTATGTGGCGGGTTTGTATGGATTATAAGAAGCTCAACTCTTGGACTCTATGGGATCACTTCTCGATGCCCTTAATGGATCTGATTCTTAATAGATTAGCCGGGAGAGGATGGTATTACTTCTTGGATGGGTATTCAGGTTATAACCAAATATCCATCACACCATAGGATCAGGAGAAAACCACTTCACATGTCTATATGGAACTTTTACTTTTAGGCGCATGCATTTTGGCTTATGTAATTCTCCAGCAACGTTCCAGAGATGTATGATGTATATCTTCTCTGACATGGTAGAGGATACTTTAGAAGTCTTTATGGATAATTTTTCTATGGTTGGTGATGCTTTCAAAGATTGCTTAACTAATCTGAGTCAAGATTTGCAAAGATGTGAAGAAGCAAATCTTGTTCTCAACTGGGAGAAATGCCACTTTATGGTCAAAGAAGGCATTGTGTTGGGGCACAAGATATTAGTGAGGGGTATTGAAGTTGATAGAGCCAAGATTGAAGTGATTGAGAAACTACCTTCACCCATCTCAGTAAAGGTTGTCAGGAGTTTCCTTGGGCACACAGGGTTCTATAGAATTTATATAAAGGACTTCTCCAAGATTGCCAATCTATTGTCAAGCTGTTGGAGAAGGAAGCAAAATTTGTATGTGATGGTAATTGCTTGAAGGCATTTGAATACCTAAAGGAGAAGTTGGTGGCCGCACCCATTATAGTTTCCCCAAATTGGTCAAAATCATTTGAGGTAATATGTGATGCAAGCGGTGTTGCTCTTGGAGCTGTTCTGGGTCTGAAAAGAGACAAGCTTTTTCGCCTCATTTACTATGCTAGCAAGGCATTGAATGGGGTGCAAAAGAATTACACGATCACTGAACAAGAGTTGTTGGTGGTTGTATATGCCTTTGAAAAATTTAGGGCGTACCTTCTTGGTACAAGAGTTATGGTACACACCGACCATGTAGCATTGAGGTATCTTATGACGAAAAAAGATGCCAAACCTCGATTGATCAGATGGGTGTGCTGCAGGAATTTGACTTCAAAGTCAAAGACCGTAAGGGCTATGAAAACCAGGTGGCTGACCATCTTTCCAGGCTAGAAAATGAAGGGAAAGTGGTAGATGAGCTGGATATCAATGACTCATTTTTGGATGAGCATGTGTTGGCAGCTTCACTTGATCTTGTGCCATGATACATTGATTTTGCCAATTACTTCGTCAGTGAAATAATGCCAGAAGAGTTGAACTTCCACCAGAGTAAGAAATTCCTTCATGATACAAGTAAGTATATTTGGGATGAGTCTTATCTATTATAGTTGTGTGCGGACAACATAACTAGAAGATGTGTACTGATAGTGGAGATTATGAGCATCTTGCAAGCCTGTCATTCTTCCCGGGTTGGGGAGCATCATGCAGGTGATTGTACCACTCGAAAGATCTTACAATATGGTATTACTGGCCCATGATTCACAAAGATGCCCATTACTTGGTCAAAGCTTGTGACCAGTGCCAAAGACAAGGAGCTATATCTTGAAGGCAAGAGTTGCCCATGTCCATGATCCTGAAGGTTGATTTTTTTAATGTTTGGGGCATAGATTTTATGGGCCCATTTTTGAGATCATGTGGTAATAGGTACATCTTGGTAATAGTTGATTATGTGTCAAAGTGGGTCGAGGCTATAGCATTGGATGACATTGAAGGGAAAAGATTGGTTGAGTTCCGGTTGTGAGCTTTTGAGAAAGCTACCCTCTACAAGGAGAAAATAAAGTTGTATCATGACAAGAGGATTGAGAAGAGGGAATTCAAATTTGGGGACTTAGTGTTGTTATTCAACTCAAGGTTCAAGTTGTTCCTTGGAAAGCTCAAGTCCAAATGGTCTGGGCCTTTCAAAGTTATCCAAGTGTTCCCGTCCGGTGTTGTTGTGCTAGAAAACAAGGATGGCAAACATTTCAAACTGAATGGACAGTAGGTCAAGCAAGATATCAGCTTCTCAAAAGTGGTAAAGGTCTTGTCAATTATATATATTGATAAAGTATGAGTAATCAAGATACCCAAGTCATGTCGTGATGTTAAATCAGGCACTAAATGGGAGGCAACCCATATTTTGTTATTGTAAAATCACCTTAGAGTAGGTTTTATTTATGGAATTGGTTAATGTGGTTGTTGAGTGTGCAAGTACCACTAGTACGTACAAAGGAACTATTCTGACTAGAAGTGATGACTCAAATAATGTGTCGACAAAGAGGTGGCGAGTCGTCACCTCCAGTTATCACAAAAGGGGAAAATTTTGATGGATTATGTTAAGCGTGATAACCTGTCACCCAAATCACCATGTTGGTGCCCAAATGGCAGCCCCACTATTTAGGCAGTCGACTCATGTGATGAGTCATCAGCCTCGTGACTAGTCGTCACAAGAGTCACCACCCAGGTAAATTTTCTTTCTTATGCTTTGTGACCTGATCCGACCCAAGTCCGGAACCCTAAACCTAAACCGACCTGATGAGCTTTTAAACCCCAATTAAAAGCAATCCATTTTAATTTGAAATGGTTTCTTCTCTCTTTCCTTCTCTCATTCAACTTTCACAAATCTCCTAAATCAGGAACACTTGTTCCTTTACTTCTCATAAATCCCTTCATCCATCACAATCTTCACACTCTCTTCACCTCTACAAGAAATACAAGCGGTATTAGGTTGATAATTTTAGTTATGATTCGTGTCTTTTGGGTTGTTAATTTTACTCAAGGTGCAAAGAGCAAATTTTCCTAGTACAACTTTGATATCAAGGTATGATTTTTACTTTGTCTTTTTGAAATTGGGTTAATGGTTTAGTCATCAAAAACAAAGGAAAAATATGTGGTATGAATATGGGAGGTATGTTGTTGTATTTGGTTGTTTGGAGTGGTGTTGCTCCTGAAATAGGTGCTTAAAAAGACCTGGGTGAAGGTTGAGGTAGACCATGGGTGAAAGATTCGTATTTAATAGTGTGGCAAGGAAATCAAATCCCAAAAGGGATTGGAAAGTATTAATTGAGCACAACGTGTTTGCGAAAATGCCTCAAAGAGGAATATCTTAACTGTCTTGGGGTGGTGTCTTGCCTGATGACTCATCAAGCCCATGATGATTCATCGGAAAAACCACCATATGAACATAAAAGTGAAAAAGGCCACTGCCTTAGGTGACGACTGGCTTGATGACTCGTCACACTGGTGGTGACTCATCATCCAAGTCGTCATAGGAGCACCCAATGTGAATTGGATTCTATTTAGCCTGAAGGCTGGTGTGGCAACTCGTCACTTCTGTGGTGACTCGTCAGCCAAACCGTCAAGCCAAAATAGTGAGCATTTAGGTTTTGTTTTCTTTTTCCGATGTGGTCTAACTTGTTTCCTTGCAGGTACAATGGCTCCAAAGTTACAACCAAACTATGGTGGAGCAAGAAAAAGGAAAGAAAGGCCAGTCCCTACAAGGGGATTATAGGATGAGTCTGACAACAACGTATAAGAAACAGAGGCACCGACCTACCAAACTAAGCTGTCCAAAAAGAAAAAAAACCTAGGTCTCCCAGTCTGAAGAGGAGAGTGGGTCATCTAGCGGTGGCAGTAGTAGTGCTAGTGATGAGGGTGATAGCAATCTAGGTTGTTTGTGATATTAGGATTGTATTGTTTGCATCATATGTTGTTAATCTTTCATTTTTACTATTTTCTAATGGTTGCAAACATCATAACATGCCTAGGTTTGATTTGCTTTAATCAAGAATATAAAACTGGTAAAAAGGATTAACAACAAGGATTCGGGGCTCTAACCCCCATCTAATGAATAACGCTTTAGCAAGGTTAATCAACTTGGAGAATTATTGATCTTGTATTTTATCTTTTCAAGTTCTATCGAATTGAAAAGAAAATTCATCTAATTGGTTGAGAAACAATGAGACGTATTGTTGAACTCAATTACTTCGTATTTTGCATATGAAATGAATTTGTTTGAAAACTAACCCGAGGTTGTTTACAAATCCATGGTGAACACATCCCTAGTTCACATCTCATATTGATTTTTATTCATTAATATTTGTTAGTTATCATTTGAAATAGCCAAGGTACAATCAATTTTGATCATTATAAATCCCCCATTTTTCGGAAATTATTGATTAATAGTCATTTAAACTACTAATGACTTAACTTTCACCATATTCCTTATGGGATTCGATCCCAACCTTTGTTAGGTTCTATATTTTACAACGACCGCTTATACTTCTTAAGTGAGGTGTAATTTGGGCGTATATAGGATGACCTCCACCATAACCATTACCTTATCTGCTTGTTGAAGTCGGAGCTTCGAAAGCCTGATGCTGTCCTGACTGACCATCCTGTTGATACCTAGGATAATTTCTCCGAACATGAACAACCTCACCACACTCATAGCAAGTCTAGTCTAGGTTGGATCATCATACTGAAGTAAAAGAAGTAAGATAACTATCAAAATATGGATAGGGCTGGCTGGCCCCTGATAGACCCCAAGCTGACACCTGCATAGATGACTGAATAGGGTGTGCAGTGTACCCTTACAAACTCTAACCCCTAAAAGGCAAACCACTGAAGTTTCCCCTTGTCTGGGACTTTTTTGCTGCTACCTTTGCATAACCTTCTTGTTTCACACCCTTAACACTATTACAAACACAACCATTTCCTAGAAGAACCTCCCAGAGGATACCATATGTAGAGCTAAAATCTAAAGGCATATGTTCAACCCCTTAATGAAATGATGAATCCTTTCCTCCCTAGTATTTATCAACTGCGATGAATAATAGTACAATGAATGAAACTGAGTCTCATATGTTGCAACTGATGAAATCCCCTTCTCGATACTAGTGAACTCATCTCTCTTTTATCCCTCAAAAACACTAAATAGAATTGATGTCAAGTCAATAGAGGTGACCCTATAGCTCGAAACTCCATATAGGCTCTCCACCACATATTAGCATCACCCTGAAACTGAAAGGTGACAAAATCAACCCCATATCTCTCAACTATCCTTATTTTATAAAGTTGCTCATGGCAGTCGATGATAAACTAGTATACATCCTCAGATTCAAGACCATGAAAGACCGAAGGCTTCATCTTGACAAACTCACAGAATAGATCATGCTTGTCTTTGGTCATCACTGGACCTGCTATCTATCTCGGTATGATACCCATCTCCAAAGTGTCATCCATCTGAAGAACTATAACAACAATATGTGGCACTCCTAGATGCTGCTTAATAGGAACTACAGGTGTAGCTCCGGCCACTTCTAACCAACTCAAGAAGATCAAAACCTGCTGAATCATAGCTGAAGACATCTGAATTAGTGTTGCACCTCCCTGAACTGGTGCCATCTTATTCTCCTGAATATATATTGATTCACCCTCTACAACCTCAGGAATATCCTCTCATGGGAGAGAAGATTATGACCTCTCCCAAGCTGGTCCTGCACCTAGCGGGCACTGATTTACTTCCTCTACCTCTTTCTCCTCTCACTTATCCTCTTCTATGAATTGTAACCCCAACAACTAGTTTGAGTACCTATGCTCTCTCTCTCGATGCACGTGTTCTCACTATCTGCAAAAATAAGAGTGAAAGAAGTCAGATACTAATTTGGATTACCAAATACCAATTGTAATCAATTAATACCATGAAGGAAAAGAAGAAATTGAGTTTTCCTAGTGTCCTGTAGCCTCTTGAAGATAAGTATAGACATTTCTATACCTTTATGCAAGACTATACTAGGCATGTTCTTGTACAACGAGATTGACAAACCTAGGCCTCTGATACTAACTTTGTCACAATCCAAATGGCCATGAGTGGTACCCATACTGTAACACCCCAGAAAATCCTAAGCCTAGAACCAGCTCTAAATCCTAAGTGTTCAGCTATCAGAGTTAAGAACAAAAAACATGGACCAAGTCCACGGGCCATGGACAAAACCATGAGCCATGAAAGGGTCTCGTGGAAATAGTCTTGCAGACCAGGATCTTAGGTCCTGATCCACGAGAGATATCCATGGACCATGGATGAAACCAAGGGTCATGGTTTCCATCTGTGAAATAAGACCTGAGGCTCAATAGTTCCTCTGAGAACCACTTACTAGTTCTACGAGCCATGGATGGTTCCACAGGACATGAACCTCGTCCGTGGTTATCAAACCCACAGCTTGACAAACAAACCAGGAACCATGACCACAAACCATGAGTCATTGTTCATTGTTCTGCTCTCAGGTATGTGGGATTTCATCAATGGGTTCCTTTCACCTATTGAGTCCCTATATTAATTCAAGTTTTCAATTTCAGTTCAACTTTCAGAACCTAGGGTTCCTGAGAAGTTTGGTGAATTCCTTTGTATTTCAGTTTCCCTATAATATATAAACCTTTATTGTATGCTTTCTTGAAGTCTAGCACTATTATGTTCTTAGAACCCTAAAACCCTCACTATGTGGTATCATCCTTGATTGTTGAATTTATAACTATGACCTTCCATATTTCATTCAGATTCTAGCATTGTCATGAGTAGTTAAATTCATTAGGAAGGTGGGTTATAAACACCCGATCAGTTTCAGGCTTATGCATTTTAGTTAGATATTCAGTCTATCAGAACTTCATGATTAGAGTGCCTTTAGTTTCAGCATATTGTGCATTCTCAAAAAATCAATATTTAAGTTATCCAGTATGTTAGTTTATATTGTTTACTTGCTTATTTAGTTGAGAGTAGACTTAGAACTGAACGGACAAAGGGATGAAGGCTTACCCATTAGTTTAGGCTGAGACCTTTAGTAAAAGTCCCTAAGTCCCAGAACTATGGCACCACCGTAGGTTCTAAAGGGGTCCCTTATCAGATCAAGCTTGACACCCTAGTCCCTTGTTGGATATCAGATTAGTAGATCCACGCCAGTATATATTTGTATCCTTGGCAAGGTATAAATACCCTCCCAGCCAGGGTTATAGGTTGGCCCCATAGTGAGCTCATCTTGGGGTATGTCGGTTAACAATAGCTTCCACAGTTCTGATTAAGTGTTGCATTGAACATGTGTTTAGTTAATCAGTTATTCAGTTCAGTTCAGCATTATACAGTTACATGTTTAATACTTGGTCATTGCATAATTTATCTTTTAGTCTCATGTTTCAGTTTATCTTTCATGTTCCGATTATCTCATCATATTCAGTATGTATATATTTATATTAATATATATCCCACATGCTCAGTACATTCCAAGTACTGATGCATACTTTTGTGCTACATCCTCTTATGAAGTTAGTTTAGGCACTCAACATCCAGACCGCGATTAGTACGATTCTCCAGACTTTTTAGAAGCTTAGTTGGTGAGTCCTCATACTTTAAGGATGACATTTTTGCTTTATTTATTTTAGTCTTATTTATAGTTTGAAACTTTGGAGTTAGCTGAGAGCTTATCCCAGCAACTCATCTCAGATAGAGACTTTCAGACATAGAGTTAGTTTTCTCCTTTTGTTGTCAACTTTACATTCAAACTTATCTTATATTTAGAGTTATATGATTGACTTTTCAGACTTGTGTTATAAAACCAGTGTAGCTTCCGCACATATATCACTTTGTTTAGAAATGCTTAGCATATGCCAGACCATGGGGTTAGCTTGGGGTCACTTGTGACTCTAAGCACCGTGTAATATCTAGGGGGTAGCCTCAGGACATGACAAACTTAGTATCAGAGTATCAGTTTTAAGAGCCGGGTGTATGAAAACCACATCAAGAAGAGTCTTTTTCATGGGTGTGAAGCGCGCCACATTTATGGGAGAGAGGTTATGAGATGTCTTTAGGAAAACTTCCCTTCTTTCTATTCTATATTATGTGAACTCTATTTAATCTCCTTCTAACTCATGCTCAATGCATTATAGAAAAATGCCTCTTAGAAGAGCTAACAGAAGGAGAAATAGCAATAGAAATAGAAATCAGCAAGCACCACCAGTTTTAAGAGACCCTTTGAACTAACAAGTCACTCATGCTGAGTTTAGAGCTACTTTCCATATGCTAGCTCAGGACATGACTGCTCAGGTGAACCAGTAGGTTGTGGCACCAGTCGATCCCTAGAATAGCATATCGGTAGTTAGAGTCCGAGACTTCACTCAGATGAATCCTTTAGAGTTCCATGGTTCCAAGGCTGAGGAGGATCCACATGAGTTACTGGATGACATACTGAAGGTCACTGAGATTATAGGTGTCATCTCAGTTGAGAGTGCAGACTTAGACGCTTATCAATTGAAAGAGTGGCTCATGTGTGGTATAAGAAGTGGAAGGAAACGAGGGGTACAGATGATGGCCCAGTAGATTGGGATCAATTCATGACTGTGTTCTTTGACAGGTTCTTCCCACTAGAACTCAGGGAAGCCAAGGTTCAGGAATTCATCAACTTGGGGCAGGGTGACATGAGTGTGAAGGAGTATTCTCTCAAGTTTACTAAGTTTTCAAAGTATGCTCTGGCAATGGTAGCTGACTCCAGGGCTCGTATGAGTAAGTTTATGTCAGAAGTGTCTGAAGATATGGTCAAAGAGTGTAGGACTGCTATGCTAGTGAAGGAGATGGTCATCTCCACATTAATGACCCATGCTAAACAAATCAAAGAAGAAAAGATCAAAGAAAGGGATACAGACAACAAGAGGACCAGAATATCTAACTTCAGTTATTCTCAGCAGAGGTTAGATGGTGGTAATTACTCTCAGTTCTACTAAAAGTCTTCAGCTCCAGGCCCATCCTCTGCTAGCACCCCAGTGCCCAAGTTCAGATAGGATCAACAAGATAGGTCACCAGGCTTGAAGTCCCAGGGCAGCGTCACTAGTGGGTGCACTCATCTAATTTGTAGGAACTATGGTAGGAACCACCAAGGTCAGTATATGGAAGGTAATGGAAACTATTTTGGATGTGGCAAGCCAGGCCACATAATGAAAGAGTGTCCAATGGCTTCACAGAAGGGCAGGGATTCTCGCCCACAAAGTCAAGCTAACTCTACAGTAGCTCCAGCAGGTTACCCAACTCAGCAGGATGCCTTATCCAGTGCAGGTGGCGGTCAGTGCCAGAATAAACTTTATGCTCTCTAAACTCGTTAGGAATCAGAAGGGTTCCCCCAATGTTGTCTCGGGTACGTTACGAGTCTTTCATCTTTTTATTTATGCATTGTTAAATCCTAGAGGTACACTTTATTTTGTGACTCCTTATATAGCAGTAGACTTCAGTGCCAGTCCAGAAATCCTCCTAGAACCCTTGTAAGTCTCTACTCCACTTGGTAATTTAGTCATCACTAGACGAGTGTACAGATGTCGCCCGATCATAGTTTCTCAGAAAGTTACCCCATCCGATCTTATAAAGTTAGAAATAACTAACTTTGATATTATTCTAGGCATAGACTGGTTACATTCATATTATGCCTCAGTTGATTATAGAACCAGGATAGTTCAGTTCCAGTTTCCAAATAAACTAGTCATAGAATGGAAGGGTAATACCTTAGTGCCTAGGTTGATTTGTCTCTTACCTTAAGGCCAAAAAAATGATTTCCAAAGGGTGTATATATTATTTTGTTTGGGTTAAGAATTCAGATCCCGAGACCCCAACTCTTAAGTTAGTACCTGTGGTCAATGAATTCCCAGAAGTGTTTCTAGAAGATCTGCCAGAGTTTCTCCCGAGTAGGAAATCAACTTCGGAATGAATCTCCTTCCAGATACCCAGCCTATCTTAATTCCACCTTATAGAATAGCTCCAACTGAGCTTAAGGATCTTAAGAAATAGCTGAAAGACCTTCTAGATAAGGGCTTTATCAGACCCAGCATATCTCCATGAGGTTCTTCAGTTCTTTTCGTGCATAAGAAAGATGGTTCTCTCAGGATGTGCATTGACTACCGTCAGTTGAACAAAGTCACAATCAAGAATAAGTATCCCATTCCCAGGATTGATGACTTGTTCGACCAGCTTCAGAGTGCCAATTGCTTTTCTAAGATAGACCTCATATACGGCTATTATTAGCAAAAAATTGGAGATTATGACATTCTGAAGACAGGCTTCAGAACTCGGTATGGTCATTATGAATTTGTAGTTATATCTTTTGGACTATCAAATACTCCTGCAGCTTTTATGGATTTGATGAACAAGGTGTTCAAGCAGTATTTGGACTGTTCATCATCATCTTCATTGATGATATCCTGGTATATTCTCGGAGTAAAGAGAAGCATGTAAATTATTTGAGAGTTGTGTTGCAGACTCTCAAGGACCGTCAGGTATTTTCCAAGTTTAGTAAGTGTGAATTCTGGTTGAAATTAGTTGCCTTCCTTGGTCTATGGTGTCTAGTGAGAGCATCTGAGTTGATTCGCAGAAGATAGAGGCAGTAAAGAACTGGCCTAGACCTACTTCTCTGACAGACATGAGAAGCTTTTTGGGTTTGGCTAGTTACAATAGGAGATTTGTTGAAGGATTTTCATCCATAGCAGCCCCACGTATCAAAAAAAGGTTTTAAGTTCCAGTGGTTAGATTAGTGTGAGAAAAACTTCCTAGAGTTAAAGACTAGGTTGACTATAACTCCAGTTTTAACTCTACCAGAGGGTTTAGATGGTTTTGTTGTGTATTGTGATGCATTCAGAGTTGGCTTGGGTTGTGTCTTGATGCAGAATGGTAAGGTCATCGCCTATGCCTCTAGACATCTTAAGATTCATGAGAAGAACTACCCGACTCATGACCTTGAGCTTGCAGCAGTTATTTTTGCCTTAAATATTTGAAGACACTACTTGTATGGTATCCATGTTGACGTGTTTACTTACCATAAGATCCTTCAGTATGTGTTCACCCAGAAAGAATTGAATCTCCATCAGAGAAGGTGGTTGGAGTTCCTTAAGGATTATGATATAAATGTGCTCTACCATCTAGGTAAGGCTAATATAGTGGTTAATATGCTTAGAAGACTTTCTATGGGTAGTGTGTCACATATTGAGGAAGATAAGAAAGAGTTATATAGGGATGTTCATAGGTTCACTCACCTAGTAGTTTGCCTTACGGACATAAAAAATGGCGGTGTGATAGCTCAAAATGGGTCAGAATCTTCCTTAGTGGTTGAGGTAAAGGAGAAGAAAGATAGTGATCCCATCCTAATTCAGTTAAAAGGTGCGGTCCATCAGTAGAGGGTACAGGTTTTCTCCCGAGGGAGAGATGGTATGCTTCACTATCAGGGTCATTTGTGTGTTCCTAATATGGATGAGTTCAAACAGTGACAAAGGCCCATAGTTACAAATATTCTATTCATCCCAGCGCCACCAAGATGTACAGTGATCTATGAGAAGTCTATTGGTGGAATGGCATTAAGAGGGATATTGTAGATTTTATAGCTAAGTATCCTATTTTTAGCAAGTGAACGTAGAACATCAGAGACCAGGAGGTGAGACTCAGGATATTAGCATTCCTACTTGAAAGTAGAAAGTGATTAACATGGATTTTATTATAGGATTTTATTATAGGTTTACCTCATACTCGCCGACAGCATGACTCTATTTGGGTAACAGTAGACAGGGTGACTAAGTCACCTCACTTTTTGGTTGTCAAGACTACAGATTTAGCAGAGGATTATGCCAGGCTCTACATTTGTGAGAAAGTCTGGTTGCATGAGATTCCCTTGTCTATTATCTCAGATAGGGATACTCAGTTTATATCTTATTTTTGAAGATAATTCCAGAAAGGTCTTGGTACCCAAGTAAATCTCAGCACAACATTTCATCCGTAGATGAACAGTAAGATAGAGCGGATCATTCAGACCTTAGAGGACATGTTGAGGGCTTATGTGATTAATTTCAAAGATAATTAGGATGAGCACTTACCTCTTACAGAGTTTGTATTTAATAATAGCTTCGATTCCAGTATTCAGATGGCCCCGTATGAGGCACTTTATGGGAAGAGGTATAGATCACATGTTGGCTGGTTTGAAGTAGGTGAAGCATCCTTAATTGGGTTCATGAGGATATGGATAAAGTTCAGCTCATTAGGGAAAGATTAAAGACTGCCCAGAGTCGTCAAAGTCCTATGCAAATGTGAGAAGAAGGGACATAGAGTTTTAGATTGATGATTGGGTTTTCCTGAAAGTGTCACCCATGAAGGGCGTGATGAGATTTTGTAAAAAAGGAAAGTTAGTCCCAGATATATATAGGTCCTTATAGAATCCTGAAGAGGGTTGGTAATGTGGCCTATAAGTTAGAGTTGCCAACCAAACTAGCAGCAGTTCATCCAATCTTCCGTGATTCTTTGTTAAAGAAGTGTGTTGGTGATCCATCATCGATTGTGCCATTAGATAATGCAGGTGTGAAAGATAGCCTCACCTATGAAGATGTTCCAGTTGATATTCTTGACCGTCAGTTTCGTAGGTTGAGAAATAAGGAAGTTGCCTCAGTGAAAGTTCTATGGATAAATCAGTCAGTTGAGGGAGCTACTTGGGAAGCCAAAGCATCCATGATGGCCAAGTACCCTCACCTCTTTCCTTTCGATTCAACTTTGGCTTGAGGTAATAGTTTCTCTCCAATTTCTTTGTTTACTCATGTGTATTTCATTCTCAATTTCATGTTTCTATAGTTATTCCTGCATTTTAAGCATGCTCTCATGTCCTTAGAACTCAATTCAGTTAGAAATAAGCTTTTAGAACTTAATTGGCGGGATTGCAGCTCTTTCCCTCCAAACTCAGCTTATTTAGTCCTCATTCGAGGACAAATTATCCCAAGGGGGAGATATTGTAACACCCTAGAAAATTCTAAGCCTAGAACCAGCCCTAAATCCTAAGTGTTCAGCTTTTAGAGTTCAAAATAGAAACCAGGGACCAAGTCCATGGGCCATGGACAGAACCACAAGCCATGGAATGGTCTCGTGGAAATAGTCCTGTAGACCAAGCTCTTAGGTCATGATCCACAGACCATGGATGAAATCACAGGCCATGGTTTCCATCCATGGAATTAGATCTGAGGCTCAATAGTTCTACTGAGAACCACAGACTAGTTCTATGAGCCATGGATGGTCCATGGGCCATGAACCTTATCCGTGGTTATCAGCCCCACATCTTGACAAACAGTCCAGGAACTACAACTAGAAACCATGAGTTGTGGTTCATTCTATGGTTCATGGTTGTGGCCAGTGGAAACTTGAGCTGAGTTTTTTAGCAGTTTTCTAATTAAACTCCATGGGTATTTCAGAATTTTCATATCCTCTTTTAAGGCTAAGCTACGACCTTTTGACTAGACTAAGACATATATTTAGCCTAAAACTACCCAAACCCCTCATTCCCTCATATTACATTCAACACTTAGCAAAAATAGGAGAAAAAGAGCGTTCTTTCTTCTCAAAAACAAGTAGATGGTTCTTCAAAGTTCAGGCTCCAATCCAAGAATTTTTCTATAGATTCTACTCTCAAGTATGTGAGATTTCATCAACGGGTTCCTTTCACCCATTGAGTCCCTAGATTAATTCAAGTTTTTAGTTTTACTTCAACTTTCAGAACCTAGGGTTCCTGAGATGTTTGGTGAATTACTTTGTATTTCAGTTTCCCTATAATATATGAACCTTTATTGTATGCTTTCTTGAAGTCTAGAATTATTATGTTCTTAGAACCCTAAAACCCTCAGTATGTGGTATCATCCTTGATTGTTAATTTATAACTATGAACTTCCATATTTCAGTCAGATTCTAGCATTGTCATGAGTAGTTAAATTCATTAGTATGATGGATTGTGAACACTCAATCAGTTTCAGGCTCATGCATTTTAGTTAGATATTTAGTCTATCAGAACTTCATGATTAGAATGCCTTTAGTTTCAGCATATTGTGCATTCTCAGAAAGTCAGTATTTAAGTTATCCTGTATGTCAGTTTGTATTGTTTACTTGCTTATTTAGTTGGGAGTAGACTTAGCACCAAGCGGACAAAGGGGTGAAGGCTCACCCGTCAGTTTAGGTTGAGACCTTTAGTAAAAGTCCCTAAGCCCCAAAATTACGATGCCATCGTAGATTCTAAAGAGGTTACCCATCAGATTAGGCTTGATACCCTAGTCCCTTATAGGACATCATATTAGTGGATCCACGCCAGTATATGTTTGTACCCTTGGCAAGGTATGAACAGCCTCCTAGCCAGGGTTACATGTTGGCCCCATAGTTAGCTCAGGTTGGGGTATGTTGGTTAACAGTAGCTCTCATAGTTCAGATTCAGTGTTGCATTGACCATGTGTTTAGCTAATTAGTTATTCAGTTCAGTTTAGCAGTATACAGTTCCATGTTTAATACTCGGTCATTGCATCAGTTATCTTTAAGTCTCATGTTTCAATTTATCTTTCATGCTCCGATTATCTCATCATATTCAATATGTATGTATTTGTATTAGTATATATCCTGCATGCTCAGTATATTCCAAATAATGACACATACTTTTATGCTACATCCTATTATGATGTAGGTTTAGGAGCTTAGATCTAGACCGCACTTAGTACGATTCTCCAGTCTTTTCAGCAGCTCAGTTGGTGAATTCTCATACTTCGAGGATGAGATTTATGGTTTCTTTATTTTAGTCTTATTTATAGTTTTCAGACTTTGGAGTTAGCTGTGGGCTTGTCCCAACAACTCATCTCAGATAGAGGCTTTCAAATATAGAGTTAGTTTTCAGCTTTTGTTGTCAGCTTTACATTCAGACTTATCTTAATTCAAAGTTATATGATTGACTTTTTAGACTTGTGTTATAAAACTAGTTTAGCTTCTGCACAAATATCACTTTGTTTAGAAATACTAAGCATATGCCAAACCATTGGGTTAGCTTGGGGTCACTTGTGACTCTAGATACCGTGTTACGTCTAGAAGGTAGCCTCAGGGTGTGACACACACTAACCCTCCAGTGGTAGAACAATCTAACCCAAATACAAACCCAATCAATTAGCCATTTTTAGATGAAATAATGACAAAATCAATTTTAATAATAGTGATAGCCAAAAATAACTAACAAAATGTAAGTGCAGAAATATTTCAACTATCAATTACAATCTCCATGACCCGAAAGTCATCGTACAAGAATTCTAAGTCAAAAAACCATGTCTAAGATAACCCAACTAACAATATAAGAAAATGTCTCCTTGCCCGAAATAGGGACAAAAACCAATATGAAGATCCATGGAAGCCTAAAGATGTAGTGCTCACACTTAGATCAAATCAGTTGTCACCGCTAGAGATGAGGTCGTGTTTGAGCCTGTGAAACACAATCTGCACTCAACAAAAGAAGAGTATAGGATAGTATCAGTACAAACCACTATGTACTCGTTGGCATCATAGGTCGACCCAACTTAGAACAAGTATGGAACATAAATCAAATAATAGGTAGATAGAAACTTCAACACATAGCATGTAGTTTACGCAATAAAATAATCACTTCAAATCAACCAAACACTGTCTAAAAACAAATCATATAAGTCACCAGATATTATCATAACAATCAAGAGCTAACAATCTTAATAATCACATCACAACATAGATCTATGTCCACTTTATTCTCTCATTTGTTTTCCCTTTACTTCTATTATTATCACGATAAATCACACTAACACACCTCTCAAAATCTAAGTTGTACACACATGTTAAAGGAACTTATTTCTTCCCAACTAGTCACAATATCGTACTAGTGTGGTAGTCGATTAATAATAGTAATCACAACATCGTACTAGCATGGTACCCGATCCATAAACTAAACTGTATCGGCTGGTACCCGATCCATCAACCAATATCAACCTATGGTTCTAAATTCTCTATCTCTCAAGATATAACACAGTGCACCAAATTACAAGTACACTACATTATCACAACATGCTTTAAATTAAATTTAATATGCAATAGCTTATTCATTCAAGCACTAATAAGACCACAATCATCAACTTCAAGCATGTTCAAATACCAATCAACAAGTTATTCAATTCAAAAGGATAAAAGTACTAAACTAAGTCTCAACTCTAATTAAATCATAGCTACCTTAACCAAAAAACCCAAATCCAAGATAATTCGCAAGAGCTTTGCCTTTCTCAATGCCCCAGATCATTCACGGTCAATAAACAAATGTAAGAGTAATTAATCACTTACTCTTCAATTCTAAGCCTTGGAGATTCAACCCCGCCAGGATTTTACCCTTATTCATAGCCCAAAACCTTATCCAAGAGTTTTTCAACCATCAAATTGCCTTAATTCACATTCAAGAGAAATTGTTATATGCTAGGAAGTGTTAATTAATAACTCAGAACCAATCTTAGGTGAATTCACATCTACCCATAAGGGTTTCCTCCCGGTTTTCATGCATTTAGGGATCTAACTCAAGAATTTCACCATTAATCCTCATTCTAATGACTACTAGATGATAAGAGAAATGAATTAACTTACCTCAATGAAGAAAATTGCCTTAGTTCAGTAGAAAATTACCTTTCCTCAGTCTAAAAATGAACCCTTGAGTTTTTGATAAATGAAACTCAAAAAATTGGCATTAATCGAGCATTCTGCCCTCCATCTTCTGCTGTGGCGAAGCTGCTGTGGTAAGACTTGACTTGCTATAGCAAGCTCTGGTGAAATTGTCCAGGCTCATTGTGACAGGACTCCAACCACTGCGATGGTATTTTTATAGCAGGATGTCTAGCTCTGCAGTGGTCCCTGAAATAAAACCTCGGAAACTTAGCTAAATCTCTCTATTTCACAACATAAATCTTGATTTTTGACATTGCAGAAATGTCCCAATGCGATAACCTCTATATCTGGAGTTCTACAAATCCATTTATTGTTTGAAAACTTTCTACGGGGCCCTACTCCACTCGACTATCCATTAATGAGTACTACACTATTAGATATTACACCACGAAACATAAATCATCTCTAAAGCATGCATCACCAGATTTTCGTTAGGAACTACCCTAGCTTGAGATTTTATCAACTCTTATCCTAAGAAAAACTCTAACTAAGTACTTCCATCCTAAATAATACTATAACGACAAGACGGGTCATTACACTCCCAAATCTGGTCACGACTCCTGACCCTGACCTGACTCTGACCCTGAATCGGGTCTCTACTCTTGACCCAAGACCCAACCCAAGAACTTGACTCCTAACCCCAACTCCTGACCTAAGATTCAACTCCTAATCTTGACCATAAATCAAGATTTGACCTTGATCTGGGACTTAGAGTTCGACCTTGACCCGACTCTGACCATGAATAAGGTCTTGACACCCGATCTTGTCTCTTGACACCAACTTGAGACCCGAACCTAATTCAAGTCTGGATGGGGAATTAAAAGTAGAAATCAAAAGTGGAGACCTGAGTTGGGGTCCAAACTTGGGATCGGGAGTTAAATCCCGGGTTGAGGTTGGGAGTCGATAATCAAAACTCGGGTCAGGATTGGGAGTTAGGTGGTATGGTTGAAAGAAAGTTTTGAAAAAAAAATTTCTTACTTTATGAAGGAAAGTCATTTTTCTAAAATTTGAGTCTATTTGGAAAATATTTTTCTAAACATTTAAGCCAATCAAACTTGAAAAAATTAAAAAAAAATAGAAACCAGAGGCTTTTGAAGCCTTATCATGACTGGGCAATGTCAGTTTTCTATCTCTTAGATTGTGATGTTAATTACAATCAAACAAAAACCCCTAGAGCGGATCGGTCCGATTTCCAATTTATTCTTCTCTTTTTATATATTTTTAGGCCGAGGGAATCGGGACAGAGAAGGTTTTAGAAAAAGCCTTTTACCATCGACTTGAAGCAACCACGAGATCTAACTTAAGTAGGTCTAGAACCACTGAGATTAAGTTATTTTCTATTTTCTCTCCAGTCAATGAAAGATCTAGAATTTTGTTTCCTTCATACCAAACACACCCTATATGGCAGCCTAACGAAATAGATATAAACATTTGACACTGTTATATAAGATTTTTTTGCCTTAAAATTAGTGCTAGCAAAATGAGCCCATATTTTACTAACTCATTTAATTCATTCATATTTTAACAAGTTGAAGAGTGATATTTTAAATGGATAAAATTTATACTTCAACTCATAGTTAATCATAAAAATATGGATAAATGTAAATAAAATACAAAAATTGAGAAAATATCGAATGACTGAACATATTTTTGTTAGTGTTTAAATTTTAATGAATGACAACTTGTATATGCAGGAAAATAAGGAAAGCAATTATGAAGATCAATCAAGGATCTTTGTACTGTGGAAAGAAACACATGATTGATTTGGGCAAGTAAAATTAGAATGACTCTAATTTTGGTATAAAGTACCAAGCATTTATTTGAGGATCTTTCAAAAGAAAGGAGATATTCCCTCACACACTTTAAGAAAAATCTTCAGTGCTACCACAATCTCAAAAAGGAAGAAGATCGGTTCATTAAGAGGAGTCGACTCAACCTTATTCTTGGAAAATAGATATTCCACATTTCTTTTCCAAGGATCAAATCTCTTGGGTTGCCTTCTTCAAAATCACGTCAAACGACTATATCCATTTTTATATATAGGGCCTTTGAATAATGAAAAAGATTATGCACTTAAGTCTAAACCATCTCAAATTATTTGCTCTACTTTTATCTAGCATTATTTATCTTAGTGATTTACTGTGTAATTAAAAAAGAGAGGAGAGAAAAATATTATTGGTGGGACAATTATATCAAAAAGAAAAAGAATTGAGTGTAGTCAGAGAAATTACATTCAAACCATTGTAACCAAACCACCTCAAAGAACTAGTAGAGAAATCCCTTGTAATACAAGAGGACTGAATTAAGATCCATTCAAGAATCCCAACCAGTATAAAATATCATTTGTCAATCTTTACTTTCAGTACTGCTTATTATCTATTTAACTCAGTCGACTAGATTATCTTTACAGTCGATTAAGAAAAAAAAGGCAACCCCCCTCTCTCTTGCACTTTCAATTGGTATCAGAGCAAGGTATTATGCTTGTTTGCTTAACTGCAAGTGAGAAACGATCATATCACATCAACTTACTACTAGAGCCCTATTTCAAAAAGGAACTTCTCAAACAAGGCCATCATACTTCAATGGTAAACACTTCTCTCACTGAAAAATAAAAATGGAGACTTTCATCAAGTCTTATGATGTGAAAGTATGGAAAATTATTAAGCTTGGCAATTTTTCTATTACTAAGTCAAAGAAAAATGATAAGAATGCAGAAAATGATGCAACATCAATTGAAGAAATCCCAACTCTTGAAAACTACACTGATGAACAGATGAAAATCATCCAGATAAAATCCAAAGAAAAAAATATCCTCTATAATGCTATCAATAGTGAGGAATATGAGAAGATATCTTGTTGTGAAACTGTCAAAGAAATATAGGATAAGTTAGAAGTAACTTATGAAGGAACTGACAACGTTAAACAAATCATTATCACTCTGTTGGTATATGGATATGAACTCTTTCAAATGAAGAAAGAAGAATCTATTGAAAGAATGTTTACTAGGCTCAGCAAAATCATTGGAGAACTCAAGGCATCTGAAAAAACTTATCCTGTGAGTGATCAGATAATCAAGATTCTCAGAAGTCTTTCTTTTCAATGTCATCCCAAGATAGTTCCTATTGAAAGCATGAATCTCAAAAATCTCACCTATGAGGAATTAAGAGGAGATCTCATTGCTTTTAAAAAGACTCATCTGAATAAATGAGGACAGGAAGATAACAATAAAAATATTATAGCATTCAAGGTAATAATAGAAGAAGAAGAGATTACCCTAATTATCAGGTCAGTAATTGAAAACATTAGAAGATCAAGACATGGTAGAAGATGCAAACAAAACTTCTCAAAAGGAAAGTACACTACTGATCAAAATAATAATAAAGGTAAATGCTACAACTGTGAAAAATATGAACATATGGCAAATAAATGTTCTGAGATAAAAAAAATCAGAGGACACTCAAATCACAAAGGCTTCAGCAGTTGGGGTAATGAAGATATTTTTGAAAATGAGTAATAAGAGTCAAACAACATTTGCTTCATGCCACCAGAGAAATAAGTGAGATAAGAAATTAAACCTGCACTAACTTCTCAAATTTAAAAAATTTGTTGGATCGGGCTATTTTCGATCTCAATTGAGTATTTAATGATATCAGAAAAATTTAACAAAGAAAGAGACTGAGAAATTAAACTTGAAGTTTGTGAGATTAAGAAAGATTTTCTTGATGAGAAATTTCAAGAACTTAAGATACAAATAAATAGTTCTAAAAAATTCTCTAGTCAAAGTTGTGTAAGATCTAACCAGTCAACTTGCTCAAACAAGTTAACTGATACAAGATCTTCAAGATCAAATCAGTCAACTCATTTCAAACAAGTCAACTGGTAAAACATCATTCAGTAACAAATCTGAATTCAGTAAAAATTATCATAATAGCTCTACTAATCAATTGACTCTCTCTGATAAGTCAGCTGAACAAAGTGATGAAGAGATCCCAGAAAATATAACTGAAGAACATAATTATCATGCTTGTCCTTACTGTGGTAAAAATGATCGCAAATTTTTTAAATGTAAATTTTGTTACTCTAAATTTTAAAATTGGGTATGAAGACCCAAGAAAACTTCAAATGACTTTAACCCAAAAGGACCCAAGACATTTTGGGTGCCTAAAAAAAAGTAATTATCTTATTTTATAGAAATATTACAAGCAAGAATCAAAAGCAAAATGGTATCTTGACAGTGAGTGTTCAAATTATATGAAAGAAAATAAATATATGTTCAAATCAATAGCTGACTATGATGGAGGAGCTATTCATTTTGGGGATAACTCAAAAGGAATAGTAATTGGTATAAAAATTATTTCTTTTAATGAATCTTGTGATATTACTAATATTTAGTTTGTGAAGGGATTAAAGTACAACCTATTGAGCATAAGTCAACTGTGCAACTCAGATCTTGAGGTACGTCTTGAAAAAATAAGTTGCATTATTGAAGATATGTCAAGCAAGGCGCTGTTACTAGGAACCAGAGACAAAAATGTGTATATCTTGGACTCAATAAAAAATTTAGAGGAACACATTTGTCTAGCATCTATATCTGATGATCCATGGGTATGACACAAAAATCTTGGTCATGCTAGCATGAGGCTCATAGAAAAACTTGCTAGATATGAACTAATTCTTGAATTGTCAAAGTTGAATTATTCAAAAGATCATATTTGTGATGCATATCAAATGGGTAAGCAAACTAGAAATTCTTTCAAAGCCAAAGAATTTGTCACCACTTCTAAATCCCTGCAGCTTTTTCACATGGATCTGTTTGGTCCAACTAGAACTGAAAGTATTGGTGAAAAAAGGTTGCATCTGTTATTATTGATGATTACTCACGATTTACCTGGATAATATTTTTAGCTCATAAAGATAATACTTTAAAGAATTTTGAGTTCTTTGTGAAAAAGTTCAAAGAGACAAGGGTTACACATTACTTCCATGAGAAGCGATCATAGAGGAGAATTTAAAAATAATATTTTTGAAAAATTCTATGGTGAAAAAGGTTACTTCCACAACTTCTCAACTCCAAGTCTTCTCAACAAAATGGAGTGGTAGAATACAAGAATAGAACTCTTTAAGATATGACAAGAACAATGATTATTGAACATTCATTACTACATCACTTCTAGGCTTAAGCGATAAGTACAACATGCTATGTGCTTAACACATGTCTCATAAGGCCCATATTGAAGAAAACTCTATATGAATTATGAAATGGAAGAAGGTCAAACATTAAATATTTTCGTTCATTTGGATGTAAATATTTTATACGCAACAATAGAAAAGACAACATCAATAAGTTTGATCCTAGAAGCGATGAAGGTATTTTGCTTAGTTATTTTAATGCTAACAAGTTTTATAGAGTATTCAATAAATGTACTTTAAGTATTGAAGAATCTATTCATGTTATCTTTGATGATGTTAATCGCTTGGTCGATAAGGATAGAATTTTATATGATGAGGATCTCCACGAAAATCAAAAGAGCAAAGCACCATCAGTTGGTCAAGTTGATATAATCAAGTCAGCTACTGTCCCAGATAAGTCAACTGATCAGACAATTGATATAATCCCAAATGAATGAAGAAGTGAGCTAGACTGTCCAAAAAAAATTATAATCGCTGATCCAATTACAATCAATTAGAATATTACTTGCCTATGCTTCTTTTAAAGATTTTAAATTATTTTAAATAGATGTTAAAAGTGCTTTTTTAAATAGTCTTATAGAAGATGAAGTTTTTGTAAAACGACCCCCTGGTTTTGAACATCTAACTTTTTTCTATCATATTTTTAAATTATCAAAAGCTCTTTATGGTCTTAAACAAGCTCCACGAGCTTGGTATAATCATTTAAACACTTTTCTACTAAAACATAATTTTTCAAGAGGAAAAATTGATATTACTTTATTTGTCAAAAGAACTGCCACTGAAAATTTAATTATTCAAATCTATGTGGATGATATTATTTTCAAAAGTACTAATGCTTTGTTATGAAAGGAATTCTCTAAAATCATGCAAGGAGAGTTTAAAATGAGTACGATGAGAGAGTTAACTTTCTTTCTTGGTTTACAAATAACTCAATCCGATGAAGGTATTTTTATATGTCAAAGCAAGTATACAAAGAAACTTATTCAAAAGTTTGGTATGAATGATGCCAAAGCTATGGAACTCACATGAGCTCCACATGTTCCCTCGATAAAAATGATGAAGGTAAACCAGTAGATGAAACTAAATATAAAGGTATAATAGGCTCACTATTGTATTTAACTGCTAGTCGATCGAATATTATATTTAGTGTTTATAAATGTGCTCGTTTTCAGTCTGCACCTAAAAAATTTTATTTGACTGTTGTTAAACGTATTATTAGATATCTTGTTGTAATTATTTATTATGGATTATGACATGCTAAAGGAAAAGAATTTACACTTGATTGGTTTTCTTATGCTGATTATGCAGGTGACAAAGATGATTGAAAAAAACTAGTGGCACATGTCAACTTCTTGAAAAATCACTAATTTTTTAGAACGGTAAAAAGTAAGGATCTGTCTCTGTCTCTACAACTGAGGCAGAATATATTGCTATTGAGCAATACTGTGCTCAAATCTTATTAATAGTTCATCAACTAAGTGACTATGATTTATTTTTTAAACTTGTTAAAATTTTCTGTGATAATTCAAGTGCTATCTATTTTTTAAAAACTCTGTTCATCATTCTAGAGCTAAACATATTGATATCAAATATTATTTTATTTGTGATCATATTTTAAATATAAATATTGATCTTGCATTTGTGGAAATTGATTTTCAATTGGCTGATTTCTTTATAAAACCCTTACTTCAAGAAAGATTTTGTTTCCTTTGAAAATCTCTTGGACTTATTCAAAAGCCCTTTCTACCTTAATTTCTCTGATTTTCTTTCCTTATTTTATGCATCTATTCATTAATTGTCCATGCGTGTAATTAATTTCTTGTATTTGTTGCCTTCTGTCTTTCATAATGATACCACCTCGTTCTTCCCCTTCACGTCCCCTCCTTGTCAATCATAACACCTTGACTTTGCTTTGTCTTATCACTTCATCTTTTCTTTTCCTTTAAATCTCCCCTATTCCTCCCTCATATTGCTCATCACTTTATCTTCCCTTACTCTTTTCCTTACTAAACAATGGCTAAATCCTCCAAGGATTCTCTTACTTCCATTCAAAAAAACTCCAGAAACAAAAGCAAAGGAAAAGTTTGTTCTCCTGTACTGGCCAATTTTGATGACTTTGATTTTTCTCTATCCTCTCACTCATCCTTATCCAAACCCTTTTTCAAGCATATCGGAGAAGACATTGACTGTGATAAATCAAAGTGGAAGTGCAAACTTGAGTTTAGATAGATGGAAAAGTTAATTTTTAGTGCCCCGCTAACAAAACCCTATTTCACTCTCTTAAAGACAAACTCTTTGCTCATGATTGAATTGTGAATCTTGAGTATCTTGCTTCTGTTCAATGCAATATAAAGAAAGTTTTTGAATATCAAGGGTGGGAAGTTTTTTTTTGCTATGACTCCCTGCTCAGTTTATGAGTTTTTAATCCATCTATTCTATGTAAATCTTCGCTCTTCTAAAGCTGGTGAACTTGAAATCCTTGATCGAGGCAAATATATTTTTCTTGATTGTGCTTTGTTTGATCATATCTTTCGTATCAAATGTGTCACGCCACGAGGCTACCCCCTAGACGTAACACGGGATCCAGAGCACAAGTGCTCCAAATTAACTCTTGGTCATAGCATACTCAGACATCAATTCAAGAAAACATAGCGGAAGCATACTAGATACGAACAGGCAACCACAACTTAAATAAGGACAAGGCTTAAGAAGTATCAACTCCATACAAAGGAAAGTAAGTCTAGTTATGTCTGAAGCCTCTAAACTATCAAAAGAGCTGATGGGACAAGACCCCAACTAGCTCAAGAAATCCGAAGAAAACAACATAAGAGATATATGTCTAATACTGGCCCTCGGATAATGAGGTCTCACCACTGGAAAATGAGACTCTGACAACATCTAGCCATGAGTGTGAGGGAACGAGCCTGAATCTGCATCATCAAATAATGCAGCGCAAGATATGTGTCAGTACTATAGGATGTACCGAATATGTGAGATATGCATGAATATGATGAAAACATACTGGAAACATAAATAGAAGCTTAGTTCATGCATAAAGGAGTTATCAAAAGTAAATCTCATGATTTGATTAGTAAACGTGAGATATGAGTCAAGACTTCAAAGTAGATGTCATAAGCTTAAACAAGTCAAAACATTCATACGAGAGTTTCTTATAACCGATATTAGACCATGCGAACTACATAGAATCTAACTATATAATCCTAGTTAGCAAAGCTAACTTAAACCGTGCCAAGGAACGAGTCACCATATCCAACTATATAACCCTAGTTGGTAAAGCTGCCCTAATGCCTGCTAAGGCACAGGACACCATACATCAAGATGTGGAACCACTCTCATAAGCCCATAGGGCACTTCATAACCTACGCTAGCAACGTAGTTTTGGACTTGGGTAATCAAACCCTCATCGCTCAGTGCTAAATACTACTCCCAAAATATGTACATATAGCTCATAAATTCATAGTGGCACAATCTCATACCAAATCTTGTTGAAAAGCATGAAGATACATCGGGTATCATGCAATTCTCATATCATAAGTTCTTGAAGCTTAGCATATCCATAATTCAAAACATACTTTTCCTTCTTAAATTTATACTTGAAGAATTAGCGATGCAATTTCATAAATACATAAAGTCATTTTATTTAAACAAGTAAACTTTCACTTGAAAATATGCAATTCAATGAAATCATGCTAGAAATCAACTTTAATGCATGAGCTTTCGAAACTAATTAAGGAATCTTATTCAAATCATAAATAAACCATAAGAAAGCATGAATTGATGCATAGGAACTGATTTCATAAGCTTTCACCAATTTAGATCAAAACCCTAATTTCACAAGTTCATAATTCAAAGAAAGAATTGGGGGTTTGGGGCACAAGGGTGAAAGGAAACCATTGTTGGATACCTACATACCTTTATTGATGCTAACCCACTTGAAATTGAAAAGAAAGGAGACTTGATCTTGGAGCTTTAGACTTGGATTTCTATTCCCTTTTTGGGAGATGAATGAAGATTTGAGGAGAGACTTAGGCTAATAAGGGTGAAAACCCTTCTAGAAATAGTCAAAATGACATTATTTAGGAGTTAAAAGGGTGAATAATGACTAAAATACCCTTGGGACATAATTAGAAAAAAGCTGGAAAAAGTTGACTTTGAGGGACCACGGATGGATTCCACTGGTCGTAGACTAAACCACGACTCGTGGTTGCCATGCGTCATTCCTGGCCAAGTGATTAGGCTGCAGAAGCCAAACTACGGGTCAACAAGATAGACCCGTAGAATGGATTATGGGTCGTAGACCTAAGTCATAATTCCTGAGGACTTAGCTGGCCTCTGATTGAGTTCTACGAGTTAGCAGGATGGTCCGTAGTTCAATCTATGGGCCGTAGAAACCAGTCGTGAAACTTGGAAACATTGTCAACCCTCAGATCAAGTTCCACAAGTTGACAGTACAGTCCGTAGAGTGAACTACAGTCCATAGAACCAACCTGTGGTTCTCAGACTAGGGGTTGAACTTCATAAGTCAAACCACAACTCCACTCCATGACCCATGATTCAAACCAGGGTCCGTGGTTTGGACCCGTGATTCCTGAAAACTTGAAATTTTTTAGAGTTTCAAACTTAGAAAGTTGGTTCGATTTCTGGGGTGTTACAAAATGCTCTAATTTTTCTGTTATGGTAAAAAGCATCTGGCCTTCTGAGTTTGATGTTTCCCTAGACCAGGCCAAGAAAATTATCGCTCTTAAATCTCCAAATCCGCTTCCTTATCACTTAGGTCCAAAAGATCTATCCTTTGAAACAAGGATCATTATTCACATTGTTGCCACTACTCTGGTTTCCTGTTTTGGGTCTCTGTCAACTCTATCTCTCAGAGACACGTTTCTCACATATTGTCGTGTCTCCAAAACAAAATTCAAGATTTCTTCTCTGATTATCAATAATATGATTAAAGTGACTGCAGATCCCCTTAGTCTTCTGTATGGAATGGTCATCTCCCTTATTCTGTAGGCTAATAACATCAGTCTTCTTGACGTTCTCATCTTCACAATTAAACAAAAATACACCTCAAAAGCCTTTGTCTACATGGGGTATACTCGTGTAGGAGACTCTTGGGTCCTCAAAAATGATTCTGACATTCCTACTCCTGTCACTCTTCCTCCTGATGTTCTAACCTCTTATAATGTTGTTTCTTCCTCCTTCGTCAACTTTTCTGAGATTTTGGCAAAATTGCAGGCCTTGGATGAAAAATTTGAGTCCTTCAAGGACATTCTTCTATCAATTCAGATCCAGATGGAGAAGGTGCAAGCTTACACTAAAGAGACAAGTAGCGATGTGGCCAAATTACGCATCAAGCTCGAAAAAGTGATTCAGGAAGCTGTAAAGGTCACCAACAGGATACAAAAAAATGGAGACAAAGTTGCTGGTAGCCTAACATCAAGTTTTGGAAAGCTGAAGGAAGCTACTGTCAACACCATCTGCTATTTGCTGCAAAAATAGTTGTTTATGCTTGTTTTTGTCTGGCTTTTGAACAATGTTTTGCTTGTTTTTGGGTTGTAATAGACTAATTCTCTTATGCACTCTTGGTTCTTAAGTAATTGTTATTATCATGCTCTTTTATGCAATGTGTGAAACTCTTGCCAATACCTTCCTTTTTGGTTGATGTCAAAGGGGAGAAATGCATAGTCAACTTTTCAGAAACTAAGGGGGGGTAGTCGACTTAGCACCAAGTCAACTACTAAGGGGGAGCAAAGCACGAAAAGGCAAGTTGACTACAGTTTCCTTATTTTTGTATCATCATCAAAAAGGGAGAGATTGTTAGTGTTTGAATTTTAATGAATGACAACTTGTATATGCAGGAAAATAAGAAAAGCAATTATGAAGATCAATCAAAGATCTCCGTACTATGGAAAAAAGCAGATGATTGATTAGGGCAAGCAAAATTAAAACAACTTTAATTTTGGGATCAAGTACCAAGCAATTATTTGAGGATCAAGTACCAAGCATTTATTCCCTCACATGCTTCAAGGGAAATCTTCAATGTTGCCACAATCCCAAAAAGGAAGAAATCGGCTGATTAAGAGGAGTCAATTCTGACTCAACCTTATTCTTGGAAAATAGATATTTAACATCTATTTTTCAAAGATCAAATCTCATAGGTTTCCTTCTTCAAAACCACTTCAAACGGCTATATCCATTCTCCTATATAAGGGCCTTTAAAGAATGGAGAAGATTATGCACTTAGTCTAAACCATCTCAAATCTGTAATACCTCAGAAATCGAACCAGCTTTCTAAGTTTAAAACTCTGAAAAAATTCCAAGTTTCCAGAAATCACGAGTCCAAATCATGGTTCGTGATTTGATCAACAAGCCGTGGAACTGAGTTGTGATTTGCCTTCTACAGGATCAGCCTCTGGTCTGAGAACCACGAGTGAGTTCTACGAACTATAGTTCACTCTACGAGTCATCATGTCCACTCGTGGAACCTAATTTGTGGGCTGAATGATTCTCAGGAACCACGAGTCAGGTCTACAGACCATCCTGTTGACTCGTGGAACCTGATCAGAGGCCTGCCTAATCCTTCAGAAATGACGAGTTGTATTTATGAACCATAATTTATTTTATGGTCTGTCTTGTTGACCCGTAGAAAGTCTTTTGCAGCATGATCTTCTGGCCAGAAACCATGAGTGGAAACCACGAGTCGTGGTTCAGTCTACGACCCGTGGAATCCATTCATAATTTCTGAAGTTGACCTTTTTAATAGTTTTTTCTTAATTAAATTTCAGGGGTATTTTTATAATTACCCCCTTTTTAACTCCTAAGTGAGGTTGTTTTGGTCATTCTTAGCATGATTTCTAAATCTATTAGCCTAAGTCTCTTCTCATTCCCTTATTCATCTACCAAAAGAGGAAAGTAACTCTCTCAAACTCCAAGTTCAAACCTCCTTTTCTTTTCAATTTCAGTTGGGTTAGCATCAATCAAGGTATGTGGGTATTCAATAAGGGAATCCATTCACCCTTATGTCCAAAACACCAATCTTCTAAATTGAATTTATAGATCACTAAATTAGGGTTCTTACCCGAATTGGGGAAAGGTTATGGGTTTTGATTTAAAGCTTTAATTCATGATTTCACATTCATTACCCATGTTTTAATTATGATTCTTTGTATATTCTCAAAAGTCCATATGTCAAGTATGAATTCTAGCATGATTCCTTTAAATTGCATGATTTTAAGTATAAATTTGGCATGTTTAGATAATACGGTCTCTTGATTATGAAAGTGCATGCGTAATTCTACAGGTTATAATTTTAGAAAAGAAGGGGTATCTTATTGAATTATGAACATGCACAGCCTTAAAACTTATGATATGAATTTGCATGACATCAGATATGTCTCTACACTTTATGAACAGATTTGACATTAGATATGTCATTAGTTATGATCAGTTTTGCATCCAGATATGCATCAGTATTATATAAGCTATACGTATTATTTTGGGAGTAGTATTTAGCACCGAGTTAGAAGAGGTGAGAGTACTCTTAGGCCCAGAACTACGTGCCCCCATAGGTTCTAAGTCCCCTCAGTTGGGGATCAGATTTAGTGATCATGCCACAGTCATGCCTTTAAACTCTGGCAAGGTATATTGGGTCCTTTTGATGGGGCATATACATCAGATTCCATATAGCTCACATGGTCTATGTCGGTTAGAGAACCTTCCACAGAAATAGTATCAGGTTTTAAAATGCATTGACTCTTTGCCTTCAGACTTCAGAACTATTGTGATTACTATGATATTTTGTATATCTTGCTTTGGCATCAAATTGAGTCTCTTGCATTTCAGTTTTACACTTAAAGCATGATTTCAGCTTTACAAGTTTATTTAGCATGCTTATTTCAGATTCTTGTTTATCTCATATATTCAGTACATCCTATAGTACTGACCATTTTGTGTTGCATTCTTTTATGATGCAGATTCAGGCACCTGCCCTAAGACTCATGGCTAGACTATGACAGACATTCAGATGATTATTGATGAGTCCTCATTATTCGAGGACCAGAGTTAAAGCGTTCATCTTTATGCTTTCATTTCAGATTTTGAGTTAGTTGGGGTCTTATCCCAGCAACTCTTTATGACAGTTAGATGCTTTTCAAACATAGACAGTATTCGAGTCTCCTTTTGGTTTTGTATTCCTATTTGACTTGATTAGCTATATATTTGACTTTGGATCTTCCTATTATGCTTCCGCTTATCTATTGATTTATTTTAGTTATGCTATGACCAAGGGTTAGCTTGGGAAACTTGTGGTCCCAGGTCCCATGTTATATCAAGGGGGTAGCCTCGGGGCATGACAAACTTGGTATTAGAGCCTCAGTTTCAAGATTCCTAGGATATCTGAAAGCCGCATCGGGTAGAGTCTCTTTCATGTATGTGAAGAGCGTCACACTTATGAGAGGGAATCTATGAAATATCATAGAAAAACTTCACTTCTTTCATGATAATATCGTGCGATATAGTTTAACTCTAATATCCCTCTAATCATTTCCTTGTACATTTCAGATTATGCATCGACGTGTTATGCCTCACTGAGCCACTCGAAATGCTTCTCCTCCAGTTCCAGCCCTCGAGGTCATAAATGAGGAGTTCAGGAATGCCATCCATATGCTAACCCAAACCATGTCCACTCAGGCCAACCAACCAACTCTTATCCCCGCCCACCCTCAAGGTGGGGTAGCAACCGAGTTTGTGATTTTATTCATATGAACCCATCTGAGTTCTAGGGTTCAAAAGTGAGTGAGGATCCCCTAAATTTTATTGATGAAGTGAAGAAAATCTTTGATGTGATGCAAGTGGCTAGTGTTGATAGTGTTGAGTTGGCATCCTATCAACTCAAGGATGTAGCTCATATCTGGTTCACACAATGGAAGGAAGCTAGGGCTAGGGATGTGGTCCCTATGACTTGGGAGTGTTTTGAGAGGGCTTTCCTTGACCGGTTCTTCCCGAGGGAGTTAAGGCAAGCGAAGGTCGAGGAGTTGGTAAACTTGAGACAGGGTCCATAACTGTGCAGGAGTATGGGTTAAGGTTCACCCAGCTTTCCAGATATGCTCCGGTTATGGTGGATAACCCACAAGATCAGATGAGCAAGTATATCTATGGAGTCTCAAATTTGGTAAAGAAGGAGTGTTGATCTGCTATACTGTTGAGTGACATGAGTATCTCCAAACTTGTGACTCATGCTTACCAGATTGAGGGAGACAAACTTAGAGAGATGGCTAAGGAGAATAAAAGAGTCAGATCTGAGGGTTAAGGATTTAGCCATCAGAAATCCGGAGGTGGACATCGATCTTTCTTTCAGAAGAGGTCATCAGGACCTGTGCATTCTACCGCTAGTACTCTTTTTCAACCTCCAGGCCTCATCTTGATCAGTCTGGTAAAGGTTTGGGCTCTTATTCTCAGGGGAGTGGTGCAAAGGGGACTTTCTACCCTGTTTGTATCAAGTGTGGATGAATTATCTCAGTGAGTGTCTAGCCGGTAGAGAGGGTTTTTATGGATGTGGTCAGGTTGGTCACAGGATTCGAGATTGCCCTTCAGTTAAGAAGATACAGGGTGGTAGCAGGACTCAGACTACCTCAGCAGCTCCAGGAGGTCGACCAGCCCAGTAGGGCACTACTTTTAGTTCTGGTAGTCAGCGCCAGAACCATATTTATGCCATGTCTTCTCGACAGGACCAGGAGAGTTCACCTGACATCGTTACAGGTATATTAAAAGTCTTCTCTCTTGATGTATATACTTTGTTGGACCCTGGTTCCTCCTTATCATTTGTGACCCCTTATGTAGCATGCAAATTCAAAATTTGTCCTGAATTACTTTTAGAACCCTTTTATATTTCTACTCATGTTGGTGAGTCAGCCCTAGCCAAAAGAATCTACCAAAATTTCCCTATCTTTGTCCTTCATAGAGTCACTTCAGCGGATTTAGTAGAGCTAGAGATGACTAATTTTGATGTTATTCTTGGTATGGATTGGTTGTATGCTTGTTATTCCTCGGTTGATTATCGTACTCGAGTTGTCAGTTTTAAGTTTCCAAATGAACCTGTCTTAGAGTGGAAGGGTAATCCTCCATCCTCGAAGGGTCATTTCATATCTTATCTTAAGGCTAGGAAAATGATTTCTAAGGGTTATGTTTATCATATAGTTTAGGTTATGTACATGGAGTCCAAAACCCCATCCCTTCAGCCTGTTCCTATTGTGAATGAGTTTCCAGAAGTGTTTCTCGAAGATTTACCCAGATTCCCTCCTGAGCGGGAGATCAACTTTGGAATAGATCTTCTTCCAGATATGAATCCTATCTCTATTCCTCCCTATAGAATGACTCCTGCAGAACTTAAAGAGTTAAAGGATAAGTTGAAGGATCTTCTTGATAAGGATTTTATCAGGCCTAGCATTTCTCCATAGGGTACCCCAGTTTTGCTTGTGCAGAAGAAGGATGGTTTCCTTAGTCTTTGCCTTGAAGATTTGGAGACATTACTTGTATGGTGTGCATGTGAATGTATTCACCGATCATAAGAGTCTTCAGTATGTGTTCTCTCCAAAGGAACTGAATCTGCGTCAAAGGATTATGATATGAGTGTGCTTTACCATCCGGTTAAGGCCAATGTTATGGCAGATGCACTTAGTAGATTGTCTATGGGTAGTGTGTCTTCACTTGAAGATGGAAAGAAGGAGTTGATTAAGGAGGTTCATAGGCTTGCTCGGTTGGGAGTTCGCCTTATGGACTCGACAGAAGGTCGTGTTATTGTTCAGAATAGTTCTGAATCATATTTGGTAGCTGAAGTGAAGGCAAAGCAAGACAGTGATCCTATTTATCTTCAGCTAAAGGGTGCAGTCCATCAGCAAAGGGTGGAAGTTTTCTCCCAAGGGGGAGATGGTGTCCTTCTTTATCAGGATCGATTATGTGTGCCAGATATAGATGGGTTGAAACAGCAGATTTCGACTGAGGATCATAGTTCCAGATATTGTATTCACCCTGGTGCCACCAAGATGTACCGTGATTTATGGGAAGTCTATTTGTGGAATGGTATGAAGAGGGACATAGCCGGTTTTGTGGCTAAGTGTCCTAACTGTAAGCAAGTGAAGGTAGAGCATAAATGACCGGGTGGAATGACTTAGGATATTGACCTTCCTACTTGTAAGCGGGAAGCGATCAATATGGACTTCATTACAGGTTTGCCTCGTACTCGAAGGCAACACAATTCTATTTGGGTGATTGTCGACAGGATGACCAAATCAGCCCACTTCTTAGCTGTCAAGACTACTGATTCAGCTGAGGATTATGCCAGACTCTACATCCGTGAGGTGGTCCGATTGCATGGTGTTCCATTATCCATCATTTTAGATAGAGGTACTCAGTTTACATCCCAGTTTTGGAGATCATTTAAGAGAGGTCTTGGTACTCAGGTGAAGCTTAGCACAGCTTTTTACCCACAGACGGATGGCCAAGCAGATCGTACTATTCAGACTTTGGAGGATATGTTGAGAGCTTGTGTGATTGATTTCAAGGGTAGTTGGGATGATCACTTACCTCTTATTGATTTTGCCTACAACAACGGCTTTCATTTTAGCATCCAGATGGCCCCCTTATGAGGCACTTTATGGGCGGAGGTGTAGGTCTCCTATTGGTTGATTTGAGGTATGTGAGGTAGCTTTGATTAGTCCAGATTTGGTTCATGATACTATGGAGAAGATTCAGCTTATTAGAGAAAGGTTGAAGACCGCTCAGAGTCCAGAGAAATCATATGCAGATGTGAGGAGAAGGGAGTTGGAATTTAAAGTTGATGATTGGGTTTTTCTGAAGGTGTCACCCATGAAGGGTGTGATGAGATTTGGAAAGAAAGGGAAGCTTAGTCCCCATTTTGTAGGTCCTTATCGGATTCTGAGGAGAGTTGGCAGTGTTGCTTATGAGTTGGAGTTGCCAACGGATTTGGGTGTGAAGGATAGTCTTACCTATGAGGAGGTTCCCGTAGAGATTTTTGATCATCAGGTTCAGAGGTTGAGAAACAAATAAGTTGCTTCGATAAAGGTCCTTTAGAGGAATCAGCTAGTTGAGGGAGCTACTTGGGAAGCAGAAACAACCATGAAAGCCAAGTACCCTCATCTCTTTCCTTCCGATCCAGTTTCCGCTTGAGGTAGTAGTTTCCTCATTAATATGTCTATCCTACTCTATTCCATCAATTCCCCTCATGATCTTAGTATTATGCATGTTTTTCGAAGTTGATTCAGTCATGTTTTAAGTTGAAAAGCTCAGTTTTCATGTTTGTTCTTCAGATTTTATGTGTTGTTGACTGGTTGGGTTATTTTATCTTCAGTTTTCCCTTGTTTAGTCTTCATTCGAGGACGAATGATCCCAAGGGAAAGATATTGTAACACCCCAGAAATCAAACCAGATTTCTAAGTTTTAAACTCTGAAAACTTTCAAGTTTCCAGAAATCACGAGTCAAAATCACGGTTCGTGATTTGATCCATGAGCCGTGGAATTGAGTCATGATTTGCCTTCTATAGGATCAGCCTCTGGTCTGAGAACCACGAGTGGGTTCTACAGATCGTAGTCCACTCTACAGATCATTTTATCAACTCGTGGAACCTAACCTGTGGGTTGACTGATTCTCAGAAACCACGAGTCAGGTCTACGGATCGTAGTTTGAACTACGAACCGTCCTGTTGACTCATGGAACCTGATCAGAGGCCTGCCTAATCCTTCAGAAACAACGAGTTGTGTCTACGGACCATAATTTTTTCTACGGTCCATCTTGTTGACCCGTAGAAAGTCTTCTGCAGCATGATCCTTTGGCTAGAAATCACGAGAGGAAACCACGAGTCGTGGTTCAGTCTACGACCCGTGGAATCCATCCATAATTTCTGAAGTCGACCTTTTTAACAGATTTTTCTTAATTAAATCTCAGGGGTATTTTTATAATTATCCACCCTTTTAACTCCTAAGTGAGGTCATTTTGGCCATTCTTAGCATGATTTTTAACCTATTAGCCTAAGTCCCTTCTCATTCCCTCATTCATCTACCAAAAGAGAAAAGTAATTCTCTTAAGCTCCAAGTTCAAGCATCCTTTTTTTTCAATTTCAGTTGGGTTAGCATCAATCAAGGTATGTGGGTATTCAATAAGGGAATCCCTTCACCCTTATGCCCAAAACCTCAATCTTCTAAATTGAATATATGGATTTCTAAATTAGGGTTCTTACCCAAATTGGGGAAAGGTTATGGGTTTTGATTTAAAGCTTCAATTCATGATTTTACATTCATTACCCATGTTTTAATTATGATTCTTTGTATATTTTCAAAAGCCCATATATCAAGTATGATTTCTGGCATGATTCGTTTAAATTGTATGATTTCAAGTATAAATTTGGCATGTTTAGATAACATGGTCTCTTGATTATGAAAGTGCACGCATAATTCTTCAGGTTATGATTTTAGAAAAGAAGGGGTATCTTGAATTATGAACATGCACAGCTTTAAAACTTATGATATGAATTTGCATGACATCAGATATGTCTCTACGCTTTATAACAGATTTGACATTAGATATGTCATTAGTTATGATCAGTTTTGCATCCAGATATGCATCAGTATTATATGAGCTATACGTATTATTTTGAGAGTAGTATTTAGCACCGAGTTGGATGGGGTGAGAGTACCCTTAGTCCCAGAACTACGTGCTCCCATAGGTTCTAAGTTCCCTCAGTTGGGCATCAGATTTAGTGATCACGCCACAGTCATGCCTTTATACCCTGGCAAGGTATATTGGGTCCTTTTGATGAGGCATATACATCGGATTTCATGTAGCTCACATGGTCTATGTCGGTTAGAGAACCTCCTACAGAAACATTATCAGGTTTTAAAATGCATTGACTCTTTGCCTTTAAGACATCAGAACTATTATGATTACTATGATATTTTGTATATCTTGCTTTGGCATCGAATTGAGTCTCTTGCATTTCAGTTTTACACTTATAGCATGATTTCAGCTTTACAAGTTTATTTAGCATGCTTATCTCAGATTCCTGTTTATCTCATATATTCAGTACATCCTATAGTACTGACGCATTTTGCACTGCATCCTTTTACGATGCAGATTCAGGCACCTGCCCTCAGACTCGTGGCTAGACTACGCCAGACATTCAGCTGATTATTGGTGAGTCCTCATTATTCGAGGAGCAGAGTTAGAGCGTCCGTCTTTATGCTTTCATTTCAGATTTTGAGTTAGCTGGGGTCTTGTCCCAACAACTCTTTATGACAGTTAGAGGCTTTTCGGACATAGACAGTATTCGAGTCTCTTTTTGGTTTTGTATTCCTATTTGACTTGATTAGCTATACATTTGACTTCGGATCTTCCTATTATGCTTCCACTTATCTATTGATTTATCTGAGTTATGCTATGACCAAGGGTTAGCTTCAGACACTTGTGGTCCCAGGTCCCATGTTATGTCAAGGGGATAGCCTCGGGGCGTGACAAATTCTTTGCTCTACTTTTATCAAGCATTGTTTATCTTAATGATTTACTGTGTAATCAAAAAAGAGAGGAGAGAAAAATATTGTTGTTGAGGCTATTGTATCAAAAAAATGAGAGAAAAAGAATTGAGTGTAGTCGTAAGAATTACATTCAAACCTTTGTAACCAAGGAGACTGGATTAAGATCCATTCAAGGATCCCAACCAGTATAAAATATCATGTGTCAATCTTTATTTTTAGTACTGCTTATTATCTGTTTAACTCAGTCGATTAGAGTATCTTTACGGTCGACTAAGAAAAACAAAGGCAAATTTCCCCTCCCACCTCTTGCACTTTTAGTTTTTAAAGTGAGCTACATTTCAGTAGCCATATAATTTAAAGTACATTGAAATTTATTGTGAACCAAAAAATAGGGAACTGTAGGTTTCTGCTTAACTGGATCTACAGATCCTTATATGATTGAATTTACAAGAATTCAAGGAAATAGGACCACAATGGTTATTGTTATGATCTAGAGAAAGAAAATACCAAAAGAAAAAAAGTGGACCACTATGGATTATGAAATGTTAATCTGAAGAACATATGGCAAAGTGGATGGGGCTGTCTTTATTTAACTAGGGATAGGAGCGCGTATCAGTACGAGCCTAATATATGTTATTTTCTCTATCCTAATTTATGTGATACAGATGAAATTTGAAGAGTCAATTAAATTTTTTATATGATTTTTATATATTTTAAGTTGTTAATTATTGTGTTCAAGAGTCAACCAATTTTTTTGTATGTCTTTAAAATATTTTTAAATTGTTAATTCACGTGATTTTTAAATAATATATGTTATTTTTCTTATCCCAATTTACGTGGCACTAATAGAATTTCAAGAGTCAACCACATATTTTATATGTCTTTAAATATTTAGAGTTAATTATTGTGATTTATAATACTTTTTATGTAATTTTTAAATAATATATATTACTCTCACTGTCCCAATGTACACGACAACGATAGAATTTAAAGAATCAACTAAAAAATTTATGTATTTTAAATTATTAATTATTATAATTTATAATATTTTTTTATGTAATTTTTAAATATATAATATACTAAAAACTAATTAAATATACCAATTAAAAATAACCCACTTAGCGAGTATTAGTAGGCGTTTGGCCATAAATATGATTCACAATATTCTGAAATACGTTTTCATTTTATTCCAGAATACTTGTTTGGCCATAAAAATCAAAAACATATTCCGGAATATATTTTTTCAATTTCTGGTTTTTTGAAAAACAACTCTTGAGGTGTAATTTCAATTTTTCCTCTCACTTTATTTTTAAATACTACACCAACTCAATAGTCTAAAATATTTTTAAAAATACTATGGTCAAACACAACTCCAACTCTATTTTCAACTTTAAAGTGAATACCAAATAAAATAAATACCAAATAAAATAAATATATTTTTTATTTTTATGGTCAAACGGATCCTTAATATTAAACAATATGTCAAAACATGATTGATACTATGAACAAAATAGTGATGTCATTACTATTACTATCAATAAGGAAATTTGTAACACACCCAAAAATAAAAGTTGTGATTCACTCTCACTGAAACATTAAATTAAATATCAATGAAAAGTGAAAGCAGTAAAATAATGAAAAGCTGTTAACAGAAATAATTAGAGTTAATTTCTCATAGGGTCACTCAAGTAGTGAGAAAATTTCATTAAAGTCATTTTTGAATTTTCTTGCTTATATAGTCATCCAAGTATTGAGAGATTCCACTAATGTCATTTTTGAATCTTTTTTTTTCTAAATGGTCATTCAAGTATTGGAAAGATTCCATTAAAATTATTTTTTCTATAAAGTCATTCAAATATAACTAAGAAATCTTAGTTGGCATGACATGTCATATTAATTTATTATTTTTCATGCCATGTAGGATCCTATACTAATTTTTTATACAAAAATGTTACAAAAATGTTAAATCCCACTTAATTCCCCCCCCCCCCCCCCCCCCCCCGTAAATGGTTATTCAACGAGAATATTTCACTAAAGTTATTTTTAATTTTTTTCCCTATAAATTATCTAAGTATAAATTAAGAAATCTTAGTTGGCATGTCATGTCATATTAATTTTTTTATTTTTTTTGCCATGTATAATAAGACCTAGACTAATTTTTGATACAAAAATATTGAATCTAACCATTTAGTTTTAAATATATGTCAATTTAAGTCCTAAATTATTTTTGGAATGAAGTTTTATTATCCTAATGAGGATGATTTTTTATGCAATTACTAACTAATTTGAGTGTAGAAATGAAAAAAATATTAATGATCCACTCGTATCTTCGACTTGGATATGAAATGAATCAAAATTTTGATGTACTGCAAAGAAGCAATTAGTTTTTATGTGTATCATATAAAATTTTAGGATTTTTGTCAACTAATTATTTATTTTAAAAAATACAATTTCATTTGTAATAATTCTTATTTAAGCATATAAGAGATGAGTAACTTGATTTGTATGGATATAAAAAATCACTCTCAAAATTAACAAGGACATTTATTTTCTATATTTAAATTAATTAATAATGCTTTAAAAATTATCCTCGTTAAAATAATAAGACTTTATTTCAAAATAATTTAGGACTTAAATTGAAATATACTTAAAACTAAACGGCTAGGTTTAACATTTTTGTATCCAAAATTTAGTATAGGATCATACATGGCATGAAAAATAATAAGTTAAATATGACATGTCATGCCAACTAAGATTTCTTAGTTATATTTGGATGACTTTATAGGAAACATAATTTTAATAAAAAAAATTCAATACTTGAATGACCATTTAGGGAAGAAAGATTCAAAAGTGACTTTAGTGGAATCTCTTAAAATACTTGAATGATCATATAAGGGAAGAAAAATTTAAAAATGACTTTAGTGGGATCTTCTCAATACTTGAGTGACCATATAGGAAATTAACTCAAATAATTAAGATGCATGGGCCCACAAAGTTTTCAAGTACAACTTTTCCCAGGGACAATGCGGGTCATTATCTAAATGTTAATTAGCTTTTTCGTCTAACAAAAGAAAGGTACACACATAAAGCAGATAAATACAACAGTCTTACTGCACAAAAGAAATGAAAACTCGAAAATACCCTTGGCATACAAGCAGGCATGTTGACAAAGTCCTTCCTGCTTGTAGCCACTACTATTTAGAAAATAATTGTGTATCTTTTAACACATATTATGCGTCCATTTTTTTATATCAAATTATTTAATTTACTATAATTATTAAATAATAAAAATGTAAACTAATTGACCATAAATTCATACTAAAAATTTATTATCTCTAATAAGAGGCAAAGCAGGCAGGTCTTCAACATGCCTGCTTTGACATTAAGATATGTCTGCTTGCAGGGTCTCACTTTATAAAAATTAATATTTTTTTCGTTTCAACTTATTTGTCTTATTTTTTATTTTAATATATTATATATTTGATCAAATATTCTATTATGTATTTGACAATTACGTAAAATATATTATAAATCGCAATATAAAATTTTTGTTGACTCTCAAAATTGTATTAGTGCCACATAAAGGGATAAAATGACATAAAAAGTATTATAAATCATAATAATTATACAAAAACGTATACTAAATTTAGTGAATTTAAAAATTCTATCTATGTAACATATATTGGACCCGTATTGCCACAGAATTTTGTGTATATTCTTATATGAATTTCATTGATCTAAATAAAATAATGTATGTGTATCTAAAAAATTAATTGATCTAAATAAAATAATAATGTACACATATCTAAATTAGGCATATCTTACAATTTTTTAGTATTAACTTTGCTTAAGGGAATTGGCATTGAATTTAGGGATATTTATGTCATTCCAGTTTTCACTTTACATGATATGATCATTTATGTTGAGCCCACTATTGATCATGACAACATCAAATGTTGCATGCCTACATTTACTGTCAAATGTGTCAAACGTGGAACGAAAAGGATAGACTACAATTTAATTACTTCAAATTCAACTTTCATCAAATTAGCTTTCAGTGATCATTTAAAAGTTTAACTTTTGATGCAATTAAAAAACTAATACTCCATTTTTTTTAATTTATTTATCTGATTTTAATAATTAAATTTTAAAAAATAAATAAATTTAAAGCTTGTGATCTTAAATAAAAGATATGCAAAATTATATCTCCCGATATTAATATTGAGGTAAAGAGTATTTATGTTATTTAACGATTTTTCACTTTATTTTGTAAAATAAAAATTTTATTTTTGTGTGTAGCGCGTGGGCCCATGTCTCCCGAACGATCATAGTACGGCCGCTCATCTAATATAAAATCAATGAGTAGATCTCACCTCCCCTTTCCCATACCATAGCCGGAAGGGATAGCGTATCCACAGAAGAGAGAGTACGGGCCCTTGCCCAACATTTAGTTTAGACGCGGCTCGAATTTATGCTATAGGCTGTGTTAAGCATGCTTCTTTGACAGAAAACAAACTCTTTTTCTATGACAACAGTCGTGACTATAAAGGGCGGGGCGGTAAGCTCTCTATCAACAATAGGGGGCTATTCGTAGTAAAAATCTACTAGACTATATGGATTCCAACTGAACTTCAACTTCTACTTGGTTGATTAATTCAGGGGCAGTGCTGGAACATAATGTTGGACGATCTCCATTTCCATATGGTAATTGAAGTCAAACAGGAGCAAACCAGGTGCAATTCAATCCTTATTCCTAGCAATGATTCCCAAAAAAGCAAAACCTCACTAGACCGAGGCCCATTGCTATGGGGACTACACTATATAAGAGAATGACTAAGGCAATTGCCAATAGTTTCTATTGAAAGACAGGCTGGCTCTTTAAAATGAAAAGGGCGCCCTCCTAATCTCATTTTGATAGGAAGAGATATTGATAATTATCCCAAGGAGGCTTACTACTCAGCTGATAGATCAGGTGAGCCAGCCATGATCACTAAACTCACCAAAGCAGCAGCATATGCAAATTTGAATCATAGGTTTCTATATGCTTAAGGAAAATGGGATTTGCAGAGTAGGATACGAAAGTGTATTTATATACAATGGAAAGCCCCTATAATCCATGGACGACCAGTGGAGTTCATAAAAGAAAGCAAAGAAAGGTCCGCGACAAAGCTGTCCCCTCTCTCCATATCTCTACTTACTGGTTGGGTGCAGATAACACTGTAATAATAACAAAGCCAGATAGAGAGACTGTTCGTTCAGAATTGATTCAGATGGCGAGGACCCACGAAAAAATCCACCTTATTCATGCTCCGCAAGGAAGGATCAAGAATGTTATATATTTCAGGAGCTAGATTAGTTGGCGATGAACAAGTAAGAATTGCCTCAACCAAAATTGATGGAATTGGCCCTAAAAAAGCCATTCAGGTTCGAGCTCTATAATCCACCCGTCTTCCTCAGTCCCTGAAAGCCCTCCGGGGGCCTAGACCTCTTTCTCCACTCGAGTCTGAAGTTCAGCGGCTTTCATCGTTGACGAACACCTGCGAGAACTTGGCCTCAATCCACAACAACTTCTCTTCAATCGTCCGATACTCAAGGTTCTTCTAATGGTATTTTTGAGGACCATCCAGGTCTCTATATAAAGTAATAATAGTCAAATTTAAATTTTTAAAACATAATTAATAAATTTAATTTAATAAAATAAACACTTAATTTGTCAACATATTTAAATTTAAAGGAAAAAATTTAACTTACGTTAATTAGTGCGACTTAAAAATAAAGCAAATTTTCTTTTGAAGATCAACTTTTAAGTAATAGTTTGGATCAATAAAAGTATTAAAAAAAAGAAGATTTTACATTTTAAAATATTTAACATAGTATTATTAGGCATGTGCATAGCACGAATTCTTATAACTAGTATATAAATACATGTTAATTATTCATTAATTTAATGTAATCACGCATAAATACCTAAAGTTTTACTATTTCTAAATACTTCCATATGTTCATATCTTGTCCATATCTCCCGATGATTCAATAGAGTTATTTATTTCTCGAAGGAAGAGCCAGGATCAACATCGCTGTCGTGTGTCAAAATGAAAATTCTTTATTAAAAAAATATAAAACTAAAAAAAATCTAAAAAAATAAATAAAATGAATTGACCTGTTGGACATAAAATTTGTAAAGTTTTGAACAAAATTTCAAGATCCCAAAAACGAGAAAAAAAAGTTATTTTTGAGCCAAAATTTAACTTTTGGTTATCTTAAGATTTTAAAACTTACCCCAAATTTTTATGTTTTACAAAAAAAATCATTAATTATGACTTCAACTATAATTTTATTTACACAACCCTTCATTAAACGCATTCTTATTAAAGAGATTGTTCGTAAAATATATGAAGAGTACATTAATGAATAGCTTGCAACTATCATTATTATTATTATTATTATTATTATTATTATTATTATTATTATTATTATTATTATTACATCTATGAATCTTCCTAACTAAGTGTAATTTGACAAATTATTGTAGCTGATATTGTATTATTAGTAATTTTATTTATCATGTTATGACTTTTAAATAATGTATTATCTAATTTATTACAAAAAAGATCTTTTTGTATTAAACTTATGAGTATTTTAAATAGTTTCATGTTTTTTTCTTAAAAAAATAAAATATATTTCTCAAAAATTATAATCAAATACATATTGAAATTTCACTCAAAATTAATTTTTCAAAAATATTTAAAAATTTACGGTCAAATACTAGCTAAAAGCGACAAGTTTGTTAGACATAGAAATTGACAACAGTGTAATGATAGTGATTTTCTTTTTTCTTCCCCCTGTTTGTTAAATGAATACAAAAATTGCTAAAAATGTATGGGTACTCATATTCTTTATTACAATACTCCTTTTATTCATTTTTATTTGTTCAATTTAAAATTTATATATTCTTTAAAAAATAATAATGAATAGAAAAATCCAAACTCATAACTAAATAAGACCATTGATTATTAAACATAGAATTTTTTTATTATTTACAAAACATGACAATATTTTGCAAAACATAATAGATTTGAGCATATAACATACTTATGATTTTGAGCCGATCTTAAGGAAGATGTAACAACCTTCATAATCCTTTCATGATTTATTCGTAATTTTTCTATTTTAACCCTCCATGTAGCTTCAGTATAATATTTGTGATCTGCAGGGATGGGCGGACTTGCACCCGAGGTAGTTGGACGGATTTGAAGGTTAAAAAGCTTAATTAGGGTCAACATTTGAGAAAGATGAGCCCGGAATAAAATTCAGATAATTTTGAATGGTAATTTTTGAGTTGGTTGGATAGTTGATTCGGCGTCGAGAATTCAGATGTGATTCGGGTCATTGGTTGAAACTTTTGTCTGAAAAAAAATGTATTTATATAGAGCTTAAAATGCTTGGAATCATAAGATAACATACTTGATAACGACGAATAGAGAACTTCAAGCTTGGGGGAGAAGAGAAATCTAATGGAAAAGTTCAAAGCTTGAAGAGAAGAGAGTGAGAAATGAGGTGGAGAGAGCAAGACTTTATTCTGTTTGGAAAACCACTTGTAATTGAAATGATTGTAATTACTAGGGTAGTAATTAATAGCTTAATAATTACAACGACTTATTTATTTGTTATAACGTAATTACAGTGTAATTACAAGCATATTATTTGGTTACACAAGTGTAATTATATAGTTAAATTACTTTAAAAATAAAATTTAATTATTAAAGATTTAAAGTTAATATTGAACAAATATGTGTCATTAAATGATATTAAATTAGGTATTTAAGATACATATTGATTATCAATATTTTAATTTAATTAATTATAAAAATTTAAAAAACATATTTTATAAGAATATTATAAATAGGATGTTTGACCAAAAAAATTAATATTTATAAATATAATGCTATACTATTATTCAAATATTTGATTTAAAAAAATATCAATTATAAGTGAACAAAATAAACATACAATGTGAAATAACAAGTTTTTAATATTAAAACAAATAAATTGAATTTTAAAATATAACTTAAATTCAAAATTAAAAAAAATTAAAAATTAACATAATACTCTTATGTCATTTTCCAACATAACATAAAATAAGTATCAACATAATTTTGTACATATACCAAGTTCAACAATGAAATTCTACTTTAATAACATTACTCGTTATATACCAAGTTTGTTAATGACTCATTCTTTTTAATATTAGCAGTGTAGTTTCAAAAACTAGATAAATAACGCAGTTACCCTAAAATATAAAAATAAAAAGAAGAAATAAGAAAATACAAGCAATTATATAAAATCACAAGAAGTAAAGATTGAAAAATAATACTCTCTCCATTTCAAAAAGAATGACCTATTTTAACTTGGCACAGAGTTTAAGAAAAAAAAAGATTTTTGAATCTTGTGGTCTTAAATTAAAGTTATGTCAAATGTACCAAAATGTCATTTAATCTTGTGGTCTTAAACATGCCATGTGAAAAGTTGAAATTAAAGTGTTGTCAAAAAAGGAAAGAGGTCATTCTTTTTTAAATGGACTAAAAAGAAAAGTAGGTCATTCTTTTTGAAACGGAGGGAGTAAGAAAGAAAATAAATAATATATTTAAAAGTAAAAACAATTTAAAAGTAAAAATAGAAAAATGAAATTAAAATAATAGAAATAAGAAAAGAAATTAAAATTAAAATTAAAATTAAAAAAATTAAAGAGTAATCATATAATTACATGGTGTAATTACATCCAATTTTCACTCCTTCCTTGAGAATTGGAGATTGTAATTATCTCCTCCTAATTACATCCGATTACACTCAAATTTAATTATCATGTGGCTTTTCAAACAGGTTAAACTGTGTAATTACACCCAATCACACTCAAATTCAATTACTAGGTGGTTTTTCAAATACGCCCCTAATGAGAGAAGATGTGGACCTAATTGTATTTTAATAGACTTAAAAGTTATGCCCAAACTCATAAAAATCACGAAAAAGATCAAAATTACCCTCGAACTATTCAAAACAAAGCACATATACCCTCTATTTATTTTTGGACTCAAAACTATCCTCGTTGTTAGCACAAGGGACCACAAATATCATCCTACTTAACAACCTTTTTTTTTAATGACATGACACCCACGTGACAGTCCAACTAGAAAAGGACCACTCCACCTTGAATGCCACTAGAATTAAAAATTCAGTGTGCTAAAGTTCGGAGACAATGCAATTATGCAAATGCCTAAACAACTTGCACATTACCTAGAGCCTAGAGCAAAGATTAAAAATTCTTTAAAAAAAGGACAAGAAAAAAATAATCATAATCGTCAGAATAGACTTATACCTGAAGCCCTTTTTTTTTATTTTTTATGGAATAGACACTTATATTATATATTAATATGCATCATTACAATAGATAAAGATGTGTTCTATGGTTTCAGGCATTCCACAGTAGTAGCAAGTTCCACTTATATCTATGCCAATGGAATTCGGGTAGTGGCATGTGGCGAGTCTATTGTGAGAGCATAGCCAAAGGAAGAATTTAAGCTTGTTTGGACATTTGAGATCCCATATCCATGTGGAACTATATTTGTCATATTCTTCTTTTCCATTGAGTTTTTAATGAGTTTATACATTGATCGTGTCGTGAGTACTCCAAAGTTGTCTAGGCCCTAATGGGGTTGATCGGCTACATTGTTATTTTGGGAGAGATATACCCCATAAACTAGGTTCTTTATATCTGTGGTTAAGACAAAGGATATATTTCTTAGGTTCCAAGTGTTATTATTTATAATATGGTTCACCTGCTTATTCTCGTCCTCGTGTGTTAGTGAACCTTGAATAAGTGATCTAAGGGTACCTTTATTAGGGATCCATCTATTATTCCAAAGGGAGGTGGTATTCCCATTTCCTATTGTCCAAGCTATACCATGTTGGCAATATCCCTATCCTATCATAATGTTTTTCCAAATTGGGCTTGTGGTTCTAGTTGTTTGTCCCCCACACGAAAAGGTGCAGTTCTTTGAGTATTTCTTTATGAGAAGGTCAGCTCATAGTTTATCTTGGTTGTTAAAACACCTCCAGCTAACTTTGCCAAAAGGGCAAGGTTTTTGGTTTTTTATTTCTGGACTCCCAGCCCTCCATCTATTTTGTTTCTAGTGATGACATCCCAACTTAAGAGGTGTATTTTTCTTTTTGCATCAGTACTTCCCTATATGAAGTTTCGCTGCGTCCTATCAATTTGGATTGTAATATGCTTAGGGAGTCTCAATCCTTGCATGATGTAGGTTGGAACACTATTGAGAGTTGATTTGCCAGTGTGGTTCTCCCAGTAAGGTTTAGGAATTTGGTCTTCCATCCTGTTAGTTTGGTTTGGAGGTTATCAAGTATAAATTGGAAGTCTTTGTTTGTTAAAAGTTGGGTGTCCAAGATATTTCCCAAAGTCATGTCCTATTTTGATCCCTAAGCGTCTAGATATCAAGAGTTTGTCGTCTAAAGGCCAGTTATCTGAGAAAATAATTTTTGACTTGGATAAATTAATTGTTTGATTTGATTCAGCTTTGAAATTTTCTAGTACACGACTTATAGTTTGTGCATTATCCTCAGTAGCTTGAGCCATTAAGGTTAGGTCATCCGCAAAGAATAGGTGGGATAAACAGGGACCTTTAATGGAAGTTGTGATTGATTTCCAATTTTTTTTGGTAACCTTATACTCAATTTGTCGTGAGAGCATTTTCATGCAGAGGATGAATAAGTAAGTGGATAGGGGGTCACCTTGTCTAATTTCTCGTGATGGTTTAAAGAAATTTGAACGTGTCCTATTCACCAATACTACAGCACTACTGGATGTGATGCAAGACATGATGATTTGTATAAGTTTTATTGGAAAATTGAAGAAGGTTAGGGTTCTATGTATGAAAGACCATTTCAATTTATCAAAAGCTTTTTCTAGGTCGATCTTAACAATCATGTTCCCCTTTTTACCTTTCATCTTCTTGAAGTGTCGTATCATTTCTTGAATGATGATTGCATTATCGATAGCTTATCTATTTTTAAGGAAGCTAGATTGGAGTGGTCCGATAAGTTTACTCATTATGGGTTTTAGTCGACTAACAATGATTTTTGTGATTATTTTATAGTTGGTGTTACACAGGCTAATGGGTCTATAGTTTTTAGGGTGTCTGCATTCTTGCATTTGGGAATTAAGCATATATATGTTTTATTAGCTTCTTGAGGAATTTGTTCTGTAGTGAATGTTGATTTACAGAAATCTACCACAGAATTTCCAATGATGTCCCAATATTTTGGTAAAAATGTGGGTGTAGCCCATCTGGTCCAGGTGATTTGTAGGATGCAAAAGATTGCACTGCCCCGATAATTTCTCCCATAGTTAGATTCCCATCTAGAGAGGATAGATCATGATTGTCTTGGGTAGCAGGCAAGTTTAGGTTGCTAGAATTTGTGGTAGTGTCTGGATTGGATGTAAAGAGATTTTTGAAGAAAGATTCTGCATGTTGAAGGATTGGTAATTCTTCGTAGAGCCATTGCTCTTCATCATTTTTTATGGCAATAATCTTGTTGCATCGTCTACGATTTAGAGTTGAGGTATGGAAGAATTTTGTGTTCGCATCTCCTTGATTTAGCCAATTTATGCGAGATTTTAATTTCCAGAAGTCTTCCTCTAATTTTAGGACTTGGTTATATTCTCTAATTAGTTCACTTTCAAGGTTTATTAGAAAAACGCTATAGTGGTATTTATCCGATTGTTCTATGCCTTTAATCCTATCTAGTATTTTTTGTTTTTTGTAAAAAATATTGCCAAAGGTATGTCTATTCCACTGAGTTACTTTGATTTCAAAAGTTAGGATTGCTTTCAATAAGCTAGTTGGTGATTCCCAACTGTTTTGAATTAATTTTGGTAAGTCTGGATGGAAGGTCCAAATAAATTCGAATCTTAATATTTATTCTTGAAGTGCATTTACTTTTTTGACAAGGATATTAGTAAAGGACAGTGGTCAGATTGGGTACGTGGGAGGTGGTGTACTTGAGAATCCGGGAAATATTCTAACTAACTGTTATTTGCAAAAAAAATGGTCAATTCTTTATAAGATTAGATTCTTAATATTCTTAAATATTTTATTTAGTCACGTGAACCTATTTCCTTTAAAACCTAGGTCTATTAGTTCACAATAGTTTATTAGATCTCATTTCCTCGGGGGCTGTTGATAGGTCTTCCCCCTTTTTTGTCCCTACTGCATGTGGCTTCATTGAAGTCTCCTTCAATGAGCCACTTACCTGTGAAGTTGTCTTTTAGTAGTTTTAGGTTTTCCCACAGTATTTTCCTATTATTCTTGTATGTACTAGCATATATTACACTAAATAACCCGTTTTTAATGTAGGAACATATCTTAACCATTGCATAGATTTCTTGATCAGTTATAGCTATTTCATTCAGTTTCAAAATATTGTTATCCCAGAGGACCACAATACCACCTGAATTCCCAATAGCTGGGACTTGAATCATTTTAGTAAAAGAAAAATCATCTAGCAAAGCTTGGTGATCTTGCATTTTTATTTCCACCAAAGCAACCATAGGCGGTTTATGCTAGCCAATGAGAGATCTAAAGTTTCTTCTAACCTCTTGGTTGTTGCAACCCCTACAATTTCATATTATGATGTTCATTGATCTATTCAAGATTGGTGGAGCCACTATGGGGGTACTCCTCCCTAGATTCCATAAGGCTTCCGGGTTCCTTATTGTTGGATTCATTATTAGTACATAGTTCCCTATCGATGGGAATGCAGGTATCCTTATATCTAGTGAGCTTTTTGATAGATTTGGTGGACAAATAAGGATGAACTTTTTTACGAACCTCTCTTTGAAAATCTGTACTTTTATTTCTCTTAGAACCTCTATTATTCTTCTTGTTTCCCTCATTAATGCTAAGGCAATCTCTATCTCTTGATTTTCTATATTTTTCTGAATGCTTGGAACTACTTGGGTTGGGGGTGATAAAGGTGTTTGTGGTTGTACCTGGGAAGATGTTGCAGCATTCCTTGGAGCAGTTGTGCTTGTCCCCTCCCCCGCCTGGCTATTCACTATTGTAGAATAGTGAGGTGGTACTCCCATCACATTCATCTGAGGTTTCCACTGGTTCAGGAGTTCCTCTTGGAACTGTTGGTGGAACACATGGGGTGGGTATATTGGCATCTCCCCATGGATTTGAGACTGTAACGAGTTGAACAAAGGGAGTTCCCAAGAAAGGAATCTGTGGGAGTTGATAGGTTAGTGGTGGTAGGAGTGTAGTCGACAACTACAAGTGGTTGTAGTAGGTCTTTGTTGCTATGCGCATGCTTTTCGTCACCACATGGGCTATGAAATTGGGATTTTGGACTATCACAACAACTTCTCTCCCTTCCACCATCACACTGAAGGATAGGGCTTGACCCTGCATGCTCAACTCCATCCAAGATGCAGCTAGGCTCGAGGGAGGAGTTGTTGGGGTCGCGTACACTAGCGAGTCCCACATTAGATCTGGGTATGTCTAGAGTGGAGGCAGAATGGGGTTTAGGGGATTTGGAGGAGAATGTGAGTTCATGGCTCTGTTGTATTGTGGAGAGAGAGTTCTTCTCAAGTGTTGACGTCTTTGGTGAGCTAGTAGTGGTAAACGAGATATTTTTTGCTATAAAAGATAAGTCAATAGAAATAGAGTCAATGTATATATTTATTACCTTTTTGGTGTTATTTAATGGGGATCTGTTAGTACTAGGAATAAAACTTTCCAAAAGAGGGGTTTCTAATTCAGGGTGTTGTGTGGGTTGAGATTTGGATACGGTAGGTAGTGTATCTTGGGACGTGGCTCTTGGAAAGAGAGAACTTCTATTGGAAGTTAATCCAGCTGAATCGCATGTGTCCAAATATGTGGACAAGGAGTTGGCCACGTCTCCTAGTGATGTGAAAGATATTTTACCATTTTTCTTATCTTTTGAGTGTAAGGTGTTACTTGGGTGAGGAGGGAGAATTTTATTATTAATTTTTTTAGGGGATATTTCTGTGGATTGGGTAGGGGTTAAATTAGGCAGATTATTAGGGGTCATTATAGGTATAGGGGGTAAACAGTGACCACCTTTTGTGAGGGACCCATGATTACATCACTAGTAAAGTTGTGTGAGTTTGGGTTGACGTTAACATTAGTTCTAGGATTTTGTGTGGGAGGATCGCGTGTTTGAGTCTGGATCCCCTCTATTGGTGGATCTTGTTTGGTCTGATTAATGCTAGGATCCTGTGTGTTACGCATAATAGATTTTTTTTATAATTTAAAATTTGAGTGCCAATAAATTTACCTGAAGTTGCATCAAAAATATTAACGCTAATACTTGGAATTTCTTCAGTGGCATTGTTATATGTTTTGTCTAAGATTCAAACCTGTTTTTGCCTTTTATTGAATTTGACAATCTGTCATTCTCCTTCTTCGCTAGAAGGGGTGGTTTGCTTTGTGATCTGCTGGTTAGGTGGCTCTTTCTGTAATTCTACATTTTTTGGGTCACCAATCTGGGTTTGACTTTCCTTTAGTATAGGACAATAAGAAGGTGTGTTTCCTAGGTGCCCGCACCTTGTACATAGGATGTATGCCTCTTCATATACAATCGTTTGCTTGTGTTGACCTATGAACACGTAATTTTTGACTGGAACCCCAATTGTTACTTCGATGCAGATACGCGTGTACCGCCCCCTTAGCGTGGTTGAGGTGCATACATCTGTTTTTACTAAATGACCCAACTTTCTTTCCTAGCTTAGCTAGTATTGGGTGGCCATAAAATTCTGTTGGTAACTCGAGAAGACTTACCCATATTGCAGAGGAGGTTACCTTTGCCTCTGACACAACAAAGTTTGGATGCCATCTTTTTATAGAGAGGAAGAAACCATTGATAAATCATGGTCCGTTTTGCAGAGTTTTTTGCATGTTTTCCTCCTTCAGGAACTTTACTATATAGTATTCGTAGTCCAGATCAATCAGGATTATTTCTTCCATTACTTTCCGTAGAGTTGTGAGTTTTTCTTTAAGTATTGGTGATTCATTTTTTTGCCAAATACTTTGATAATAATGGAGAGTGCCCATGGCTGATAGAGTCGTTCTTTTTCTTCTTTTGACAGAATAATCTGGTTAATGGATTCTTCTTCTTGTCTTGTAGTTGTTGTTGCTTGTGTGAGACTTGGAAGTTCTTCTTGAGTGTATCGTTCCATAGTTGTGTCGGGGTCGGGGTCCATTTGACCCGGAGTTTGCATAGTCGTGTGTTGTTTTGTTGGGTATAGTGTCAATAATAATTGATGTTTGAAAGAGGAGTTTGCTAAAGATGGGGAACTTTGGTGACTTGTTTCTAGGGTTGACTTGTCTTCATCCATGTCATCAGGATCTGGGGGTTTTGGGGGAAGATTCGAGGTTTGTTGTTGTTGTTGTTGCTACTGCAGTTGAGGCATTTTCCTAGTGAAAAGGTGGACCTTCTCTCTATTTTTCTATCCCTTGAAGCCCTTTATTAATTGCTAAATGACTGAAACATTTTTTAGTGAAGCAAAATACAGAGAACTTGATATTGAAAATACAGTCAAGATCAATGGTACCCAGAGTTTATGCTAAATGAAAACATTACATAACAGTTCAGTTGGTCACAGAGAACTTGATTTTGTTATGTAGTTCAAAATGGTGGGCATAAGGTCACACGAGTACAATAGATAGTGATTGAAAAGCAAAATCAAGTAACCTTCTAATATTGCTTGAAACTTTGATGGAGAAGATTCAATTCTTTTCCTCTCAAAATCTAGGATTTGATTTGGGGCTCTGAATTGGAGCTGCCTGGAAAACACGTTTATAAATAAAATGAATTCTAGTTGGTATTTAAGGTGGGGTGACCTTTCCTAGTTGGACTGTCATGTGGGTGTTATGTCATTGTAAAAAGAGAATTATTAAGTTGATAATTAGCCATCTAACTTTTTCTCACGTGCATTTAAGCAATAGTATAGTGAAACTTGCTCTGATACCAATTAAAAGTCAAGAGGGAGGTGAATTGAAATTTTGTACCAGTTGACTGTCGGTATGCTAGAGTCGCTTCCCTGCAAGTTAGTATAACAGATAAAAGATGAAATGCAATTTGTAGAAAAAAATGAGGCAGAAATTTTTATACTAGTTTAGATCACCGGTGTGGTGCCTAATCCAGTCCCCTTGGAGTTTCAAGAATTTCCTTTAGAGCTTCTTGAAGGATTTGAGGTTACAAATTATTTTCCCTTGACTATAATAGATTGTTAAACTGTTGAGGTTACAAATTATTTTCCCTTGACTATGACAGATTATTCCTCAGTTTACAATGGTGATACAACCTCTGCGTGTATAACTAGTACTGACTCTATCTTTTTTTTTTTGTTACAATTGTGAACTCAATCGAGTATAAAATTTATGAAAGATAAAAGCAAGACAGTATGCTAGTTCAAGTGAAGTTGCGTAATTTTTTCTTCTTATCTTACTGGAATTTATAATCGCGTAGGTAGGTATGCTTGTTTGCTCTGAAAAAGAAAAATCCAAGGGAGTTTCATCCAATCAAGGAGTTGTATTGATTCCTTGATTGAGTATCTTCATCTAATCACGTCTATATCAGATATCTCCATGATTTTTTTTTCTTATGGTGATTCTTCCTTGTGTGGAAATCTGATTTGATCTAATTCCTTTATGGACGATTTCTTTCCTTCTTTGTTGTTCATGATTATGCCTTGTACAGATTAATGGAATTGATTCCTTGACTTGTGATCTGTTACTCGTGATCTCCTTGATCATAGGCTTGACTTATTCTTCTTATTTGGTCTTCTCATAACTTCCTTTCCTGCTCCTTTATTCGTGATCTGTTTAGATCATGGGCTTGATTGATCTTCTCATAACTTCCTTTCCCACTGCTTCTTATCTGTTTCTTATTCTTTTTGCTTACAATAAAATTTTAGATTAATTATCATTATTAAAACTAATTATAGATACTTATGGAGGCTAAAAAAACCTAGTTCTGGAAGGCCACTGATCAAGATCCTGACTTCTTCTTGATTTGAATGAAAATCGACCCCGATTAGTTGAAGGTGATGGTACCAAATTAGGATTTAGTTGGTCATATTTCACCCAAATTTTTGATTCATATCGGTTATGGACATCCGCCCATGTTATTACAACAAATTTAGTCAAATTTTCCTTCAGCTTCTACGAAGCATGCAAGCTTATAGGGTTCAAGCCCTTAGTGAAAACTTCCTCCACCCACTCATTGGATCCTAATGAAAACATTATTCTCTCCCTTTGAAACCTATCCACAAATATCTGAAGAAATTTTGTACTTTCTTGCGTTATGGGCTTGTACCTTTTGATATCCGGCACGCACCTTGATAAAATCATATGTAAACATAAGAAAAGAGTCTTTAGAGTATTCAGACAAAAGAGAATATTAGGTCAAAGCTCTTTTGGTCAATATTTCATCAAATTGCTTTATTAAATTTGATTCGATCTTCTCTGATCCAGATCATTTCCCTTAATAGCAGTAGTATACATCGTTTATGCTCTTATAAGTTTGTGGTTTTATCATACTTAGGAATATTCGGCATTTTGAACCTTTTCAGAATTAATGATGGTGCGAGACTTGAGTTATACGGTATTTGCGTGTATTTCTTTGAATCTGAACCTTTGAGGGTCGAGGGTGTTTGCGTGATCTGATCCATCCTGATGTGAATCACTTTCACATATTTCAAAAATTAGGCCTTTAAAGGACCCACTAATGTACTATCACTTGGGAAATCACTGGCCCCATTATTTTCAAAATCACTAATGCATTTTGAGTGACAACCAGAGTCTCTTGAACCAAAGTTTCATTTACTGGAACTGGGGCACCTCAATTTGCGTTATTTGAGAATGCTGTCATTGTTTGTTATATTTCTTTAATTGACTAGTCTTGTCACAAAAGGTGCCCTATAATAACACCGTGTTGAGCCGTTAATTTCTTTCATACTCTCTTCATTTTGACGACCATCATTTGCCCCATTCTTTTGGCCATCATCTCCTTTCAGTTCGTTGATGGTACTCTGCTTGAGGAGTTTTGCTCCCCTCAACATGTAGAGTTTGTTCCCTCTGAGCACCAAAAGGCTCTTGGTCGTTGTTAAATTTCCTTGATAGACGCTTAACTGTTCGTTGTTGTTAGTCATTACTCTGATAATTGTACCTTGAAAAACAACTCAATGCTAGTTAGGAAAAAGATTCAGAGATCAAATCAGTATCACAATTGTCCTAACTTCACGTTGGACGTAAAACTCTTTATCTTTAAAACGGTACAGTTGAATTTGTACATGTGATTGATGGATATAATTTATTCATATATTTTTATATGTTAAATATTAAATATTTAAATAAAAATGATTAAATATATCCTATACTCGCATGTTTTCTAACATATTTCTCAGGAGGAAGAGTATATGAAAATTGACGAAAAGAAGAAAAAAAGTAATGAATCAGGTAGTCACCTGAGAATGAAGAAGAAAATCCATTAATAAACTGTAACACTTGATGATAGCAGCTGAAAAGGATGAAGCAAAATCATAGTTGCAACTATAACTTGTACTTCTTGAAGTACAAAAATTATATGGCAAAATCCGTATAAAATTATATGGAAAAATCCGTAGAGTCCTGACTATGAGAATTATTGTGACGAGAATAAATTCTTAACTCACATGAAAAAATTCAGGTAGTTATAACTATGATAATTCATATAGCTGCAATTATAGAAATCTTCAAGCAAAATCTCTATAAATAGAGTTCAAATTTCGTAGAGAAAGCATTGAGTCTTTGTGAAGAGAAGCACTACTCTTAGTCTCTCTTTTGTCTTTAATATTTTTTAGTACTTGTCCTTTTTAGAAGAATAATATTTCTTTGTAAGTTTTTTACGGAGTGATGAAGAGTCAAAAACACAACTAAAGTATTTTGATTTTTTGAGTTTCATACCTGAATTATCAAGTGAGTGAATTTCCTACCTGAACTATTACAAATTGGTTAGAGAAACACCTATCAGTTGTTTGAGTTTCCAACCTAAAATTTCAGGTGGTAAACTCAAACAACTGATAGTTCAGGTGTATTTCTCTAATCAATTTGTGATAGTTCAGGTAGGAAAATCACACACTTGATAGTTCATGTATGAAACTCAAAAAATTAGAATACATTAAGTGTGGTTTTAACCTTTAACTCTTCTTTATATTTCTATAGTAGTTTTCTTCTTACTTCATAATAGAGTAATTTCTTCTTTTGAAATAGTCGGTGAAAAGTGATATATTTCTATAATAAGTATCTCAATTTTAATACATACTTCACCTGAGTCTTACTATTTTTATTTTTATATTGGGCTAGAATGATAGTTTTTAATTACTCATTATTATCACATCTATCCATTATATCTCTAAAGTTATTCTTATATTAATTTTGTTCACGGAGCAAAATTAATATATAATAATTAACGAGTAAAATAATAGAGTGAAAATAATTTCTAGTACTCTATCTTTCAAACTATATAGCCTTGTTTGCCTTAGTTTTAATTCTCATGGAGAAATTATTTTGGACAAGATTATTGATTTTTGGAATAAACTATTCTCTATTTTTTTCACTACTCTTTAGCGCAATCAGACAAGAAAGTTATTTTGATTTATTTTATAGTCACTAGTTATAAATTAATTAATTTATATAATCTCATGGAGTGTAATTAATTGATTATTTCTGAGTGAGTAAAATGTAATTATATTAGAAATAAACAATTATTCTTAAGAGAAATGCATGTAAAAATTGAGATTCTTATTATAATAATATTATCAAGTGAGTTCAACAATTACCAACTCTTTTAAAAATAAAAAATTTCCGAAAGTTTTTTGTTTATTTAAGTACTTTATAATTTCAAAACTCACCTTTCATTAATTTGATTCTCTCAAATAGTAATCAAAATATTATAAATTTGTAGCATAGAATTTTCAATATCTTTGGGACGATATCATAAATTATATTGAAATTTAACATAAATACGAGCAGTAAAATTCTATACGTTGTCCTCGTCAATGGTTTAAGAATACGTGAATTGAATTTACTAGATAATAAAATAACTTCCAAAGATTAAATAATAAATAGGCAATTGAGCAATGTAAATTAAGACATAGGGTGTGTTTGGTATGAAAGAAAATATTTTATGAAAAATAAGTTGGTTTCTTACTTATTTTCTCATGTTTGATTGGTGAGTGGATAATATTTTTTAAAAATATTTTCTACCGTTTGATCGATGAGTGAAAATACATTTTTCATTTTTTTTTAATTAGTGAGTAATTTTTTTTTTCTAGGGGGGTAGTGGGTGGTGGTGGTGGTGGTGGAGGGGGGGGGACTGGGGAGGTAACCAAAAATATTACTTATTTTAACAAAAGTAATTTTTTAAAAAAAAAACAAAAATTGAATTTTGAGTGGGGGAGGGGAGGTTATCAAAATTATTACAATTTTTTTATAAAAGTGATTATTTTTAAAAAAAGTAAAAATTATATTTTGGATGGGGTGGAGGTGGTGGGGTGGGGAGGCTGGGGAATGGGTGGGGTGGGGTGGAGTTGGGGTTGGGGTACAAAAAATATTACTTTTTTTAAAATAAAAATAAAAAATTAAGTTTTGAGTGGGTGGAGGTGGTGGTGGGGGGAGGCTGGGTGGGATGGAGGTGGGGGGAGGCTGGGTGGGGTGGAGGGTGAGGGGTGGGGTTGGGTGGGGGTTGGAGTACAAGAAATATTACTTTTTTAAAAAAATATACAATTTTTTTGAAGAAAAAAATTTAAAAAATTGGATTTAGGTGGGTGGAGATGGTTGTGGCGGTGGTGGTGGGGTGTGTGGGGGGGGGGGAAGGGTTAAAGTGAGGTGGGTGGATGGGTGAGATGGGGTACAAAAAAATTACTTTTTAAAAAAAAAAAAATTTTTTTTAAAGAAAGAATTGAAAAAAAATTAAAAAAATTAATGGGTGGCGGGGGTGGGGTGGAATAGAAAAAATATTTTTAAAAATTTGGGTCACGTAGAGGTGGGGGGTGGAGGTAGGGATGGGAGTAAGAGGGTGGAGTGGATGAGTGTGGGATTGGGGCGTTGTGAGAGTGGGGACTTGTTTTCCTTAATTTTATTAGAGAAGTCATTTTCCTTATTTTGGAGAAAAATATTTTTCAAATTTTTTGGCCAACCAAACACAAGAAAATTGAAAAATATTTTCCAGAAAATATTTTTCTCCATACCAAACATACTCATAAAGTAGACTTATCCTGAGGATCTGAGCTCCGAGAAGTTTGACTAGCAACGTCGCTGGAAAAGCTAACTTTTGAACACTTGGGTTATATGATCTTAACAATTTTGAGTAAATTTTTTTTATAGTATAAAGCTTGTGAATTAATCAAATTATGTTTGGGAAGTTACCTAGACAACTCTTGATAAAAAAATTTGTGAATGAATGACATTTAGATGTCTTTCAACAAAAATGTATGGTACTATTTATAGCTACATATCAAGGGACAAGATCCATGAATCATGCCCGCATAAGCCCATTAATTGCTCGTTATCATTGTTGAGTAACAAATGATGATGATCTGAGAATTCTATTTAATGGTTGAATGTTTGAATAATTTTAATTTTGATCTGTGTCTCGCGCTCGATATCGTGTCTCTGGAGCTAGATGAGATTTTGTCAAAATATCAGTCACCGATGATAACATACCGAACCTTCCATGAATGAAGTTGTTTCTTGCTAGTCTCTCTAATGCAATTTCTGCTGACTCATGTTTGACATGTTCCATTTGCCACATGCCATCTTTTTATACATCTATTTGTCGAGTCTGTATTTACCCTATACATTGAGGTTGATTGCTATTTTATTCATGAGAAGATTTAGAAAAACTTTATTTCGACTAGTTACGTGAAGATAAGAGAGCAACTAGATAATTTGTTCATAAAAGCGTTGAATGAAACTCGAGTTGATTATCTTTGTAACAAGTTGAGCATGATCGATATTTATTCTCTTGCTTGAGCGGGAGTGTTATAGAATGAACATAGACACCTTTAGATGTAGTATATAGAGTATATAGGGATACAATAAGATTACTTTTGATTCTTTCCTTATTTAGATTTCGTTAATTATCACTCATTGCATTTGTATATATACTTCTTGCATAATGAAATAATACACAAGTTATTCTACACACTTGATCTGTTACAAAAATTTTGGGGAAATTATTGAAGATTCAAAGTTAAAACTAGTTTGAGGTTTAAATCTGAAGTAAGACATGTGAGTAAGAAAACTGAATTGGTTGCTTGGAACTTGAAGCACAGTTGGAAAACATCATGAACAATCATTAAATCTTGCTTAAGCTTGAGTTTGAAAATTTAAATTTACTTTTAAGTGTGTGTTTTTAGAATAAAATGAGTACATCTTAAGGAGTTTGAATCTCGATTTTGGGATGATATGGTGGAGATTTAAGTTCAAATTTGAGCAACGATCCAAAGGAAGAAGACGGAGTTTGTGCGGTGTCTAACTGTATATATCTTACGTATATATTTTTCTTGTATATCTATGTATATCCACGTATACATGTGTGTGATACACATAGATATACAATGATATACATGTCGCAGAGACATTTTTAAACTCGATTTCATCTATAAATTTTGACAACAAACCAGTTGAAATCACTTCAATTTTTCTTAAATTTTGATATAGCTTGCGTACTTTCAACATATTCCAATAACACATACTTAAAAAAAATCTTTTTTTATAAGTCTATTGAATGTTGTATATCATTGTCAATTTTTTATTGGTAAATAAAAATGATAATGATATTCTATGACTAAGTGACTCTAAATATTTTATTTTTTTGATACGATTCCGTAAAAATTTTTTAAAAAAAAAAAAAATCACAGAATCTGATAGAAGGACCCCAAAATTGTTTTTCCTAAGAAAGAGAGGATGATAAATAAAGTAAACTCTTTTCATAAAATTCATTCATTCTCTTGTATTAAAAGTCCTTTTTTGTGTGTATCTTATACTGATTCGATATCTTAAGCTTGCATTGAACATTCAATTATACATCTATTTTTAATTACTTTTTTTGTCTTATAAGTTGGTGAACCCAAATCTTAATTTTTTTTTTTAACCCACAAATTTTGAATCAACTTATTTATTTAACAAAAAGAAGTCTCACACACTCATCTAATAATTTTTTCTTATAAGTTCAATGTTCTACTTTCTTTTGGATATATAATTTACTGGTTGCGTGCCTTGAACCATTTAATTGAGAAATTTAAGAATTCATTATGTCCCAAAAATTAAAACTAAAAAAGGTTATGTTTACCCTAATAAGAAATGAAAATGACATCAGCCTAATAACCAGAGTCAGATTCAAACATTTAAACTTAATGAATCCAAAATTCTGAACTTAATGGAGAAAATACATATAAAAAATTCTAAACGTGATTGCACAACTTACTTTAGCACTTAAAATTCACGGATAATTAAATACTCTCTTAATAACTTTAGAATGAATTAAATACCACCTTAGTGGCTGACGTGGCAAAAAAAACTGACGGCACATAAATTTTTAAAATCAACGACGGACCCACTAATTTGTGTATAAAAATAAATATGAAAAAAATAAAAATTCTGCCCCACTTCTTTCATCTTCATCGAAGCCCCCCACCCCCTTTTCTTCTTTTTCAAACTCTGCACTATTTCATTCTCCAATGGTAAATATAGGTACCATTGCTTTTACCTCTTCTTTAGCTAACCAAAATCAAAATCGTCCAAAACAACAAGAAGACAACTCACAGAATCACCCATATCAACAGGAAGATTACTCACAAAATCACCCACAACAACAATAACAGTCCCCTGAATTTACTAAATCTCCTTCCCTTCTTCAACGCATCAAATCCATCAAATTCAACCAATCCCATCAAGAGAATAATGTTCAAATGGCACAAACCCAATACGATTTCCAGCAAAACCCATCAACAAAATCTTCCAGAAACACAAATTCAGTATCTTTTTCAGCACACTCACCAACAAAAACTAAAAATATGGAATAAGATTATCCATTTTGAAGAAAGCCTTCCAGATAAATCGACCCAGTACATTTCGATGTTCAGTAAATCGAAGAAGAAAATGAAGATGAAGAAGAGGATGGTGAGCTAAAGAGCTTGGATTAAGTGTAAAGTCAGTGGAGTAAAAATATAATTTGGAATGAAATTTTTATTTGAATTAATGAGAAATTAAGAATTAATTATAGTAAGAATATGAGTTAAAGGAAGAGAAAAATTGTGAATAAGCAAAAATAAAAAATTTAAAAAAATAAAAGTCAAATTTTAGATAATTTTTGACGTGGAGCTGATTTGGCAGTGACGTGGCGCGTGTGTAATACACTTGTCATTGTGAGACTGGTGTTATCTTTTTAGGGGGTATTTAATCACTTAAAAGTTGTTAAAGGGGGTATTTAATTGTCAATGAAGTTTAAGTGCTAAAGTAAGTTGTGCAACCAAGTTTAGGGGTTTTTTAATCAACCATCGAGCTGTGTAGGCACCTACTCTAAGCACCTAGATAGGAGAATCCTTATCACCCCATTAAAATGGGCCTGCGAAAATGAATAAGAAATATGAAAATAACCTTTAACATTTACAAACAGTTACCAAATCCTTAGCACAGTGAAATCTATTACAAATTTAACTAAAAAACCCTCCCTAGGAACTAGTCTAAACAGGTACAAGAGCTCTAAGAAAAATACAAAGTAAAAGTAAGACACAACTTTCACCATAGGAAAAGAGGAGTAGAAGCTGCTGGAAACTGCTATCCGCATCACCTGAGAAACAACAACTGATCCTGCAACCAGACTATATCTAAAAAGGTATAGCAAGAGTAGTATCAGTACAAACAACACGTACTGATAGGCATCATCGATCAATTCGAATCCACCACATAATATCATGTAAATAATCAAAAGAAAATATACAACTTGAAAGTTATACAGTACAGGTTCTTTATCAACAACCCTTACTATCCAGGTAAATGACCCAAGGACTTTATACATTCTTTCCCAAGCCTCCCTACCTCATTTCGCTGCCAACTTCACTATTAGCAGGTATTTCACTCTTGTATTCCGGTCATAACCTGACCCACTTATAACACTAATACTCTCAAAGCCTATCCACCTTGTCAAACAGTAGAAATAGCTTATCAGTTTCAATTCCGTAATCAAACTACTAACTATCCCTGTTAGAAGGTTTGTCACTCAATTTAAGACCCTAAGTCAACAACCTTGACTCTTAGCCCTTAGCCAAGACAATGGACTACCTTAAGTTCTGCGTATTCAACCCCCAAGGTTCCTTACCCTTGACATTTCGTCATTTCAGGCACTCACAGAGTACTAGCCTTGTTTCACTAACCCAGTTAAACCTGACTCCCTAGGAACCTTAGTCCCTCCAAGCTCACCCATCTTGGACCCACCAAGCAATACGCCCCCTAGTCCTGTGATCAACTAGCTCAAACATCATCGTTAGCCGGCCTGTTACTCTTGCCAAAATAGAAATGGTGAGTGTATGACACTAACAAAATATTACAAGATAACATGAATTCGCCAAGCCCATATGACTATCAATAAAAATCTCAGTCCACAATTGGACTCAATAACTATATAAGCCAGGTCCAACTATGCAAATAACCAGACCACATATAATTGTGTCACATCTTGCAAGTATCCTGGACCACCCAAGGATCCCTAGGACATCATCTTTGACATCTAACATGCAACCCCGATTTACAAAAGAAATCACCTTATCACATAAATACATCACTCGGTCACTCAAGGACCTTTATATATACATATATCCAGTAACAGTAAATTTTAGCCTTTTTAGGGAACCAACACATAATGAATATCAACAACAGATAAACCCGATTCACTCAAGGAACCAACATGTAATGAACATCAATAACAGATAAGCCCGCTTCACTCAAGGAACCAAGATGTAATGAATATCAATGCAATGTTGTACCAGTCATGGTACCCGAGTAAACCATGAATAATACTGTACTAGGCGTGATATCCGAGCCAATCATGCAATGAAGCTGTACGAGGTGTGGTACCCGAGCCAATCATGCAATGAATCATAGAACTGCATCAGACGTGGTACCCGAGCCAACCAATAAATAACATCAACCAATTCTGTGAAGATGTCCAAATATCTGTATATTTCACAATAATAACAGTTTAATTTGGGCCCCATTACTCCTTATATTCTAGGAGGAGTACTCGTTTGAAGTTGACTTTAGTTTAAACTTAGCCCGAAACTTAATCGCTAAGGGTATTTTCAACTTAACTTTGTTCTAGGGGCATTGTATGACCTTAATTCATAACTAATGCACTCACATATCAAAAAATTGATCCTAACCCTATGACGAATGAGATTTGTATATCTTTACCGCAGGTATTTTACTTAATGCCAGAACAAATTATTATAACAGATATTAATTCATCCATTGTTCATCTCCGAATAATACCCTTTATCGAGCGGCCAAGAAATCTGGGGCTTCATAATATTCCAGAATGAAAAGATTTCAAACATAACAGATAAGATAAATTTTCTATGATATGAGAACTAAATCCCGTTATGTAGGCCCCTTTCTCGCTATAGCAGCCTCGCTATAACGGAAAATTCTCGCTATAACGACATCACGGTAGCGGCCTGCCTCCCGCTATAGTGACATAGGCGAGACAGTAACTCCGAGCAGTCTCAATTTTGGTCAAATTTATAATACTAAACTCAAATTTTGACATGTCAGACTAATCCCTTTACGTTAAACGTTGTATTCAGAGTTCTACTAACCCAAACTCCATTTCAAAAGTTTTTATGGAATACTATGTCCTTCACATATCATGATATAACCTTAATTCTATCAACCACTATAACCCGAAACACCCAGTATCTCTAAATTACATAATACAAATTTTTTATTGAAACCATCCCAGCCTGAGATTTTTATCAACTCTCATCCTAGAGAGAACTCTATCCGGAAACTTACACCCTAACCAAGGCTATAATGAGCACATCATCATCACTTAATGAGCAGTAACATGAGATATTATCATGATCAACAAAAAGGATATGAATCTTCAAGAAATCATTTAATGACCACACTCCCTCAATCGACTGTACCACTAAAGATCATCGATCATAAATCAACCAACTTATTTTAAATTCTTCACAATTCAACTATATCCTTTTTAAGAGATACTATTAGCCAATAATCATCTTCATAAAATAGTCCTATGAGCATTGACAAACAATAATCAGTCATTTATAGGTTATTTTGTCAAATACTACATGGGTGACTATTTTCACCAATGGACAATCATAAATTCACCAATACCCAAAAATTTGATCCCACCATAATCTCATGATTTCCTCGTGAACTACACATTATCATTACAATGCAAGTAGTTACTCAATCAACAATAAAAATCACCTAGTCAAATAAGGTCTGATATTCAAATATATAGATTACCTCAACCAAACAACATCACCCACATCAAACAATTAACCTTCATGCCAAGGGCTATCATATCCACCCTTTCGTTTTTTTCTATTTTCAACAGTAACACATAAAATCGCATTATGGCCTTTAACATAATCTCAAAATTGAATTAAGTAATGCATAAACAAAAATTTAGCATCATATTATTTAGGAAACTCAGTTATGAATCACACCAAGAAATCATTCATAACAATAATTTCCTGCTATTATACAATAATAGCCCTTTTTTCCCATGGTTCCCAACCAAATCTCGACTGTCCTAAAATCATAGTTTCTCCACAGTCATAAATCATTATGTCCCTTTACCATTTTTACCATCAAGCCATATCCCTTAGATTCAAAATACTCATTTTGAGGTACACATTCAGCCTAATAAAATCTAACTTTAATTCAATAACATAATTTCATTCCTTGCTCCCGTCCCCTTACTATAAAATTCAAGGCCAGAGATTCCGCTATTATCTAGCAACCCCTACATTAAAGTTATTCCTAGTTTCAAGACCCTGTCCCATTAGCCAATTATCCAGGGGTGAACAATCATAGGGTGACACATAATTAATAATTCTTCATCGTTACCACCACAATAATTTTCCACCCAATTTACCAACTCGGGGAATCCGCTATGAACTAGCAACCCTTTACAATCAATCATCCCTAATTCTGAGAATCCACCCCTAATAAGATTATCCACAGATTAACAACCATAATGTAAACACAACAATCCAACACAGGGTCAATATTACTTATAACAGTAAATTTCACCCCAAACAACAAGACAAACAATACATTTATTCCTCCAGACTTCGTGCCCAAAAACCTAGGCATGAAATCTCCCGTCAATTTATAAGATATTATAAAATTGAAAGCAGGTCTAAACTAATCAGTTAAACCTAGCCTACTGGGCGCCAAACTGCTGCAACAAGTAAGCTCTGTCGCTGATGATCTTCTTTCTTCTTCACGTTTTCGAAGGTTAAATCATCTAATAATAATAATAATTATAAGAGTAATTAATAAACTAATCTTCAAACAAATACTTTGGAATTCAAACCCACTAGTTCTACCCTCCAATCTACTCAAAAACTCTATATTTTGGAATGGTTAGATCAATTTCTAATCCCAAGGACATAATCTATCAACACTAACTCAAATTTAAAGAATTTTCAACCTATTAATTTCATTTACACCAGAAAATTCTACCTAGGTTAACTTTCTAACCCCACCATGATCAATCTAATGTTATTCTAAGGATTAAAGAATCAAACAAGTGTTAGATTGATGGAAGGACTTACCTTGCAGGAGGAAATCAATGAAAAACTGAAGAAATCGCTCCTCCCTTGCTCTAGCCTGACCTTGAACAAGTTTTGGGAGTAAAAAAATGTTTTAGGTCTGAAAATTTACTCCTTATATTCTAGGAGGAGTACTCATTTGAAGTTGATCTTAGTTTAAACTTAGCCCGAAACTAAATCGGTAAGGGCATTTTAAATTTAACTTTATGTTAGGGACATTATATGACCTTAATTCATAATGAATGCACTCACATACCAAGGAATTGATCCTAACCCTATGACGAATGAGATTTATATACCTTTACCGCATATATTTTCAATAACGACGGAACAAATCATTACATAATGAATTCAAATATTTTAATTATAATTTTAAAAGAAAAGAAAAACAGAGCAGAAGTAAAGAAGAAAAGAAAAGAAGAGTAATTAGGAAAGCCACATAAGAGAGGACACATATCGAAGATATCCCTTTCTTTACTTTGAGGCTTCAACAAGGCAAGTTAAAACCATTAAGCTATCCTAACCAACCACTCCTTTTTTCTTCTTCTCCTTATTAATAGCTGTTTGGAAGCATCATCCAAAAAGACCCTCTTTCTTTTTGTGATTCATTTTAGAAAAACTGAAGTGAAACAAGGTGAGAATAAATGTGGCAGAATCAGACCCTGCAGAATACTTCCTTTACAGAATCCATCAAAGCCCTTGAAGCTGATGTTCAACATGCCAATACTATGTAATCTAACTTTCTTTCTTCTCTCTTCTTTTGTTTTCATAATCTAAGTAAGATCAATCTGTTCTTTTTCTGATCAATTTTTCTGTTGTACATCTTATGAGTTGGTTGCACATCATTGTCCTTGTTGGCTAGTTTCTTTCATCAATAACATAAAATTTGTAATTTTGATATTGTAATTTGTGCTAATTTATTTATAAGTAGCTCAAGCTGAAATATTTCCTTTTAACAACAATTTCTCATTTCCATTTGCTTGATGTTTAAATTTGCAAGGTTAATTGGCTCGATATATGGCCTCAAAATTGCCACAATCTAGAAATGTTAAATCTAAATAAGTGATCATTTTAGCTTGGACACACTCCTTAAGAAATTACTCATTTTTAGAAAACAAAGAGTGTTTTTACTAACTTGTCCTTCATAAAAATACTTTGAAAAAAATATAATTTTTTAATAGTTTCTTGATTTTGTAAAACTTTTTTTATTTAAAAAAAAAGTAAAATTGGAAGAACATCATTAATATTTTCTTGATTATCTAAAACACCACTTATTTAGGAACGGAGTGAGTAACATTTAAAGTATGCTCTCTGATCACATAAACTTTTCACGTTAACATGAAGGTCGTCGGTTCAAATTCCACCCAAGTTTTTTTTTAAAATAATAAAAAAAGCAATGAGAAATATTTTCACATGTTTGGCGCTTCAAGAAAAAGTGAGGGCCAACGTGAGGGGGACGTGTTGAGTCATAGTAAAACTAAGTAATTAAAAGTGCTCTATCTCTAATAGTTTTACGTTTCTAGATTAGATGGTACTCAAAGAAATAAAAGGAAACATGTGATAATATTATGTTAGCTTATGAAGAATTTGCTTTTGAGGTGGTTCAATTTTCTTTCTATAAGTGTTTGTTTTGTTTTGTTCTTGTTAGATATACAAGAATTGTTTTGTTCATGAGGTGTGTTTTGCAGGGCAGCAGCTCTTCCCCGGGATCTCGATGGGGATTGTGTTCAGATGAAAGTTTCCTATGGTTTTCTTGCCCCCTTCTTGCTATTTCTAATAGAATGGATGGATTACAGTTGTTTAGATACTCTGGCTAGTTGCTTAGGGCTCCTTCACATTCTTGTTTACAAGGTGAGTTTTCACTTTATTTTTTGCAAATTGTGAGAGGCATTACCTAGAGTTGAATTTTTGCTTCACACTTTCACCTTTCAAAGGATACATATACTCTCAGTATTGCTTCCACAGCTGATGTTTTCATCTTTGTAGGTTTGTGTTGATGGAATGCCAACAATGTCCCCACAAGAAAGGAAAGCCACAATTAGAGAATTCTACGGTTTGTATTCTTCTTTTGGTTTAGAGTATATACGAAAAATGGGAGGGAAACAGAAAAGCAAAACAAAGTTCTCATATAAGAAGTAAATTTGAGACATGAAAGTGAAATTTTGGTGCAATTTAAATTGAAGGCAAATAAGGCTTAGATGAAAAACAAGGAAGAGGCAAGAAATTTAATTTGATAGTTAGAACTTGGTTAATCAATTTCATGAAACTACTTGGTCCGTCCCAATCTATGAGAAACTCTTTCCTTTTTAGTCAGTTAATGAGATCATTTACATCCACATAAATATTTATGGCTTGTTTTAAAACACAAGTTTCAAAAGTTTTTCTTTCATTCTTAAATTCCGTGATCAATCAAACATCATCACATAACTTGTGATGGAGTGAGTACTACTTTTCTCCTTTTCCCACTGAATTTAAAATGATATCGAAGGGTGTGCCAGGATTTCATCAATGATCAACAAGTGTTGTAAAATCTTGCAGCCATTATATATCCTTCACTAAAGCAGCTGGAGGGCAATCTAGTGGAATTAATGAAGGAGAATCATAAAGTAACTCAACTCTCTAACACTTCAAATGGAGGAGGAGTGGAAGAGAAAAGACAGTCATGTAAAAGTATACAAGGAGAAGAAGAAGAATGTGGTATATGCATGGAGACTGGCTCCAATGTGGTTTTGCCTAATTGTAGCCATTCCATGTGTGTTGGCTGTTTCCACCACTGGTACGAAAGAGACCCCCCTTCGCATAACTAGTTTCAAAATGCTAACAAAATTGGCCTGTTTTGACATCAAATATTACTTCAATATTTCAAATAATAAACTTCATTATTTTGTCCTAATATCTACTGCATAATTTGAAACAAAGGCATTAAAGTCCATTACTATTATCTGTCAGGTACATCCGGTCTCAATCATGCCCTTTTTGCCGAGGTAGTCTAACGAGAGTAAACTCTAGAGACTTGTGGGTTCTAACTAGTGACTGTGATGTAGTTGATAACACCATACTTGCTCAGGAGAACTTAAGTCGCTTCTACCTTTATATTGATAAGTTGCCACTTGCCGTCCCTGACACCAATGTAATGCTTTACGATTATATGATATAGACTTGGAAGTGAAAGCACTATAGCATGCATGCTGACCTATGACCAATGTAAATTCCATCTACTTCAGCTGAATAAGGGTCTCACTCGCATTGTACATAGTTAACGAAACTACTAGCTATCCATACTGCAAACTCAAAGCTACAGAGCCAAGGTGTTTGAGGAATGACAAATCTTTGCACATGTTTGTTTGGTGCAATCTGTGATGAGTTTCTTAAATGGAGGTAAATTATGTAAAGAGTCATGACAGTAGAAAGCATAGAGATATGCCTGACATTCAACTCAGCTTTTTTGGAACCTGAGTGTTGAAATGGGAAGGCAAAAGACTAAATGTCTTTTGGCAAGTGCAGCTGCTGCTTGTGCATTTAAAATAAAGGATGTATGATGGACCAAAGCCATATGCTTTAGCCATTTATTATATCCCAATGTTCATTGAGGGGAATAACCAAATTGTTTAGTTGCAGAAGCACAAGGTATAGTGCTTCCTCATGGTTTAAACTTCTTTTGTTTAGTAAGAAAGGCAGGGGTAAGGTGTGCATACACCTACCCATCCTAGACCCCACATGTGGAACTATACTGTGTATGTTGTTGTTGTTGTATACATGACAAATTTGTTAATGTATTCCTATGTGTATGCGCGCGCACGCGTGTGAACATGTGTGTGTAAATATATACACATAGTATTTAAATGCTCTTCTTTTTTCTTTTTCATTTCAACTCTAAAATCAGAGTTTTTTCAAGAATCAACACAGGTCAGGAATTCAGGTTGTCCTAACCAAACAATTACTAGTGAATGATGTACTGTAAGGATATGCTCGATCATTTAATAGTATCCTCTTCCAGCTGTGGCTATACCTATGAAGATATTCATAGCAATATAACTGGGTGCCTTGTGGATATTTTTTCAATCAATGATTAACCTATATATGAACTATGAAGGTCTCTATTTGTTAATTAGGGGTGTTCGTGGTGCATTTTGATTCGGTACCAACTAAGTCAATTTTCTTTTAAATATTAAAACCAAACAGACCAATATAATATAAATATTTCCGGTTTCGATTTTGTCCGTTTTACCGAATTGGTTCGGTTTTGCTGGTTATTTTTTATTTTACCAAATAATCGAAATAAATGATCGAACTTTACCTACATCTTATCGATTTATTAGCATTTGAATGAAATTGAGTAAACATACAGAAATTTGATGATGATGATGATGATATATTTAGTTGGGTTGTAATATAATCTCCCTTTTTGATCAAATAATGGGTCTCGGTGTAGTAAAAAGAAATTGGAAAATCTAAAGGAGTGTTTAATTAACTAGTATACATAGTAACGAATATGGAACAAAGAGATATATTAGTACTAGGCTCACCTAAGTCTTTCTATCTATCTATACAACGGGAACTCAAATAGAACTGAAGGAAAATGAATGTGATACAAACAAATAACCCACCTTTATTTGAATTCCAGGTTTTATTGACGAACTATAACAATTACAAATATTCTTTAATGGGCTAGGGAGAAATGATCTACTATTCTTTTCCTTTCTAATTGATTGATATTGGACTTGGACTTTGTAGCAAAAATAAATGGGAAACTTACATAGATATGCTATATTAAGAAAATATTTATCATTTATAACAATAACATTTTTTTTCACTAGACACTTAAAATACAAATATAATACAGTTTTAATACATATTGCAGAGAACAATTTATAAAACACATATAATATAAGTTTTATTCATGGATAATATATTTATCACACACTTTAGTACACTTACCATCCATTCTACCATTTTCTTACGAAACAATCATAATACATTTTAAAACACTTATAATACATCTATATTGAATGCATAATTCACTTTTAATACATAGTGCAGATTTATCATAGTATTGCTATAGATGATAATAAATAAAAAATATCGCTAAAAATAATAATTATTTATTAAAAAGTGCTCACCCAAGTAATTTTTCTAAAATAAATAATAATGGAAAGAGTTCATGGATGATTCAAAATTATGAAGAAACTAGAGATATCTTTTTTTTTTTTTAAAAAAACAAAATTATCACCAAACCAAACCTAAGTCGTTTCTTTTTCTAATTTAAGTCGATTTATTAGTTTGGTCCGATCTTATGGTTTCGTTTAAACGCCCCTTATAGGTATTAAATCGTAGCAGTATAATTGGGTGCCCAGAGGAATTCCTTCAATAAGTAATAGCTTCCAGAAAAATACCATGTTATAAAATTTGAGTCTACCTTTAGCTTTATTCTTTAGAATAAGCAGGTAATTAAGTTACAAGGAGGTAGAGTTCTGCTCACAGGGTTTCAGCTTAGAGGTAAGAATGCAACGCACGATGGGCAAATTACGAGTTTGAATTATATAAATTCTTCATATTCAAGTGAAGAAGGAAAGGTGAGAGTGTAGGATTATTAAAGTATTATCTATCAAATTTCGTATTATGTGTTAGCTAATTTTCGGGAATTTTTCAATTATTACAAAAAAAAAGGAAAAGAGGTAGAGTATAAGTTATTCATGTATTAATTCTGTATAAGTTATAATATAAGAGAATTAATAATATATTATTTTATGTGAAGTAAAAAATAAAATAGCTAAATTCTGCTTAACTAATATTCACATATCTAATACCTGCACATAACACAAGTATGTAAACCCATAATATATGAATCCATAAAGTGTACTATAAAAGATGTCTCACACAAAATAAAGTTTTTGGTACAGAACCTCCTATATAAGCTGGTGTTGGCCATGACAGGGTAAGCTACTCTTTACACGTTGGTCCACTTTTTATCTTTTTTGTCATTTTTGAAGATTGAGAAAAAAAACTCAAAGAAAAAGACGAAAGAAGTAGAGAAAAGCCATTGGCAAATTCCGTACAAAAGTCAGTGAAAGGCTAACTTCAGAAGCCCACATTTAATGGTCTGTGACATAGTGAACACTTGGCAGTACTTGGCTGATACTCAAGTATACACTTCCCTTACCAATAGCAGCCAAAAATCAAAAAGAAAATCTCCTGTTTTTCCCACAAAAAATAATGAAAAAAGAAAAAGAAAAGATGAGATGAGCCACCACAGTGTGTAAGTGTCTACTATAAAGAAGTGAAGATTATTTATTATGTAGCTAGGGAAGGTAAATAAAATGTACTACAAGTTTGTTCTCTATAAGTAAACTCAAGCCTAGAATAATTACTAGCACAATTTTTATTTTTATTTTTATTTTTGTGTTATTGCTCTTGGCCTTTTCTGTTTTGCATACATACACACAATGAAATTCATTCTGGTGATTGGGTGAAGGCCGTAAGGCAGTTGGAGTAGAATAGAATATTGGTCTTAGAGGCTGCCAACCGTCGAACCAATGATCAATTCATATTATTTTAACTCTTCTTTCTTCAAACAATGTAATTAATTTTGACTTAACATGCATTTTATTTAACAATTAGTTGACGTTTCCCATCCCAATAATATTATCTTGATTTTTTCTTAAAATATTTGGTTGATCGATGTAACGCAAATTTGGGACTTGATTCAAGAGTGCCCTTACATGAGATAGGCATTAAACTATCATAGAGAGCTAATTAAAGATCTAAAAGAACAACTCTCTCTTATTTAATCAAATCAAAAACATTCACAGTCGTCAGTCGGAGGACAACTTCTTAAATACACATGTTGATGTTGTTGATCCGTTTTTTCCCTTTGTAGATTCCTCTCAGTTATCTTTTGTCATATACTGAGATTGATCGGTATACATGGTTCCAAACCCGGTAAAAGAAATATTAGGTGAAGAGTCTCTGATAAAGCCGAAGATCAAGTATGTAAGTCTATCTGTGCTGAGTCATTTGAGAGTTCTACCTCTTATGGATCTCGAAATCAAAAGTTTCCAATAGTTAGACCGTTCGAGAGTCTTATTAAGTTTTTACCGGAAAAACGGTACAGTTGAATTTGTTATGAGGTCAAGGACACGCATACCGATTTAACTTGTCGATTAACGTATTAGCAGTTAAATATGCTTATAAATGAACTTAATAAGAACAATAATACGAGCACCCGATAAAACTATATTTCTAATTCAATATTTATGTATATTGGTGTTAGCATGTATATGTTAAATCCTAAAATTTTAAACATTATAATTGCCATAAGATTTTCTTCAAAAAGGAAAAAACAAAATAGCCTATAAAATATTTCGGGAGGAAGAGTTGATTATACGGTATAAATTACAGATTAGTTCTGGAAGTAAAAACAGATTGAGTGGAGCAGAAGAGCTTAGTTGCTTGATGTTTCAGTTAGATTCGGAGATGATAGAGTATGGCCGATCTCGAATCCGGTGATGATTTAATATATAAAGTTTGAGAGCTAAGACAAGTAACAACAAAGAGATCAGCTTAGAGTACATGTATATCAGTATATTAATTTGGTATTGTTCGATATCTAACCCTTTATAAATGGATATAAACAACTATTTATAGGCAACTACGATATATACTAGCTAAATAGGAAAGCTTCACTCGAGCCCTAAAGTACTATGTCCAATAGAAATACTCCACCTGGAAATACTGTTACGCGTGCCAGCTAATATTACTCTACGATCTGCAAGATCAATATATCTTATGTATTTGTCCCTTTAGTTCTCTTATTCTATTTTTGGAACACGGGTTCTTTGTTAATTACTTCGGGTGATGATTTTCCTCCTTATTACTGATAACGATTGCCCGATGAATTCAGTAACGAGGCGGTTCAAGTTAAATAGTCATTCTCTGCTCCGTACACTCGATCGACGAAACCTTTATAGATGTCTTTGATCAATCCTTTGTGCCATGTCATTTATCAAACTTTATCCTAATCCCACAAGCCCACTCTTCATGAGGCCATATGCATAAGCTATTTTTCTCCAGTACATATAGTCCCTCAGTTTTCTGGACATGATGCCAGTTATGACCGGGAGGCGGGGTATTTTCAAAAAATCTTGGTGGTAAAGCAAATGAATTTTTTTTTGTTACTCAGCAAGAAGCCATCCCCACTACTTTAAATGTGCTTGCCACGTGTGGTTCAAGTATTGGACTAGGAATGACACATTGATCAAAGTAATTATAGTTCCCTCCTCTTGCTTATAAATAACGCCCTTCGTATTATTTCCTAATTTTACAAGCTCTCCATTTTCCTAAATATTTCTAATCATCTTATTATCCTATAACAACAAACGACGTTCCTCTCCTCGTACCTTTGAATTTCTGAACTCTTCCTTTTTTAAATCTTGATACTGATCCATTTCTTCAAAAACTTCAAATCTTGTTATCTTCATCTTTTCTCGGGTTTTATCAATCATGTCTTCTTCTTATTCAAGCCTTAATAGATCTTCTCTTCTCAGTCGAGGTCTAAAGAAAGGTAGAAAAGGTAATGCCGTGATTCCAGAGCCTTCGGTTAATGGCCCAAGAATTTTTTATTTTGATGACGACTTCAAAATCAGGGCAGGTAGATAGACTAGTAGTCGAGATAGATTGGCGAGTACTTACGCTTCATTTATAAGCAAACAATACATCCTGACCATCTGAATTTACTGCAAATGGCCTAGGTACAAAGTACAAATTCTTGTACATCAAGATTTTGAAGGCATTAATTTCTCAAAATCCGACTATTCATTTAGGTATACTTACCCATTTATGCTCAATTTTGGAGATTTCAAGATCAATGAGATTATCATTTAGTTTTGCCAAACTTACCAACTATGTTTAGCTCAAGTGGGCCCAACCATTTGGAGGGTCATAGAATGTCTCTGCTTTTAGCTGATAAGCCTGGTCAGACTCTTTCCATGGATCAAATGTTGCTTCTATATTCTCTTTGTTTCTTTTGGGAGGGAATCGTGAGCCTCACTAATAGTGGAATGAACATGATTATCACAAGTTTAGACAATGATCATGATTGATAGGTTCATCTCCATTGCGATTGAAGATATTATTAAGTACCTGATTCCTGAATCATGGAATCTTTCCCCTAAGTCTCTATCCCTTTGCCCACTCCTTATTATTACCATTTTTCGATGTTCTGTTCCAATCTTATAAAGAAGCTTATTACTCAGTGCCTACTTGGTATACATCTTTCGCTATTCCAATTCGGCAGTGGCTTCAAAATATTCTGGATCTTATGGAGTCCAAAGATCAAACGTGAAAGAAGATTTTTTATGAGCAAGGCTGGAAAGACAAGAATCATGGTACCTCCTCCCGGCCTTTTTCCGAGGGTTTTATTATCGAGAAATTTTCTTGGGTTTCTCATACTTTTTCCTTATATGAAGGTATTATGAAAAGTTTGTTTGTATTACAAATTGTAGGAATTCCCATTTACTGCAGTGAGATATAACAATACGTGGATTAGGTCATCGAGGTCCGATATTCTCCCGAACTGATTATTACTAGTGAGGGAACCGCTACGGACCTAAACCCCTTGCCTTAGAAAATGAGAAAACATAGTCATGCTCCACCTTCTAGTAATGGTGGAGGATCAGTTGCTTCTACTTTAGGGGTGGGGGATACAATTATCTTATCGGCGAATTTTGATAGTAAGAAAACCCATGAAGAAACCCTTTTTACAAGAATGAGAAAATCGACCACTTTGACTAAAATTCTTGACGAGACCAATCAATTATTTTTTGAAGCCTACCATGTCTTGGTGGCCGAGTCTCGCTGCTCGTTACTTTTCATCCCTATCAGTAGATGTATGACTGAAATAGAAGCCACTTCTCAACCTTCTTCCTGTGTGACCCCAAAGGGATAACTCCTTTTGAAGATTCCAGAGGATCGACTCTTGCCACCGTCTCTGGAAAACCAATACCTTTTATGGCTTTCAAAAAATTAACTCCCTCCAAATCCCTAGGAAACAGGCTTCCACAGCCTCTTAGATCTTGACCACTTCAGTTTCATCGACAAACACCTGTGCTTATTCCTCGAGGGCAAGGGATAACCTACCCTTTGATCCCTTTGACAATTAGTTGGTCAATATCTTCCCAACACCTATCTTGTACCCTATAACAAGTGTTCCTTGGTATTATCAGTTTTGGAGGAAGTTAACTTTCTTTCAAGACTAATAGTGGTTACCAATTAATTGAGTCCATTGGTCACCATAAAGGACCAGGACAAAATGAACGGTGTTTCCTCCGCAGTCTACTTAATGAAGGTGTCCATGCTTGCGCTGAGATGAGTAAGTTGCTTTGTACTACTTCTCTTATACTTTTTTACTTGTCTTTCACCATTCTAAGGTTAGGTTTCCTTTTTCTAGGGTAATATGTTAGTTTTAAAAGAGCTTTATCAGATGCTTTAGGATAATTATAAGTTATCCCAAGATCTTGAAATTTGAGTAGAAACTTTTAGCTCAATCTACCTAGTTCGATGAAACTTAGGCTTTGGTCCTACATGCTTCTGAGGTTAAGGCTTTAAAGGTCAAGCTTGCCTCTGTGGTAGAAGAAAGAGATGTTTTCAGTCGAGAGGCTAATCATTTGAGCTCGAAGGTGGCCAAACTAAAAATAAAAAGCTTGAGCATTCAACGATTAATGAAGCCAACATTCAGAAGGAATCTGAATAGGAATTAGGCTTTAAAATAGGCTTTTATGAAAAAATTTGTGAAAATTGATAAGGCAATGACCCATGCTAAGTATCTCAGGGAGAGACTGGCTTTGAAGAAATTTTTTAGCATAGTGTCCTTAAATAAGATATTCGAGATGTATGATATAATAATGTGTTTAAATCATAAACTTGAGAATAAATAAATCTAAATCAGGTCTCTGTAGTATCGATTTAGGATTCAAAGGATCCACGATGCTGAATTCCGAAGCTGAAACCTTTAGAGAAAGTCAAAGTTGGGATAATCAATGTTGGTGAGAAGATAGTTAGGGACAAGATTTCAATAAATTCGATTGGTCTTCCTGAACTGACCTTAGAGGACCTTGCCTCTTCTTTCGAGAAAGAGCTCTCGAGTCTTGCTATTCTTGACGAGTATGCATATGAGGAAGAAGATGATGCAGTGGCTTCATATGCCTTTACCTCTAGGGGTCAACCAAGCTCTTCCACTTCGATACCTTCTACTCCAGACAAATGTTAGACATATAATCGAAGCTTCTCTATAGGTGTATATCTTTTTTTGTACATCTTTTGTTCATTTTCCTTCTTTTTTTTGCAAGTGCACTTCTAGGTCTTTAGTGCCTATTTATACATAAAGCATTTTCTTTCAACTTCTCATGTCTTTTCGCTTGTGGGATGCTTATTCCTTATACTTGAATCTGAAACTTATTTTAAGGCGTAGAAGTTCTGTTGAACTTTTGGAGCATGTTTCTCAGTAATTCTTTAATAGAAAATATTTCAATTTTCATGTTGAAAATTAAATTCATTCGATTTTATGTATTGATTCGGAGGGGATGCCAACCAATATGTTTTATTTAGACAACCATACTCGTAGTCCTTTTTCTATCATCTGGCATATATTTTAATTCGACTAAAGGTTCAGTTTTCTTTATATGACCTTCTAGGTCAGGACCCTTTGTAAAAAGTGATGCTCGTGAACTAGGACATCTCTTATTTATTTTGATATTTTCATCGATTGCTTGAATCCTTTGATATCTTAATTTTGGAGATCACGGATCTTGATTCCTCTGATACTTAATTTTGGGATCGGGAATCTTGATTTCTCTAACACTTTTGTACCTAGAGATTGGTAAAACTTTATAAAAATTCTCAGATAATTTGATAAAAGAACTGAGTCAACTTCGATAGCTTAGCGAAGAGTAATAAGTGAAATGTGATAATCATAACTCTATTCAGATAAAGTTGTTTCCTATTTCAATACAAACTCTTTTGGGAGACAATAACGAAGATATAATTGCAGTTGTATTTGTATTGCCATCTTTGGTGGACTATCAGTTCGCTATTACAAGAATTAGAAGAGTTTTAAGAGTAATGCCACCGAGATCTGTATTCATGTTTCCATTTTGAGTTTTTGGTTGATAACTCCAATAGTGTTTGGTCGATAACCTTTTAATTTTGGGATTTGTGATAACATCTAAATTTGCTCCTCAAAGTGAAAAGTATACACAGTCGTATGCAATATAATTTATCCAATTTTGAGTCAGGGTCGATTCCACAGAGAATAATATATAGGTAATCAAGCAAGTAAGAAATTATAACCAACTACTCTAAGCCAAACACTTGATAATATTTTGAGTTTTTGAGAAAACTAGAACTAATGCGGAAATATAAACTAAGTTAGAAAGCAAGTAAAACGATCAATGACCACAAGGAAAATCATTCTCAAGTAACAATCCAATGTATTTCACAATTTTACAAATAAAGGCGAGTTTATATGAATTAGCCTCATGTAAAAATTCTACATCAGTTCCTTTTAGACACTAGCAAGACTTCCTAATTGGATATCTCTAGTCCAATCAAGAGCATTAAGACACCCAAATGTGGCTACAAGTAGTTCTCCTATCGCTAGTTCAAACTATTTGATGAGGGTTAATGCCTCAAATTTTTGTTAATTAATCTTTTTTAACCTCAATTTTCCTCTTTCGAGCATAAATACAAGTAAATGGGTGGATCCTAGGGTTAGCTACTCCCTTAAAAAATATTAAAAAACAAAAATAATTAAAGAAACATTAACTCACTTCATTAAAGATAAAAATCATTCAATACATAACCAAAACAAGAGATTTAATTCAAATTCTAACAAAGAGTATTTTTATAAACATGATTAAGTAAGAAATAAAATACTACACACTTAAAAATTTAATACATAAAAAGAAATTTAAAAAATGAGTAAAAGATTAAAGAAATGCTCAACCAAATCTTCAACTTCAAAGTGTGGTGTGAGGACCCTAGCTCCCAAGAACTTGTATTATGCTAAAGATATGTTTTCAAGAGGCTAGGTAGAGTTTTATGTGATTTAAAATCAAGAAAATGTGTAATGCCAAGTTTGTCTAGAACTAAAACCCGCTGAATGCAATTACAGACAAAACATCACATTTGCCGTATAATTGACTTGACCAGATGTCATTTTTGCAGAAAACAGCAGATTTGATTTGACTAAATAGTTGACTAGTGCATTTGTAGCACGACATTTGCGATATAGTTAACTTGACCAGATGCCACTTTTGCAGAAAAAATACTATATTTGCGATCTTTGACTGAACAAATGACCTATGCATTTATGGTGTTTTAGTCGTATTTGCAAAGATGATTAGGATTTCTCACTTCTACCTTTTCAATTCTTTCTCCATAATTTTGGACCTTGACCATCTTGTTGACTGTCGTATTTGCAGTCCTTTGGCCGCTTTTGTTGTACCTGAGAGCATGCTTCTTCCTTTGTTCTCTTTTAGCTCCTTTTCTTCTTGATTCTACTTTTTTAATAACAAATCCTTCTAAATATCAAAATATCTAAAACAAATACAATTCGAGGGATTAATTACTTAATTCATCAATAAAGACAATAAAATTTAACTAAAAAGAAGAGGTGAGTTGGCAAAAAATTAACATCAATTTATCATGCAGTTCCAGTCCATCTGAATTGGCCAGGAGCTGTACATTTTGGTTTCATTGGCGGTCCTTGGTATTTTGTCATACTCCCAATATGCCCCGTATTCATTTTGCTTATGAATTTTTGAATTGTGTCGATGTTTACTCTAGTATGTAGATACTCCCTTAAAGAAAGTTTTTGGGCAAGACAAGAAAGGAACTCGCCTTTTGACACCAAGGGATAAGAGCTGATTGCTGGCGATGACTTGGTGAAGGGAATCTACGAGAGAAGGTTCTCGAACCGGGACCAACGCCAACGAGTTCAGTCGAACAAGGTAACGAGTCTAAGGGAAGGATCAAGCTTGAAAGGAATGGACGGGCGTAGGCTTAATAGTGAACGCAGACCTCCCTGCTTATAGATATGAGATCAATGAATTAAATAAAAGAAAGATGTCGAGAGAAAGTCTTAGCCCTGCCGCACAATGTGAGTATCTTCTTTCCCACACTAGTATTTAGGTTTGAGCTGTGGATACTCGGTCATTAAAATTTCTTTCTATCATGATCTGTGATAGGCACATGTCAGGTCCCTAATACACTTATTGCTGCCTCATTAAAATCTTTATTAGAAAAAAAACCAATTAGCATAAAAACTGGTTGAATAAAAAAAGAGTACAACACACACCATTGTGGGCTCGGGCGCTTTTATCAAAGTCTCAGAGATATTTATTTAAGTGGCTTCATCTTTCCGTATATACCTTCCCAGCTTAGGGGTCTTAATTTCAAAAATATTCTTGTTACCTTCTCGTGTTTTCATCAGTGTCATTGCAGCTTTTGTTTGTGCTATTTTTTAGTTGTGTTCAAACTTTTTCATTCCTATATCATCAATTACCCATGAGTTTGTATTGTTTGGACTGTTATCCGAGTCCTTTCTTGTATTTAAATCCATTGAGTTTGACCACAAATTATTTTAGATTTTACTGTCCACGAAGTTGAGTTTTTTGTTTGCCTTTACACCTGTAAAAATGACCTTAATTTTGGCCTCACTGTTAGTGATAAAACTTCCAACTTCCAACTTGCAATTTTCCTTTCATTCCTTGGTTATTCAAAGTTATTAACACTTTTCATATCTGGTACTACATAAACTTATGGTACCAGCTTTCTCAATAACTTAACACTTATCACTTACTGCATTCCCCCTTGTTTTTTCTCTTTTTCATATATTTTGGGACCGTAGAAGTCATTCAGTGGCATCCGAGATGTGGTTTTAGCTCCCTAACATTATTCACAAGGGCTAAGGCCGGCTTCTCCGGTGTTTGCCTTATAGCGTGAACTTCCTTAGAATCTAATAGTAATAAGATGGGCATCGTGTACCTTTTCTTATTGGGAAGGCATGACACACACCTAATGGTCCTTTGACCCTCTGTTCCCTTGAGACGTGGATGGAACCACGAGTCATGGAAGTGACTCGTCAAACCAGTCCTGTAGATCATCCTCAGGTCTGAGAACCACGAGTCAATTTTACGGTTTGTGGATGGTTCTACGAGTCATGGAACTAACTCGTGGAACTCAGACTGAGGGTAGCCAGTTTTCCCATGAACCACGAGTGGGTTTCACAAACCATAGATGGTTCTACGGACCTTCCTGTGAACTCCTGTAACATGACCCACAACCTATCTTCTGGCTCAGAAACTACGACTCCAATCCATGGACCGTGGTTACTTCTACGGCTCGTGGAAAGGACCCGTGGAACCTGAAGCCGAGTTTTAAAATCAGTTTTTCTAACTTAAGTCCCAGTGGTATTTTTATAACTACCCACCCTTTTAACTCTTAAGTGAGGTTATTTTGGCCACTTTTAGTAGGGTTTCTACCCCAATTAGCCTAAGTCTTTCATTATTCCTCATTCGTCCTCCAAAAGTGGAAAAGAACTTCATCAACTCCAAGTCTCAAGCTCCAAGTTCAAGTCTCCATATCTCTTCATCCTAGATCTAGCAAGCTTCAATTCAGGTATGTGGGCATTCAATAAGGGATTCTTCCACCCTTATTCCCAAAACCCCTAAATTTTTATATTGATTTTCATGAATTTCAAATTAGGGTTCTTACCCAAATTCTCATGGGCTTTTCTATAAATTATTTTCTCATGAATCTACTATGAAATCTAATACTAAATTGTATGATTTGGCATGGGTTTTTTACAAGTGAACTCCTATTTCATGAATTGAAGGCTAAGTAAATAGCCTATTTTGCATGCATGAATTGATTTAAGTAAATTGGGGTATTTGATAGCATGATTTCATGAATTTCAAGCAAGTGCATGCCTAGTTCCTTTGTTTTATGAAAGTACATGTTATTATGAAATTGAACTAGGTCCATGCAAGTTTTCAAGTTATGAATTATTATGCAAGACAAGACACCCGATGTGCCATCAATGCTCATGAATTATTTTCTAAAACAAGGTTCGTGAGTAGTATGAAGATCCGGGTTATGAACATATTTATGAACAAGATTTGACATCTAGATATGTCACATGTATGTAAGCCTCATGTTATGTTTTAGGAGTAGTATTTAGCACCGAGCGATGAGGGTTCTAGATAACCCAAATCCAAAACTACATTACCATTGTAGGTTGCCCTCCGTGGCTTATGATAAGATCCTTATAACATGGTTCGAACCTTGGCTGGTTAGGACAACCTTTTTTAGTGTGGGTGCATGACACTGGACTCCATGTAACTTAGTATGGTTTATGTCGGTTAAGAGAAACACTCGTATGACTATTTTCAAGCTTTGAAGTTATATGATACTCTACTTTGGAACTTGATTTGTATTTCATGTCTTAAGCTTAAATTTTGATATTTACTCATGCTCTCTCTTAATATGCATAATTTCAGTTTTTAAGCATGTTTTAAGTATGTTTTTACCATGATATTACATAAACTCACATACTAGGTATATCCTATAGTACTGACGCATATTCTCGCGTTGCATCCTTTGATGATGCAGATACAGGTTCCTACCCTCAGACTCGTGGATAGACATCGCCGGAGATCCAGCTTCTGTTGGTGAGTTCTCATTATTCGAGGGCTAGTGCTAGACTTATTCCTCTCATGTTCGTCTTTTGGATTTCTGAGTTAGCTGGGGTCTTGTCCTAGCAACTCCTATTGTCAGTTTAGAGGCTTCAGACATAGCTAGATGTTTGTATTCTATATTCCAGATTCGGTATTTTTAGACCTTTATCCTATATAGTTATGGTTGCCGACCTCTATTATGTATGCTTTCACTATGATTCTTTGTGTATGCCTAAGTCATGCTATGACCAAGGGTTAACTTGGGGCACTTATGGTCCCGAGTCTCGTGTTATGCCTAGGGGGTAGCCTCGGGGTGTGACAAACTTGGTATCAAAGCATCAGGTTCAGTAGTCCTAGGGTGTCTGAAAGCCAAATCGATTAGAGTCTCTTTCATGTGTGTGAAGCGTGCCACACTTATGAGAGGGAAGCTATGAGGTGTCTTAGGAAAGTACTTCACTTCTTTCATGATCAATATCGTGCGATAGAGTTTAACTCTATTACTCCTCTAATCCAATCTTTATGTGTTTCAGATTATGCCTCATCGCCGTACCATGCCTCGCTGGGCCAATGCCCAAAATGCAAATCCTCTGATTCCAGACCCCGAGGTCACAAATATGGAGTTCAGGAATGCCATTCATATGCTATCTCAGACTATGGCTGCTCAGGCCAATCAACAGGCTCCTAACCCTGTCCACCCTCAAGGAGGAGTTGCGCCCCATTTCGGAACCATTCTGAACAATAACACCACCTTCTGTTGAATCCATAAAGCGAACTCCCAATCAAGCAAGTTGATGAACATCCTTGGCCAATTCCCTCATTCCGTCCTACACCGAAGACATACTACCCATAGACAATCTAGTAAGTGCATCTGCCACGACATTGGCCTTGCCCGGATGGTAAAGCATACTCACATCATAATCCTTAAGAAGCTCAAGCCATCTCCTTTGATGAAGATTCAATTCCTTTTGAGTGAACACATACTGAAGACTCTTATGATCGGTGAATACATCTATATGAATACCATATATGTAGTGTCTCCAAATCTTCAAAGCAAAAACCACGATCGCTAACTCAAGATCATGAGTAAGGTAGTTCTTCTCATAAGTCTTATGTTGTCTAGAAGCATAAGCAATCACTTTACCACGCTGCATCAGTACACAACCCAAACCAATCCTAGAAGCATCACAATATACAACAAAGTCATCTGAGCCCTCAGGTAGAGACAACACTGGGGCTGTGGTCAACCTAGTCTTCAATTCCTGAAAGTTCCTCTCACATAAATTAGACCACTGAAATCTTACCTTTTATTGAGTCAACCGAGTCAATGGGGCAGCTATGGAGGAAAACCCTTCCACAAATCTCCTGTAGTAACCAACTAAACCCAAAAAGCCCCTAATATCCGATGGGAAAGTGGGTCTAGGCAAGTTCTTCACTGCCTCAATTTTCTGCGAATCAACTCGAATGCCATCTCTAGTCACAATATGACCCAGAAAAGCAACAGAATGTATCCAAAACTCACACTTGCTGAACTTAGCAAATAATTGTCGATTCTTGAGAGTTTGCAACACAACTCTCAAATGGCCCGTATGCTCCTCCTAACTCCGAGAATAAATAAGAATATCATTAATGTCACTCTCACACTCTGAGCTGATGATCACCGGACCTAAGGTCGATCTTGGAGAAATAAATGACACCCTGAAGCTAATCAAATAAGTCATCAATCCTAGAAATGGGATACTTATTCTTGATTATGACCTTGTTCAATTGACGGTAGTCCATACACATTCTGAGAGAACCATCTTTCTTTCGCACGAATAAAACTAGAGTACCCCATGGAGAGATGTTGGGCCTGATAAAACCCTTATAAAAAAGGTCCTTCAACTCATTTTTCAATTCCTTAAGTTCTACTGGAGACATTCTATAAGGAGAAATAGAGATAGGGTGCGTATCTGGGAGAAGATCTATTCCGAAGTTGATCTTCCGCTCAGGAGGGACTCCGGGCAAATCTTTGGGAAACACTTCAGGAAACTCATTCACAATAGGAACTGGCTAGAGAGATGGGGTTTTGGACTCCGTGTCCATAACCCAAACTATATGATAGGCATAGCACTTAGAAATCATCTTCCTAGCCTTGAGATAAGATATGAAACGACTCTTTGAGGATGGGGGACTACCTTGCCATTCTAAGACAGATTCATTTGGAAACTTAAAACTGACAACTCGGGTATGACAATCAACCGAGGCATAACATGCATACAACCAATTCAAACCAAGAATAATATCAAAATCAGTCATCTACAACTCTACTAGATCCACTGAAGTGACTCTATGAAGGACTGAGATAAGGCAGTTTCAGTAGATTCTTTTGGCTAGGACTGACTCACCAACATGAGTAGAAACAAAAAAGGGTTCTAAAAGTTGTTCAAGGCAAATTTTGAACTTGCAAGCAATATAAGAGGTCACAAAAGATAAGGAGGCCCTAGGGTCCAATAAAGAATACACATCGAGAGAGAAGACTTTCAGCATGCCAGTAACAATGTTCGGGGAACTCTCCTGGTCCTGGTGAGAAGACATAGCATAAAGGCAGTTCTGGCACTGACCACCACCTGAACCAGAAGCATCACTCTGCTGGGTCGGTCGACCACCTGGGACTGCTGGAGCAGACTGAGTCCTACTACCTCCCTATCCCTTCTTAGCTGGAGGGTATCCACACCCAAAGCATCCACCTGTGCCATAGTGACACTCTTCCGCGTGATTCTTCCCACACTTGTCGCAAACAGGGTGAGAAGGCATTTTTGCAACACTCCCCTGAGGCTACGAACCTGCTCGCCTACCTGACTGATCATGCCTAGGCCTAGGGGACTGAGTAGGAGTACTAGCTGAAGAATGCAGGTCCTGATGACCTCTTCTGAAATGAAGAACGGTGTCTGCCTCTGGACTTCTGATGGCTAAAACTTGAACCTTCTGATCTAACCCTCTTGTTCTCTCTTGCCATTTTCCTCAACTTATCTTCCCTCAATCTGATGAGCATGAGTCATAAGTCTAGAAATATCCATGTAACCCAAAAGTATAGCGGACTTGCACTCTTTCCTTACCAAAGCTGACACCCCATAAATGAACTTGCTTATCTGATCCCTCGGACGGCCATCATAGAAGGAGCATACCTAAAAAGCTGGGTGAACTTTAACCCATACTTCTGAACTGACATAGATCCTTGCCTTAAGTTTATAAACTCTTCGGCCTTAGCCTCCCTAAAATCCCTAGGGAAGAACCGATCAAGAAAATCCCTATTGAAGCACTCCCAAGTCATAGGGACCACATTCCTAGACCTAGCATCCTTCCACTGAGTATACCAAATATGAGCCTCATCCTTGAGCTGATAGGAAGCTAGCTTGACACCCTTTACACCACTAACTTGCATCACACCAAATATCTTCTTCACCTCATCCATGAAATTTTGCAGATCCTCACCAATTTTCGAACCCTAGAACTCAGGTGGGTTCATGCGAATGAAGTCTCAAACTCAGGCCGCAACTCCACCTTGAGGGTGGAAAGGGATAGGAGCCTGCTGATTGGCCTGAGCGACCGTAGTCTAAGATAGCATATGAATGGCATTCTTGAACTCCGAATTTGTGACCTCGGGGTCTGGAATTGGAGGATTTACATTTTGAGCATTGGCCCGACGAGGCATGGCACAACAAAGAGGCATAATTTAAAATGCATAAAGATTGAATTAGAGGAGTAATAGAGTTAAACTCTATCTCACGATATTGATCATGAAAGAAGTGAAGTACTTTTTTAAGACACTTCGTAGCTTCCCTCTCATAAGTGTGGCGCGTTTCACACACATGAAAAAGACTCTACTCGATGCGGCTTTCAGACACCCTAAGACTCTTGAACCTGATGCTCTGATACCAAGTTTTTCACACCCCGAGGCTACCCCTAGGTGTAACACAAGACCCGAGACCACACGTGCCCCAAGTTAACCCTTGGTCATAGCATGACTTAGGCATACACAAAGAATCTTAACAGAAGCATACATAATAGAGGTCGACAACCTTAACTATATAGGATAAAGGTCTAAAATTACCAAATATGGAATACAAAATACAAACATCTAGCTATGTCTGAAGCCTCTAAACTGAAAATAGGAGTTGCTAGGACAATACCTAGCTAACTCAGAAATCTGAAAGAAGAACATGAGAGGAATAAGTCTAGCACTAGCCCTCGAATAATGAGGACTCACCAACAGAAGTTGGATCTCCAGCGATGTCTAGCCACGAGTCTGAGGGTAAGAACCTGTGTCTGCATCATCAAAAGATGCAGCACAAGAATATGAGTCAGTACTATAGGATGTACCGAGTATGTAAGTTTATGCAATATCATAGTAAAAATATACTTAAAACATGCTTAAAAACTGAAATCATGCACATTAAGAGAAAGCATGAGTAAATATCAAAATTTAAGCTTAAGACATGAAATACAAATCAAGTTCCAAAGTAGAGTATCATATAACTTCATAGCTTGAAAATAGTCATACGGGAGTTTCTCTTAACCGACATAAACCATGCTGAGCTATATGGAGTCCAGTGTCATGCACCCACACTGAAAAAGGTTGTCCTAACCAGCCAAGGTTAGAACCATGTCATAAGAATCCTGTCATAAGCCACGGAGGGCAACCTACGATGGCAATGTAGTTTTGGATTTGGGTTATCTAGAACCCTCATCGCTTGGTGCTAAATACTACGCCCAAAATATAACATGAGGCTCACATACATATGATATATCTAGATGTCAAATCTTGTTCATAAATGCTACTAAAAACAGCTCAAAAAGTGATGGATAGAAAAGCGATGGACGGCGTCGCTCCTGAAAAGCGACGAAAAAAGCGACGTTGTCCATCGCTTTTCTATTTTTTTAAAATTTATAATTATTTTTTTACAAAAGCGACGGACAACGTCTTTACGTCCGTCACTTTTTTTGGTGGATTTTTGCGCCAAAATTAATTACAAATAATTATTTTTTATTTTTTATTATAAGCAACGGACAACGTCTCAATTATTAAAAATAAATTAAAAAATAATTTTAAAGAAAGCAAAGTTGTCTGTCGCTTTCTTTAAAATTTAATTTATATTAAAAATAAATAAAAAAGCGATGGACAACATCGGTTTTGTCCATCGCTTTTTGGTCAATACGCGGTCAACTCATTTAAAAAAGCGACGGACAGAAGCGACGTTGTCCGTCACTTCTTTAATTATACAGAGACCCCGTCGGGTCTCTTTCTCTCATTTCTCTCTTTCTCTTTTCCTTTCCTCCTCTCCTTCTCTCCTCCACCACTTGCTCCGCCGCTCCCTCCACCGCCGCTCCCTTCACTGTCAGCCTCTTTCTTCCAACCTCCTACGATTTTGAGGTTAGTTGTTTTATTTATTTGAAGGTTAGGGTTTAATTTGAGTATTTTTATTTTCGAAAATTGATAGTGTATTCTAGACTAGGATATGTTGTTGTTGTTAAATTCTAGACTAGGGTGTATATGTTGTTGTTGAATTCTAAACTAGGATTTTGAGAAATTGATAGTGAAAATTGATATATGAAAAAATTGATAGTGAAAAATTCCTTTTTTAGATTATATTCTTAATTTATGAACTTTAATTAGTTTAGGCTTGCTATTAGTTTGTGAACCTTAGTTTAGACTTGCTATTAGTTTGTGAACCTTAGTTTAGGCTTTCTAATTAGTTTGTGAACCTTAGTTTAGGCTTGCTAATTAGTTTGTGAACCTTAGTTTAGGCTTGCTATTAGTTTGTGAACCTTAGTTTAGGCTTGTTATTAGTTTGTGAACCTTAATTTAGGTAATGTTTGCTATTAGCTTGTGAACCTTAGTTGAGGTTCTTTTTTGAACTTGAATTATATATGTTATTGAATTAGGTTGGTTCTTGAATTTGAAATTAGGTTCTTGAATTAGATTACTAACTTGAATTTGGGAACTTTGAATTTGAAATAGGTTCTTGAAGTAGATTATTAACTTGAATTAGATTCTTGCATCTTAGATTTTTAGGTTAAGCTTTTTTAAGTTAAGTTTGTTAGTTTAAATTGTTAGTTTTGAGTTAAAAAATAGTTTTCAACTTTAGGATTGATTTTTTGAACTAGAATTAGGTTGGTTCTTGAATTTGAAATTAGGTTCTTGAATTAGATTATTAACTTGAATTTGGAAACTTTAAATTTGAAATAAGTTCTTGAATTAGTTTTGGATTTTGTTTTAGAATTTTGAATTAGTATTTAACTTTAACCTTTTGAATTAGGTTCTTGAATTTAAGTTTTTTTAAGTTAAGCTTTTTTAAGTTAAAATTGTTAGTTTAAATTGTTAGTTTTGAGTTAAAAATTAGTTTTCAACTTTAGGATTGCTTTTTTGAACTAGAATTAAGTTGGTTATTGAATTTAGAATTAATTTCTTGAATTAGATTATTAACTTGAATTTGGGAACTTTGAATTTGAATAGGTTCTTGAATTAGTTTTGGGTTTTGTTTTAGAATCTTTAATTAGTATTTAATTTTAACCTTTTGAACTAGGTTCTTGATCTTAATTTTTTTAAGTTAACCTTTTTAAAGTTAAGTTTGTTAGTTTCAATTGTTAGTTTTGAGTTAAAAATTAGTTTTCAACTTTAGGAATGATTTTTTGAACTAGAATTAGGTTGGTTCTTGAATTTGGAATTATGTTCTTGAATTAGATTATTAACTAGAATTTGATAACTTTGAATTTGAAATAGGTTCTTGAATTAGTTTTGGATTTTATTTTAGAATATTGAATTAGTATTTAAAATTAACCTTTTGAATTGGGTTCTTGAATCTGAGTTTTTTTAAGTTAAGTTTGTTAGTTTAAATTGTTAGTTTTGAGTTAAGAATTAGTTTTCAACTTTAGAAATGATTTTTTGAACTAGAATTAGGTTGGTTCTTGAATTTGGAATTATGTTCTTGAATTAGATTATTAACTTGAAATTGAAATAGGTTCTTGAATTAGTTTTGGGTTTTGTCTTAGAATCTTGAATTAGTATTTAACTTTAACGTTTTGAATTAGGTTCTTGAATCTAAGTTTTTCTAAGTTAAGCTTTTTTAAGTTAAGATTGTTAGTTTAAATTGTTAGTTTTGAGTTAAGAATTAGTTTTCAAATTTAGAATTATTTTTTGAACTAAAATTAGGTTGATTCTTGAATTTGGAATTATGTTCTTGAATTAGATTATTAACTTGAATTTGAAATAGTTTAGGCTTTTGTTTTAGAATGTTGAATTAATATTTAACTTTAACCTTTTGAATTAGGTTCTTGAATCTTAATTTTTTTAAGTTAAGCTTTTTTAAGTTAAGTTTGTTAGTTTAAATTGTTAGTTTTGAGTTAAGAATTAATTTTCAACTTTAGGAATGATTTTTTGAACTAGAATTAGGTTGGTTCTTGAATTTGGAATTAGGTTTTTGAATTAGATTATTAACTTGAATTTGGGAACTTTGAATTTGAAATAGGTTCTTGAATTAGTTTTGGATTTTGTTTTAGAATCTTGAATTAGTATTTAACTTTAACCTTTTGAATTAGGTTCTTGAAACTTAGTTTTTTTATGTTAGGCTTTTTTAAATTAAATTTGTTAGTTTTGAGTTAAGAATTAGTTTTCAACTTTAGAAATGATTTTTTGAACTAGAATTAGGTTGGTTCTTGAATTTGTAATTATATTCTTGAATAAGATTATTGACTTGAATTTGGAAACTTTGAATTTGAAATAGGTTCTTAAATTAGTTTTGAAGTTTGTTTTAGAATCTTGAATTAGTATTTAACTTTAACCTTTTGAATTAGGTTCTTGAATCTAAGTTTTTTTAAGTTAAGCTTTTTTAAGTTAAGATTGTTAGTTTAAATTGTTAGTTTGAGTTAAGAATTAGTTTTTAACTTTAGGAATGATTTTTTGAACTAGAGTTAGGTTGATTCTTGAATTTGGAATTATGTTCTTGAATTAGATTATTAACTTGAATTTGAGAACTTTGAATTTGAAATAGGTTCTTGAATTAGTTTTTGTTTTGTTTTAGAATCTTGAATTAGTATTTAATTTTAACCTTTTGAATTAGGTTCTTGAATCTAAGTATTTTTAAGTTAAGCTTTTTTAAGATAAGCTTGTTAGTTTAAATTGTTAGTTTTTAGTTAAGAATTAGTTTTCAACTTTAGGAATGATTTTTTGAACTAGAATTAGGTTGGTTCTTGAATTTGGAATTATGTTCTTGAATTAGATTATTAACTTGAATTTGAGAACTTTGAATTAGAAATAGGTTCTTGAATTAGTTTTGGATTTTGTTTTAGAATCTTAAATTAGTATTTAACTTTAACCTTTTGAATTAGGTTCTTGAATCTAAGATTTTTTAAGTTAAGATTGTTAGTTTAAATTGTTAGTTTTGAGTTAAGAATTAGTTTTCAACTTTAGGAATGGTTTTTTGAACTAGAATTAGGTTGGTTCTTGAATTTAGAATAATGTTCTTGAATTAGATTATTAACTTGAATTTGAGAACTTTGAAATTGAAATAGGTTCTTGAATTTTTAATGACTGGGTTCGTCGTTACGGGTAAACCATTCGTGCCAAGTTTCTGGTTGGAAAAATTCCGGGTTTGGGAGTTGAAAATTATGGGCTACGCTAGTCTCAGCGTTTTTGAGCGAGGTATGGTCTAGGACAATCCGGGAAAGGATTGGGTTAAATGTCTTATTTTGAGCTAGTTTTCCTTGTAGCTAAGTCATAGAGGAGTCCGAGGGACTTTTTGGAATCGAATTCGGGTAAGTAGAACTCCCAAAATTGAGGTTGACGTGAAGGGGTTGTTCCGGAACATTGAAAAAATAAGTGTGTTGTAAAATTGCAAAAATTGGGAGATTTCCAGACATTCTGTCCTTGACGAGCGCAACCGTTCGCGGTAGGGGCCTCCGTTATAGCGGTGGAAAATACCGCTATTGCGGTGGTCAGGGCGGTCAACACCGCCTAAGACGGCTATTGTGGGAGTTATCCGCTATAGAGGGAACGCTATAGCGGAGCAGGGATCGCTATAGCAGAGCGACTGGATTAGAAAAACCAAGAAAACGGGATTTTAATTTCATTCTCTTCCCTTCAGCCCCAAGAACAGATGGGAGTTATTCCAAAAACCCTCCTAGGCTTCTCCAAGGCTTGGGAGTCATGCGGAGGAGGGATTCTAGCGAAATGGACGCGAAACCACGGATTCGGGCCTATAGGACCGCCAAGAATGCCTCCACGGAGCCAGAAATGCACGGTTGCAGCTGCTTGGCATCCAGGTAGGCTAGGTTTTCATGAGTAGTTAGACTTGTTTACTTTCCATACTTTTGTATAGTGAAACGGAGAATCCATGTTTTAGGCCTCCGGGAACGGAGTCTGGTGGATTCAGGTTTGGTTATGTATGTGCTAGAAATTGGTTGAATTTGAGTTATGGGTTATTGATAATTGTTTGGGGCTATTTATGTTGTCTTGGTATGCTAAAAATGATAGACTTAGGTACTAGGACGTTGGGAAGTTTTGGGGGATCGGGAATTGCAAGGACAACTATGTGGGGATAAAATGGGAAACTCCTAGGTGAGGTTTCGAGAATGCGAGAGGCATGTTAAAAAATCATTGTTTGCTAAAGGCTAGGGGTAAAAACTCGTATTGTTGTTATATATGTATGTCCTGGATTAATGGAGTGGTTAAATTATGTTAAAAAGGGGAAACCGTTCATTATGTGTAAACAAGGGTAAGTGTGTTTAGTCTTCAGACGAATGTCAAGGTCCAACTATATACCCAGAATAGAGGTAGGTGATGGTTTACGATTTCTGTGAATGTTGTATATTCTTGTACTCATATCTTAGTGATTGTATGAATAACATTGCTTAGGGAAGTTGTGTAGAATGTCTAAGGTTTCTATTTTAGAGTCTGTGATTTGAATGGTATTTGCTTATTAGTTTACAAGTTGTTTGTCCATGCATTTGACTGTGGATTATTGACATTCGATTGGCTCGGGTACCATGCCTGGTACAGGTATAACATTCGGTTGGCTCGGGTACCACGCCTGGTACAGGTCTAACAAACAGTTGGCACGGGTACCACGCCTGGTACATGTTACTATTTGGTTGGCTCGGGTACCACGCCTGGTACGGGTTTATGTTACTGCATCATCGCATTGGTACTGGTGCATTGCATTGATATTGTTGTATTGCATTGATTGTTATTGGTTCTGTGAGTGGACCAGGCTATTTTTATTGAATTGTGATATTCGATGGTGGTCCTTGAGTGATCGGGAATCTCAATATATCTGCTGAGTTTGGTCTTTGTGTAGGTCGGGTTGTTATATCATGTTAATTAGTAGGTCTTGGTGTAGACCGGGTTGTCATGTTATTAGTTGATGTTGGTGTAGGCCGGGTTGTTATATCATGTTATGAGATTGTTCTTGGTGTAGGCCGTGTTATTATATCATGTTAATTAGTAGGTTTTGGTGTAGACTGGGTTGTCATGTTATTAGTTGGTCTTGGTGTAGGCCGGGTTTTTATATCATGTTATGAGATTGGTCTTGGTGTAGGACAGGTTATTATATCATGTTAATTAGTAGGTCTTGGTGTAGATCGGGTTGTCATGTTATTAGTTGGTCTTGGTGTAGGCCGGGTTATTATATCATGTTATGAGATTGGTCTTGGTGTAGGCCGGGTTATTATATCATGTTAATTAGTAGGTCTTGGTGTACACCGGGTTGTCATGTTATTAGTGGGTTGTCATGTTATTAGTTGGTCTTTGTGTAGGTCGGGTTGTTATATCATGTTATGAGATTGGTCTTGGTGTAGGCCGGGTTGTTATATCACGTTATTAGTTGGTCTTGGTGTAGACCGGGTTATGATGTTAATTAAGAGTTGGTCTTGGTGTAGACCGGGTTGTCATGTTAACACCTAGATGTGTTAGGGGGAAACCGAGTGGGTTAGGACTATGTAAAAGAGGTTATGAGTTCACAATTTATTGTCATTAAGTATACTAATGACGGTCAAGGTTTATTTGTGATTAATGAGGTAAGGATGGGTCTTGGGGTAGACCAGGTACCCGGTTGAACACTTAGGTGTGGTTAGAGGATCCTTGGAGGGTCCGAGTTTCGGGATTCGAAAGGGATTTAGATATAACTATGTTGTTGTCATTGAATGTGTCAATGGTTGCTAGGTGATTTCCATGTGATTGGTCAATTGGGAGTACGACGAAAAGTCTGGGGTTGTAGTGATTGGTTGTTATAACAGGGATGGGAAGTTGTCCGAGAGGTCCGGAAAGGGCCGGACACTAGTTAGTAATACTACGGGTATAAGTGGTTTGGTTGGGCAGTTAGCCGGGTTAAGTCTGAATATTTAGTCAAGGTAGTTGACTAGGGTAAAGGTTAAAGGTGACTTGTGAAGTCTACGTGTCAAGGTGACTTGGGAAGTCTAGGTGACAAGGTGACTTGGGAAGTCTACATGTCAAGGTGACTTGGGAAGTCTAGGTGACAAGGTGACTTGGGAAGTCTAGGTGACAAGGTGACTTGGAAAGTCTAGGTGACAGGGTCAAGGTTAAAGGTGAAGGAGGGAGCTATAATGTTTATTTCATGTTTTCCCTATTTTCTTATATGATGGTAGGAATGGACTCGGGTCGACCGATGACGCCTACCAATACATGTGTTTGTATTGTCTCTACTGTTGCTATACCTTTTTGGTGTAGTTCGGTTGCAGGGTTGGTGATGTTTCACAGGTTCAGGATTGCGGTGATCTTCCAGCAGCTCCTACTTCATTCTATGGTGGAGGTTGTGTCCATTTTATGTTATAAGCTCATCTTGTAGAAGCTATTGTACCGGCTTAGACTAGGTTCTGGGGAGGTTGTTTCATATTGTTAATGTTTTCCGCAAATTCTTTCAGTTGTTTATTTTTCTAAACTATTTGTAAAAAGGATTTCTCATGTATTTAAGGGACTTATTTAATGGTTTATTTTCTTTTCCGCGTTGCCTGTTGGTTCGGGTGGTAAGGGTTCTCCTATCTAGGTGGATTAGAGTAGGTGCCCGCACGGCCTGGTAGTTGGGTTGTGACAAATGGTATCAGATCCCAGGTTACCGGTCTCCCAGTACAAGAGCAAAATGTCAAATAGAGTCCTGCGAATTGGTGTGTAGACGTCCACATCTAATCCTAGGGAAGCTATGAAGAATTCTAGGAAGCATCTCTCTTCTTTCATTCCTTTTCGTGCGGTTTGTTTCACTCGCTTGTATGAGTTGAGTCCAATTGGTATCTTTCGATTCCAATTGGTATCTCAACGAAGTAGGGATGTCATTGGACTCCGATTGCAGTAAGACAAGCAAGGAAAATTAGAACCGGGAAGGTTCCAATTGGTATCTGGCCTGGGAGGCTATATAAAGGATGGATGAATCAACTAACGGTCATCCATGAAGCGAATGAAAGGTGATGAAACTGGTTTTATTGAATGTCAGAGATTGAGACTTGTGATTGTATGTATTGCATTGTTTGAATGACTGCAATTTTGTGGTGTGTAATTGCTGAGTTGCCTTGAAATTTGTAGTTAATAAAGATTCTTAACTGGTTATGTATTAATGATTGAAGAAATTCTTGTTTTGTAATTCAAGTGGAAAACTGTATGCTAAATGTTGGGCAGGGTCTTATCATTAGTAAAAATGATAAGGGAAAAAGGGTATATACACTTGTGGGAAATCAGGTTTCAAGTGGTTGGTATGTGAATAAAGTACCAGGGACAAGGGCTATTATTGCTTAATAGCGGGAGTTATGGTAAGACATGGATGATCAACTAATGGTCATCCATGGGACGAATAGAGAGTAAATTTTATGACTTGATTTGGTTGTAACTTGAAGTTGAAATGTTGTGTTGTACACCTCTCGTGTGACTTGCTTGAAATGTGTGTAAATTGTTGTCTGCTGTGCATGTTGAGTCTGCAGAGGGTCATTAATGTGAAAAATTATGTGTACCTTAGGTTGTGATAAGTTGTTAAGAGTCTTGATTTAAAATTGGTACTGCATTTTGAAAAAGGGATTATCAATAGTTAAGATGATAAGGGATTGGAAACTGTGACTGTAGGGAAGCTTCGGTTTCAGGACAGTCGGGACTTGGTTGAGAACCATGGGAACAAGGGAGTCATTAGTGGGTAATGGCAGGAAGATATTGTTGGGAATGATTGTCTAGTGTTAACTCTTTGTAATTGATAGTATTTTATGTTGAATGGTGATGCATTTGATGCCAAGAATGGTCTTAAGGGTGGTTTAAAACCATGGCGGGATTTACAGGACTAAGCAAAGGTAGCTGGGAAAGGGAACTGATACACTTACTTGAAATTTCAATTTTTTGTACAGTTACCATCGGGACTGCTATAGCGGTGAAATATCCGCTATAGCAGAACCGCTATCGCGGAATGACATACCGCTATAGCGGAGGTCAGCGAGGTAGAAGCCTCACCCTATTTTCCCCTTATTTTTCATTCATTCTCGGGGCATCTAAAGGCACCGGTTGCGTTACGGGCTGCCATGTGAAACGAGAAAATTGACTATAGAATTTATATAGCATGCATATATGGTAATTTTCCTGAATACTTAGCATCCGTGCGCAACCAAAGGAAAGGGTAGATATGGTAGCCCGGGGGATTGGTAAAAACTATGACTGACCATTGGTGGGAATAGTCACCTATCTGGAGTCTGGAAATATGACCCGTGGTTGATCGAGTAGTGTTGGACACTGCTCATAGACTATGTGATAAGTTGATTATTGACTGGTTTAGTGTTGATGACCCTTAGTGGTAGGGTCGATTAAAGGAGCGGGGTTATTAAATGGATTTCTTTAGCATTATTTTGTCTCTTGTGACCATGATAATACCTAGTGTTACTGCTTGTTACGTGGTGAGCGTGTTCTCGCCATAGCATTGGTTTGGGTGTAAGCGCCCGGGTAGAAAATCCCCCTCCTAATACGAGGGTTGATGAAAATCTCAAGGTAGGGTGAGCCCAATAAAATCCTTATTGTTGCGTGGTATAGATATATGTGGTATCTTAGGGCATAGTACCCCATAGGAAGGTTCCGGAATGGAGTTCGGGCTAGTAAAACTCCGGGTATAGTGGGAAAGGGATCGCCATGGTGGGATCTAGTCCCCTTGGCAGGAAAAAAAACTGTGTTGTTCGTTAGTTGAGTTTCTTTGGCTCCGGTGTTTTAGTGAGGCCCCAGATTTCTTGGGCATTCGGGGAGGGGTAATCTAGTTTCCTTGTGCAGCTCGAAGGAAGGAATTCCTTGATAGAGCAGAAGTGAGCTAAACTTTGGGTTGAGTTGGGTATACCAAGGGATTGGGAAGTTTGGGTGGTTTGCGTAAGGTTATATTTACGCTATCATGATAGAGCATTAAGATCGAGGGACGAGGTTGTCCTTTCCCTCCGCTGTAGAGATCGTTCAGGGACGAATGATGGGTAAATTGGTATCTGTTGTAATGACCAGGTTCGTCGTTACGGGTAAACCATTCGTGCCAAGTTTCAGGTTAGAAAAATTCCGGGTTTGGGAGTTGAAAATTTTGGGCTAGGCTAGTCTGAACTGGTTTTGGAGCGAGGTATGGTCTAGGACAATCTGCGTAAGGATTGGGTTAAATATCTTATTTTGAGCTAATTTTCCTTGTAGCTAAGTCATAGAGGAGTCTGGGGGACTTTTTAGAATCGAATTCGGGTAAGTAGAACTCCCGGAATCGAGGTTGATGTGAAGGGGTTGTTCCGAAATATCGAAAAAATAAGTGTGTTGTAAAATGGCCAAAACTGGGAGATTTCTGTACATTCTGTTCGTGACAAGCACAACAGTCCGCGATAGTGGCCTCCGGTATAGCGGTGGAAAATACCACTATAGCGGTGGTCAAGGCGGTCAACACCGCTTAAGACCGCTATAGAAGGAGTTGTACCCTATAGCAGAGCAGGGACTGCTATAGCAGAGCGACGGGATTAGAAAAACCAAGAAAATAGGCTCTTAATTTCATTCTTTTCCCTTCATCCCCAAGAACAGACGGGAGTTATTCCAAAAACCCTCCTAGGCTGCTCCAAGGCTTGGGAGCCATGAGGAGAAGGGATTCCAGCGAAAGGGATGCGAAACCACGGATTCGAGCCTACAGGACCGCCAGGAATGCGTCTATGGAGTCAGAAATGCACGGTTGCAGCTGTTTAGCGTCCAGATAGGCTAGGTTTTCATGAGTAGTTAGACCTGTTTACTTTCTGTACTTTTGTATAGTGAAACAGAGAATCCATGTTTTAGGCCTCCGGGCAAGGAGTCTGGCGGATTTGGGTTTGGTTATGTATGTGCTAGGAATTGGTTGAATTTGAGTTGTGGGTTATTGATAATTGTTTGGGGCTGTTTCTGTTGTCTTGGTATGCTAAAAATGATAGACTCAGGGACTAAGACGTCGGGAAGGTTCGGGGAACCTGGAATTGCTAGGACAACTAGGTGGGGATGAAATGGGAAACTCCTAGGTGAGGTTTCGGGAATGCGAGAGGCATGTTAAGAAATCATTGTTTGCTAAGGGCTAGGGGTGAAAACTCATATTTTTGTTATCTATGTATGTCCCGGATTAATGGGGTGGTTAAATTATGTTAAGAAGGGGAAACTGTTCATTATGTGTAAACAAGGGTAAGTGTGTTAAATCTTCGGACGAATGTCAAGGTCCAACTATAAACCCGGAATAGGGGTAGGTGATGGCTTACGATTTCTGTGAAGGTTGAATATTCTTGTACTCATATCTAAGTGATTGTATGAATTACATTATTAGGGAAGTTGTGTAGAATGTCTAAGGTTTCTATTTTACAGTCTGTGATTTGAACGGTATTTGCTTGTTGGTTTACAAGTTGTTTATCCATGCATTTGACTGTGGATTGTTGACATTCGATTGGCTCGAGTACCACGCCTGGTACAGGTATAACATTCGGTTAGCTCGAGTACCACGCCTGGTATAGGTATAACAAGCAGTTGGCAAGGGTACCACGCCTGGTATAGGTTACTATTTGGTTGGCTCGGGTACCACGCCTAGTACGGGTTTATGTTACTGCATCATCGCATTGGTATTATTGCATTACATTGATATTGTTGCATGGCATTGATTGTTATTCATTTCGTGAGTGGACCGGGATATTTTTATTGAATTATGATATTCGATGGTGGTCCTTGAGTCACCGGGAATCCCAATTTGTCTGTTTGGTCTTGGTGTAGGCCAGGTTGTTATATCATGTTAATTAGTAGGTCTTGGTGTAGACCGGGTTGTCCTGTTTTACTGTTGTTTGGAGCTGGTACTAGACTTGCTTAGGCCGAGCATCAGACTGGTCTTACTACTTTTTTATACCCAATTATATTCGAGAACCCTTGTAGGGGCTTTTAAGACTTTTTTCACCGATTTAGACCAGGATAGGTTCCAGGCATGCATTTTTGAGATTTGGGTTACTGCTTTGGATCCGGATTCACTTCGGACTGTTACTTTGAGGTTACAAGAGTTAGTATGTGGTCGAGGACTTCTATCGACCTTGCCGATCCGGACCAGGGGCTATATGCTGAGTGTGCCAAAGGAGGGGTACCATTTTCTTCAATGGATCCTACATGTTGGGCCCATAGAGGCTGGAGGAGGTATATACGTGGTTACTGTTCAACGTGGGTTTCACTATTGCATCATATCATTCATTTGTGTGAGACTCCACCCTTGTTTGTTGTTTGTTAAGCGTACGCTCCGGTAGTATGGGATGCAGGAGAGTTTGTCTTCACTTGTTTGTGTTCCTCGAGTGTATGGGTGACCGTTGGGACTGTAGGTAGACTTATTCTTATCCTATCGCATCTCTGGAACTGATTATGATTGTATTTGGGTTCACTTCATCTTCTACTTGAATTATTGGCATGCTTTTAGTAGTAGAATTGGGTTTCAAATATGATTAGATTTATTGTTACTCTCCTTCCCTTCTTTCACTTGAGGTTACCAATATACAGCCTATTTCTAAAATTTTCTATATATATTGTAATTGTGAGGATCCCTGGTGCGTTATTCCTTTCTTTCACATGTGTCTGTGTGATATATATTCTAGTAGCTAGCCAAGTTTATTTTCTTCTTCTCGTATTCTTCTGTGCTAGCTTCCGTGTGCTTATTCATTGCTTTCTGTGAAAACTTTCTTCTGTTCTTCTATATTACTACCCTTATATCTTATATGTGCCCAGTCGGCCTATGATACCTATTGGGTACCCATTGCTTAGCAATTGGTGCTCATACTACACGCTACATCTTCTGGTGTAGATCCCAGTATGGGCCATCGTCGTTAGCTCATGGAGACTCGTGCGAGGAGATTTTGGACTATCCCAGACTAACGGTGAGCTCTTGGAAACCGGAGCTTAGCTTTTAGTTTATCTTTTGTATTATGTACTCTCTTACTACTCGGAGACATTGTATATATTATTTTAGATCCCTTTGTACTCTGTTGATGTAGTTCTGGCTCTATATTATGATACTAGGTTTTGGGGTTTGATTTAGCTTCCGTATATACTATATATATTCCTGTTGTTCACTTTCTTTACTTATTGCCCTTACTTCCGCATTTTCTTACTGTTCTTCCGCTTACTTGCTAGATAGTAGCCAATTACTAAGGGTTTCAGGCTACGAAAATTGGTTTGCCTACGAGGGGATTGTAGGTGCTATCATGACCGAGAAATTGAGTCGTGACACCAAGGCTTATGGACTCATTTTAGGCTATTGGTTGGTTTTTAGTAAAAATTGATATTTTGGGTTTGGGACCCACTATTTGTTGAAACAATCTCTGTTGGGAATTTTGTCGATTCTATTGAGTCTAGAACACCATTTTTTATAGGATAGCATATTTTGGTTGCATGCACGGGGTTTTGGATGAATCTCGAGGGTCCATTTGGTGAGTTTTTAGACTTGTGTTGTTGCTAGTTTTTCCATCTGCAGTTGCAGCTACAAGACCTCTTCGTGTTTGTGATGAGGACCTCATGTTCAGGAAGGTCAAGATTTTTAGTCATTGAGATTGCGAGCTGGCCTCCATGATTGTGATGAAGAACCCGCTGGGACCTGACTCGAGGTCCTTCTTTGCACTCACGAGGAGACAATTCTGATCAAGATAGGTCTTCTGGGAACTTCCCCGCGTTCGTGATGGGGTCCCTGTGTTTATGATGAAAGGGCCCCTGGCAGTATATAATCATTTTCTCTTTGATTTCAAACCATTTCCAATGAATTTCAACTATTTTTAAGAGCTCTAAGCTCAAGATACTATTGTAAGATCATCTAGTGAAGCTTAGGGTCAATTGGTTCTTGTCAGGGATTGTTATCCCGTCCATAATTCATAAGTTCCCGGCTCTAATTCTGCTGAATTATTCATTTTAATTCCTGATTTTCCCTTTACCTTCTGGATTGATTTGGTCTCGATTTTAGGGGATGATCATGCTCAAATTTTGACCATGTGATCCTTGTCCCCCAAGGCACAATATTGCAGATTCAATTTTTCGATTATGTAAGCAGACCCCACGGGTGATTTTTAGCCCGATTTTTAACCCAGAGCATAATTTTGCAATATGGGTAGAATTCTTCTTGCTTTGATGTTTAGATTAATATTTTGGTAGCGTGAAAGCAGTTAAAGGCTTCTCAAAAAGGAAAAACTCCAGTATAGCGGGTTCATGAGCGCATGTTCAGCCTCTAGGTAGGTTATGGCTTATCTACTTATAGACTTTGCTCGATTAAGGTATTTGTATGATAATTTGCTAATAGTTGGTGAGATATTGTGGTTTGAATACACTTGCCTTAGGTATTTATGATTCGTATAGCGTGTTTAGGGGGCCTTAGAGTAGAATTAAGCTTGGAATCCTTAGTCTAGGTGGTTGTAACTTCTTCAGGACTTGGAATAGTTGTAGGGTATCCTTGTGATTAGAATTGGTTGCCTCAGATTAGTGTTAGTTAGTTGCTTGCCTTAGGTGGGTCCCTTGGGAATCTTATAGTTAGTGTAGCATTTTTTGAATTGTTCCTATTTTAGGTTAGTATCATTTTCTTAGTACATGAACTGCGGTTTCCTCTAGTATGACATAGTTGGACTTGATTGTGATCATTGGTGTGACTTTTACCTTATTTCTCATGTTACTTATTATTTTTTCATGGCATACCGATAACGTGGTTTAAACCACCATTTTCGGCTTAAAATGGATTTTTTAGAATATTTTGAAAGGATTTGGTTTTCTTGAAAGAAAATAGATTATTATTTATTGTTGTAGCCCCGGTTTGAGTTTGGACACCTATATTTATGATTTAAGCTTCGCTTTAAGTTCGGGCATGCATGTTTATTATTTACGCCCCAATTTGAGTCCAGATACACATATTTATTATTTAAGGCTCGGTTTGAGTTCGAGCACGCATATTTATTATTTAAGTCCTAGTTTGAGTTTGGACATGTAAGTTAATTATTAAGTCCCAGTTCGAGTTTGGGCACACATTAACACTGATTCATATTTAGAAGTCTAGTTCGAGTCCCGCATGCATTATTATTGTACTTATCTCATATTATCATTGCACTCATCTCATATGAATATCATGGCACCTTACCATATTTATTTACTATCATGCTTGAATTGTAATTGCCATTGCTTGTTGCCTGCATTCACCAGGCTTATGAGGGTCCGGATGGGTTTATCTATTGTGTGTACCTTTCGGTCTTATGGGGGTCCGGTTAGAATTTAGCTAGTTTATTACTTTATGCTTTCTGAGTTATTTACTTTTACTTCCCTTTATTATCTAGCTATGACTTGTTATTCTCTTTCTGATTCTTATTTCTTACCTTTAGAATAGATTAACTTTTAACTATACTTGTATCTTATTTGAGCTCATTCGGCCTATGATACCTACCCTAGTATAAGTTTTCATTGTTGATGTCATCCTCGTATGGAGATATTGTTCAGAGACACGGGGTGAGCTCTTGGCGATCGGAGTTGATCCATCTCCTTCTATTTTCAGACTAGTCTTATTTTGTACTTTTGGAGACTGTTTTGTATGTATATATATATATATATTGTACCTTCGTATGTTATAGGGGCTCTTGTACTGACTATTACTAGGTCTTGGGGGATCTTTTGTATATTCTATTCCTTTTCCACCCTTTATATATATACATGTTCCGCTTATCTTCTTGTAAATAATTATTGTTTCCTCGTCCTTATCAATTTCTCTTATCAGTTTATTACCTTACATTCTGGGCTAAGGGTTTTGGCTTACCTACTGGTGGGTGATAGTAGGTGTCATCATGACCAGAGTTTTTGGGTCATGGTAGATTGGTATCAGAGACTAGGTTCACCAGTGTCATTGGTACAAGAGCAAGTATCAACTAGAGTCTCGTGGATCGGTATGATAACATTCATATCATATCTTTGGCAGGATATAAGTCATTTTTAGGAAAACTTTGCATTTTGATTCCTTATCATACGCTCAATTTCTAACATTTTCTAGAAATCTCATATATTTTACTCTTTTGCAGTATGGTTAGGATGAAGGCTATATCACCTACAGGCATGGGCCCCACATTGAAAGTTAGGGCTCCAGCTAGGGGCAAAAGTAGTGGTTAACCCCAAGGTCGAGGTCAGGCTCGAGTTGCAACACCATCTTGGTGCCAAGCCAGAGGGCCATCGTGAGAGCCAATATTTGATCAAGAGCCTTAGATTGCTCCAGAGTTAGTACCAGAGGATCTGCCACCTCAGCAACCAGTGGGGCAGGGACCACCCCAGCCTCCATAGGGACTTGCAGCTTTTCCATACTTCAGGCTACCATTGTTCAGAGGTATGTCATAGACTTGAGCTCAGGGAGAGGCCTAGGGTATTCAGGGTGCAGGAGTGCAACCTATCACTATGGCTCCCCGTGTTGAGGTACCACCAGTACCATTAGTCGCTCCACCGGTGATAGATGAACCAGTCATGACTTCTGAGAAGTAGAAGATGCTGGGTTGGTTCCTTAGATTGGAACCACCAAGGTTTTCAGGCGCTCTAGGGGAGGATGCGCATGATTTTCTTACCAGTTGTCAGGAGAGGTTCCATAACCTCTGCCTAGTGGATTCTCATAGGGAGAATTACATCACTTTTCAGTTTGATGGTTCTGAAATATAGTGGTGGAGGGCGTATATTGAGTGCAAACTAGCTATGTCCCCTCCTATAACTTGTGCACAGTTCTTCGGGGCTTTCTTGGGGAAGTATATGTCTCACTGCAAGCGTGAATGACTGAGGTATGATTTCTCGAGGTTGCAGTAGGGTTCTATGACAATGGTCGAGTATGAGTCGATGTTTCATAAGCTATCCAGGCACGCTATTATAATTTTGCCTACCAAGCATGAGAGAGTGCATTGTTTTGTCAGAGGGTTGAGACTTCAACTTCGCCTAGCTACTGAGAGCATGGTATTGTAAGGTTTGTCATTCGTAGATGTTGTTAATCACGCCCGTACTATAGAGGGAATTCATTATAAGGCCCACCGGGGTAGCAATAAGAGGACCCATCACCAGGGTAGTTACAGCGGTTCACAGTTCTAAGGTAGAGGTTTCTCTAGACAGGGTCCCCGCATTCGCGATGAAGGCCCCCCTAGCAGCATACAATTATTTTTTCTTTGTTTGAAAACCATTTCAACAAATTTCTACCATTATTAAGAGCTCTAAGCTCAAGATATTATTGTGGCATCATCTGGTGAAGCTTAGGGTCAGTTGGTTCTTGTTCGTTATCGTTCTCCCATCCCTAATTCATAAGTTCTCAGCCCTACTTCTGGTTAATTCTTGATTCTTGATTTTCCCTTGACCTTTGGGACTGATTTGAGCTCAGTTTTAGGGGCTGATCATGCTCAAAACTTGAGCATGTGATCCTTGTCCCCCAAGGCACAATATTGCAGATTCAATTTTTTGATTTTGTAAGCACGCCCCACGGGTGATTTTTAGCCCGATTTTTAACCCAGAGCGTAATTTTGCAATATGGGTAGAATTCTTCTTGCTTTGATGTTTAGATTAATATTTTGGTAGCGTGAAAGCAGTTAAAGGCTTCTCAGAAAGGAAAAACTCCAGTATAGCGGGTTCATGAGCGCATGTTCAGCCTCTAGGTAGGTTATGGCTTACCTACTTATAGACTTTGCTCGATTAAGGTATTTGTATGATAATTTGCTAACAGTTGGTGAGATATTGTGATTTGAATACACTTGCCTTAGGTATTTATGATTCGTATAGCGTGTTTAGGGGGGCTTAGAGTAGAATTAAGCTTGGAATCCTTAGTCAAGGTGGTTGTAACTCCTTCCAGACTTGGCATAGTTGTGGGGTATCCTTGTGAGTAGAATTGGTTGCCTCAGACTAGTTTTAGTTAGTTTCTTGCCTTAGGTGGGGTCCCTTGGAAATCTTATAGTTAGTGTAGCATTTTTCGAATTGTTCCTATTTTAGGATAGTATCATTTTCTTAGTACATGAATTGCGGCTTCTTCTATTATGACATGGTTGGACTTGATTGTGATCATTGGTGTGACTTTTACCTTATTTCTCATGTTACTTATTATTTTGTCATGGCATATCGATAACGTGGTTTAAACCATCATTTTTCGGCTTAAAATAGAATTCTTAGAATATTTTGAAAGGATTTGGGTTTCTTGAAGGAAAATGGATTATTATTTATTGTTGTAGCCCTGGTTTGAGTTTGTACACGTATATTTATTGTTTAAGCTTCAGTTTGAGTTCAGGCATGCATATTTATTATTTAATCCCTAGTTTGAGTCCGCATATGCATATTTATTATTTAAGACTCTGTTCAAGTCCGAGCATGCATATTTATTATTTTAGCCCCATTTCTAGTTTGGACATGTAAATTAATTATTACGTCCCAGTTCGAGTATGGGCACACATTAACACTGATTCATATGAAGAAGTCTGGTTAGAGTCCGCAATGCATTATCAGTACACTCATCTCATATGGCATATCATGGCATCTTACCGTATTTATTTATTATTATTCTTGGATAGTAATTATCATTGCTTGTTGTTTGTATCTTCCCGGCTTATGGGGATTCGAATGGGTTTATCTATTGTGTATACCTTCTGAGATTATGGGGGTCCGATTAGGTTGTACCTAGTTTATCACTTTATGCTTTTCGAGTTACTTACTTTTACTTTCATTTATTATCTAGCTATGACCTGCTATTCTCTTTCTGACCCCTCTTTCTTACCTTTAGAGTATATTCGCTTTTTATTATACTTATATCTTATTTGAGCTCAGCCGGCCTATGATGCCTACTGAGTATCGTGCATTTTGGTACTCATGCTATACTTCTGCATCTTTTCTGATACAAATCCTAGTATGAGTTATCACCTTTGATGTCATCCTTGTGTGGAGTTGCTGTTCGGAGACACAGGGTGAACTCTTGGCGATCAAAGTTGATCAATCTCCCTTTATTTTTGGACTAGTCTTCTTTTGTACTTTCATAGACTGTTTATATATATATATATATATATATATATATATATATATAGTACTCTGTATGTTGTAAGAGCTCTTGTACTGACTAATACCAAGTCTTGGGGGGTCTTTTGCATATTTTATAACTTTCCCTCCCTTTATATATATGCATGTTGCGCTTATCTTCTTGTTATTTGGTATTGCTTCCCCGTCCTTATCTATTTCTGTTATCATCCCGTTGCTTGACATTCTGGGCTAAGAGTTTTATCTTACCAACTGGTGGGTGATTGAAGGTGTCATCATGACTTGAGTTTTGGGTCGTGATAGCCAAATCAAACATTCCTTGGGCGCCCATGGGACTGTAGGTAGACTTATTGTTACTATTTTTCTCTATTGGTTCCTATTGTGGTTCTTATGACTTTGGATATTGTTAAGGTTAAACTTGGGATTCCAGTTGTTGAATTGTTGACTTGAGATTACATGCTTAGTTAGGTTATCATTCATTGTATTCGAACATGTTTACTGTTTTCTTCCTTTCCTTCTCTATTCATTGAGGTTACCGGTATACTGCCTATTTTCTAAACTCTTCTTTGTATACTTGTTGTTGCGAGGATCCCGGGTATGTGTTTCTTTCTTTCGCCTGTGATGTGTATTTTTTAGCTAGCCATATGTATTGTTCCTGCTTGTATTCCTTCTGTGCTAGCTTCTGTGTACTTCTTCATTGCCTTTTGTGAATAGTTGCTTTCTATTATTCTTATTACTGCTCTGTTATCTTATATGTGCCCAGTCGGCCTATGATACCTACTAGGTACCAGTTGCTTTGCAATTGGTGCTTATACTAAACTCTCCATCTTTTAATGCAGTTCCTAGAGTGGGTGATCACCGTTAGCTCATTGGGGACTCGTGCGAGGAGCTATTTTTGAGATATTTCAGACTGAGGGTGAGCTCTTGGCGATCGGAGCTTAGCTTTTACTTATCTTTTACATCATGTACTCTATTACTACTCGGAGATATCTGTAAATATTGTTTTGAATCCTTTGTACTCCCTATATATAGTTCTGGCTCTATACTATGATACTAGGTTTTGGAGGTTTGGTTTAGCTTCCGAATATGTATATATATTCCTGTATCTACTTTCTTCAGCTTATTTCCCTTTCTTCCACTTATGTAGTTCGTTCTTCTGCTAAAATTTTAGATGGTAACCCATTAGTAACCATTTTAGGCTACGGGGATTGGTTTACCTTAGTATCAGAGCTGAGGTTCACCGGTATCATTGGTATTGGAGCCAATGTCTAGTATAGTCCTGCGAATCTGGGTAGAGACGTCTGTGCTCAATCTTTGAGAGGCTATAGTGACATCTTAGGAAATATGACTCTCTTATTTGCTTCTGTATCATCCATAATCTTTGGGAGTTTCTTGAAATCTCCCTTGTTCTCGTTCATTCTTCCGAAGATGGATCATACGAGATCATCGACGTTGGGAAGAGATGAGCCTCCGACTTCAGCTAGTGGCCGGGGAGGTCATAGAGGTAGGGATCAAGGACTTTCCCGAGCAACGGCAGCTGCTAGAGTGAAGATAGGGGCCGAGCATGATCATGAGCCAGAATATGCTCCCGAGCATCATGTGGACCAGGGGGCAGCCCAGGTACCACCAGCTCAAGTACTAGCTTCAGCCCCAGCTCAGTCTTTAGATATTCGGGGCTTACTGTTACAGTTTTTGGGTATGATTAGAGAGCGGCCTTCAGAGGCAGCACAGATATCCACTCAGGGGGCAGCCCTGGGTGCACCGAGTTCAGGAGTGCAGCCTATTACTGCAGCTCCCGATGTTGAGGTTATTCCAGTCCCATCAGTTGCACAGCCTCTTGATCCTTTCCTAGATATGATAGAGACGAAGAAGAAGGCGTTGGGTAGATTCTTGAGATTGGCACCTCCAAAATTTGCTGGTACTTCTGGGTAGGACCCCCATGACTTTATTACTACTTGTGAGTAGATGCTGCACCATCTAAGGTTGTTGGAGACTCACGGGGTTTGCTATACTACATATCAGCTGGAGGGCCCAACGAAGTTATGGTGGAGGGACCAGGTTGCTTGCAGATCATCATCACCTCCTTTGACTTGGTTCGAGTTTTATGAGGCCTTTATGGCCAAGTTCTTACCTCAGAGTGACAGAGAGATGTTGAAAGAGTATTTCACCAGACTTACTCAGGATACCATGACCATCTCAGAATACGAGACCTGTTTCCATCAACTTGCTCCATTTAGGGCTATGATTATGCCTATTGAGTCTGATAGAGTTCGTAGATTTTTTTGGGGGCTACAGAGAGAGTTTAGAGAGCCTGCAGAGATATTGGTTGCTAGTGGTCGATCATTCTAGTCTATTAGGGACTATGCCCGTACTGTAGAGGATTTGCATCGTCATGACATCGGGGCCAGAGATAAAAGGCCTCGACATCAGGGTAGCTATAGTGGTTCTCATTATGGTGGTAGGGGTTCAGTCCAGTGGGGCCGAGGTCATCAGCCGCAGAGGCACCAGGGTCAGTCTAGTCGACCAGTTCAGGCTTTATTTGAGCCTTCTGGTTCTCAGTTTGAGCAAGGACAGAGCACTCAGCATGGTCACAGTGGTCAGTATTCGAGAGGTACTACTTTTGGGGCATCAGGCTGAGGCGGCCACATAGTTTTAGCGGGTTCATCTCGGTAGGATGGGCCGTTAGGTCCTTGCTATGAGTATGGACTCAACAGTCATTTTGCCAGAGATTGCCCCCAGTGGGGTACAACCTGCTATGAGTGTGAAGTTAGTGGTCATTTTACTAGAGATTTTCCCCAGTGGGGTACAGTTCAGCCAGCCGCTCCACCGGCTTATCCTATTTGCTTAGTTCAGCCACTGACTCGAGGAAGTGGTGGTCAAGGTAGAGGTGGTGGCCCATGAGGCAGGACAGGTGGTAGGGATGGTGGTCGGTCAGGTGGTGGTCATCGTCAGTTCGATGAAGTCCCTGGGAGATCGGAGGCAGAGGTCTTGGATATTGTGATCATAGGTATGATTTCTGTATGCCATCGAACAGCTTATGCTTTATTTTATCCTGGATCTACATGTTCATACGTATCTGCCTACTTTGTACCTTATTTAGGGTTGGCTAGTGAGCCATTATCTGTTCCTATTTTTGTTTCGACCCCAGTAGGAGATTCTTTAGTAGTGGATCGGGTTGTGAGATCTTACATGATATATGTTGGTGATTTAGAGACTTGGGGTGATTTGATGATACTTGATATGTTAGATTTTGATGTGATACTGGGCATAGACTGGTTATCCACTCACCGTGCGATTTTCGATTGTTATGCCAAGACCGCTACCATCATCGTGCCTGGTGTATCCCTGGTTGTGTGGCAGGGTTCTGTTTGCCGCGCGCCATCTCGTATCATCTCTTATCTTCGAGCAAGGAAGCTGATTTTGCAAGGGTGTTTGACTTACTTGGCATATGTCCAAGATGCTAGTGTCGACCCTTCTTCCCCTGAGTCCGTTCATGTGGTTAGAGACTTCCTAGATTTATTCCCTATCAACCTGCCAGGCCTTCCACCTGAGAGAAATATTAATTTTTTTATTGAGTTAGAGCCGGGCACCAGGCCCATTTCTATTTCTCCCTACCATATGGCTCCTGCTGAGTTCAGAGAGCTTAAGGAGCAGCTCCAGGATTTTTTAGCTAAGGGGTTCATTAGACCGAGTGTGTCTCCTTGGGGTGCTCCTGTTCTATTTGTTAAGAAGAAGGATGGGTTAATGCGGATGTGTATTGATTATCAGCAGCTGAATAGGGTTACTGTGAGGAATGGGTATCCGATGCCGCGTATTGATGATTTATTTGATCAGCTCTAGGGTTCAGCCATGTTTTCAAAGATAGATTTGAGGTCAAGCTACCACCAGTTTAGGATTAGGGAGGAGGACATCCCTAAGACAACATTCAGGATACGTCATGGCCATTATGAGTTCCTGGTGATGTCTTTTGGGTTGACTAATGCCCCCACAGCTTTCATGGACTTGATGCATAGGGTGCTTAGCCCGTACTTGTATATGTTCATGATAGTCTTCATAGATGACATTCTAGTGTACTACCGGAGTAGAGACGAGCATGAGCAACACTTGAGGATTATACTCCAAACTTTGAGAGATCATCGGTTTTATGCCAAGTTCTCAAAGTATGAGTTTTAGCTTGGTCAATTGCATTCCTAGGACACGTGGTGTCTAAGGATGGGATTATAGTAGATCCGAGTAAGATTTCAGCGGTCCATGATTGGCCCAGACCTACTACTCTTACTAAGATTCGCAACTTTGTTGAGTTATCCAGGTACTACAGACAGTTCGTAGAGGGGTTTTCTTCCATAGCAGCACCTTTGACTAGGCTGACTAGGAAGGATGTCCCATTTCAGTGGTCAGATCAGTGCGAGGATAGCTTCCAGAGGCTTAAGGCCTTGTTGACTTAAGCTCCTGTATTGACTTTGCCGGTTGAGGGTCAGAGTTTCTCCGTGTATTGTGATGCTTCTAGGGTTGGTCTTGGTTGTTTGTTGATGTAGCAGGGTCGTGTAAATGGATATGCATCGAGGCAGTTGAAGTTTCACGAGCAGAACTACCCCACCCATGATTTGGAGTTGGTGACGGTAGTTTGCACGATCAAGATCTAGAGGCACTACTTATATGGAGTTCATTGTGAGATATTCACTAATCACCGTAGTCTTCAGTATATTACGAGTCAGTGAGAGCTGAACTCGAGGCAGAGGAGATGGATTGAGTTGCTAAAGGACTATGATTTCACTATTTTGTACCATCTGGGCAAGGCAAATATGGTAGCGGATGCCTCGAGCCAAAAGGCGGTGAGTATGGGCAGCCTAGCTTCACTTTCAGTTTTTAAGCGATCATTGGCCTTGGACATCCAGTCGAGTTCTTGCCAGTGTTAAGGTTTGGTCTACTCTTTTTGATCAGATACAGAGCCGTCAGTTTAAGGATCAACGGTTGTGTGACCTTCGAGATCAGGTTGTTCGGGGTTAGGCCAGCCAGGCTACTCTAGATTCAGATGGGGTTCTAAGGTTTTGTGGTCGACTTTGTGTTCCGAGGGTTGGTGATTTGATTCAGTTGATACTCTCTGAGGCACATTGTTCTAGATACTCCATTCATCCTAGTGCGGCGAAGATGTATAGAGACTTGAGACAGCTTTACTGGTGGAGTGGTATGAAGCGAGATATAGTAGAGTTCGTGTCTCGGTGCTTGAACTGTCAGCAGGTAAAGTTTGAGCACATGAGACCTGGTGGGTTGATGCAGCGACTTCCCATTCCTTAGTGGAAGTGGGAAGGGATTATAATGGATTTCCTGGTTGGTTTGCCTCGTACCTCTAGGGGTTTTGATTCTATTTGGGTGGTTGTGGATTGGCTGACTAAGTCAGCCCATTTCTTGCTGGTTCAAACTTCTTACAGTACCGAGAGGTTATCTCAGATCTATATTTGTGAGGTTGTTCGATTGCACGGGGTCCCATCTTCAATCATTCCAGACCGCGACACTCAGTTCACATCTCATTTTTGGAGAGCTATTCAGCATGATTTGGGTACAGAGGTTCAGCTTAGTATTTCTTTCCACCCTCAGACAGATGGCCAGTCTGAGAGGACCATCCAGGTCCTGGAGGACATGCTTCGAGCTTGTGTTCTTGATTTTGGAGATTCTTGGGATCAATTTATGCCTTTGGCCGAGTTTGCGTAAAATAATAGCTTCCATTCTAGCATTGGCATGGCACCCTTTGAGGCATTATATGGTAGGCGTTGCATATCGCTGGTTGGTTGGTTTGATGGATTGGATTCCAGGCCACAGAGTACTAATTTACTTCGGGACTCCTCAGACAGAGTTAGGGTGATTCAGGATAGACTTTGAGCTGCTCAGAGTAGGCAGAAGAGCTATGCTGACTGTAGACTTTGTGCCTTGGAGTTCAGTGTTGGTGATTTGGTATTCCTCCGTGTGTCTCCCATGAAGGGCGTGATGAGATTTGGTAGGAAGGGCAAGCTTAGCCTCAGGTATATTAGGCTGTTTGAGATCCTCCATAGAGTTAGTAGTGTTGCCTATTAGTTATCCATGCCTCTAATGTTTTCAGCTATGCATCTGGTGTTTTATGTTTTGATGTTGAGACGGTATGTTCTAGATGAGTCTCATGTGTTGCATTGGGAGTCGGTTCAGTTGGATGAGAGCTTGTCCTTTGTCGAGGAGCCAGTTGCTATATTGGCCAGAGATGTGAGGAGGTTGAGGTCTAGGGAAATTCTTGTTGTAAAAGTTCAGTGGAGGCATCGTTCAGTCGAGGAGGCTACGTAAGAGACCGAGGAGAGATATACGGGCCCAGTATCTACAGTTGTTTGAGCCTTTAAATACCTCTTTCTTCTTGACTTTCGAGGACGAAAGTCCTTTTTAGTAGTGGATAATGTAATGACCCTTACGGTCATTTTTGCATTTACGCCTTTTTGTACTGCTAGAGCTTTCCTGTAGCGGCCCCAAGTCATTTATGACTTCCTGGGACTGGTGGTTCGGTGCCCAGGTAATTCATTTGGTCGTTTTGGCTGTTTTCCTGTTTTAGAGCCTTAACTTAGAATATTATTGAATTTAGTCAAGATTCTTGGTAAACATGCTCAAAATCAAATTCTGACAGTTCCGTTGGCTCCAGAGCGTGGACTTTGGTCTAGATGGACATGGGTTAGGTTCTGGGAGCTTTCAGTTTAGTTTTGTTCGGGTTTTTGTGTTTTAGATAAGTTGAACTTGAAAGTTTGACTTTGGTCAAAATTCGGAGAAGACAGCCTCGGATGGAAATTTTGTCCATGCTATTAGCTCCGGAATGTCGACTTTAGGCTAGGGGAACCTTTGGTTTGGGTTCCGGGGCTTCCAGACTTATTTTGGGGTATTGAATTCCGAGTTAGTTTTGGGCATGGGGCCCACTTTTCCTTAAAACTATCTCTGTTGGTAAATTCGTTGATTCTATTGAGTTTGGAATGTCGTTTCCACTCAAATAGCTCTATTGGTTTGTGAGTATCGGGTTTTGATTGTGCACAGAATACCCCGTAGAAGTTTAGAAAAATGCAAATTTTTCTGTTGCGGGCCAGCTTTAAATAGCTGTTGGCAGCCTTATTTTCAGCTTTTGCTCTCATCTTTCCAACTCATTTTCTCCACCATTTTTACACCAAATTCATTCAAATCTTCACCTTCTCTTACCCATAACTTGGAGGAATAATTATTGCTGATTCGGGTGTATTTCTTGGCCTCGTGAATAGGTAAAATCTCTTGTTAACTTCCGTTAATTTCCACAAATTTCATTCTTTAAATTCTTGTTTTTAACGATTTTCAGCTTATTTCTTTCACTTCTTTCAACTCCAACTTCATTTTTCTCAACTCTAATTACTCAAGAACAGTGTGGGCTCGTGGGAATTCTCCAAATTATCGTTAATCTTGCTCCTTTATCGTTGGTAAGACTCTTCTTCTTCAAGCCTTGTTCTTCTGTTCAAGCTCAAAAACCTCCATGGTTGAGGCTCTTACAAGCTTAATTTTTCTTGGGTTAAAGCTGCGTTGGAGAGCTTGATTGTTCATGGTAGTTTTAGTTCCAGTCCGTGATCGATTCTTGCTTCCAAATTGATATGTTTCTGCCCTTGAAAATCGCAATTCTCCAGTTTTGTTCTCATGAATTAGTAGTACTTCGGGGCTGTTTTGAGCCCCGAAATGAACTCCATTTGCAGCTCAATTTTTGAGCATGGGTTCCTAAATTCACCACAGATATAATTGTAAATTTTATTTTCTGTTTCACTACACGAGCCCCGAGGGTCATTTTTTTATCCTATTTTTGGCCTGAATTTTCGTATAGCAATATGGGTGTAGTTTTCTCATCTTGACACCTAGATTATGTTCTTGATAGCATGGCAGCTTTCTGAGGCTGTTCGTAAGGGGAAGGCACATGAGTGACGATTCATGTTTGCAGTTCCCGAGGTAGGTTACGGTTTAAACTCCTTAGACTTCGCATATATAGAATAAAATTGTACTAATGAGCATCCTTGGGTTGGGTTTACTAGTTGGTACCACAGACCTTGACTGCTTTATTCATGTCCGATTCCTTTTCTTCTTCCGCTGGTTGTAGTATTTGTTATAGATATATTATCACCCTTGTGATCCTGTGTGGCCTTTTTTGACTCTGGCACATAGATGGTGGGTTATATGGGAATGCTTGTGAGTCTCGGGCATCATTATTATTGTTGTAGAGCTGGCTATCTGTGTTGTAGAACGATTGGAGCCTGTGTAGGGATGATAGGTTGATTGTGGGTCAGGGGCCACTGTTGTAATTGTGTATACCATCCATCATGCATATAGAAGGATTTTCTTCATGATTTTACTATGATTTTGGCTTTGGGCCTACTATTGTTGAATTTTTAAACCTTGCATGGCCCGTGGGGCCTATTTTTGGTAAAAATGATTGAAAAAGGGTTTGGTACCATCTTAATGGATCTTCTTGGGGTAAGGGGGAATTAAAGGATGTTTTATCACTATTTCCACTCGTACTAGACTCGGCGGGGTCTAGCGCTAGACTTATTGTCATGAGTTAGAAATTTGGATGATGGCTTTTCTTGTAAACCTGGTTGTGGTTTCAAAGATTCGAGTTCTATGTGTTTGTTTCCTTGCTTCTCTAGCTTCCGTATTGTATCGGTGCCTTCCGGTTGAGATTCTCGAGGTTCAGTTTGGGTTGGCAGACCCTTGGTGTTTTAGAGTTTGAGTTTGGATTTTGGCTTTGATAGTAATGAGTTTTAGGCTTGGTTGTCCGAGAGAGTAGTGCGGGCCTCGTATCCGCTGTTCTTTTAATCTATAGTCTTTCCTTCTTTCCTAACTTTCAGGGGCAAAAATCTTTTTAGTAGAGGATGATGTAATGACCCTTCCGGTCATTTACGGGTGTTCGCCTTTCTTGTACTGTTAAAGCTTGCCTCTAGCGGTCCCAAGTCATTCATGGCTTGCTGAGATCCGTAGATCGGTGCTCGGGCCGTTTGTTTGGTCTTTTGGCCGTTCCTTATTTTAGAGCTTTAAGGTTTTGAAATTGTTGACTTCAGTCAATGTTCTTGGTAAACATGCTCGAAATTAAATTCTGATAGTTTTGTTAGCTCCGGAGCGTGGACTTTGGTTTAGTAGGACCTTTGGTCGGGATCCGAGAGCTTTTCAGCTTGGAATTCTCTCTCGATCTGTGTTTTCAGGCCAGTTGGGCTTGCTTGGTTGACTTTGATTAATATTTGGAAAAGACGGCCTCAGATGGAAATTCCATCAGCGTTGTTAGCCCCAGAATGTCGAGTTTAGGCTAGAGGGACCATTGGTTTGGTTCCCGAGGCTTCCAGGCTTGATTTCGGCCATTGGGTTCTGTTTTGAAAATAGTTAGCTAAAGGTTGATTTTGGGCGTGGGGCCCACTCTTTTTTAAATAGACCTCCGATGGGATTTTTATCAATTTCATTGGATGCAGAACGTTGTTTCTAGTTGAATAGGTCAACTCATTTTTGTTTGCGGGACCCCAGATGCATTCCAGGGGACCCAAAGTGTTAAAAATCTCCAAAGGGCATTGCTGGTTGCTGGTGTAGCGCCAGGGTGCTGCCTGGGCCGCACCTTCATGCGCATGCCTATGCCCAAGCCAGCGCCACTGCGTGCCAGCCACCTCGGCCAGGCCTGCGCCCCTGTGCTATGGCCAGCGCCCTCGCGCCAGCGCCCTCGCGCCAGCGCCCCTGCGCCATTTTGGGTGCACTTGCGCCTAGCGGGCCAGCTTTTATAAGTTGTTGGAAGCATTGTTCTTCTTCATAATTCACTTTCCAACTTCAAATTCTCCACCTCAACAACTCCCAAAACCTCCATTTTTCCACCGTTGTTCATCCCTTCTCACTGGAGATTAATATTAACTGATCCTTGCTCGTTTATTTGGCTTCTAAAGCGGGTAAGTAATTCGTTTAATTCATGATTTGTCCATTGAATTCCTCTTCTAAATTCTTGAATGGTGGGATGTTTTGAGCCCCAATTGTTGTCCATTTCTGCTCGAATTTTGAGCATCTTCTCTTGGGATAGTAAGGAACACTTTAGTATTTTTTTCGTTTATGGTTTCGGGTTGCGAGGCCCATGGGCTCATTTGTGACCTGGATTTTGACCTGGTTATGTTTATGGAATTATGGGTATCGTTAGTCTTGTTTTGACGTGTAGATTATTGTGTTGATAGTATTGTTGTGATTTGGAGCATCCTGGAGCAGTTTGAGCCTAGATTACGTTGTTACCATAGTTAGTCATCGGCTGACATGTAGGTTATGGCTTCCCTACCTAAACTCTGCGTATATAGGCTATAACTACATTAATTAGCATCCTTGGGTTGGTTGTTATAGGTTGGTACCCCAGAACTTGCCCGTATTTTCTGTCTTTTTATTTCATATGTTGATTATACTATTTGTTTAGTATTGTTTATATTACCCTTGTGGTCTTGTGTGGCCTTGTATTGACTCTGGAACATAGATGGTGGGTTATTTGGGAATGTCTGCGAGTCCCGGACATAGAGATATCCTTCTAGGCTGGTTATGAATGTTGTAGAGCTGTTCAGCCTGTGCGGGGCCGATAGGAATATTTGTGAGCCATTTTGGGCTACTCTATTATTTGTGAGCATATCATACATGAAAAAGGTTTTCTTTGCATGATTTACTACTGATTTGGCTTTGGGCCTACTATAAATGATTTTCTAAACCTTGCATGGCCCCGAGGGCCTATTTTCGGTAATGTGACTTCGAAAGGGTTTTGAAACTGGCTTTTATGAAACCTCTCGAAGTAGAGAGGATACTAAGATGATTTGATTACTGGTTTCCATCCTGATACTAGGCTGGGCTGGACCATAGCACTAGATATTATTTTCTACGTATTTAGACCCGGATACGCATTGGGTGCCTTGTTTAGGGATTTTGAGACTTGATTATTGTTTTAGACCCTGATACGCTCCAGGCACCCTTAATGAGGGTTATTGATACATGACTAATGTAATGACCCTTCCGGTCATTTCCACGTTTAAGTTTTGAAGTCAAGCAAATCGACAAAAGATATCGTAAGACCTTTAACAAATTTTCTGAACCTTGGGTCAAATGTATCAGGGCTTTTCTCTCAATATATAAAGAGTTAGAAGTCCCCCGAAATACCAAATCGAAGGTCTACGAGTCTAGTTTCCAACGCACAAAACCTCACGTCCAACCGATCTCGGAGTAAAGAGTTATGACTGTTTTACCGCGGACTGTCTGGCAGAAAATGGGTTGCGAACCGGGTCGCGAACCGGGTCGGGTTAAACTCGATTTAAGCCTCGACTTCACATTTTAAAATGTCATTTCAGTTCCGAAACAGTGATAAAATATAAGGGAGGATCCCGAGAGAATTCTTGAGTATCAAAATCGTGCGTTGGTATTACGAGCCTAAGCTTAGCAATTTTATTAGCATCGTGTGTGTATTTGAAAGTATTTTATTTTAAAGTTGAATTTGGTAAAAATTATATTATTATTGCCTTTTCAAAATGTTTTAAAGGTTTATGAAAAATATTTTGTTACGATATAATGATATATGTATTTATTTTATAAGGTTTTTATACATTGTATTATTTTAACGGAGATAGTAAATTTAGTTATGTTAAGATTTATTATTATAATATAGTAGGTTTTATTCGAAATAATTTTCTATGAATTATGGTGTATTTAAAATATTATATTTATTTTACCATGAATTTATTCAATACCCGAATACGTACGTAGCGGGGATCCACCTATCATTAATTGGATAAGGGGAGATGTGGTGTTGACACACACCCCCCCACGTGGAAACCAATTGATGCGGTAGGCAAATTACTGCCAAACTTAATCCTTTGGAGCAAATTACAAAGGCAATTGCTGCCTAATTTATATCATACTTCTATATCTATGCTGCCTACTCACTTTAAGGATTAAGCAATTACTTGCTAATTGCTGCCAACGTTGATAACTCTTCCTTGAAATATAATTGTGGTGCAAAAATTACCACAGTACATCATTCACTTGTCACGATAAAAGTTGATTCCAATAAGCAAGATTTTGATAACTTATTGGATCACCAAAAAGAAAGTTGATTATCTACGTCAAGTCGTTCCATCCCAAATTCGATTCCGATTCCGATTTAGTGTTGGATTTTCTCGGAGTGGTTCGAGCTTGGACATCGTTGTTCTAGCAGCTTGTCGTCAGACGACATGTAGGTTACGGTTTAATTTCCCTAGACTCCGCATATATAGAATAAAATTGTATTAATGGGCATCCTTGGGTTGGACTATTAGGTTGGCACCACAGACCTCGACCGCTTTATTCATATCCGCCTACTTTTGTTTCTCCGTTGTTTGTAGTATTTGCCGGTATATTTTATTTACCCTTGTGGTCCTGTGAGGCCTTGTTGACTCTGGAACATAGAAGGTGGGATTTTGGGAATGTCCGCGAGTCCCGGGCATAGAATTATCCTTCTAGGTTGGTTATGCTTGCTGAGTAGTTGTGGGCCTGTGCAGGGTCGATAGGTTGATTGTGAGCTGCGGGGCAGCTATTGTGGGTGATCATACCATTTCCATGCATATAAAGAGGTTTTATCCATGTTTTACTGTGGTTTTGGCTTCGGGCCTACTGGCACTGTTTTCTAAACCTTGCATGGCCTGGGGGGCCCGTTTTTGATGGAAATGATTTGGAAATGGTTGATTTCACTTGTGGAGATCTTTGGGCAAGAAAGTAAAATTATGTTTAAAATCATCAGTTTTATGATTATCGCTAGACTCGGCAGGGCCGGGGGGCTAGTTGAGTTTTCTTGTTACTTGAGATGATTTTTAGCCTCGGTCGGACCGAGCACCTGAGAGACCTTTCTTACTGTGTAGACCCGATTTATGTCCGGGCACCCTTGGAGGGGTTTTGAAGACATTTTCCTACTACTTTAGTCCTGGACAGGTCGTCTGCATTGCCATATTCAGAGACTGGGTCTCTATCTCTGATACTGATTTTAGATGGGTCTGGGACCTCCATGGACTTGCCATCCGGGCCAGGGGCTATAGGGCTGACGTGCGTGTGCCGGAGGAGGGGTATACGGTGGAGTAGAGGTATACGGGCAGTGTCCTTCCATGAAACCTACCTGCTGGGCCGGATCGGCGCCGGAGGAGGTACATACAGAGATACCATGGCACTTGAGATCTTCATGCATCATATCATTCATTGTTCGAGGCTCCACCCTTGTTTGTTGTTTGCTGATTGTACGCTCCGGTAGTATGGGATGCCGGAGGGTTTGTTTTCACTGGTTTGTGTTCCTCGGTTGTATGGGCGGCCGAGGGACTGTAGGTAGACTCTTTCTATTTACTTGTACTTTATGGATAAGTAGAATTGGTTCTGCTAGACTGTTATGGATATGAGATTGGTATGACTAGTTGAGTTTGATTCATGTCTCTGAGCATGCCTATTATTACTCTTTCTCTCTTCTTCTTACACTTGAGGTTACCGGTATACCGTCCATTTCATAAACTTATTTTGTATACACTGTTGTTGCAAGGACCCCAGGTGCGTTATTTCTTACTTTCACCTGTGCCTATGGCGTGTATATTCTGCTTACTAGCCTCACATGTGGTTTTGTTGATTTCCCTCTGGGCTAGTTCCTGTGTACCTTTGTTTGATTTCTGTGACTACTTGCTTCTATTCTGTCTATTACTATGCTTTTATCTTATATGTGCCCAGTCGGCCTATGATACCTACTGGGTACCTTATGCTTCGCATTTGGTGCTCACCCCTACCCCTGCATCTTTGGGTGCAGATCCTAGTGTGGGCCATCGCCGTTAGATCGTTGTGATTCGTGCTTGGAGATCTGTTGGGACTACTTCAGACTGAGGGTGAGCTCTTGGCGATCGGAGCTTAGCTTTAGTTTATCTTTTGCTTCATGTACTCTATTACCATTCAGAGACATCTGTATATATAGTTTTGGTTTATTTGCACTCCATATATGTAGTTTGGCTCTGTACTATGATACCAGGTCTTGGGGTTTGATTTGATTTCCGCATATGTATATGTATATACTCCTGTTATCTATTCTTTTGCTTGTTTGTTAGATAGTAGCCCATTACTAACTGTCCTGGGCTACGGGGATTGGCTCGCCTACTGGGGGGTTGTAGGCGCCATCATGACCGAGAAATCGGGTCGTGACAACTAATAATTTAGACTTGAATCAAATATAGGCACATACTACGAGATCCTGATTATGGAAATATATTAAGTTTTGTGTTAGTATGTGGTCTACGAGTAGACATCCATGAACCCTACCATTCTGGACCAAGTGCTACAGATTGATGGTGATCGGAGGGAAAGGATGTACGGCGTCAGAGAGGTACTTGGGAGAAGTCATTCCATGGATCCCGCCTTTATTGGACCTTTGCGGCACCGGAGGGGGTAACATACAACACTGTAATCACACTTGGTTACAGATTCATCATATCACATCATCATGCATATTTCACTCGGATGCCACCCTTGTTTGTTGTGTGTTTAGTGTATGCATCGGTTGTATGGGCGGCCGGAGGGTTTGTTTTCACTTGAATACGTTCCTCAAAATTATTGGCGGTCGTTGGGACTGTAGGTAGATTATATTACTCTTGTCATCTCATAGACCTAGTTGTAGTCCTTGGTTCTTCTGGATTGGTAGGTTTTTAGCATGTTGAGGCTCCGAGTTTGGGCTTGATTATTGAGGGGACTAGTGAGTCCTATATTATTGAGGCACTGTTGAGTGGTCTTCTGAGCGGATTGTGGGTGTTGATTCTATTCATTAGCATGATTTTGAGTGGTAACTCTTGGTTCTTGTGGCTTAGTTATTCCATCTTAGGTTTGTATTTGTAAGGTTGATCTTTGTCTTTGCTTCTTGAAGTTGAATTTGTAATATGATTTCCTTATGTATGTTGATCCTATCTTGAGTATGTTAAATTGCTTTTCTTCTTCCCCTTTTATTTGAGGTTACCAGTATACCGCCATGTTTCTAAATTCTCTTCTTCTTATACTATTATTGCAAGGATTCCAGGTGCGTTCTAGTTTCTTTCACCTGTGTTTCTGTGATTGTATATCTTATGTGCTAGCATTGTATGCTTATAACTCTTGGTTGACTATTCTCCGTGCTAGTTCCTTGTGCTTTCTCTATTGTTTCAGTGTATGTTTTCTTGCTATCTGTTATATTACTGTCTTTATATCTTATATTCGCTCTGTCGGCCGATGATGCCTACTGGGTGCCCGTTGCTTAGCAATTGGTGCTCATACTATACTTCTGCATCTTTCTGGTGCAGATATTAATTGAGCTTTCGTTGTTGATCATGTTGGAGACTCGTGCATCTTTTGGATATTCGAGACTAGGGTGAGCACCTGATGACTGGGGCTTGACCATATCTCATCTGTTGTACTGTTACTCTTTGTATATTCGGAGACAGTTGTACTTATTATTTTGTTACTTCTAGAACTTGTATTCTATTTAGAAGCTTTTGTACTATCGATACCAAGTCTTGGGGTTGGTATAGTTTCATTATGTATATATTCAGGTTTTGCTTCTGCTTTGTCTATCTTTATATTCTTCTTATTGTGCGTATTTGTTAGGTATTAGCCCATTACTAACCATTATGGGCTACGGGGATTGGTTCGCCTACTGGGGAGTTGTAGGTGCCATCATGACCTGAGAAATCGATTCGTGACAATGTGATAGAAGACAAATCAACTTACTTCCTCTGTTTTAATTTGTTTGGCCAACTTTCCTTTTTATTTCGTTTCAAAAAAGAATGCCTCTTTCCTTTTTTAGAAACTCTTTAATTTTAACTTTCCACGTGACATATTCAAGACCACAAAATTAAAGAATATTTTAATACATTTGATATATCTTTAAATTAAGACCACAAGTTTTAAAAGTCTTCTTTCTTTCTTAAACTGTGTGCCAAGTAAAAATAGGCCAAACAAATCGAAACGGAGGGAGTATTAGAGAAACTCGTATGCTTGTACATCACTCCCAGTATAATTTTCTACTATATTAGATGAGCGGTTTAGAAGTAGTATTAACATGTTTAGAAGTAGTATTAACATGCATGCATCTTGAAATTCAATTCAAATGTAAGGGCAATTTTGACATTTTAACTATCTATACATACTTACGTGTCTTAACATCAGGGTTTGAATGGCACTTCATTAGTTTCGTATTTGACATTCATCATACTCATACGCCTATCTTCTTCTCCTTCTGTTTAACAAGCTTCAATTTTTGTCTTCTACCCTCTTCCTTATTTATCGTTTTCTTTTTTTTGCTTCATGCTCATATCATGAAGTACTACTTAATTTTTCTCTATTTTTTTCAAGCTTATCATATAAATGTTTGCTTCTATTTTCTCATAGACAATTGATTTTGAGATTTTGTGATTGACGATTTTCATTGTGCCTCTGAAATTATATTGGCATTTATACGTTGATTTTTTTTTGTTTAGTGTTTTTGTGTTTAAAATTATTTGGTTTCCCTATTTCTTCATGCTTTCTCCGTGGATTCTGACCTCAGGAAATTCCTACTGGAACAAATAATAATAACAAGGGAAAAATATGTTAGATGAAATTTCCCAGTGAAAGAAAGATAGTTCCAGCAGTCTGTTTACCTCTTCTTCTCGGTTGTTATTTGCTTTCCATGTAAGAACTATGAACATTGTTATTTTTAATCAATCTAGGATCTAATAGGAGCTACTCAATAATCTTCTCTGAAATGTTTAGTTTGAGTAGCTTGTACACATCTATTTGTCTGCTATGTTTGTCATCCATTTGTGGTTCATGTTAATCTCTTAGTAAAGGTTTGATGGTTTTTCCTTGTTGATGTCATGTAAGTTTCAACCAATTATTTTATTTGTTTTTTTAAACTTCTACTTGATTGAATATATACTTTATCTGTTAATTATTTCCCTATTTGCAAATTACAATACATGCACCTAAATGTGGGCAGTGGAAACCAAAAATTGCTCTCTCATTAAGATCCAATGTTGGTTTATTAATGACCGGTAGTTGTCACTCTTAATTTTCTTGAACCTGTTGTGGGAATCTAATTGAGTTTATCATATAAATTTAAGTTATATGGTTATTAATATTTGATTGTTCGTACTTTATAATTCTCCAAGTTGATAGTTTTGTCAAAGACCAATTGGAAGAAATCGAAGTCTGAGTACATATACGAATGTGCCAGTTTGATATCCTATAATATCTGAAAGTGATATTTTGTTAACTTTTGTACTAACTTGAATAATTCTGTTCTAATATGCGTCTAACAGTATAAACCCCTCATGAATTTAAATTATGTATCATTTGGCAACCATATAAAGCAATTAGCACACAGTGATGTCTATGTTGTGATACGTTCTTCAATTATTCCTCCTACACTTTCATATCAACACAAAGGTTATGCTAATAAATTAAGTTACATATTTAAGAAATGAAAACAGAAACAACTATTTCAATTTTTATAATGTTGGGTCTGTGCCACACATGGACATAACTCATCTAGTATAATTCTAAGTCGTGGATCCATACAAGTCGCATATTTTTTTTAAGAAAATTATCCTCTGCAAATAAAATCCCCGCCTAAATATTTTTTTAAAAAAATATTAACCGTAAGTCATGTACCACTCCATGAATTATTAAATATTTACAAAAATAAATATTGATTAGATTACAAGTCGTGGTCCACTTTATGACTTATAAATTAATAACAAAAAATTAAAATTATCAAGGCCCGCATAGCAAACGTCGTTTGCCATGGGCCATTAGAACCTTTGTAAGTGCAGATTGGGGTACAAATTATCCCTTATGGTTTGTCTCCCATTTCATAGCCCTTTTTGATTTTTTTTGCTTCAAAAAAGGTGCCCTTCAGGCTCCGAACTCCAAAGCTATAGGCTAAGCTAATTATCTTATTAGGGGTATAAAATGGATATTCCATCTAAATAGTGTTGCCAACGAGATTATAGACCTCCCGACAAGGAGGGGAAAAAAGTAGAAGATGTTGCCTAAGTGTATAAGGCACAGAGGGGTGAATTTGACATAACGGCTAGTCAGTAAGAATTTCCACTATATATAAGTGTAACGACCGGGTTCATCATTACGGGTAATCTTTTCGTGCCAAGTTTTGAGTTAGAAAACCTTTGAGTTGGTGAGTTGGAAATTTTGGGCTAGGCTAGTCTCGGACGATTTCTGAGCGAGGTATGGTCTAGTGCAATTTGGATTAGTTTTAGGTAATGTGTCTTGTATTGAGATAGTTTTTATGTTATCTAAGACATAGAAGAGTTAGGGAGACTTTTCGGAAATGAATTCAGGTAAGTAGAACTCTCGGTATCGAGTCAGAGATTTAAGGTGTGTTGTAAAATAGGTACTTCTAGGGAATTTTACGACTTTCAATCCGGTTGACACAGTGCAGTAGCAGCCTCTGCTATAGCAAAATAATTTTCGCTATAGTGGAAGTAAACTTTGGTCAGCACTGCCATAGCAGTCGGTTCTATTTTTTGGCAGAACTATAGTGGTGTACGGACAGCTATAGCAGACTGTGTCAGGATTTAATGCAGAAACTTCTTCAAAACATTTTATTTTTCCTCAAGAACATTTTGGAGAAGGGCAGGGGCGATTTGGGCAAACTTTGCTTCATTTTTCACCATTTTTCATCCCAAAGGTAAGGATTTTACTCTCCTAACTTAGTACAATCTTTCCTACATTGTAGAATTGCTAGTTTAGACCTGGGGAAAGGTTTGTATTGACCTAGGAATGGTAGAATCTGGGGAACAAAGGGATTCTAGGGCATAAAAGTTCTTGGGTCTTAAATATTATTGTTGGGTTATGATCAATTAGCCATAATTCTCTAAATGTATCCATAAAAATGATAGACTTATGTGAATTAATGGTGGGAGAGCCGGCGAATAGGTGGAATGATCATAGTTTGGCTTGGGGATTGGGATTTTGCATAATCCAGGCAATTAGTAGGCCATGTGGACTGATTTTAGTATCTTGTAATTATTTTTAGACCAAGAACAAGAAAAGGCTTAGGAACACGGGAAGGCTCCGGTCTAGTAGAGCTTTTATGTAATTCGAGGTAGGTGATGGTTATTGTTTTATTAATATGCAATATGTGTTCATGTACTATCACTTAGTATTGTGTGAGTTTTCATGGTTAGGGAAAGGGATTATGAATGTCTGGTTGTCCGATTATTCAGTCTTATGAAATGAACTTAGTGTTGTTGCTTGTTGGTTTACAAGTGTGCTTTTGTTCATTGATTATTAACTGTTGGATTTTGGTGTGAAATTCGGTTAGATCGGGTACCACGCCTGGTATAGGTTACTTATTGGTTGGCTTGGCTACCATGCCTTGTATGGCATACTTATCGGTTAGCTCGGGTACCATGCTTGGTACGGGATTCATTATAGTTGGCTCGGGTACCACACCTGGTATGGGTTTGATTTACTTGCATTGATTGTATTCTTTTAATGGTTCCATGAGTGGACTTGTTTGTATTTTTGAATTTTGATTATTACATATGGTCCATGAGAGGCCGGGTGATTATATTTAAATGTGGGGTTGGTCTTAATGTAGACCGGATTGCATGTTGAAAACATAGGTGGTGTCCTAGGGATCCTTGGTGGGTCTGGGTTGTGTGAAAAGGATATATGTTTATTGTCATTGGTTGTTAATTGGTTACATGTGGTTGATAAGTTAAGTAAGAGACTTGTAGTCTAGTTATATGTTGACTGGTATTACCTGTTTACTTCGCTTTACTTAGCTTTGGTTTACTATTCATATCTTATTTATTGGAGCTGGCTGATGATCCTACCAGTACACAGTGGTTGTGTACTGATTCTGCACTTTGTTTTCCTTTTGTGAGTATAAAACATCTTCTGACGGCTGACACGCAACCTCACTTGTAGTCCCAGTGCATTCAGATCTTAAGGGTGAGCTACTTTGGTCGAGCTACCTTGTCTTCTTCATTTAGTGGTAGCCCAATCATTTCGAGCTTAAACTCTCATTTTGCTTTTGAGGTTGTATCCCTGTATTCTATACGATTGGTAGAATGTTTTAGTATGGTGACTTTCAGGTTCTAGGGAGGTTTTCCATAGATTCTTATTTTTCTAGTGTTTGAGATTGTGAATGATAGTTTATTTTATTGCAAACTGGTTTTGAGCTGTTAGAATGGTTAAGTTTTGGGTCGATATTGGTTCGCTCATCCAGGGGTTTTAGATGGGTGCCACTCATGGTGGGTTAGGTCATGACAAAGATGGTATCAAAGCCCTAGGTTCATCGATCTTGTCATACCAAAATGAGTCTAGTAGAGTCTTGAGGAATGGTACGGAGACGTCTATACTTTTCTTCGAGAGGCTATGAACTTTGGGAAAACTATCTCTTTTTTCTTCCTTCGTGCTATAACTTGATTCCAATTAGTATCTGGTGATACAAATTGGTATCTAAATCCTTTCACTCTTTGTCCGCAGATGGTTAATATGAGAAACAATAGAGCGAGAGTAGCGGGCCTAGCAGTAGGCCTAGTTGTCATAGGTAGAGAAAGGGACAGAGGCAGGGGTTGAGGTAGAACAGCACCCGCTAGGGGTGGAGCTTAAGAAGCTGCAAGAGCATGAGAGGCGACCCCTCCCCCACCGCAGGATCAGGTCGAGAAGGAAGTTAAGGTTATTGTTGAGGAGGGCACAGATCAGGCATAGGCGGCACCAGCTGGAGGTGCAGGCCTTCCCCCTATCACTCCCAAAGCATTTCAGCAGGTGTGGAGCTTTCTTAGTGAACTGGTTGGTGAGGGAGCCACCCCCATGGGTAATGCAGATCAGATTCTGGGCACCCAACCAGCGGTTTCAGGGGCTCGTAGGATGGATGCAGTATCAGGTACTGATGAGTTCTTCCGTCCAATGCTAGGACCGGTTATGACAGGGAATGAGCATGAGATGTTGACTAAGTTTCTGAAGCTAAAATCCCCTCCATTTTAGGGTACTGAGAAGGAAAATGCTTATGAATTTATCTTAGACTGTTATGAGAGGCTGCACAAGTTAGGCATTGTGCAACAGCATGGGGTTGAGTTCATCACTTTTCAGCTGCAGGGTGATGTTAAGCAATGGTGGAGGTCTCATGTGGAATGTCGATCATCTGTTTTGCCTCCACTGGCTTGGATGGAGTTTCATGCTCTTTTCTTAGAGAAGTATGTGCCCCGTACCTTGAGGGATCATAAAAAGGATGAGTTTCTGGCTCTTGAGCAGGGTAATATGTCAGTTTCAGCGTATGAGGCCAAGTTTCATACCTTGTCCCATTTTGCTACTAAATTATTGGCACCGAAGAGGAGAGGATTCGGTTGTTTGTGAAAGGTTTGAATACTGAATTGCAGCTGTTGTTAGTGCATATGACTTCAGTAGTGAATAGCTTTAATGAGGTCACAGACTATGTGAAGAAATTGGAAGGGGTTAAGCAGGTCGGGCAGGCTGAAGTGTTAGTTAAGAAGTCCCGGAATGATGGAAATTTCAGTGGTTTATACTCCAGGGTCCATAATCAGTAGGTGTATTTTGCGCATCTGATTCAGTCAGCCTTGCCCACTTCTATATGTGGTCATCCGGGAGCCAGACAGTTTTCATCTCCTAGAGGCCAGGGGGCTTCCTACACTTCTACCAGCAGGCCCAATCTTTACGGCGGATGTTTCCATTATGGTGATCTAGGTCACTTCAAGAGGTTGTGCCCTTACAGGAAAACATGTTATTAAGCTCAGCAGCAGTCTAAGGTTATGGCCCTAGTGGCAAGAGGTGGTTATGATAAGGGTTGTCCATAGGGTGGGCAAGGTAACTTTTTAGGAGGCCTGGGAGACAGAGGGAATGGCAGTGATGGCAGGGGAACGAAGCATCCAGCCCAGGAAGTTACTCGGATTGATAATCGGGTCCACTGTTATGCTTATCCAGGGACGTATGAGGCTGAGGCATCAGACGCAGTGATCACAGGTACCATTCTTGTTTGTGATAGGATGGCGTTTGTACTATTTGAGCCAGGTTGTACTTACACTTATGTGTATGTTAATTTTGCCTTGGTTCTGGATTTTATTTGTGATGCCCTTGATTCCCCTATCCATGTTTCTACCTCGGTTGGAGAGTCTGTGATAGTGACTCATGTTTACTGTACTTGTCATGTGGTGTTTGTGGGATTGCAGACTTGGGTAGATTTGGTTATCATAGACATATTAGACTTTGATGTTATTTTGGGAATGACCTGGTTTTCTCCTTATCATGCAGTATTAATTGTAATACTAAGACTGTGGCTCTAGAAATTCCGGGTAAGGATAGGCTAGAGTGGGAAGGAGTGTGCGGGCCAAAGCTGGCTAAAATCATATTATTAGTTCGAGCTAGGAAGCTAGTGGGGAGAGGGTGTTTGGCCTTTTTGGCTCATCTCTGGAATGATAGTGTGGAATCCTCATCGATTGAGTCAGTTCCAGTTGTTTTGGAATTTCAGGAGGTGTTTCCAGTGGATTTGCCTGGTATGCCTCCGGATAGAGACATCGATTTTTGTATAGACTTGGAGCTGGGCACTCACCTAATTTCTATTCCTACGTATTATATGGCTCCAGCAGAGTTGAGGGAACTTAAGAATCAGTTTTAGGAACTCTTAGATAAAGATTTTATCCGTCCCAGTGCTTCACCTTGGGGTGCTCCGGTATTATTTGTGAAAAAGAAAGATGCATAGACTACAGGCAATTGAACAAGGTTACCATCCTGAACAAGTATCCTTTACCTCGTATAGATGATCTCGTTGACCAGCGACAGGGTGCGTTTGTGTTTTTGAAAATTGACTTAAGGTCAAGGTACCATCAGTTAAAGATTAGGCTCGAGGACATCCCTAAGACTGCTTTTCAGACTCGGTATGGGCATTATGAGTTCCTAGTGATGTCGTTTGGGTTCACCAATGTGCCGGCAGCATTCATGAGTTCGATGAATGGGGTATTCAAATCTTATATAGATCCATTCGTCATTGTGTTTATAGATGACATCTTGATCTACTCCAAGAGTAGGGAAGAGCATGTTGAGCATCGCCACATTGTGTGGGATATTTTGAGGCACCAGAAGCTATATGCAAAAATTTTGAAGTTTGATTTTTTGTTGACTTCAGCCCTTTCCTTGGGTATGTGGTGTCAGAAAAAGGGGTGATGGTGGATCTCCAGAAGATTGAGGAAGTTAAGAGTTACATCCGGCCTAACTCTGTGACTGAGCTAAGGAGTTTTGTGTGGCTTGCGAGCTACTACCATAGATTTGTCAAGGATTTTGCATCCATCGCTACTCACTTGACAAGGTTGACTCAGAAGGAGGTACCGTTTGTATGGTCCAACAAGTGTGAGGTGAGCTTCCAAAAGCTCAAGACAGTTTTTACTACAGCTCCCATTCTTTCATTGTCGATTGAAGGTAAGGATTTCATTGTATACTGTGATGCTTCACATTCACGTTTGGGTGATGTGTTAATGCAGGACAGGAATCTCATAGATTATGCTTCAAGGCAGCTGAAGCCTCGTGAGAAAAATTATCCAACCCATGACTTGGAGTTTGCAGCGGTGGTTTTTGCACTCAAGATTTGGAGACGCTATCTCTATTGTGTCAAGTGTGAAGTTGTTAGGTGACTTCCCAATCACACGCAAGTGTATGTGGTCTTCCAAGTAATATAGACTGGTTAGTACGGATAAGTACCCAAGAGACTTATGACTTAACAAATACCCTAAATTATTTGTATACCGCTAGAATAAACAAGTATAAAAGTAACTAAAGTATGAGTTTGTAGTAACTAAAGATCTAAAATAAAATGACAGGATTAAACGAAAGTAAATAATGATTTTGGTTCCAAGTTTAGATAGAATTCCAGGGTTACAGCTTTATTATGCAATCATAAGTAGTATTCACTTGAATTGACTTGTTCGTTTACCTAGTTTTTGATTTCAGGGTTGATTTTACAACTATGGTCTTTCGAGCCTCTAGTTGCCTATCAAAAATAGCATCAAAACTACATCATTGACCGGAGATGTGACATCTTATTTTGAACGCTTTTATATATCTTCCCGTATAAACCAAACAAGTCGTTCTAGGTAAATTCTTATTCTAGTCTCTAACCTACCCTTTACATTACAAAAGAGAGGCCTTGCTCCCTATATTACTCAGTCTATCTTGTTGATCTTTCTCCGAGTTCACAACAAAATTATATATTTATCTTAATGGCGGCCAGGCATCAAAATACTAATCACATGAATATAAGAACAACTAGTAATGGAAAATGAACTAATCAATTCAAATTCATACTAAATTGTCATGCGTTTGTATCCGTAACCCCAGAACAAGGGTTCTTAGCCACTCATGCTAATCAAAAACACAAATAACGATGTTTTCATCCAAAGTTATGGCTAAGAAAAGGAAGAATAAAAGAAACCTAATGGTGAATTCTAATCTATGCCTTGTGCTCTGAAAATATCACTGAACCCTTACAAAAGCCGCACAATGTTCTATTTATAGGGCTTGGGAAATAACCCCTTTTCCTTCTTGGAATCAGAATAGGAGAAAGCTGAAATTCTGCATCAGAATGGGGCTGGCGTGACGCGCCATGGGTGCGCCATACTTGGTCCACAGCAGTTTTGGTGATGGGGCAGTTCCCCACCAAGGTGCCAGATATGGCCTTCAGTTGTTTATGGCCTGGGGAAGTGCCCCACCAAGGCGCCAGTGCATATTTTCTCTCTTTGCTTACTTTCGAGCATTCTGCTACGTTGCTTCCATGCTTTACTCTTCCGTTTCATCTTTCAATGGTTAGTTTCCCGCAACATTTTACCTGAAAGCATCTAATCATGTGTCTTAGGTCAAGAAATTTCTTAAAGCCAGCCTCCTCTTTCTGTTTGATCAACTTCTGAGGGAACGGTGGAGGAGGTTTCACAATAATTTCAGCTTCTTTCACTTCTGTCTCTGCACTAACCTTTGCCTTTCCTATTGCAGCTTCTACTACCTTGGGCTCTGCTTTCTTTGGTGCAAGCTCTTCCAATTCTCTACCACTCTGGGTCGTGACTGCATTCACCTACTTAGGATTTGGCTCAGTATCTCCTGTAAGGCCACCCTGAGGTCTCATATTTTGTGCTCCAACTAGGTGACCCACTTTCTTTTCTAAGTTTCGGATGGCAGTTCGCTAATCTTTTATCTCTACTTCATAGCTAACTTGGATTTCCATGATCGTCTTCAGCATGTCTTCGATGTTGCTAGGTAAGGCCGTGGGCTTATTATTTCCAGCAAACTATTGATTCTTACCTTGGTTCCTAAATTGATCCTGACTTTGGTTGTTGCCATATGACAAATTATTTCTCAAGTTTACATTGTATGCATTGCCAAAATTCTGATTTCCACCTCTTTGCGCATACCCTACAAAGTTCACAGAATCTGGATTTGCTGCACAATCTTCTGATAGATGGTCCCCTCCACAAGTCTTGCAAAACTAAAGAGTTACAGGTTGCACTGCATTCACTTGTGCCTGGTTATTTCCAAGAGCTAACTTTTTGAGGATCGTAGCTATATTGCTTATCTGATTAGCCATTGAGTCCACCTTGGCAAATAAAGTCGTGTTGCAATCTACCTCTAGTAACATGGCAAACTTCTTGGGCGTGGCTCTGCTGGTGTCTATGTTCCCTTCCGAATTACTCTGCGCCATCCTCTATCGAAGAGTGTACAACTGATCATAGGTCTTCTCTAATGCTTTCCCGTCTGCTGCACAGTCTAGCAAAATCTTTGAATGAGAATCAAGCCCTTCAATGAATGTGTGGACCAACACTTCATTTGTCTGTTGATGATGAGGACAGTCCATTAGGAGGGACTTAAATCTCTCCCAAGCTTGGTAGAGATTCTCACCATCTTTCTACCTGAAACTCAATATCTCGCTCCTCAGCTTGGCTATCTTTCCGGATGGAAAGAAATGCATCAAGAATAAAGTGTTGTTGTGGGTTTCAAAGTGACCACCCGCTGTGGGTTTCCGAATGTTGTTGGTGACATTAGTCACGAGTGGGATTGCCTCATCTTGCACTGGCCTTGGTGTTGCCATTTCTATGGGAACAACTTCAAGCTGTTCAACTAACTGGATTGGATTATCAACCAACTCCTGAAACTTGATAGGATAAAGTGTTGCTACCCTTCTTCTTTCGTGAAATAGTCATTCAGGTTCAGGGTGTGGTTCCACAAAGTCTTTCATCCTTGCCAGTGTGTTGACAATTCAAAGTCTATACCTTCAGATTTTTCAAAATAAAAGATCAAGTTGTCAATACTAGAATAATAAAGTCGTATAAGAAAATTTAGAAATTTGCTAATTTTTAAGTCCCCAGCAACGGCGCCAAAAATGTATTAGACGACTTGCCACTCATAGGTAAGTGTACATGGTTTTCCAAGTAATATAGACTGGTTAGTCCAGATATCATACCCAAGAGACTTATGACTTAACAAATATCCTAAATTATTCGTATACCGCTAGAATAAACAAGTATAAAAGTAACTAAAGTATGAGTTTGTAGTAACTAAAGATCTAAAATAAAATGACAGGATTAAACGAAAGTAAATAATGATTTTGGTTCCAAGTTTAGAGAGAATTCCAGGGTTACAGCTTTATTATGCAATCATAAGTAGTATTCACTTGAATTGACTTGTTCGTTTACCTAGTTTTTGATTTCAGGGTTGATTTTACAACTATGGTCTTTCGAGCCTCTAGTTGCCCATCAAAAATAGCATCAAAACTACATCATTGACCGGAGATGTGACATATTATTTTGAACGCTTTTATATATCTTCCCGTATAAACCAAACAAGTCGTTCTAGGTATATTCTTATTCTAGTCTCTAACCTACCCTTTACATTACAAAAGAGAGGCCTTGATCCCTATATTACTCAGTCTATCTTGTTGATCTTTCTCCGAGTTCACAACAAAATTATATATTTATCTTAATGGCAGCCAGGCATCAAAATACTAATCACATGAATATAAGAACAACTAGTAATGGAAAATGAACTAATCAATTCAAATTCATACTAAATTGTCATGCGTTTGTATTCGTAACCCCAGAACAAGGGTTCTTAGCCACTCATGCTAATCAAAAACACAAATAACAATGTTTTCATCCAAAGTTATGGCTAAGAAAAGGAAGAAGAAAAGAAACCTAATGGTGAATTCTAATATATGCCTTGTGCTCTGAAAATATCACTGAACCCTTACAAAAGCCGCACAATGTTCTATTTATAGGGCTTGGGAAATAACCCCTTTTCCTTCTTGGAATTAGAATAGGAGAAGGCTGAAATTCTGCATTAGAATGGGGCTGGCGTGACGCGCCATGGGTGCGCCATACTTGGTCCACAACAGTTTTGGTGATGGGGCAGTGCCCCACCAAGGTGCCAGATATGGCCTTCAGTTGTTTATGGCCTGGGGAAGTGCCCCACCAACGCGCCAGTGCATATTTTCTCTCTTTGCTTACTTTCGATCATTCTGCTACGTTGCTTCCATGCTTTACTCTTCCGTTTCATCTTTCAATGGTTAGTTTCCCGCAACATTTTACCTGAAAGCATCTAATAATGTGTCTTAGTGCAACATATAGCAATTCAACTCAAAACACACAATATATAGTAAGTAATGTTCTTAAAACATAAGGTAAACATGGGTAAAATATGATAAACGGGCATATAAATATGCCCAAAATCACCACCCCACACTTAGACCTTTGTTCGTCCTCGAACAACTCACTACCATCTATGCTATACTTCACCATGAACACCCAAGGAACTTTCCATCCTCACTTGCAAGCGACTAGACAATTTTAATCAAGCTTTCGTAGTTCATTTAGCAAGAACTATCCAAACAATCTTTTTATCTCTAAGATCTTTCACTTGAAACAACACACCCTCTATAACCAACTCCTTATCATAATATCGGGCCAACATGTTCATGAGTAAATAAGGCAAGCAATAACACTACCAAACATATTTTATGAGCGCCCTCACAATTTAGTATTGCCTCTATTTTCGATCACATAAATTTCATTTCAATGGGGTATTTTGAATCATTAAAGCACTCACTCTCTCAGAAGATGTTTCAAACATATCATAACATACCATAGGCTTACCTTTAGTGTATTGTGAATTCAACACAGCAATCACATTCATGGAATCAAAAGGACTTTCATTTGGTTGTAATGTCGGCTTAGGGATGGGTAGGATACTTTTAGTTACAAAGTGATTCTTTCCCTATTGCACATGACACTACATTTTTACTCAGTTCTTTCTCCTTCTTCCTTATTTTCTCCTATGTTCACACCTTCTTTCACTACCACTTATTCTATCTACTTTTTTCCCTTTACTTGATGCGTACTTGTTGCTAGCAAAACCTTTTTATTTCTTCATTGTTTGCTTTTTTTAACTCCTAACAACAAGCACTTTGCAATTTTTTAACCGGCTCCACATCTTTCTTTCACTACATTCACCTTCCCTTTTATCTACCCTTCTCATTTCATTTCCCTGTTTTTTTTTTTTTTAATAACTTTTCAAGTACATAGTGCATTAGGGACTTTCATTTGGATCAAATTCATAGGGTATCAACAAAGTGGGTAGACTCATTATGCAGCTTAACAAAAAAATAGGCTTTAAGGCTCAAAGGGGCTTCACTAGTGGCAATGTCATGGTGGCACAAACAATCATAAAAGAAACAAGAAAAATAGCTTTTCAAGAAAATACCTTAATCATATTCCACGAATTTCATGCTAGTCAAAATTCACACACATGCGGGGCAAGTTCTAGATGCTACCCTAGGCAAGAAACCAATCAAAAAATCACACACACGGCACCATGATGCATATATAGGAAGATTACACTTGCATGCTCACACATAAACACATTGAGTGAATTTACACAATTAAGCCCGTTTTCTTCATTTTTCGAGTCTAGTTAAAGAGCCTATGTATCTCTCATGAAGTTCTCACTCACTTGTCTGGCTTTGCATGAACTACCCATGACGTCTAGCTAAGACTCCAAGTGGGATTTCTAAGTTCCAAAGGCAAGGCTCCTAATCCTACAATCCTATGACTAATTTTCTCTTAAGATGATCGTCATTCATCCATCATCGGGACAAGTCATTACTACTATGACTTACCTAAAAAACTCTATCATAAAAAAAAAGAATCTACCCAGTTCAAGGGACTATCCTTAGGAAAAGAACAGAAAATAAAAGTCGAGGAACCCAACCTAAAAAAAAAAACCTAACTAAACATACTACTAACCATCCTCCTTAAACAGCAAAAACCAGTCACACAATGCTCACAGCACTCAAGATTTAGCAATGAAAATCATAGGAAGTCTCTTCCCCACCCCACACTTAAACATAGCACTATTCTCAGTGCTTCAAATAGGTACAAAAGTAAAGAGTGAGAGAAGGAACTCCCTGGGCCTCTAGGCGTCGTCCTCATCATCATCAAGAATGAATTCCTGATCCTGCTCATCTGTGGTATCATCAACTGCCATCAAACTAGTGCCAGTATCATCGACCTCATCATCCTCATCGTTATTAGTGGCATGTACGGTCGGCTCATCATCATCCAAAGGTTTTTTGAATGCCGGACCCATTTTGCACATATACATTGCACTATCAGTCAATAGGTATCGATCACTCATCGCAGTCATCTCCTTATCGATCACAGGTCGATTGCTAATCCTTAACCGCAGCTCTGCTATCCCATACATCCTACCCATCCAAGAATCATCCCTCGCTTGTCGATAAGCATTAGAGAGTACCGGCCCATGTGAAGTTTCTTGGGCCTTCGTCTTTGTCACATCAACCAGCTGACTCACCAAGTAAGGAATGCTAGGCGAGCGTGCATCATGAATTTCCTCCTCAACATCCTCTTTCCTTATAAAGCAGGTCACTAATCCTCCATAGCAAAAATGCCATATTTTGTTGTTCTAGAATTTCATCATGTTATGTCTCAGCACCGATGCCACATTAATTGGCATTCCCTTCATTAGCATGTATACCAACACCACCCTATCTCTAGTCATGTCGAATGTATATTTGCATGGTAGAAGGGTGCTACATATAATTTTTAGCCACACTCTCGCTTCTTGATTGAAATAAGCATAATGCAAGATGGCAAGTCACCCGGTGTCCTTGCTTCTCTCCCAACATGCTGTCAAATTTACACCACAAAGTGTGTGGCGTATGTCTCGGTAAGGTGGCTCCTTTTTCATATCCAAGTAAGGTACGGCATCGACATGTGGCATCCCCAAAATTCATTCAGAACCTGCATAGTGAATCGGAGTACCTTTTCTCGAACTTCCACTCTTTGGCTTCTACCTTCACATGTTTGCCAATTTGGATAAAACTCCCGTACCATAGTGAGGTTGCACTCACCCTAATCTTGGAAGATGTATTGAATTCCTAATATGTAAACCATCTCATGAATGTGGGGAAATTCTGCTTGTAACCGTGCTTCATCCATGTACTCATCTCCAAGGTACTTGGCTTCTTTTTGGGACTCAAACCAATCGACCCCCTGAATCCACACCGCTCGTTTCCCAAACTTTTGGGGGGGTGCCTGCGGGATCGACGGTGCTGTTGTCCCAGTTTATTCCCCTTTTTGGGACCTTTTGTTGTTCGTTCCTTCTGTAGCAGGATTCTTTCCTCGTGGAGGCATAGTACCTACAACACACAATTTACACAAATCAGCCCAGCACAATAAAGACTAGCTAAATTAGTGTTTTGATAGGGTCATTATAACCCCACACCTAATTTGCTACCATGGTGTCCATAGGTTGATGATGTGAGGTACTCAGACTTCCCTCTCTTAACAACATTTTGTTTTCATCATCCTATGACACTATATCAACCAATCAAGTCCCACAATTATTTACCAAACAATTCTCATGTAGTTACTACCCAATTTCAAGATTACACACTATTCATATCCACAACTTCACTCAATGTAGTACAATTTTACCATTTTTCTTGAAGTTTTAGAGTGAACCATCTTCTCCCACTACTTACTAGCTTTCCACAAATCAAGGCCCATCAACAAAACAAGAGAAAAATTTGAAATCCACCATTACTAGTGCATATAAGAAAAATAATCTTCTTTGTGGGTGTATTTTAAGAGTTCAAGCTTTTATCAATGGAGGGAAAATTTTAGTTCTCCCAACAAGATGAAACTAGTTTACACCTACAAATCTTGATAATGGAAAGCATAAATAAGAAGTAGGGAGTGCTAGAAAGTAGAGAAAGATCTTACCTTGAGAATTTATGGAGAATGTTTAAGCTTGGGAGGGGCAACAATGGAGGGAGAAGAAGATTTTTGAGAGAGAATGAGGGTGGGGTGGCGCTCCAAGGAAAAAATAAAGAGGAAATAATGAGATTTAGGGGTTTTAAAGAATAGAGATTAAAGAATTCTGGGTCTCGGGTTGGTTGACCCTTGACCCTCCCTATTTTTACTTGTGGGAAGCCTAGGAAAAGTGGTGGGGCAGCAAACCCGTATAGGGCCAGAATAGGCCTGAGGTAGTTTGCCCCTTGGGGTGACATGCCACTAAGGCACTAGCCTAGTCCTGCGGATGTTTGCCCATTAGGGTGATGCACCTCAAAGGCACCAACCTGGGAATTTGCCTGGGGCAGTGCTCCCATAATACACCAAAAGTGCCCCTCAGAGGTTTTTCCCTTGGGGCAGCGCGCCAAGGATGCACCAGACTTACCCCTCAAAAGTTTGGTCCTTGGCTCGTATTTTCTCTTTACTTCCTGCAAAACAACAACCCATTAGAAAAATGGTGGGTTGCCTCCCACCTAGCGCCTTAGTTTTTGTCGTGGCACGACTAATATTTTTGTATTTTTGTTATTTTTGTCCTAAACTATTACAATACATTTGTGGGTTGCCTCTCACACAGCGCTTGCTTTAACATCGCAGCATGACGCATCTCAAAAATTACTCATCCGACAGGGTGATTGAGGTCTTCTCCCTGTCCACATGCTCAACCCAATAATGCTTTACTCTTTGACCGTTAACCAAGAACGTACCCATTTTGTCAGCCCTTCAAAGCTCAACTGCGCCATGCAGTGTTATCCTTACTACCTTGAATGGTCCAGACCACTTGAACGTAAGCTTTCTAGGGAAAAGCTTCAGTCTCGAATTGAATAGGAGGACTCTTTGACCAGGTTCAAACGAGCGAGGAAGGATGTGCTTATCGTGCCACCTCTTTGTCTTCTCCTTGTAGAGCTTGGCATTCTCATACTCCTGCAACCTAAACTCATCAAGTTTATTAAGCTACAATTATCTCTTCTACTCGGCTAGTTCCTCATCAAGATTCAGCTTCATTATAGCCCAATAGGCTTAGTATTGAAACTCTACCGGTAGATGACAAGCCTTACCATATACGAGCCGATAAGGAAAAGCTCCAATGAGTATTTTGTATGCAATTTGATATGCCCATAATGCATCATCCATCTTCTCAGCCCAATCCTTCCTTTGCATATTTACAGTCTTCTCTAGGATCTGCTTCACTTCCCGATTTGATACCTCAACCAGCCCGCTAGTTTGGGGATGATACGCAGTAGCTACTTTGTGATGCACCCCATACTTAGCCAATAGTTTTCTGAACCAGTTACTAGTGAAGTGGGTTCCACCATCACTTATCATTGCTCATGGAGTACCGAATCTTGTGAATATATGCTTCTTGAAAAATTTCACCACCACTTTTGCATCATTGGTAGGAAGAGCTACAGTCTCTACCCACTTAGACATATAATCCACCGCAACAAGTATGTACTTGTTACCAAAAGAAGGTGGGAAGGGTCCCATGAAGTCAATCCCCCATACATCAAAGATTTCCACCTCAAGGATGTTCTATAAAGGCATATTATGCCTTCTAGAAATAGCTCCAGTCCTCTGGCACTGATCACATCCTTTGATAAAAGTTGTTGGATCCTTCAATAAAGTAGGCCAATAGAAGCCTGATTGTTACACCTTCTGTGTTGTGCGCTCTCCTCTATGATGTCCCCCATAAGAAGAAGAATAACAATTCTCTAAGATCTCCCTCATGTGATTTTCTGGAATGCATCTTCTAATTATTTGATCCGAACCTTGTTTGAACAAGTAGGGCTTATCCCATATATAAAATTGAGAGTCATGATATAGCTTATTCTTTTCTTGAGTAGTGGCTTCCAGTGGTTACACTTCACTCACCACTAGGTTGACAATATCAGCATACCACGGTACCTCAGCAACACTCAAAGCTAGGAGTTGTTCATCTGGAAACTCCTCTCTGATATGCCCTTCATTAGGTACATGATATCAATCCTAAAGTCTGGACAAGTGATCCACTACTTGGTTCTTTGTGCCTTTTCGATCCCTGATCTCCAAATCAAACTCTTGAAGTAGAAAAATCCACCGAATAAGTCTTGGCTTCACATCCTTATTTCTAAATAAGTAATGGATCGCAGCATGATCCGTATACATAATCACTTCTATTCCCACAAGATAGGAGCAAAATTTGTCAAAAGTAAAGAATAAAGCTAGCATCTCTTTCTCAGTGACTGTGTAGTTTGTCTGAGCGCATCAAGTGTCTTACTTGCATAATAGATATAATGAAATACCTTTTTGACTCTATGACCCAACACAACTCCTACTGCAATATCAATGGCATTACACATAAGCTCAAATGGCAGCTCCCAATTTGGTGCAATCAAAATAGGAGCTTCAATCAGGCGCTTCTTCAAATCCTCAAACTCCTTCACAGAGTCATCATTGAATTCATACTTCACCTCTTTCTCAAGCAGTTTTCACATTGGTCTGGATATGTTGGAGAATTCTTTAATGAAGCATCTGTAGAAACCTGCATGACCAAGAAAACTACGAACACCTTTCAAAGAGATTGGAGGTGATAGTTTCTCTATAACCTCTATCTTTGCTCGATCTACTTCTAGACCCATTTTTTACACCTCATGGCTAAGGACAATGCCTTCCTTGACCAAAAAGTGTCACTTCTCCTAGTTAAGCACCAGATTCGTCTCCTCATATCTTGCCACTACTCTATCCAAATTATGAAGACAATCATCAAACAAATTCCCAAACACCGAGAAGTCTTCCATGAACACTTATACAATCTCTTCCACCATATCAGAGAAGATAGCCATCATACACCTTTGAAATATAGCCGGCGCATTACAGATCCCAAAGGGCATATGCTTGAAAGCATATGTGCTATAAGGATAAATAAATGTCATTTTCTCTTGATCCTCCGGTGCTATAGCTATTTGATTATAGCCAAAATATCCATCCAAGAAGCAGAAGTACTCCTATCCAGCTAACATGTCCAACATCTAATCAATAAATTGAACGGGATAGTGATCTTTCTGGGTGGCTTCATTCAATTTCCTGTAATTTGTGTAAATCCTCCACCCAATAACTATACGTGTTGGAATCAGATCATTCTTCTGATTGGTTATCACAGTCATTCCCCATTTTTTTGGGACACATTGAATAGGACTGACCCACTTGCTATCTAAAATGGGGAACATAATACCTAAATCTAGCAACTTGATCACCTTTTTCTGCACTACATCCTTCATGGGAGGGTTCAATCTCCTCTGATACTATGCCATGGGCTTGTACCCTTCCTCCATATAGATCTTATGCATGCAAAAAGACGGATTAATCACATGAATGTCAGAAATATGCCACCCTATTACTTTCTTCCTCTTTTGTAATACTGCTAGAGCTTCTTTCACCTATTCTTCATTTAACCCGGCTGCGAGAATTATCGGCAGTGTATAATCTTCTCCCAAGTATGCATATTTCAGATGAGGTAGGAGTGGTTTCATCTCTAACTTCGGGGTCTCTTCAATAGATGGCTTGGGAGGGGGTCCCAAAGGTCTATTAAGAGGCTTGAACTCAGTAGTAGTAGACAATACCCATACTGCTTCCAAGCATTAAATCATTTCATATGCCGCTCCATCTCCATACAAGTCTATCCCTGTGAGGGCTCTCTCTAATGGATCTTTAGATATTATGAGTGGTATCCCTGATTCTATCTCCACCACAGTAATAGTCGATAAGTCCTCATATAATCTAGACAACTTCATTGCCTTGTAAACATTGAAGACTTCCACCTTGTCATGTGCTCTCATGGTGAGTTGCCCTACTGCAATATCTATCAATGCCTTGCCTGTAGCCAATAATGGATATCCCAAAATAAATGGAACTTCTGGGTCTGGTCCGAATTCCAAGATCACAAAATCGACCAAAAAGATCAAAGATCCAATCTGCACCAATACATCTTCAATAATGCCCTCACGTCTAGCCAACAATCTGTCTGCCAATTGTAGAACAATTGTAGTGGGGCAAGGACTACCCAATCCTATATTTTTTAAGATAGAAGATGGCATTAGATTGATACTTGCCCCAATATTGCATAGTGCTTATGCTATAACCTTCTGGCAATGGTGATTTCAATTGTGAAACTTCCTGGATACTTCTGTTTGGTTGGCAACCTATTCTGAATTTGAGAAGTGCATACCTCTTTAAGGGCGACTATGGCATATTCAGTCAACCTATTCTTGTTTGCAACAATGTCCTTGATGTACTTTGCATATTTCGCGACTCCTGAAGAACATCTATGAGGGGGAGATTAAGGTGCACCTATCTCAATAAGTCAAGAAATTTCTTAAAGCCAGCCTCCTCTTTTTGTTTGATCAACTTCTGAGGGAATGGTGGAGGAGGTTTCACAATAATTTCAGCTTCTTTCACTTCTGTCTCTGCACTAACCTTTGCCTTTCCTGTTGCAGCTTCTACTACCTTGGGCTCTGCTTTCTTTGGTGCAAGCTCTTCCAATTCTCTACCACTCTGGGTCGTGACTGCATTCACCTACTTAGGATTTGGCTCAGTATCTCCTGTAAGACCACCCTGAGGTCTCATATTTTGTGCTCCAACTAGGTGACCCACTTTCTTTTCTAAGTTTTGGATGGCAGTTCGCTAATCTTTTATCTCTACTTCATAGCTAACTTGGATTTCCATGATCGTCTTCAGCATGTCTTCGATGTTGCTAGGTAAGGCCGTGGGCTTATTATTTCCAGCAAACTATTGATTCTGACCTTGGTTCCTAAATTGATCCTGACCTTGGTTGTTGCCATCTGACAAATTATTTCTCAAGTTTACATTGTATGCATTGCCAAAATTCTGATTTCCACCTCTTTGCGCATACCCTACAAAGTTCACAGAATCTGGATTTGCTGCACAATCTTCTGATAGATGGTCCCCTCCACAAGTCTTGCAAAACTAAAGAGTTATAGGTTGCACTGCATTCACTTGTGCCTGGTTATTTCCAACAGCTAACTTTTTGAGGATCGTAGCTATATTGCTTATCTGATTAGCCATTGAGTCCACCTTGGCAAATAAAGTCGTGTTGCAATCTACCTCTAGTAACATGGAAAACTTCTTGGGCGTGGCTCTGCTGGTGTCTATGTTCCCTTCCGAATTACTCTACGCCATCCTCTATCGAAGAGTGTACAACTGATCATAGGTCTTATCTAATGCTTTCCCATCTGCTGCACAGTCTAGCAAAATCTTTGAATGAGAATCAAGCCCTTCAATGAATGTGTGGACCAACACTTCATTTGTCTGTTGATGATGAGGACAGTCCATTAGGAGGGAATTAAATCTCTCCCAAGCTTGGTAGAGATTCTCACCATCTTTCTACCTGAAACTCAATATCTCGCTCCTCAGCTTGGCTATCTTTCCGGATGGAAAGAAATGCATCAAGAATAAAGTGTTGTTGTGGGTTTCAAAGTGACCACCCGCTGTGGGTTTCCGAATGTTGTTGGTGACATTAGTCACGAGTGGGATTGCCTCATCTTGCACTGGCCTTGGTGTTGCCATTTCTATGGGAACAACTTCAAGCTGTTCAACTAACTGGATTGGATTATCAACATACTCCTGAAACTTGATAGGATAAAGTGTTGCTACCCTTCTTCTTTCGTCAAGTGTACATGGTTGTCCAAGTAATATAGACTGGTTAGTCCAGATATCATACCCAAGAGACTTATGACTTAACAAATATCCTAAATTATTCGTATACCGCTAGAACAAAAGAGCATGAAAGTAACTAAAGTATGAGTTTGTACTAACTAAAGATCTAAAATAAAATGACAGGATTAAATGCAAGTAAACAATGATTTTGGTTCCAAGTTTAGAGAGAATTCCAAGGTTACAGCTTTATTGCACAATCATAAGTAGTATTCACTTGAATTGACTTGTTCGTTTACCTAGTTTTTGATTTCAGGGTTGATTTTACAACTATGGTCTTTCGAGCCTCTAGTTGCCTATCAAAAATAGCATCAAAACTACATCATTGACCGGAGATGTGACATCTTATTTTGAACGCTTTTATATATCTTCCCGTATAAACCAAACAAGTCGTTCTAGGTATATTCTTATTCTAGTCTCTAACCTACCCTTTACATTACAAAAGAGAGGCCTTGCTCCCTATATTACTCAGTGTATCTTGTTGATCTTTCTCCGAGTTCACAACAAAATTATATATTTATCTTAATGGCAGCCAGGCATCAAAATACTAATCACATGAATATAAGAACAACTAGTAATGGCAAATGAACTAATCAATTCAAATTCATACTAAATTGTCATGCGTTTGTATCCGTAACCCCAGAACAAGGGTTCTTAGCCACTCATGCTAATCAAAAACACAAATAACAATGTTTTCATCCAAAGTTATGGCTAAGAAAAGGAAGAAGAAAAGAAACCTAATGTTGAATTCTAATCTATGCCTTGTGCTCTGAAAATATCACTGAACCCTTACAAAAGCCGCACAATGTTCTATTTATAGGGCTTGGGAAATAACCCCTTTTCCTTCTTGGAATTAGAATAGGAGAAGGCTAAAATTCTGCATCAGAATGGGGCTGGCGTGACGCGTCATGGGTGCGCCATACTTGGTCCACAGCAGTTTTGGTGATGGGGCAGTGCCCCACCAAGGTGCCAGATATGGCCTTCAGTTGTTTATGGCCTGGGGAAGTGCCCCACCAAGGCGCTAGTGCATATTTTCTCTCTTTGCTTACTTTCGAGCATTCCGCTACGTTGCTTCCATGCTTTACTCTTCCGTTTCATCTTTCAATGGTTAGTTTCCCGCAACATTTTACCTGAAAGCATCTAATCATGTGTCTTAGTGCAACATATAGCAATTCAACACAAAACACACAATATATAGTAAGTAATGTTCTTAAAACATAAGGTAAACATGGGTAAAATATGATAAACAGGCATATAAATATGCCCAAGATCAGAGGTGTTCGCCGATCATCAAAGACTGCAACATGTATTTACTCAAAATGACTTAAATCTTAGGCAAAAGAGGTGGATGGAGTTGTTGAAAAATTATGATGTGACCATCCAGTACCATCCTGGTAAGGTTAATATGGTGGCAGACGTATTGAGCCAGAAGACCATCAGCATCTGCAGTTTGGCTTGTTTGGAGGTGTCCAAACGACCATTGGCAAGGGAGATTCGGGCTCTAGAATATAAGTTCATGTAGCTGGGCATCTCAGGATAGGGTGGGGTGTTGGCCAGTATTTAAGGTCAAATCCATATTCATAGAAGAGATAAAAGCCAAGCAGTGTCAAGATGCACAGTTGAGCAATCTTCTGAGCAAGGTAGTGTCCGGGGAGTTCGAGGATGCCACCTTGAGCACTGATGGGGTGATGAGCTTCAGGGGGAGGATTTGTGTTCCTCGGGTTAATGACATAATCGAGAAGGTGTTGGCAAAGGATCATGGTTTGTGGTATTCGATTCATCTGGGCGTAACCTAAATATACAGGGACTTGAGACAACTTTATTGGTGGCCTAGGATAAAAAGGGACATAGCTGATTTTGTGTTCAAGTGTCAGAATTTTCAACAGGTCAAGTATAAGCACCAAAGGCCTACAGGACTACTTCAGAGAATGCCCATTCCTAAGGAAAAGTGGGAAAGGATAGCCATGGATTTTGTGGTGGGTCTTCCCAAGACCTTGGGAAAATATGACTTTATGTGGGTTATTGTGGACAGGCTGACCAAGTTAGCTCATTTTATTCTGGTCAGGATGTACTATAATTCGCAACAATTGTCTAAGGTCTATGTTAGGGAGATCGTGAGACTGCTTGGGGTACCACTGTCCATCATTTTAGACAGGGGTACGCAGTTTACCTCTAAGTTCTAGGGTAAGTTACATGAAGAGTTAGGCACTCAACTCACTTTCAGCATTGTATTCCATCTTCAGACAGACGGTCAGTTGGAAAGGATAATCCATGTATTAGAAGACATGTTGAGAGCATGTGTGATTGACTTTAGGGGTCATTGGGACCAGTTTCTTCTATTGTGTGAGTTTGCATACAAAAATAGCTACTACTCCAGTATCGATATGGCACCATTTGAGGTACTGTATGGGAGAGGATGTTGATCATACATAGGGTGGTTTGAGGCAGGCAATGTGAAGCTCTGGGCGTAGACTTGGTAAGGAAAGCACAAGAAAAAGTAAGGGGCATTCAGACCAAGTTGCTAGCAGCTCAGAGTAGGCAGAAGGAGTACGCAGACCACAAGGTAAGAGACATGGATTTTCAGGTTGGTGAGTAAGTATTATTGAAAGTGTCACCAATGAAGGGGGTTATGTGATTTAGTAAGAGGGGCAAGCTCAGCCCTCGGTATATCGGTCCATTTAAGGTTTTGGAAATTATAGGGGTGGTGGCTTACAGGTTAGCACTATCGTGCAGTCTATCCAGGGTCCATCGAGTCTTCTATGTATCCATGTTGAAGTGATACCATAGGGGTGGGAAATACATTATTAAGTGGGATTCAATTTTGCTAGACAAGGACCTTCAATATAAAGAGGAACCGGTTGCGATTCTTGATTGGGATGTCTGGAAGTTGAGGACAAAGAAGATCAAATCTGTGAAAGTTCAGTGAAAGCATCATCCGATTGAGGAAGCTACTTGGGAAACCGAGAAGGATATACGGGATAAGTACCCTCACTTGTTTGAGGATTCAAGTACTATACTTTCCCTCTTTTATTTCATCTTTTAGGGTTTTGATCATTCGTGGATGAACAATGGGTAAATTGGTATCTATTGTAATGATTGGGTTTTTCATTACAGGTAATCTTTTTGTGCCATGTTTCGAGTTAGAAAACTTTCAGATTTGGGAGTTGAAAATTCTAGGCTAGGCTAGTCTCGAATAATTTCTAAGCAAGGTATGGTATAGGACAATCCGAGTTAAGATTGGGAAACATGTCATGTATTGAGCTAGTTTTTTTGTTAGCTAAGACATACAGGAGTCTGGGGGACTTTTCAGAAATTAATTCGGGTAAGTAGAACTCCCGGTATTAAGATTGACATGAAGGGGTTATTCTGGAATGTCAGGGATTTAACGTGTGTTATAAAATAGGAACTTTTGGCGAATTTTATGACTTTTTGTCCTGTGTCAACCGCCATAGCAATTGACACAGCACGATAGCAGCCTCCACTATAGCAGAATAATTTTTGCTATAGCGGAAGTCAACTTTGGTCAGCACCGCCATAGCGGTCAGTTTTCTATGGTATCGGTGCTATAGCAGTGTACGGACCGCTATAGCAGACTGAGTCAGGATTTAATACAGAAATTTTCCCAAAACGTTCAGTTTTTCCTCAAAAACATTTTGGAGAAGGGCAAAGGCAATTTTGGCAAACTTTGCTTCATTTTTCACCATTTTTCGTCCCAAAGGTAAGGATTTTACTCCCCTAACTTAGTACTATATTTAATACATTGTAGAATTACTAGTTTGGACTTGGGGGAAGGTTTGGATTGACCTAGGAAAGGTAGAATCTGGGGAAAACAGGGATTCTAGGGCGTAGAAGTTCTTGGGTCTTGAATATTATTGTTGGGTTATTATCAATTATCCATAATTCTCTAAATGTATCTGTAAAAATGATAGACATATGTGAATTAATGGTGGGAGAGCCCGAGAATGGGTGGAATGATCATAGTTTGGCCTGGGGACTGGGATTTTGCATAATTCGGGTAATTAGTAAGCCATGTGGACTGATTTTAGTATCTTGTAATTATTTTTAGACTATGAACAAGCAAAGGCTTCAGAACACGGGAAGGATTTGGTCCAGTAGAGCTTTTGTGTAATTTGAGGTAGGTGATGGTTATTGTTTTCACAATATGCAATATGTGTTCATGTATTATCGCTTAGTATTGTATGAGTTTTCATGCTTAGGGAAAGGGATTAGGAATGTCTAATTGTCCGATTATTCAGTCTTGTGAAATGAACTTAGTTTTGTTGCTTGTTGGTTTACAAGTGTGCTTTGGTTCATTCATTGTTGACTGTTGGATTTTGGTGTGACATTCTATTGGCTTGGGTACCATGCCTGGTGTAGGTTACTTATTGGTTGTCTCGGATACCACGCTTGGTATGGGATACTTATCAGTTGGCTCGAGTACCATGCCTAGTACGAGATTCATTATGGTTGGCTCGGGTTCCATGTCTGGTGCGGGTTTGATTTAATTGCATTGATTATATTCTTTTGATAGTTCCATGAGTGGACTGGGTTGTATTCTTGAATTGTAATTATTACATATGGTCCATGAGAGGCTAGGTGATTATATTGAAATATGGGGTTGGTTTTAGTGTAGTCCGGGATTGTATGTTGAAAACATAGGTGGTGTCCTAGGGATCCTTTGTGGGTCTGGGTTGTGTGAAAAGGATATATGTTTATTGTCACTGGGTTTGTCATTGGTTTTTAATTGGTTACATGTGGTTGATAAGTTAAATAAAAGACTTGTAGTCTAGTTATATTGTTGACTGGTATTACATGTTTACTTCGCTTTACTCAGATTTGGTTTACTGTTCATATCTTGTTCATTAGAGCTGGTCGATGATCCTACCAGTACATGGTGGTTATGTACTGATTTTGCACTTGCTTCTCTTTTGGTGAGTATAGAACATCTTCCGGCGACTGACACGCGACCTCACTTGTAGTCCCAGCGCATTCAGATCTCAAGGGTGAGCTACTTCGATCGAGCTACCTTGTCTTCTTCATTTAGTTGTAGCCCAATTGTTTTGGGCTTAAACTCTCATTTTGCTTTTGGGGTTGCATCCTTGTATTCTAGATGTAACACCTCAGAACTTCTAAGCCTAGGCTCAGCTTAGGAAAACTAAAAAGAAATAAAAATTTCCAAGTTCCAGCCGGAAATGTTGATACTTTCCACAGACCGTGGAATACCTCCATGGAACTATGACAGAGACTAGCCAATTTGGGGTCAAGGCCACGAGTCAGAACCACGAATCGTGGAATGATCCACGAGTCGTGGATTCCACTCGTGGAACTCAGACCTGAGATCAAACTGTCCATATGAATCCACGACCTGTTTCCACAAACCATGGAATGATCCACGAGTCGTGGAATGGTCTCGTATGACTAAGACCTGAGGGTCATCAATCCCTCTGGAACCACTATAGGGTTCCATGAACTGTGGATGGTTTCATGGGTCGTGAACCCAAGTTATGAAACTCAGACCCGCATCTTGATAAAAAGTCCCAGGAACCACGACAGGATTCTATGGGCCGTAGAACATGTCCGTGGAACCCGAGTCGCAAATTTTTCCAACAGTCTTCTTTTAATTAATTCAGGGGCATTTTAGTCATTTCCTTACCCTTCTAACTCCGATCCTTAGTCATTTTAGGGGTAATTAAAGGGATTTTCACTCTTATTTCCCCATTCTCTCTAAACTAATCAGACTTAGCAAAATTTGAAGAAAAGATAAGCTCCTCCCTATCAAGAACCAGCAGAAGAGTCTTCTTAAGTTCAAGCTTCAATCCCAGGATTTCCTCCTTAGATTCTCTTCCAGGTATGTGATATTTCATCAATGGGTTCCTTCCATCCATTGAGTCCCTAGATTCAGTTCAGTTCTTCAGTTCTCCATGAGTTATTCAGACCTAGGGTTCCTAAACCTTAGGGAATCATTGCAATTCAGATTCTATTACTTGTGTGATAACTATTACATGTATCTTGGAGAATTAGCATAGTCATATGTACAGAATTCAGTAACCCTAGCTTGTGTTAATTTCAGTACTCATAATTTATAACTTCTAGTCAGATAATTCAAACAGTTTTGCTTCAGAATTAGAATGCCATTAGTTTTAGTATATGTATGTTGCATTCTCAGATGATTATCAGTATTTGAGCTATCCAGTATTTCATTTTGCATTTTATTGCTTACATTCAGTTTGGAGTAAACTTAGTACCGAGCAGATTAAGGGATGAAGGATTGGCTGTCAGATTAGGCTGAGACCTTTAGCAGCAGTCCCCAAGTCCCTAAATTACGGTGCCACCGTAGGTATAAAAGGGGTTAGCTATCAGATTAGGCTGGTCATCCTTGTTCGTTGTGGACATCATTTTAGTGGATCCACATCAGATTTGTTTGTACCCTTGGCAAGGTATGAACACCCTTCCATCCAGGGTTATAGGTTAGACCCATAGTTAGCTTAGCTTAGGGTATATCGGTAATAGTAGCTCCCACAGTCAGACTCATATTGCATTGACCTTGTATTCAGTTATTCAGTTCAGCATGCTATATGCTCATGTTAGTTACTTGGTCACTGCATTCAGCTTATCTTTGAGTTCATGCTTCAGTATGTATTCCCATGTTCAGTCTTTATGTTGTTCAGCTTAGCATATATCCCGCATGCTCAGTACATTCGAAGTACTGATGCATACTTTTGTGCTACATCTTTGTATGATGTAGGTTCAGGCGTTCAGCATCCAGACCATGCTTAGCTCGATTTCCAGTCCTTACTAGCTTCAGTGGTGAGTCCTCATAGTTCGAGGACGATAGATATTCTTTCATCTTTCAGTTTTATATTTCAGTTTCAGATTAATAGAGTTAGCTAGGGGTTTGTCCCAATAACTCATATCAGTTAGAGGCTTTTAGACATAGAACTAGATTAAGCTATTGAGTTGTTAGTGTTGTTTTTCAGACTCATTATACTATTACTTATACTTTATATTCAGATATGTTTGGGCTTCTTTCCCATCTCAGATATTTAAATGCTTTCAGTTTTTTGCACAGTTCATATTTTATCAGGATTTGTCTAGATATGCCATACCATGGGTTAGCTTAAGGTCACTTGTGATACTAAGCACCGTATTGCATTTATGGGGTAGCCTCAAGGCGTGACAAACTTGGTATCAAAGCCAGGTTCAAGTGTCCTAGGGTGTCTGAAAGTCGCATCAATTAGAGTCTTCTTCATGTCTGTAAAACGTGCCACACTTATGGGGAAAAAGCTATGAGATGTCAATAGGAACAACTTCCCTTCTTCTTTCTCCATCTCGTGCAATAGAGTGTAAACTCTATTTAATATCCTTCTAACTCATGCTCTACATGTTACAGAAAATGCCTCCCAGAAGATCCAATGCCAGGAGCTAGAATGCACCAGCAGCTCCAGCAGACCCTCTGAATAAGCAAGTCACTCATGCCAAATTTAGGGCTGCTTTTCATGTGCTTGCTCAGGCCATGACCACTTAGGTCAATCATCAGATTGTGGCACCAGCTCCACCTCAGACCAACTCTATTACAGCTAGAATCTGAGACTTCACTCGGATAAACCCTCTTGAATTTCCTGGGTCAAAGTTCGAAGAGGATCCACGGGAATTTCTTGACGACATTCAAAAGGTGACAGATATTATAGGTATCACTTTGATCGAGAGTGCAGATTTAGCCGCCTACCAGCTGAAGGGAGTGGCTTATACTTGGTATCAGCAGTGGAAGGAGTCTCGTGGTGCTAATTCAGGTCCAGTGAACTGGAACCACTTCAAGACTGCCTTTTTGGACAGGTTTTTCCCACTTGAGCTCAGGGAAGCCAAGGTCCAAGAGTTCATTAACTTGAAGCAGAATGATATGAGTGTGAAGGAATATGCTCTCAAGTTCACCCAGTTGTCTAAGTATGCTCTGACAATAGTAGGTGACTCCAGAGCCCACATGAGAAAGTTCATATTTGGTGTGTCCGATGATGTTCTCAAGGAGTGCAAGACTGCTATGCTGGTTAAGGAGATGGATATCACCAGGTTGGTAAGTTATGCTCATCAGATCGAGGAGGAGGAGATCAAAGTAAGGGGAGGAGATAATAAGAGAGCTAGAATAGGTGACTTCAACTACTGTCAGCAGAGGTTAGAGGGTGGTAACTGCTCTCAGTTCTGCCAGAAATCTTCATCTCCAGCCCCATCTTCTGCTAGTGCCCCAGTGCCTCAGTTTAGGCAGGACCGACAGGATAGGGTACCAGGCTCTAAGTCCCAAGGTATAGTTACTAGCGGGTGCACCCGTCCAGTTTGAAAGAAGTGTGGTAGAAACCACCAGGGTAAGTGTATGGCAAGAAGCGGGAATTGTTTTGGGTGTGGCAAGCCAGGCCACAAAATGAGGGACTGTCCAGCAGCTTCTCAGAAGGACAAGGATGTTCGCGCACAGAATTAGGCCAGTTCTATAGCATCTCTAGTGGGTCACCCTACTCAAAAGGGTGCCTCATCTGGTACAGGTGGTGGTCAGCACCAAAATAGGTTGTATGCCCTTCAGACTCGCTAGGAAAAAGAGGACTCTCCCGATGTGGTCACGGGTATGTTACAAGTCTTTCATTTAGATGTTTATGCATTGTTAGACCCAAGGGCTACACTTTCCTTTGTAACTCCTTATATAGTAGTAAATTTTGGTGTCAGTCCAGAAATCCTGCCAGAACCCTTCTTAGTCTCAACTCCAGTTGGTGATCCAGTTATAGCTAGATGGGTATATAGAAATTACCCTGCCACAGTTTCCCAGAAAGTCACCTCTCGATCTTGTAGAGTTAGAAATGATTAACTTCGATATTATTCTAGGCATGGATTGGTTACACTCTTGTTATGCCTCAGTTGATTGTAGAACTAGGATCGTTCGATTTTAGTTTCCAAATGATCCAGTTTTAGAGTGGAAGGGTGGTACCTCAGTGCCTGTAGGTCGATTCATCTCTTACCCTTAAGGCCAGAAAAATGATTTTCAAAGGGTATATCTATCATCTTGTTCAGGTTAAGGATTCAAACTCCGAAACCACAACTTTTGAGTCAGTACCAATGGTGAATAAGTTCCCAGAAGTGTTTCTAGAAGATCTTCCCAGAGTTCCTCCCAAAAGGGAAATTTACTTCAGAATAGATCTCCTCCCAGATACCCAACCTATTTTGATTCCTCCTTCCAGAATGGCTCCAGCTGAGCTTAAGGAATTGAAAGAACAGTTGAAAGACCTTTTATATAAGGGTTTCATCAGACCCAGCATCTCTCCATGGGGTGCTCTAGTTCTTTCGTACGTAAGAAAGACAGTTCTCTCGGGATGTGCATCGACTACCATCAGTTGAAATAAGTCATAATCAAGAATAAGTACCCCATCCCCAGGATTGATGACTTATTTGACCATCTTCAGGGTGCTAGTTGCTTCTCTAAGATAGACCTCAGATCTGGCTATCATCAACTCAGAGTTAGAGATAGTGACATCCCGAAGACAACATTTAGGACTCAGTATGGTCACTATGAATTTGTAGTTATGTATTTTAGACTAACAAATGCTCTTGCAGCTTTCATAGACTTAATGAAAAGGGTGTTCAAATAATATTTGGACGTATATGTCATCATCTTTATTAATGATTTCCTTATTTATTCTCGAAGTGCGAAGGAGCATGTGAATCATCTGAGGGTTGTTATACAAACTATCAAGGATCACCAGTTATTTGCTAAGTTAAGCAAGTGTGAATTTTGATTACAGTTTGTCGCTTTCCTTGGTCATGTGGTGTCCAACGAAGGAATTCGAGTTGATTCTCAGAAAATTGAGGCAGTAAATCACTGGCCCAGACCTATCTCTTCGACTGATATCAGAAGTTTCTTGGGTTTGGTTGGTTAGTACAAGAGATTTGTTGAAGGATTTTCATCGATAGCTACCCCATTGACCAAGTTGACTCAGAAAAAGGTCAAGTTTTAGTGTTTAGATGAGTGTGAGAAAAGCTTCCTAGAATTGAAGGCCAGGTTGACTATAGCTCCCATTTTGACTCTACCAGAGGGTTCAGATGGCTACATGGTTTATTGTGATGCATAGAGGGTTGTCCCGGGTGTTTTGATGTAGCAGGGTAAAGTTATAGCTTATGCCTCCATACATCTTAAGGTTCATGAGAAGAACTACCCGACTCATGACCTTGAGCTTGCAGTTGTTGTGTTTGCCCTAATGATTATGAGACATTACTTGTATGGTGTTCATGTTGATGTGTTCATAGACCATAAGAGCTTTCAGTATGTGTTCACCCAGAAGGAGTAAAATCTTCGTCAGAGAAGGTGGCTTGAGTTCCTCAAAGACTATGATATAAATGTGCTCTACCATCTAGGTAAGATCAATGTAGAGGTTGATGCCCTCAGCAGCCTGTGCATGGGTAGTGTTTCACATATTGAGGAAGAGAAGAAAGAACTAGCCAGAGATGTTCATAGGCTTGCTCGTTTAGGAGTTTACCTTATGGACACGACAGATGGTGGTGTGATAGTCCATCATGGGTCAGAGTCTTCATTGGTAGTGGAGGTTAAAGAGAAACGGGACAGTGATCCCATATTACTTCAGTTGAAAGGTGCAGTTCAGCAATAAAGGGTTGAGGTTTTCTCCCAAGGTGGAGATGGTGTGCTTCACTACCAGAGTCATTTATGTGTACCTAATGTGGGTGAATTGAGGCAGCAGATCCTTATAGAAGCCCATAATTCTGGATATTCTAGTCATCCCGGTGACACTAAGATGTACCATGATTTATGAAAAGTCTATTGGTGGAATGGCATGAAGAGGGACATTGCAGATTTTATGGCTAAGTGTCCCAACTGTCAGTAGGTGAAAGTAGAATATCAAAAACCAGGAGGTGTGACTTAGGATATTAGCATTCCTACTTGGAAGTGGGAGGAGATCAATATGGATTTCATTATGGTTTTACCTAGTACTCGCAGATAGCACGACTCCATTTGGGTAATATTGGACAGACTTACTAAGTCAGCTCACTTCTTGGCTGTCAAGACTACATATTCCATGGAGGATTATGCCAGGATATACATTAGAAAGATATTCAAGTTGCATGGGGTTCCCTTATCCATCATATCATATAGGGATCCTCAGTTTACATCTCATTTCTGGAGATCATTTTAGAGAGGTCTTGGTGCTCAGGTGAATCTCAGTACTGCATTTTATCCACAGACGGATGGTCAGGCAGAGCGTACCATCCAAACCTTAGAGGATATATTGAGAGCTTGTGTGATTGATTTCAAGGGTAGTTGGGATGATCACCTACCTCTCATAGAGTTTGCCTATAATAACAGTTTCCATTCCAGTATCCAGATGACCCTATCTGAGTCACTTTATGGGCGTAGATGCAGGTCACCAGTTGGTTGGTTCAAAGTAGGTGAAGCAGCCTTGATTAGGCCAGATTCGGTTCATGAGGCTATGGAGAAAGTCCAGCTCATCAGAGAAAGATTGAAGATAGCTCAGAGTCGTCAGAAGTCCTATGCTGATGTGAGAAGGAGGGACTTAGAGTTTGACGTTAAGGATTGGGTTTTCCTGAAAGTGTCACCCATGAAGGGTGTGATGAGATTTGGCAAGAAAGGGAAGCTCAGTCCCAAATATGTAGGTCCTTACAGAATCTTGAAAAGTATTGGTAATGTGCCTTATGAGTTAGAGTTGCTAGCAGAACTAGCAGCGGTTCATCCCGTCTTTTATATTTCTTTGTTGAAGAAGTGTGTGGGTGATCCAGCATCGAATATGCCTGTAGAGAGTATGGCTGTGAAGGATATCCTCACCTATGAGGAGGTCCTAGTTTAGATTCTTAACTTTCAGGTTTATAGGTTAAGAAATAAGGAAATTGCTTTGATGAAGGTTTTGTGGAGAAATTAGTCCATCGAGGGAGTTACTTGGGAAGCAGAAGCAGCAATGATGGCCAAGTACCCTCACCTCTTCCTTTCTGATTTAGTTTCGGCTTGAGGTAATAGTTCCTCTCTAGTTCCTCAGTTTACTCTTATGTATTTCAGTCTCAGCATCAGGTTCCCTCAATTATCCTTGCATTATAGCATGTTTGCATATCCATGGAACTAAATTCAGTTAGATATCAGTTTCTAGTATTCAGCTAGTAGGAATTGCAACTCTTTCCCTCCAAACTCAGCTTGTTTAGTCTTCATTCGAGGATGAAAGATCCCAAGGGAGAGATATTGTAACACCCCAGAACTTTCAAGCCTAGGCTCAGCTCAGGAAAACCAGAAAGAAATAAAAATTTCCAAGTTCCAGTCAGAACCACGGATGGTTTCCACGGACTGTAGAACCCTGACAGAGACTAGCCAAGTTTGGGGTCAATGCCACGAGTTATAACCACGGACCATGGAATGATCCAAGAGTCGTGGATTCCACTCGTGGAACTCAGACCTGAGACCCAACTGTCCCTATGAACCCATGACTTGTTTCCACAAACCGTGGAATGATCCAGAGTCATGGAATGGTCTCGTAGGACTCATACTTGAGGGTCATCATTCCCTCAGGAACCACTATAGGGTTCCACAAACCGTGGACAGTTTCACGGGGCATGAACCCAAGTCATGGAACTCATACCCGCAGCTTGATAAAAAGGCCCAGGAACCACGACAGGGTTCTACGGAACATGAAAGCATTCATGGACCGTGGAACCTGTATGTGGAACTTGAGTAACGAATTTTTCAAACAGTCTTCTTTTAATAAATTCAGGGACATTCCAGTCATTTCTCTACCCTTCTAACTGCGATTCTTAGTCATTTTAGGGGGTAATTAAAGGGATTTTCACTCTTATTTCCCTATTCTACCTAAACTAATCAGACTTAGAGAAATTTGTAGAAAAGAAATGCTCCTCCCTCTCAAGAACCAGCAGAAGAGTCTTCTTAAGTTCAAGCTTCAATCCCAGGATTTCCTTCATAGATTCTCTTCCAGGTATGTGGGATTTCATCAATGGGTTCCTTCCATCCATTGAGTCCCTAAATTCAGTTCAGTTCTTCAGTTCTCCATGAGTTATTCAGACCTAGGGTTCCTAAACCTTAGGGAATCATTGCAATTCATATTCTATTACTTGTGTGATAATTATTACATGTATCTTGGAGAATTAGCATAGTCATATGTACAGAATTCAGTAACCCTAGCTTGTGTAAATTTCAGTACTCATAATTTATACTTGCTAGTCAGATAATTCAGACAGTTATGCTTCAGAATTAGAATGCCATCAGTTTCAGTATATGTATATTGCATTCTCATATAATTATCAGTATTTGAGCTATCCAGTATTTCAGCTTGCATTTCATTGCGTACATTCAGTTGGGAGTAGACTTAGTACCGAGAGGATGAAGGGATGAAGGCTTGGCTGTCAGATTAGGCTGAGACCTTTAGTAGTAGTCCCCAAGTCCCAGAACTACGGCGCCACCGTAGATATAAAAGGGGTCAGCTGTCAGATTAGGCTAGTCATCCTTGTCCCTTGTGGACATTAATTTAGTGGATCCACATCAGATATATTTGTACCCTTGGAAAGGTATGAACACCCTTCCATCTAGGGTTACAGGTTAGCCCCATAGTTAGCTCAGTTTGGGGTATGTTGGTAATAGTAGCTTCCACAATCAGACTCATATTGCATTGACCTTGTATTCAGTCATTCAACTATATACTCATGTTAGTTACTTGGTCACTGCATTCAGCTTATCTTTCAGTTCATGCTTCAGTATGTATTCCTATGTTCAGTCTTTATGTTGTTCAGCTTAGCATATATCCCGCATGCTCAGTACATTCGAAGTACTGATGCATACTTTTGTGCTACATCTTTGTATGATGTAGGTTCAGGCATTCAGCATCCAGACCATACTTAACTCGATTTCTAGTCCTTACCAGCTTCAGTGGTGAGTCCTCATAGTTCGAGGACGATAGATATACTTTCATCTTTCAGTTTTATATTTCAGTTTCAGATTATTAAAGTTAGCTAGGAGTTTGTCCCAGAAACTCATATCAGTTAGAGGCTTTCAGACATAGAACTAGATTAAGCTATTGAGTTGTTAGTGTTGTTTTTCAGACTCATTATACTCTTACTTATATTTTATATTCAGATATGTTTGGGCTTATTTCCCATCTCAGATATTTAAATGCTTTCAATTTTCTGTACAGTTCATATTTTATCAAGATTTGTCTGTATATACCAGACCATGGGTTAGCTTGGGGTCACTTGTGACACTGAGCACCGTGTTGCATCTAGGGGGTAGCCTCGGGTTGTGACACTAGATGATTGGTAGAATATTTTAGTATGGTGACTTTTACGTTCTAGGGAGGTTTTCCACAGATTCTTATTTTTCTAGTTTTTGAGATTGTGCATGATAGTTTATTTATTACAAACTGGTTTTGAGCTGTTAGAATGGTTAAATTTTGGGTCGATATTGGTTCGCTCATCCGGGGGTCTTGGGTGGGTGTCACTCATGGAGGGTTGGGTATTGACAATAAGAGGCTACAGCATATAGCTCATGGATGACGTGTCTGCTTGAGTTGTGTGCTTGCAGTCAAGGATGGGCCCCACTTCTAAAAATTTAAAAAAATTATTTTAATTTATATTTGAAAAATTACTTAAAAATTATTATAAATTTATAATAATTAATAACTTAAAATATTTTTAATAACATACAAAAAATTTGGTTGACTCTCAAAATTCTAGCAGTATCATATAAATCGGGATAAAGGGAATAACACAATAATTAATAACTGAAAAACATTTAAAAATCATATAAGAATTTTGATTGACTCTCCAAATTTCATCGGTACCACATATATTGGGATATAGGGAGTAACATATATTTATTAAAAATGATACAAAAAGTACTATAAATCACAATATTTAATAATCTAAAATATTTAAATATATATATATATAATAAACTTAATTGACTCTTCAAATTTTATTTGTGTCACATAAATTGAAGAAAAACTTACATAGATATGTTATATTAAAAAAATATTTACCATCTTTAGCAATAACATTTTTTTCACTGGACACTTATAATACATTTATAATACAGGTTTAAAAGGAGTTTTCCAAGAATCTGGTAGAGTATTATGAAGTCAAAGTCCTTGTATCTTATCATCAAAATTGACACTCATTCCAGACAGCTGATCAAGGACACCTTGAAAATCAGTTATATGATCAAGTGTAGGAATGCCCTCCTTGTATTTAAAGGTCATTAATTGCTTTAGTAGGAACAACTTGTTATTGCCAGTTTTTGAAGCGTAAAGTGTCTCCAACTTTTCTAACAATGTTCTAGCATGTGTCTCACTTACAATGTGATTGCAAATATTTTCTTTAACCAATTGTCTAATATATCCATATATTTGTTGGTGCTCAAAATCCCAATTTTCATCAGTAATTGACACGGGTTTATGAGCAGCAAAAATGGGAAGATACATTTTTTTTCACAAAGAGTAGATCTTTCATCTTGCTTTTTTATATGTTATAATTGCTCATATTTAAACATACCATCTTGCTCATATTCGCCTCTATCGAAAATCCTTGATAGGTAACCAAGGCTCTGATACCACTTGTTACGATGGAAAGCGACAAACCCAAAAATAGAGAAGATAAAGAACATCAAATTTAACGTGGAAATACCCTTCAAATCAAAAGTAACAAACACGTGATCACAATAATCCAAATAGTTCTCCTATAACAATAAGAGGGTTACAAATATTCTTCAACAATGGCTACACAATAAGTGTCAAACACAGAGAAATAATAGCTACACCAACAAAATAAATTAAGAGAAATCATCAAAATAGAGCTTTTGTTTGGCACTCAAAATCAAATGTTGTTGATCTTTGAATCCGATCTCCACCATTAAAATCAAACATCAAGACGCTAGAAATACTCACTCAAAATTTTAGCCCGATCCAACAGTGAACAAACTGGCAAACATGATTTAAAGGTGGCTGGTCGGAGAGTAAAAACTGCAGCGAAAAGAACCCTTTTCTCTTTTCTTCTCTCTTGGTGAAAGCTCTCTCAAACCTCTTATGTTCTAATGTCTTTCAAAGACAAATACCAAATGAGCCTTGAATAATTCTTTCAAGTTATCCTATTTTTAGATAATGAGTGGTGCTTTCTCCTTAAGCCAAAACCAGCTCCAAATAGGAATAAACATCCAAATTCTATTCCAAACAGAATTGAAAACTTCCCAAAATAGAATAAGACTAGGCCATGGGCCTTTGTGGGGAACATGGGTCATAGCTCAACAACCATCAACACACCCGTCATGGGATATGCCACAAAATTCGTAACCCATATTAGGTCAGCAACTCTGCAACAAAAATACTTCAGTATTTTAACACTAAAAATGAACGAAAATTACCTAATCAAATACCAAAGATTATATAATTGATAAGAACCTCCTTTACTCCCTCATCCTAAAACATAATCAAATTTTGCAATATAGTACAGAAAAAAAAGGGATAGTCTAATTAGATACAAACAGAGGATAACAAAAATAACGTGAGAGTGTTGGCAAGAATTGGTGACGAGATGGTGGTATTGATTGTAGGTGTATTTATATACAGATTCACTTCGTTATATAGATTGTGGTTGTAATTGTAGAGGAAAAGTGTGATATAGAAACTCTATTTTAAAGATACCCAGAAGAGAGAAGATATAAAAGACTGCAGGAGAGATAAAATAAGAAATTCGAGGAATAGAGGTAAAATCAGAAGCAAGTCAAGGTCAGGGTATCAGAATCATTCATGTTATCATTGTGGTGAGAAAGACATATTAAGAGGTTCTGCAACAAGCTGAAGCAAGAACTTAGAGAAGGAAAGAAAGAAAAAAATAAAGGAAACAATGTTGTAGTTGTTGTCCGAGAAGAGCTTCTCTTTCCTTCTGATAAAAATGTCATCAATTTTGTATCCCAAGATACAAGTTCGATAGTAGATCTGGAGCTACATCTCATGTAACACCGAGAAAAGACTTCTTTTCATCTTATACTCCTGCTAATTGTAGTGTGTTAAAGATGGGCAATGTTGGTAAAGTTAAGGTGTTTGGTGTTGGCACAGTATATTTGAAGACTAATATTAGTACAATATTAGCCCTTAAAAATGTCAAGAATGCTCCAGACATTCCTCTAAATTTGATCTTTGTAGGTGTCACGACCCAACTACCAAGCCGTGTGGGCATCTACTCTAATTGCCTAGATAGGAGAACCCTTACCACCCGATTTAAAATAGAAAATGTGGAAGTCAATAAGAAAACATAAGAATTACCTTTAATATTTAATAACAGTTACAAAAATTTGAGTACAATGAAATCCTTTACAAATACAATGGAAAACCCTCCCTAGGAACTAGTCTAAACAGGTACAAGATCTACTAAGAGATATGAAACAAAATGAAAACAGACACAGCTCCCACCATAGGTAGAGATGAGTAGCAGCTGCTGGAGTTTGCTATCCATGTCACTGAAAAATAAACTGATCCTGCAACCAGACTATACCCAAAAAGGCATAGCAAGAGTAGTATTAGTACAAGTAACACATACTGGTAGGCGTCATCGATCGACCCGAATCTGCTACATAAATCATGTAAATATCCAAAAAAGGCATGCATCATAAAAGTTAAACAATCAAGGTCTCTTATCAACAACTCCTACTACCAAAATATACTTCCTGTGAATTTCATTCACCCTTCCACCAAGCTTCATTTCCCTATTCCGCTGCCAACTTGAACATTAGAAAACACCCACCCTACTAGCCTTGTCATACGTGGGGCCTTACAATCCTTAGATCCTACCAGTCATTTCATAGACAAGAAAACCTTTCTTGTTACTAAGACAGACCTCATAATATGACTACTTATGAGTTCTGCGTATTCGACCCCCAAGGTTCCTTACCCTTGATATCCCGCCAAATCAGGCACTCGCTGAATGCTAGCCTTGATTCACTAACCTAGTCATACCTGACACCCTAAGAACCTTAGACCCTTCAAGCTAACCCGTCTTGATCCCATCAAGAAATACACCTCACAACCTTTATCCATGTGACTAACTAGCCCAGACATCACCTCTAGTCGTCCTGTCACTCTTGCCAAAATAGGTATTGCAAATGTACAATGGTAACAAAATATAACCCGACAATATGAATTAACCAAGTCCATATGACTACCAATAAGACTCCCAGTAAACAACCGAACTCAAAAATCATATAAGTCATGCGCAACTATATAAGTAACCAGACCACATATAATTATGTCACATCTTGCAAGTAACCCGGACCACCCAAAGATCCCTAAGACATCGTCTATGGCATTTAACATACAACTTTAGTTTACAGAAAAAAACTACCTTATCACTTAAATACACCAACCTGGCCAATCAAGGGCCAATGTGTGTAAAGTAACAATAAATCCCGTCCCTCTAAGGAAATCAACATGTAATGAACATCAATAACAGATAAACCCGGTTCACTCAAGGAACTAACATGTAAAGAACATCAATAACAGATAATTCTGATTTACTCAAGGAACCAACATGTAAAGAACATCAATAACAGATAAGCCCAGTTCACTCAAGGAACCAACATGTAATGAATATTAATAACAGATAAGCCTGGTTTACTAAAGGAACAAATATGTAATGAACAACAATAACAGATAAGCCTGGTTCAATTAAGGAACCAACATGTAATGAATATTAATAACCGATAAGCCTAGTTCACTCAAGGAACCAATATGTAATGAACAACAATAACATATAAGCCCAGTCCACTCAAGGAACCAACATGTAATGAAAATCAATAATAGATAAGCTCGGTTCACTCAAGGAACCAACATGTAATGAACAACAAGTAAACTCATACCAGACATGGTACCTGAGCCAACCATGAATAAACCTGTAACAGTCGTGGTACCCGAGCCAACCAATGAATGATACTGTACCAGGTGTGGTACCCGAGCCAACCAATGCAACACATGTACCAGGCGTGGTACCTGAACCAACTAATGAATAACCTGTACCAGACATGGTACCCAAGCCAACTGATAATATATACCAGATGTGGTACCCGAGCCAACTAAATAATCATAGCAATCACAGCCACAATGAATACATACCACACTTGTAAAAACCAATAAGCATTTAAAATAGTCCATTGCATGTAATTGGAAGTTAAGACATCTCTAACACTTATTCCTCTTTCCCAAAACATACATAGTGCAAGAATACCAAAGAAACAGTTAAAATGCACACATCACGAAATTGGAATCAACAACATTCACCTACCATAATAGACATGGTTCATTATTCTAACCTTGATGACCTGTCCAAAGACTAACCCCTGGCCAATTCAATTAAGCACATTAATTCATATTCCTTATATTCAAAAAACACATTTTGAGGTACACATTCAGCCCAATGAAGTCTAAACTTTTATTTAATAACATAGCTCCATTCATTAAACCTGTCTCCTTTTTTATTTAAACCAAATCCGGGGATTTCGCTCTTAACTTGTAATGCCTACTTTCATTCATTCCTAGGTTCAAGACTGATGTGCCGCCATTTTACGGCACTTTTGACGTCTCTAAACTAAGAACAATCGTACGTTTTCAAGAAACCATCATCATTTTTTAATGTTTTATGTTATGTTTTCAGGAAATGGAGTCAAACGTAGAAAAGGAAGGAAATCCGATCAAAAGAGCGTTCTGGATAAGAGTGACAGTTCAAGTGACGGTCCGTCAAGTGGGTGATGGTCCGTCACCCAAACCGTCACCCTGAGGCAGCACCACTGCCTAGTGGTGACGGCCACAGTGAGGCAGTCCGCTATGCGGAATCCGAATGTTTTTGGGACTTTGTTTCCTAGACTCCTATAAATACCCTATGTTAGGTTTATTTTATTTGTCAAGCTTTTTACAATAGTTCACCCAATAGTTCTAGGAGAGTTTAGGCGAGTTTTGAGAGAGGAAACACGCTACACACGTTTTCCTCCTCCTTCAACCTTGTTCTTGATTCGTTCTTGGGATCTTGGTTTTCTTGTTCTTGGATAATTGAAGATTGTTTTCATCATATTGTAAGAATCTTTTCTCTTTATTATGAATATGGCTTTCTTCTCTTCTTCTTCTAGCATGATTAACTAAACTCCCACAACTAGGGTTGTGGGAGCCATGGCAAAAGTAGCATTATAGATTCCGGGTAGTGACGGGTTCAATATATATATTGTCACATTGTTAATCATTCATTATTTAACGTTTTCTAGTGGTTGCAAACATTAGGACATGCCTAGGTTTAAATTTGCTTGAGTAAAGAGATTAAAACCGGGAAAACTTGATTAACGACGAGGATTCGAGACTACCAACTCTCGTCTTATGATTAATGCTGTAACTAGATTAATCTACTTGATGTTTAGGATTGAAATATAAAAGCATACCCTTTCAAGTTCGAGAGAATTGAAAAGTAAATTCGTCTATTTGGTTGAGAAACGCTTAGATGATACCATTAATTCAATCACATCGTGACACACATATAGAAAGAACCCGGTTAAGCTTAGAATCGACATTGTTACCATCGCCATGGTGAACACTTCCCTAGTTCATTCTCCTATTGATTATCATTCATACGTTATTATTTGTTTTTGTTCACAAATTGATCACACAAACCCCCCCTATTTACTGGAAACTATTGACTACTAGTCATCTAATTCACAAACGACCTAATTTGCACCTTATTCCCTGTGGAATCGACCCCAACCTCTGTTGGGTTCTATATTTACCGATGACCGCTTACGCTTCTTAAATTGAGGTGTAGTTTGGGCGTTATCAAATTTTGGCGCCGTTGCCGGGGAATACGGTTGTTTATTAAGTCTGGTGTGTTTATTTGACTCTTAGTCATATTTCCTGCTTTTATTTTTATTTGTTGTTTTTATTTTTACAGGGTACATAGTTGTGCATGCCAAGTACACGATGCTCGGGTGAACCAATATTACCCTACGACCCCGAGCTCGCAAGGACGCTAAGGCAAACCATGGCTGCACAACAAACAGAGGCAGCAAGGCTCGCTGCAGAACTGCAGGCCCAAAAAACGTTAATACTGGTGGTCTGCAGGACGATGTCGCGCTGAATGAGGAGGATATCGACTTGGATGGAGTTGGCGATACGGGCACCATTGCGTTTCCTCCGCTAGCACCCGGGGCCAAGTTCAACATTACTAGCACGATGATTCAGCTGTTGAATTTGAGAGGAGTGTTCCGTGGAGCTGCTGGTGATGATCCAAACCAACACCTGATGAATTTTGTGGGCATCTGCAAGTCGTTTGAGTTGCCATGAGTGAGTCACACAGCGATCAGGCTCAGGTTGTTTCCATTGTCTCTGTCTGATGAGGCAGCGCTATGGTTGACAGAGCTAACCCCCGACTCTATCGCAACTTGGGGAGAGTTGAAAGGAGCTTTCCTAGAAAGGTTCTTTCCTCCCTCTAGGATGATACAGTTGAGGGATGAAATTAGCAACTTCAGACAACAACCTCACGAAGCTTTACATAAGACTTGGTTGCGGTTCAAGAAGAAGTTGACACAATGCCCTAACCATCAATTGAACGATGAATTTTTGATGCAGACATTCTACAGGGCACTGAATTCGGCTACCAAGCCGACATTGGATAACGCAGCAGGTGGAGCGTTTATGGGTCGCACGTTTGCCGATGCCACAGCTATTTTGGACAGGCTCACAAAAACCAATAGGGCCTAGCATACACGTGATACAGAAGTAGCAGCAAGCACCTATGCAGTTGGCATATCAGCAGAGCAACGTAGAAAAGAGGAAGAACAGGACCAAGACATGGCCAATCTAAAAACGCAAATGGACCTGCTGACCAAGCATTTGATGTAAGGAGGTATTGAGAAGGTAAAAGCTGTGGGGTCCCAAGGTAGAGCAGCAGAGGTTGAATCTGATGAGGAGGCGAACTATTTGGGGGGTTTCCAGGCCAATGGCCAGGGAAACCAAGGTCGGAACTATCAGAGAGACAACTACTATCAGAAAGCTGGCTACAGAGATCGCGACCAGGGAAACTGGAGGAATAACACTGATAGAGGTGGGTTGTATGTACCACCTGGTAATCGGGACAAATCTAGCAATGAGGCAGGGATGTCCAAACTAGAGAACATGATGGAGAAGATGCTGCTGAAGGTGGAATCGACTGACTCTGGGGTAAAGGAGATGAGGACTGAGTTATCAGCATTGAGCCAGTTAGTGGATTCACATTCCACCTCAATCAGGCAATTAGAGCAGCAAGTGAGTCACATCTCGGCATCGCTAAATCAAAGGAAGACAGGTACCTTGTCGAGTGACACCGTTCAAAATCCGCGGAACAATGCGAGTTGTATGGCAATCACGACAAGAAGTGGTAAAACGTTACCGGACTCACATCCGGTAATTCAAACCCAAGTTGATGTAGCGGATGACGATGTAGAGGAGGCTACCCAAAAGCCCGCGGATAAAAGCAAGGAAGCCAACAAGCTTCCAACTATGATGCCTCGGCCACCGCCTCCTTTCCCACAACGCCTGAAGAAGAAAGTGGAAGATCGTAAGTTCCTGAATTTTCTGACCATGCTCAAGCAGATATCAATAAACATCCCATTGGTTGAAACACTTGAACAAATGCCCGGATATGCCAAGTTCATGAAGGACTTAATTACCAAAAAGAGGTCAGTGAGCGTTGAGCCAGAAGATAACCTCCACCACTGCAGTGTTATTTCCTCAAGATCGTTAGTGGACAAGAAGGAAGATCCAAGTGCCTTTACTGTTCCCTGTACCATTGGGAAGCTCAACTTTGGAAAAGCCTTATGTGATCTTGGTGCTAGCATCAACTTGATGCCGCTAGCAGTCTATAAACAATTGGGTTTGGGAGCTCCTAAACCAACGTCCATGAGAGTGTTGATGGCTGACCGTTCGGTAAAGCGACCGGTGGGAATATTGTCTGATGTGCTGGTAAAAGTTGGTAAGCTTATATTCCCAGCTGACTTTGTGATCCTGGATTGCGAAGTGGATTTTGAAGTTCCCATAATCTTGGGATGACCTTTGTTAGCCACGGCAAGAGTATTGGTCGACATGGAAAGAAACGAACTGACCTTCAGATTGAACAACGAAGTGGTCAAGTTCGATGTGTCCAAATTGATGAAGCAACCAAGAGACATGAAGGTGGTCGCGGTTTTAAATGTTATTGAGGAAGCGCCTGCGGATGTGCATCTAAAAGAGAAGGGTGGTGTTGAGACCCGAGCTGTTATGAGAATGAAGTTGGGAGCGCAAGAAGAGAAACCTGTAGAGGAAGGCGGTGAAAATAGATCAAGGAAATGAAAACACCGCAAAAGAACCTGCAAAGAAAGAGTGAAGAAGTTGTCGCGACTAGCTATGGAGCCAATAAAAGAGGAAGCTGGAACGCAACAGAATGGTGTGGCGTGCACCTATTCCATCGATTTCTCCTGCTTTGGAGACCCTGGCGGTCTCCAACATCATGTCAGAATCTGATTCCTATGGGCTCCATAGGTATTCCTTTCTCTCACAGTCTTTAGCTTTCGCATGTATGCATTGGGGACAACGCATGAGTCTAAGTTGAGGGTGTTGGGATACCTGTGAGTCATACACCACCGAGGGTTTTTGTTGCCGTGTTTCTTTTCCCTCCGGTATGCTATCTAGTAGAACCGGCATGTTTAGGTTGTCGTTTAAATTTTAGTTTTTTTTTAGTGTCTATATCAAGCATGGCGTTTTTTGTTGGAAAATATACTAAAAGGAGCCCCCTCTGAAAAAGTTGATTTTGTACTTATGTTTGAAACAATTGACGGTCTGGATCCTTGGATGTCATTGTGTGGTTATGATTGGAATAAGTATGTTAAGCCGAGTGTTGTCTTGATAGTTGGTAGTGGTATGGTTTCTTGGTGCCAAGTGTGTGTGAGCGGATTGTTATAAATTCTTACTCTGTGCATGCATCTAGAACTTGCCCGGTCTATTTTGTTAAGTTTGAAGTGGTCGCTTAGGAAAGGATCACAGTCCCTTTTTGTGTGCAGTCCACTTAACCTATAAGACCGTCCAAATGTAAATAATCCCTTTGATCCCTGTTTGAGCCATAATTAACCATGTTCTTTCAATAACCCGTCACCATTCCTGTTTAACTTTGAATCCCTGTTTTGGCCCTGGTCCTCCTTGGACATCGTGCACCTCAACTCAGGCAATCAGCCTAAGTTGAGGGTGGCTACTATAGAGGTAAATGAGAAGAAAAATAGGATGGATAAGTTTGGTTGTGGATAGAATGAAAATTCCGGGTGTGTGTCTTAGAAAAGATGAAAAAGAAATGAAAAAAAAAGGGGGAAAAGAAAGATAAAGAACGAAAAAGAAATAAAAAGAAGTATCAAAATAAAGAGGCCACACCTGTAGCTAGAAAGAAGGGAATAAAGAGGTGAATAAAGGATGGACAAAGTAAAGTTATGTGGAAATAGTAGGTCGTGATTCCAAGGAGGGTTTAGTCACTATTCCCCAAACGTATCCTACCTGCACCCGAAGCCTCATTACAAGCTAAAACAAGTCCTGTAGTGATCCTGAGTGGCTTTCTGAAAAACTGAGATAGAATAGTAAGGGCAAGCTTATGGCATCGCATGTGCATTGTGTGAAATCGTTTGTGAGTGTGAGCGTCTTACCTAGTCCCAAATCTTGTGTGTGGGACTTCTTTGTGGTGAGGGCACCAAGATTTCTGTATTATCTATTGACTGTTAGGATAGTTGCGCGTGTGTATGCATAATATTCCATCATATCGGAATGACATGTTTGGATCCTTGCAAGTTAATGTTTCATACATTTGTGTGCTACTAGGGAGCTTGATTTGAAATTGAATAAGCATTGAATGGCCATGAGTTGCTAAAGACACGAGTTTGTTTCTTAGTTGAGTCGTCGTATTATTGTTTTTGTGTCATGTTGCTTGAGGACAAGCGAACATTGTAAGTTGAGGGTGTTGATGTGCTTCCATTTTACGGCACTTTCGACGTCTCTAAACTAAGAACAATCGTACGTTTTCAAGCAACTGTCGTCGTTTTTTAATGTTTTATGTTATGTTTTCAGGAAATGGAGTCAAACGTAGAAAAGGAAGGAAATCCGATCAAAAGAGCGTTCTGGATAAGAGTAACGGTTCAAGTGACGGTCCGTCAAGTGGGTGATGGTCCGTCACCCAAACCGTCACCCTGAGGCAGCACCACTGCCTAGTGGTGACGGCCACCGTGACGGTCCGTCAAGGTGGTGACGGTCCATCACCCAAACCGTCACAGTGAGGCAGTCCGCTACGCGAAATCCGAACGTTTTTGGGACTTTGTTTCCTAGACTCCTATAAATACCCTATGTTAGGTTTATTTTATTTGTCAAGCTTTTTACAATAGTTCACCCAATAGTTCTAGGAGAGTTTAGGCGAGTTTTGAGAGAGGAAACACGCTACACACGTTTTCCTCCTCCTTCAATCTTGTTCTTGATTCGTTCTTGGGATCTTGGTTTTCTTGTTCTTGGATAATTGAAGATTGTTTTCATCATATTGTAAGAATCTTTTCTCTTTATTATGAATATGACTTTCTTCTCTTCTTCTTCTAGCATGATTAACTAAACTCCCACAACTAGGGTTGTGGGAGCCATGGCAAAAGTAGCATTATAGATTCCGGGTAGCGACGGGTTCAATATATATGTTGTCACGTTGTTAATCATTCATTATTTAACGTTTTCTAGTGGTTGCAAACATTAGGACAAGCCTAGGTTTAAATTTGCTTGAGTAAAGAGATTAAAACCGGGAAAACTTGATTAACGACGAGGATTCGAGACTACCAACTCTCGTCTTATGATTAGTGTTGTAACTAGATTAATCTACTTGATGTTTAGGATTGAAATATAAAAGCATACCCTTTCAAGTTCGAGAGAATTGAAAAGTAAATTCGTCTATTTGGTTGAGAAACGCTTAGATGATACCATTAATTCAATCACATCGTGACACACATATAGAAGAACCCAGTTAAGCTTAGAATCGACATTGTTACCATCGCCATGGTGAACACTTCCCTAGTTCATTCTCCTATTGATTATCATTCATACGTTATTATTTGTTTTTGTTCACAAATTGATCACACAAACCCCCCCTATTTACTGGAAACTATTGACTACTAGTCATCTAATTCACAAACGACCTAATTTTCACCTTATTCCCTGTGGGATCGACCCCAACCTCTGTTGGGTTCTATATTTGCCGATGACCGCTTACGCTTCTTAAATTGAGGTGTAGTTTGGGCGTTATCAAAGACCCCTATCTCATTAGTCCATTTCTGGGAGTAAACTAGCATAGTGTAACACACAATTAATAAGATTATTACATTATAATAACAACAATTCCCCACCTAATTTACCAACCCGGTGAATCCAGTATGACCTAGCAACCCTTTTACAATTAATCATCTCTAATTCTGAGAACCCACCCATAATCCGATTATCCACGGATTAACAACCATAATATAAACACAAATAATCCAGTACGGGGTCAACATTACGCATAATAGTAAATTCCCACCCCAAATAGCAAGATTAAATATGTTTATCCATCAAGACTCTGTTCTTGAATGCCTAAGCATGAAATCTCCTGTCAATCTACAATATATTATGCATTCGAAAACAAGTCTAAACAACTCAACTAAACATATCCTACCTGGATGCCAAGAAGTTGCTATAGAAGTCTGAACACGAACTTTTGGCGCCATAGAGGCAAATTTTGATGAGAACTAGGTGTGATATTCGTGGGTTTTTCCCATCTAAGTAGAAATACCTCCTCTCCATTGCTTCCAAGCCAAGAGGTACCCTAGAAGGGTTTTTGGAGCAATCCTTGTTCTTTTTGCAACTGAAGAGGAGAAATCAGAAATATTAAACCTATTTTTTGGTTTTTGGTCCTGTTATTCCTCTATAGCGACCTATCGGCCACTATGGTAACGGTGCTTTAGTGAAAAAAAATTTGCTATAGTGGGATGACGTCAGCTCGAGCAAAATTTTAAATTCCAAAAATTTTTATTGTGTCACCTCATATTAATTCGAGAGCATACTTCAATAGTCCCCATGACCTGCAATGAAGTGTCTTTTAATAATGAAGGAACAGGTTGTTACAACAGATACTAATTTACCTATCGTTCATCCCTGAATGATCAGTATCACGGAAGAATGGAACGAGCTAGATTTTTTAACCTTAACTCCCTTATCATGACAATGCATTATGCATTTACAGACTTAAGCGAACCACCAAAAATTTAGTTCCCTTGATGTAGTAAAATTCAAGCCAAAATTTATTACTACTCCGCCCTGTCAAGGAATCTTCCTTCCTTTGAGCCGGATGAAACTACGTAGAGCAACCCTTTGCTCAAGCGCCCAAGTAATTCGGGCCTCGTCAATATACCAAAAAAATATTTCAAACATAACGGAATAAAATAAATTTCCCATAATACAAAAACTAGATCCCGTTATGGCGACCCATTTCCCGTTATAGCGGCACCGCAGTAGCGGCCTACCTCCCTCTATAGCGGCATAGACAAGGCAGTAACTCCTGGCAGTCCTAATTTTGGCCAAATTTACAACATAAAAATCAAATTTTGACATCCCAGACTAACCCCTTTATGTTAAACGCTATATTCATAGTTCTACTAACCCGAACTCCACTCGAAAAGTTTCTATGGGATACTATGTCCTTCACATATCATGGTAGCACCTTAAATTCCTCAAACACTACACCTCGATACACAAGTATATCTAAACCACACAACACAGAAATTTCATTGGAACCCATCCTAGCTTGAGATTTTTGTCAACGCTAATCCTAAGGAGAACTCTACCCGGGCAGTTACACCCTACCCAATGCTATAACGAGCATATCACCACCACTCAAAGATAAGTAACCACAAGGTATTATCCTGACCAATAAGAAGGGTATGAATGTCCAAGAATATATTTAACAACCCCACTCCCTCAACCGATCCTACCATTGAGGATCATCGATCATAAACAAGCCAACTTATTTCAATTTCTCCACAATTCAACTATACCCTTTTTGTCACTCCCCGAGGTTACCCCCTAGACGTAACACGGGACTTAGGACCACAAGGATCCCAAGCTAACCCTTGGTCATAGCATTCTCAAGCATAACAAAGATAAGCAGAAACATAGTAGATAAAATCGAAATAGCATAAAAGGATAATCAAGTCAATAGTAATACAAGATCCATAAGAAGACTCAAATACTGTCTATGTCTGAAAAGCCTCTACGTAATACATAAGGAGTTGTTTGGACAAGCCCCCAACTAACTCTAAGTGAAAAAGGGAAGTATTGAACTAGACTCTACTGGCCCTCAGAAAATAAGGACTCACCAATCCTCACTGAATGGCCCACGAACTCTAGCTACGTGTCTGTGAATGGAAACCTGGATTTGTATCATTAATAAAATGCAGCGCAAATATGCGTCAGTACTATAGGATGTACTGAATATGTGAGATATACGTAAGTAATATAGAAAGCATGCTTAAAACATAACTGAGAAGAGAGTGAGTGCATTATAAGGGTATCATGAGTAAATATCATAATCCTGAGTAATAAAACATGAGTTTGTAAGTTGAAGTCTCGATTTAAGACATCATAAGGTTTAGAAAACCTGGGAACGTTCATAAGGGAGTTTTTATAACCAGCATTAGACCATAGGAGCTACATGGAGTTTTTACCTTCATAAATAACCGAGGAGACACTCTCAACTAACGAGGACTCCCTTTCATAGAAGATATGACACTCTCGACTAACGAGGTCCTTATTTAAAAACATGAGGTGACACTCTCCACTAACGAGGTCCTTAGATGACACTCTCCACTAACGAGGTCCGTAGATGACACTCTCTACTAACGAGGCCCGTAGGTGACACTCTCTACTAATGAGGCCCGTAGGTGACACTCTCTACTAATGAGGTCCTTAGGTGACACTTTCTACTAACGAGGTCCTTAGGTGACACTTTCTACTAATGAGGTCCCTCTTTCCCGACCTAGGTAACGTAGCTTAGAACTTGGGTTACTTAGACCCTCATCGCTTGGTACTAAAATGCTACTTCTACAAACATGCTTATAACCCATATAATATCCGATACATAACAAGCGTCAAAACAATTTGAAAGCATAAAGACATGTCTAATGTCTAGCAAGGTCAGCCGTAAATTCTCTAGACATAGCATAATCATAGTTCAAACCACACTTTTCCTTCTACATCATACTTGAAGAATTAGGCATGCAGTTTCCATAAGGTACTTGAGATCATAATATCTATGCATAAATTCGAACGTGAAATTCATGGGGGAATCATGATAAAGCACTTAATAGGAAATCCCAAGAAGATTGAGTAAAAACCCCAACTTAGAAAGTTATAACTTGAAATGAATCATACAAAAATCAACTTTGTTGCATGGGCTTTTGAACCCAATGAAAGAATCATGATCAAATCATAAGTAATCAAGAGGAAACCATGAATTTAAACATAGGAACTGATTTCATAAACTTTCCCCAAATTTAGATCAAAACCCTAATTTCATAACTTCATACTTCAACATAAGAATTGGGGGTTTTGGGTACAAGGGTGAAAGGAACCTATTGTTGAAAACCCACATACCTTGGTGGAAGATTACCCACTTGATTTGGAAAAGATTAGGAGGCTTGACTTGGAGCTTGGAGACTTGATGCTTGAGAGGAACCTTTCCCTTCTGGATGAAGAATAAGGAACTTAGGAGAGACTTAGGACAATATGGGTGAAACCCTTCTAAAAGTAGCCAAAACGACTTCATTTAGTAATTAAAAGGGTGGGCAATGACCAAAATGCCCCTAGAATTTAATTAGAAGAAAGCTGGAAAATCAGTCGAAGTCAGAGATCATGACTCCATCTACGAGTCGTCAAAGGGACGACAAGTCGTGATTCTACTTCGTAGAACCAAACTGGAATACTCAGGCTGCAGATTCATTTCTACGGGTCAATAGGACGGACCCGCAGAATGAATGATGGGTCATTGTTTGCATTCGTGGTTCTAAGGAGACTAAGCTGACTTTGATCAAACCACGAGTCAAACTATAATTCGTTGTTCAAATGATGAATCATAGACTCGACTCGTGGTCCCTGGGAGGGACCTGGAAAAATATCATCCCTCTGAACCCGTTCCACAAGTCAATAGGACAGATTCGTCGTTCAAACGATGGGTCGTCATTTGACTCATGATTGCTGGAACACTTGACAGACTCCATCTCTGATTTCTACAAGTTGTATCACGACTTGTAGAACAAATTACGGTCCGTGTAAACCACTCATGGTTCTCAGACCTGAGAGCAGACTCACAGAAGGCATTCCACGAGTCGTGGTTTGAACCATGATCCGTAGTTGGACCCGTGAACCCTAGAACATGGGAAATTTCTGGAGTTTTTAACTTGGATAGCTGGATACATTTTGGGGGTGTTACACTATCTCCCCCTTGGGATCATTCGTCCTTGAATAAAGACTAAACAAGGGAAACTGAGGAGAAACATTCCAACCAAACATCAAAACACGAAAACTGCAGAATAATCATGAAAACTGAATTCCTTTCTTTCAACATAACTGGACCAATTCCAGAAAACATGCATGCATGCTAGGGTCATGGAAGTAACTGGTAGAGTAAGATCGGAGGAACAAACTTAGGATAAACTACTACTCCAAACTGAGACCGGATGAACCACCTCCAAACCTGGTGATACTCCCAACTTACAAGCAACACCACCAACTCTCCTCAACCTCAAACCCCGACCAATCAATATCAAGAGTACATAAAATCAATCATTCCAACCCTACTAGACCCGCTGAAGTGAATCTGGGAAGAACTGAGATAGGGAAATTTCCAACGAATTCTTTTGGCTAAGACTGAATAACCAACAAGAATGAAACACGACGGGGGTTCTAAAGCCGCTAAGGACTAACTTCAAACTTGCAGGCAATGAAGGAAGTCATACAAGAGTAAAAAGGCATCAGGGGAGTCAATAAAACATACACATCTATAGGGAAGACTTTCAACATACCAGTAACAACATCCAGGGAAACCTCCTGGTCTTGGTGGGATGACATACAATAAAGGCGGTCCTGGTGCTGACCGCTACCAGAACCAGAAGCTGTACCCTGCTGGCCGATCGACCTCCTGAGGTTGCTGGAGCAAACTGAGTACTACCACATCTCTGTCCCTTCTTAGCTGAAGGGAAATCCCTAAGATTGTGCACAACCTAACCACACTAAAAACATCCATCTGAACTAGCTAGACACTAACCACGATGACTTTTACCACACGTGTCACAAGTATGGTAAGGAGTCCCCTTTGCAACACTACCCTGCAAATAAGAACCTGATCCACCACCTGCTTGATCATGAAGAACCTTGGGGCCTGAGTAGGAGAACTAGATGAAGAAAGCACATGTCCTGATGACCTTTTCTGAAAAGAAGAACGGTGTCCGTCCTCGGACCACTGATGGCTAAACCCTGAACTCTCATATCTGACCCTCTTGTGCTCCCTAGCTATCTCTCTTAAATTGTCTCCCTCGATCTGATGAGCATACGTCATTAGTCGGGAAATAATCATATCACTCAACAACATAGCGGACCTACATTCTTTCTTCACCAAATCTGACACTCCGTAGATGTACTTACTCATTTGATCTTGTGGGTCCGCTACCATAGACGGAGCATACCTTGACAATTGAGTGAACCTCAAATTGTACTCCTGAACTGACATTGATCCCTGCCTCAAGTTCACAAACTCGTCGGCCTTATCTTGCCTCAAATCTAGGGGACAGAACCGGTCGAGGAAAGCTCTCTCAAAACACTCCCAAGTCATAGGGACCACGTCCCTAGCTCTAGCCTCTCTCAACTGTGAAAACAAGATATGAGCCACATCCTTTAACTGGTAGGATGCTAGCTCCACACTCTCAAGTCCAATCACCTTCATCACACTCTTCACTTCATCTACAAAATTCAATGGATCTTCACCAACTCTCGAACCCCAGAACTCGGGCAGGTTCATGCGAACGAACTCTCAAACTCTGCCAGCAACTGCCCCACCTATAGGGTGCATGGGGATAGGCACCTGCCGGTTGGCCTGAGTGACCAAAGTCTGGTCTAGCAAATGGATGGCATTTCTGAACTCCTCATTCATGACATTGGGGATCGGAATGGGAGGAGCAACATTCTGAGCAGCTCGGAGAGGCATAGCACGTCGAGGAGGCATAATCTGAAATGTACAAGATAAGGATTAGAGGAACATTAGAGTTAAACTCTACTGCACGATGTGATCATGAAGGAAGTGAAGTTTTCTAAGACACCTCATAGCTTCCCTCTCATATGTGTGGCGCGCTTCACACACAAGAAAGAGGCTCTACTCGATGCGGCTTTCAGACATCCTAGGACTCTTGAACCTGAGGTTCTGAGACCAAGTTTGTCATGCCCCGAGGTTACCCCCTAGACATAACACGGGACTTAGAACCACAAGGATCCCAAGCTAACCCTTGGTCATAGCATTCTCAAGCATAACAAAGATAAGCGGAAACATAGTAGATAAAGTCGAAATAGCATAAATGGATAATCAAGTCAATAGTAATACGAGATCCATAAGAAGACTCAAATACTGTCTGTGTATGAAAAGCCTCTACTAAGACATAAGGAGTTGCTGGGACAAGCCCCCAGCTACCTCTAAGTGAAAAAGGGAAGTACTGAACTAGACTCTACTGCCCCTCGAAAAATGAGAACTCACTAACCCTCGCTGAATGGCCCACGAACTCTAGCCACGTGTTTGCGAATGGAAACCTGGATCTGCATCGTCAATAAGATGCAGCGCAAATATGCGTCAGTACTATAGGATGTACTGAATATGTGAGATATACGTAAGTAATACAGAAAGCATGCATAAAACATAACTGAGAATGGAGTGGGTGCATAATAAGGGTATCATGAGTAAATATCATAATCCTGAGTAATAAAACATGAGTTTGGAATTCAAAGCCTTGATATAAGATATCATAAGGTTTAGAAAACCTGGGAACGTTCATAAGGGAGTTTTTATAACCAACATTAGACCATAGGAGCTACATGGAGTTTTTACCTTCATAAATAACCGAGGAGACACTCTCAACTAACGAGGACTCCCTTTCATAGAAGATATGACACTCTCGACTAACAAGGTCCTTATTTAAAAACATGAGGTGACACTCTCCACTAACGAGGTCCTTAGATGACACTCTCCACTAACGAAGTCCTTAGATGACACTCTCTACTAACGAGGTCCGTAAGTGACATTCTCTATTAACGAGGCCCGTAGGTGAAACTCTTTACTAACGAGGTCCTTAGGTGACACTCTCTACTAACGAGGTCCTTTGGTGACACTTTCTACTAACGAGGTCCCTCATTACCGACCTAGGTAACGTAGCTTAGAACTTGGGTTACTTAGACCCTCATCGCTTGGTACTAAAATGCTACTTCTACAAACATGCTTATAACCCATATAATATTCGGGACATAATGAGCGTCAAAACAATTTGAAAGCATAAAGACATGTCTAATGTCTAGCAAGGTCAGCCATAAATTCTCTAGACTTAGCATAATCATAGTTCAAACCACACTTTTTCGTCTACATCATACTTGAAGAATTATGCAGTTTCCATAAGGTACTTGAGATCATAATATCTATCCATAAATTCGAACGTGAAATTCATGGGGGAATCATGATAAAGCACTTAATAGGAAAGCCCAAGAAGATTGAGTAAAAAATCCAACTTAGAAATTCATAACTTGAAAGGAATCATACAAAAATTAACTTTGTTGCATGGGCTTTTGAACCCAATGAAGGAATCATGATAAAATCATAAGTAATCAAGAGGAAACCATAAATTTAAACATAGGAACTAATTTCATAAACTTTCCCCAAATTTAGATCAAAACCCTAATTTCATAATTTCATACTTCAACATAAGAATTGGGGGTTTTGGGCACAAGGGTGAAAGGAACCCATTATTGAAAACCCACATGCCTTGGTGGAAGATTACCTACTTGATTTGGAAAAGATTATGAGGCTTGACTTAGAGCTTGGAGACTTGAAGCTTGAGAGTAACCTTTCCCTTTTGGATGAAGAATGAGGAACTTAGGAGAGACTTAGGATAATATGGGTGAAAACCCTTCTAAAAGTAGCCAAAATGACTTCACTTAGTAATTAAAAGGGTGGGCAATGACCAAAATGCCCCTAGAATTTAATTAGAAGAAAGCTGGAAAATCAGTCGAAGTCAGAGATCACGACTCCATCTACGAGTCGTCAAAGGGATGACGGGTCGTGGTTCTAATTCGTAGAACTAAGCTAGAAAAGTCAGGCTGCAAATTCATTTCTACGGGTTAACAGGACGGACCCGTAGAATGAATGATGGGTCATCATTTGCATTTGTGGTTTTCAGGAGACTCAGCTGAATTTGGTCAAACCACGAGTCAAACTATGATCCATCATTCAAACGACGATTCATAGACTCGACTCGTGGTCCCTGGGAGGGACCTAGAAAAATATTATCCCTCTGAACCCATTCCACGAGTCAACAGGACGGATTCATCATTCAAATGACGGGTCATCATTTGACTCTTGTTTGCTGGAACACTTGACAGTCTCTATCTTTGATTTCCATGAGTGGGATCACGACTCGTAGAACAAACTACGGTTCATGGAAACCACTCGTGGTTCTCAGACCTGAGAGCAGACTCACAGAAGGCATTCCACGAGTTGTGGTTTGAACCACGATCCATAGTTGGACCCGTGAACCCTGGAACATGGGAAATTTCTGGAGTTTTTAACTTGGATAGCAGGATACATTTTCGGGGTGTTACAATATCTCCCCCTTGGGATCATTCGTACTTGAATGAAGACTAAACAAGGGAAACTGAGGAGAAACCTCCCAACCAAACATCAAAACTCGAAAACTGCAGAATAATCATGAAAACTGAATTCCTTTCTTTCAACATAACTGGACCAATTCCGGAAAACATACATGCATGCTAGGGTCATGGAAGTAACTGGTAGAGTAAGATCGGAGGAACATACTAAGGATAAACTACTACTCTAAACTGAGACCAGATGAACCACCTCAAAACCTGGTTATACTCCCAACTTACAAGCAACACCACCAACTCTCCTCAACCCTAAACTCTGACCAATCAATATCAAGAGTACATCAAATCAATTATTCCTACCCTACTAGACCTGCTGAAGTAATTCTAGGAAGGACTGAGATAGGGAAATTTACAACGAATTCTTTTGGATAAGACTGAATCACCAACAGAAATGAAACATGATGGGGGTTCGAAAAGACACTAAGGACTAACTTTGAAATTGCAGGCAATGAAGGAAGTCATACAAGAATAAAGAGGCATCGGGGGGGTCAATAAAACTTACACATCTAGAGGGAAGACTTTCAATGTACCAGTAACAACATTCGAGGAAACCTCCTAGTCCTGGTGGGATGACATGGAATAAAGGCAGTCCTGGTGCTGACCGCTACTAGAACCAAAAGTTATACCCTGGTGGGCCGGTCGACCTCCTCAGGTTGCTAGAGTGAACTGAGTACTACCACCTCTATGTCCCTTCTTAGCTGAAGGGCAATCCCTAAGCTTGTGCCCAACCTGACCACACCAAAAACATCCGTCTGAACCAGCTAGACACTCACCACGATGACTTTTACCACACGTGTTGCAAGTAGGGTAAGGAGTCCCCTTTGCAACACTACCCTACAAATAAGAACCTGATCCACCACCTGCCTGATCATGAAGAACCCTAGGGGCCTGAGTAGGAGAACTAGATGAAGAAAGCACATATCCTGATGACCTCTTCTAAAAAGAAGAACGATGCCCATCCTCGGACCTCTGTTGTCTAAACCCTAAACTCTCAGATCTGACCCTCTTGTGCTCCCTATCTATCTCTCTCAACTTGTCTCCCTCGATCTGATGAGCATGAGTCATGAGTCAGGAAATATTTATATCACTCAACAACATAGCGGACCTACTTTCTTTCTTCACCAAATCTGACACTCCGTAGATGTACTTACTCATTTGATCTTGTGGGTCCGCTACCATAGACGGAGCATACCTTGACAATTGAGTGAACCTCAAATTGTACTCCTGAACTGACATTGATCCCTGCCTCAAGTTCACAAACTCGTCGGCCTTATCTTGCCTCAAATCTAGGGGACAGAACCGGTCGAGGAAAGCTCTCTCAAAACACTCCCAAGTCATAGGGACCACGTCCCTAGCTCTAGCCTCTCTCAACTGTGAAAACAAGATATGAGCCACATCCTTTAACTGGTAGGATGCTAGCTCCACACTCTCAAGTCCAATCACCTTCATCACACTCTTCACTTCATCTACAAAATTCAACGGATCTTCACCAACTCTTGAACCCCAGAACTCGGGTGGGTTCATGCGAATGAACTCTCGATCTCTGCCAGAAATGTCCCCACCTATAGCGTGCATAGTGATAGGCATCTGCCGGTTGGCCTGAGTGACCAAAGTCTGGGCTAGCAAATGGATGGCATTTCTGAACTCCTCATTTGTGACATCGGGGATCGGAATGGGAGTAGCAGCATTCCGAGGGGCTCGAGGAGGCATAGCACGTCGAGGAGGCATAATCTGAAACGTACAAGATAAGGATTAGAGGAACATTAGAGTTAATCTCTATTGCACGATGTGATCATGAAGGAAGTAAAGTTTTCTAAGACACCTCATAGCTTCCCTCTCATATGTGTGGCGCGCTTCACACACATGAAAGAGACTCTACTCGATGCGGCTTTCAGATATCCTAGGACTCTTGAACCTGAGGCTCTGATACCAAGTTTGTCACGCCCCGAGGTTACCCCTTAGACGTAACATGGGACTTAGGACCACAAGGATCCCAAGCAAACCATTGGTCATAGCATTCTCAAGCATAACAAAGATAAGCGGAAACATAGTAGATAAAGTCGAAATAGCATAAATGGATAATCAAGTCAATAGTAATACAAGATCCATAAGAAGACTTGAATATTGTTTGTGTCTGAAAAGCCTCTACGTAAGACATAAGGAGTTGTTGGGACAAGCTCCCAGCTAACTCTAAGTGAAAAAAGGAAGTACTGAACTAGACTTTACTGGCCCTCGAAAAATGAGGACTCACCAACCCTCGCTGAATGGCCCACGAACTCTAGCGATGTGTCTGCGAATGGAAACCTAGATCTGTATCATCAATAATATGCAGCACAAATATGCGTCAGTACTATAGGATGTACTGAATATGTGAGATATACGTAAGTAATACAGAAAGCATGCTTAAAACATAACTGAGAATGGAGTTGGTGCATAATAAGGGTATCATGAGTAAATATCATAATCCTGAGTAATAAAACATGAGCTTGGAAGTCGAAGCCTCAATTTAAGACATCATAAGGTTTAGAAAATCTGGGAACGTTCATAAGGGATTTTTTATAACCAGTATTAGACCATAGTATCTACATGGAGTTTTTACCTTCCTAAATAACCGAGGAGACACTCTCAACTAACGAGGACTCCCTTTCATAGAAGATATGACACTCTCGACTAACGAGGTCCTTATTTAAAAACATGAGGTGACACTCTCCACTAATGAGGTCCTTAGATGAAACTCTCTACTAACGAGGTCCGTAGGTGACACTCTCTACTAACGAGGCCCGTAGGTGACACTCTCTACTAACGAGGTCCTTAGATGACACTCTCTACTAACGAGGTCCTTAGGTGACACTTTTTACTAACGAGGTCCCTCTTTCCCGACCTAGGTAACGTAGCTTAGAACTTAGGTTACTTAGACCCTCATCACTTGGTACTAAAATGCTACTTCTACAAGCATGCTTATAACCCATATAATATCCGAGACATAACAAGCGTTAAAACAATTTGAAAGCATAAAGACATGTCTAATGTATAGCAAGGTCAGCCATAAATTCTCTAGACTTAGCATAATAATAGTTCAAACTACACTTTTCCTTCTACATCATACTTGAAGAATTAGGCATGCAGTTTCCATAAGGTACTTGAGATCAAAATATCTATGCATAAAGTCAAACGTGAAATTCATGAGGGAATCATGATAAAGCACTTAATAGGAAAGCCCAAGAAGATTGAGTAAAAATCCCAACTTAGAAATTCATAACTTGAAAGGAATCATACAAAAATCAACTTTGTTGCATGGGCTTTTGAATCCAATGAAGGAATCATGATCAAATCATAAGTAATCAAGAGGAAACCATGAATTTAAACATAGGAACTGATTTCATAAACTTTCCCCAAATTTAGATCAAAATCCTAATTTCATAACTTCATACTTCAACATCAGAATTGGGGCTTTTGGGCACAAGGGTGAAAGGAACCCATTGTTGAAAACCCACATACCTTGGTGGAAGATTACCCACTTGAATTGGAAAAGATTAGGAGGCTTGACTTGGAGCTTGGAGACTTGAAGCTTGAGAGGAACCTTTCCCTTTTGGATGAAGAATGAGGAACTTAGGAGAGACTTAGGATAATATGGGTGAAAACCCTTCTAAAAGTAGCCAAAACAACTTCACTTAGTAATTAAAATGGTGGGCAATGACCAAAATTCCCCTAGAATTTAATTAGAAGAAAGCTGGAAAATCAGTCAGAGATCACGACTCCATCTACGAGTCGTCAAAGGGACGACGGGTCATGGTTCTAATTCGTAGAACCAAGCTGGAAAAGTCAGGCTACAGATTCGTTTCTACGGGTCAACAGGACAGACCCGTAGAATGAATGACGGGTCGTCATTTGCATTCGTGGTTCTCAGGAGACTCAGCTGACTTTTGTCAAACCACGAGTCAAACTACGATCCGTCATTCAAATAATGAGTCATAGACTGGACTCGTGGTCCCTAGGAGGAACCTGGAAAAATATCATCCCTCTGAACCCGTTCCACGAGTCAACAAGATGGATCCGTCGTTTAAACGATGGGTTGTTGTTTGACTCGTGATTGTTGGAACACTTGATAGTCTCCATCTTTGATTTCCACGCGTGGGATCACGACTCGTAGAACAAACTATGGTCCATGGAAACCACTCATGGTTCTCAGACCTGAGAGCAGACTCACTGAAGGTATTCCACGAGTCGTGGATCGAACCACGATCTGTAGTTGGACCTGTGAACCCTGGAACATGAGAAATTTCTGGAGTTTTTAACTTGGATAGCTGGATACGTTTTTGGGGTATTACACTTTTCAAGAGCTACTATTAGCCAATAATAATTCTCATAAAATAAGCCTATGAGCAATGTCAAACAACAATCAGTGATTTATAGGTCAATTTGCCAAATACTATATGGGTGACTATTCCCACTAATGGACAATAATAATTTCACCAATACCCAAAAACTTGGTCCCTCCATAATCTCACGGTTTTCTCATTAACTACACATTATCATGACAATGCCAGTAGTTACTCAATCAACAGTAAAAACCACCAAGTCAAATAAGATCTAATGTTCAAATATATATAGGTTACCTCAAATAGGCAACATCACTCACATCAAACCAACAACCTTCATGCCAAGGGCTACCATATCCACCCTTTTCTGTTATCGCACATGGATGCTAATTTTTATCATTCATGCAATAGCTCGCATCTCAACTAACAATTTTAAAACAACCTGAGAATGAAAAGCAAAATAGAAGAAAAAACAACTGGGATTCTACCCTGCCCATCCCGCTATAGCGACTTGCACACTGCCATGGTGACCCTCAACAGTAGCAACCTAGAAAATTTACTATTTTTTGCAAAAATTCCCTTATTCTTCTTCCTTGTTTTCAACAGTAACACATGAAATCGCATTATGGCTTTTAAGATAATCCCAAGACCAAACTCAGCATGCATAAATAAGAACTTAGCATCACATTATTTAGAAAAATCAATTACGAATCACACCAATAAACCATTCATAACAATAATTTCCCGCTATTATACAATAATAGCCCTTTTTTGCCATGGTTCCCAACCAAATTCTGACTGTCCTGAAACTGTAATTTTTGCACAGTCATAAATCATTATGTCCCCTTACCATTTTTATCAACGGTAAGTCCATGCCCAAAATTTAGCACAAAATGTTTAGTTAAACTACATAGCAATTAATCACTAAACCAATCACACATAACCAAGTTATAACCTTTCCCTGAACACAAATTTCACAGTAATTCAAGCAATTATACACCACACATTTGCAGTCATTCAAACAACAATGCATATAATCACAATTCTCAAGTTTCATCACTGAACAAGCCCTTCTTGTTATCCTTTATTCGCCTTATGGATGACTATTAGCTGCTTCATCTATGCATTTACATAGCCTCTAAGGCCAGATACCAACTAGAACCTTTCCGGTTCTAATTTTCCTTGCTTGTGTCATTTCAGTCGGAGTCAAACGATATCCTTTTACCTTGTTGAGATACCAATTGGAATCAAGAGATACCAATTGGACTTAATCCACACAAGCAAGCAACGAACCGCACAAAAGGAATGAAAGAAATGGAACAATTTCCTAAAATGATTCATAGCTCCCCAAAGATTAGATATTCACGTCAACACACCAATCCGCAAGACTCTATTCAATATTTGCTCTTTTAATGGGAGACCAGTAACATAGGCTCTAATACCAAATTGTCACGATATAACTACCGGACCGTACGAGCACCTACTCTAATCGCCTAGACAGGAGAACTCTTACCACCAGATTTAAAATAGGAAATGCAAAAGTCAATAAGAAAACATGAGAATTGCCTTTAATATTTAGTAACAATTACAAAAATTTGAGTACAATGAAATCCTTTACAAATACAATGGAAACCCCTCCCTAGGAACTAGTCTAAATACGTATAAGAGCTATTAAGAGATATGAAACAAAATGAAAACAGACACAGCTCCCACCATAGGTAGAAATGAGTAGAAGCTGCTGGAGATTGTTATCCACATCACAGAAAATATCAACTGATCCTACAACCAGACTATACCCAAAAATCATAGTAAGAGTAGTATTAGTACAAATAACACATACTGGTAGGCATCATCGATTGACCCAAATCCATCACATAACATCATGTAAATATCCAAAAGAGGCATGCATCATAAAAGTTAAACAATCAAGGTCCCTTATCAACAACTCCTACTACCCAGATATACTGCCCGTGAATTATATTCACCCTTCCATCAAGCCTCATTTCCCTATTCTGCTGCCAACTCAAACATTAGAGAACACCCCACCCTACTAGCCTTGTCATACGCGGGGACCTTACATTACAGGGTTGCTTATCGGGTGAATCGGGCGGATAATTACACTTAACGGTTTGGCTTATTAGTTACCGGTTTTAAAATATACTAATCCACTAGCCAACCAATAAAATATTAGTTGGTTCGGTAATGGATAAGCAAATATCAAGCAGTTAACGGGTGGTGTATCAGCTAACCTCCATACCATGGTACCTTCTCAATATTCATCCAAAACTAAAGATTATTCTCACACTGCAGTAAATAAGTTTTTGAGAGAATAGTGAAGCGCCTACATGCCTTGAGTTATCATATGGGAAGTTATTTTTGGCTCGTCTTTCATATTTGGCTCCATCTGCTAGAAGAAGTCGATGGCCAATTCTGGTTCAGCATTCTGGCAACAGCTCGTGATCATGGAATTCCAATAAACAACATCTCTTTCAGACATCCTTCTGAACACTTGTTGAGCAAGATCCAATCTTCCACACTTTGCATACATGTCCATCACCGCACTTCCCACATAAAGTGTTCCTTGAAACTTGAAAGTTGTGCTTAACAATGACACTATGCAGTTCCTTACCTAATCTCGAAGCAGCCTTTAGGGTTAGCCATTTAGGAATTATAATAATATAATTAATATGTATTTTATATACCTAGAAATAAAAGTACAAGTATGGTAACTCTTAATGGATTAACGGTTTATCCAATAAGAAAATTTAGTAATCTGCCCCCACACCAATAAACCGTTAATTATAAAAATTTAATCCGCTCACCAACCGTTTAACCGATAACCCAATACCAATAATCCAATAAGTTAATTTTGCAGTTGACTTATCGGTGTTGATTCGGTTTTGAACAGCCCTTCCTTACAATCCTTAGATCCTACCAGTCTTATCATAGATAGGGAAACCTTTCTCGCTACCAAGCCATACCTCATAATATGTCTACCTATGAGTTCTGCGTATTTGACCCCCAAGGTTCCTTAACTTTGACATCCCGCCAAATTAGGCACTCGCCGAATGCTATGCTTGATTCACTAACCCAGTCATACCTGACTCCCTAAGAACCTTAGACCCTCCAAGCTCACCCATCTTGATACCATCAAGTAATACACCTCACAACCTCTAGCCTTGTGACTAACTATCCCAGACATCACCGCTAGCCATCCTGTCACTCTTGTTAAAATAGGAATTGCAAATGTATAATGGTAACAGAATATAACCCGACAACATGAATCAGCCAAGTCCATATGACTACCAATAAGACTCACAGTCAACAACCATATAAGTCATGCCCAATTATGTAAGTAACCAGACCACATATAATTATGTCACATCTTGCAAGTAACCTGGACCACCCAAGGATCACTACGACATCGTATATGGCATTTAACGTACAACCCCAATTTACAGAAGAAATCACCATATCACTTAAATACACCAAACCAACCACTCAAGGGCCAATATGTATGTCAAGTAACAATAAATCCCAACCCTCTCAGGAAACCAACATGTAATAAACATCAATTACAGATAAACCCAGTTCACTCAAGGAACAAACATGTAAAGAACATCAATAACAGATAAACTCGGTTCACTCAAGGAACCAGCATGTAAAGAACATCAATAACAGATAAGTCTGGTTCACTCAAGGAACCAATATGTATTGAATATTAATAACAGATAAGCCCAGTTCACTCAAGGAACCAATATGTAATGAACAACAATAACATATAAGCCCGGTTCACTCAAGGAATCAACATGTAATGAATATCAATAACAGATAGGCTCGGTTCACTCAAGGAACCAACATGTAATGAAGAACAAGTAAACCCGTACCAAGTATGGTGCCCGAGCTAACTATGAATGAACATGTACCAGGCGTGGTACCCGAGCCAACCACTGCAAAACCTGTACCAGGTGTGGTACCCAAGCCAACCAATAAATAACCTATACCAGGCGTAGTACCCGAGCTAACCGATAATATGTACCAAGCATGGTACCCAAGCCAACTAAATATTTACAGCAATCACAACCACAATGAATACATACCACGCTTGTAAAAACTAACAAGCATTTAAAATAGTTCATTGCATGTAATTGGCAGTTAAGACATCTCTAATACTTATTCCTTTTTCCCGAAACACACATGGTGCAAGAATACCAAAAAAATAGTTAAAATACACATATCACAAAATTGGAATCAACAACCATCACCTACCCCAATAGACATGGTTCATTATTCTAACCTTGATGACCTGTCCGAAGACTAACTCCTGGCCTATTCAATTAAGCACATTAATTCATATTCCGTATATTCAAAAAACTCATTTTGAGGTACACATTCAGCCCAATGGAGTCTAAACTTTAATTCAACAACATAGCTCTATTCATTGATCTCGTACCTTTTTTTACTTAAACTAAGTCCGAGGAATCTGCTATTAACTAGCAATCTCTACTTCCATTCATTCCTAAGTTCAAGACCCCTATCCCATTAGTCCATTTCCGAGATTGAACCAACATAGTGTAACACACAATTAAGAAGATTATTACATTATAGCAAACAATAATTTCCCACCCAATTTACCAACCCGGGGAATCCACTATGACCTATCAACCCCTTTACAATTAATACTCACTATTTCTGGGAACCCACCCATAATATGATTATCCATGGATTAACACTTATAATATAAACACAAACAATCTATCATGGGTTCAACATTACGCATAACAGTAAATTTCCACTCCAAATAGCAAGATTAAATACGTTTATCCATCCAAACTTCATGTCCAAAGGCTTAAGCATCAAATCTCCCATCAATCTATAATATATTAAGCATTCGAAAATAGGTCTAAACTACTCAGTTAAACCTAGCTTACTTGGACGCCAAACAGTTGCTGTAAAAATTTTAACACGAACTTCTGGCTCCCTGGAGGCAAATTTTAATGAGAACTAGGCGTGAAATCCGTGGATTTTGCCCCATCCAAGTGGAAATCCCTCCTCTCCATTGTTTCCAAGACAAGAGACACCCTAGGAGGGTTTTTGGAGTAACCCTAAAAAATTTTGCAACTGAAAAGGAGAAATCAAAAATATAAAACCAATTTTCTGGTTTCTGGTTTGTGGTCCCGTCACCATGCTATAGCGACCTGCCAGCCGCTCTGGCGTACGGTGCTATAGTGAAAAAATTTCTGCTATAGTGAAATGATGTCAGCCCGAGCAAAATTTTAAATTCTAAAATTATTCATCGTGTCACCCCAAATTAATTTGAGAGTGTACTTTAATAATCCCCGTGACCTGCAACGAGGTATCTTTTAATAACTATGGAATAGGTTATTATAGTAGGACAACTCGATGATGATGGCTACCATAATGACTTGTTTAATGGTCAATAGAAGCTCACCAAAGGCTCATTAGTTGTGGCTCGAGGAAGAAAGGATTCTAATTTATATGTGACACAAGGATCTATCCTTAGTGACTCTGTAAATTTAGTGAAAAGTGGCACTTCATCAGAATTGTAGTATAAAAGGCTCAGTCATATGAGCAAGAGGAGAATTGCATGTTTGGCTAAGAAGAATTTGCTTGCTAGTGTGAAACAAGCAAAGGTGAAAAGATGTGTTCATTGCTTAGCCGGGAAACAGAAAAGAGTTTCTTTTCACAGTCATCACCTTCAAGAAAACCTGAATTATTGGAGCCAATACACTCTGACTTGTGTGGACTTTTAAAGTGATGTCAAAAAGGTAGTCTTTCATTGATGATCATTCTCGCAAGCTCTGGGTATATTCATTAAAATCTAAAGATCAAGTACTTTATGTTTTTAAGGAATTTCAAGCCTTATGTGAGAGACAAACTAGAAAGAAATTAAAATTTATTCGCATTGATAATAGCGGTGAATATATTGGTCCCTTTGATAACTATTGCAAATCGCAAGGAATTCATCATTAGAAAACTCCATCCAAGATGCCTCAATTGAATGGCTTGGCAGAGAGTATGAATAGAACTCTAGTTGAGAGAGTTAGATGCGTGCTTTCGGAGGCTAAACTTCCAAATTCCTTTTGGGTAGAATCACTTAACATTGTTGCTTATGTTATCAATTTGTCTCCTGCAGTTGCTTTGGATGGTGATGTTCCAAATAGAGTTTGGTTTGCTAAGGATGTTTCCTATGATCACTTAAAAGCTTTGGGTGTAAAGCTTGTGTGCATATTCCAAAAGATGAGAGATCAAAAATAGATGTTAAAACTAAGCAGTGCATCTTCATTGGTTATGATCAAGATGAGTTTAGGTATTGATTTTATGATTCAGTTGATAATAAGCTTATTAGAAGTCATGATGTAGTATTCTTTGAAGATCAAACTATTGAAGATATTAACAAGACAGAGAAAACAGATTATATGAATAATGGGAGCTTAGTCGATGTTCATCCAGTTTCGAGTACTGATACATCTATTGCACATGAAGAAACTCAAGATAATAATGCAGATGGTGACAATGATCAAAATTATCATCAGGGTGTAGAACCTATAGAAGCTCCTATTAATGATGTTGTGGTTGATCAACAACCAGCTCTTGCTTAGGTTGCTACTTTGGATGCTGTTGAAACCTCTAATAGAAGATCTACTAGGGAGAAGCAAAAATCAACAGGTTATTCTCCTAATGAGTATGTACTTTTGACTAACATGGGAGAACCTGGAGATTATGATGAAACCATGCAAGATAATCACAAAGATCAGCGGATAGAAGCTATGGAAGATGAGATAAAGTCACTCCATGAGAATGTCACATATGAGTTAGTGAAATTATCGAAAGGAAAAAAGTCTTTATCGAACAAATGGATTTTTAGAGTAAAGCAAGAGCAACATACCTCTGCGCGTAGGTATAAGGCGAGGTTAGTTGTCAAAGAATTCGGCTAGAGGAAGAGAGTTAACTTTGATGAGATTTTCTCTCCTATTGTGAAAATGTCTTCTATTCATATGATTATATACTTAGCCACAAGTCTAGATTTAGAGCTTGAGAAGATACACACAGATGACAATCCTTCAGATATGCTAGCAAAAGTCGTGATTGCAGATAAGTATGAGTTTTGTAGAACTTTGACAGGCATGAAGCCTGTCCAGAGTTCCTCCACTTGAAGATCTATTTGGCCCCTTGGCTGGATGGAGAATTTGGGCTATGGCTCATGTTCCAGCCAAAGGCCCATGGCCTAGTCTTATTATCTTTTGGTAAGTTTCCAATCCTATTTGGAATAGGATTTGGATGTTTATTCCTATTTGGAGTTGGTTTTGGCTTACGAAGAAAGCACCACTCATTATCTATAAATAGGACAACTTGAGAGAATTTTCAAGGCTCATTTGATATTTGTCTTTGAAAGACATTAGCACATAAGAGAGGTTTTTGAGAGAGCTTTCACCAAGAGAGAAGAGAGAAGAAAAGGGTTTTTTTTACTGCAGTTTTTACTCTCCGACCAGTCACCTTTAAATCACGTTTACTAGTTCGTTCACCGTTGAATCGGGCTGAAAGTTTGGTTGAGTATTTTTAATATCTTGGTGTTTGATTTGAACGATGGAGATCGGATTTTGAGGACATCAATATTCGGTTTTGAATCCCAAACAGGAGCTCTATTTTGGGTGATTTCTCTTGATTTATTTTGTTGGTGTAGCTATTGTTTCTCCATATTTGGTACTTGTTGTGTAGCCATTGTTGGAGAATATTTGTAACTCTCTTATTATTATAGTGGAGCTATTTGAATCTTTATGATTCCGTAGTTGTTATCTTCGATTTGAAGAGTTTTTCCACGTTAAATTTAGTGTTCTTTATTTTCTCTATTTTTGGGTTTATCGCTTTCCGTCGTAACAAAGGTAATATTATTTTGATCTTTTTTTGGCTTTAATAAGCTGGTTCTTGATTTTCTACCATAAATATTTCCTGGATGAAGAAATATTTTTGTGAGGATCTAATCGATGTAGGTATAATTAAGACTATGGGATATCAAGGTCTGAATTTGGGGGGGGGGGGGGGGAATTAGGTGATTTTTTTTATCACCTCATTCCGGATAAGAGAGTGAATTTCCAGCCAGGGAAAAAAAATAAGGAAGGAAAGCGAAGTAGCCACTTTTTCTAGGAGACGGGAATGTAAATAGAAAACATCCCTTGGGAAAGTGACCTGGTGGTCGGCAAAACAATAATGGCATTTGTTGATATGCTACCGCCTGTTTACTAAGATCATCATAGATTGTTAATGCGTGCATTTTATTATCTCGGAAATATGAGAAAAACGAGGTGCAAGTTGGATATCAGAAAGAAACTTAAAGCAGTGAAGCAATAAAAAAATCATACTCCCTCTGTCCCAGTTTATATGACTCACTTTCCTTTTTAGTCAGTCCCAAAAAGAATGACACATTTCTATATTTAGTAACAATTTAATTTTAAAATACTTATTTTACCTTTAATGAAATGATTTAAAGCCACACAAACATCTATGACTTATTTTAGACCACAAATTTCAAAAATCCTTCTTTCTTTCTTAAATTTCTTGCCGAGTCAAACTACCTCATATAAATTGGGACGGAGTGAGTAGTTTTTTTCTTAGCAAAATATCTGTGCATAAATTTTCCTATGATTTTATGCCTCTTTTTCCGGTAAGCTCTTGTGCATTATATTGACGAATTGATTTACACCAGAGGATAGTAATACATAAGGTAGCCTAAATCTCAAGTTAATTGCATCGTCATTGGAGTGCAGGTGAAACAGAAGAAGTTTCTACATTGGTCCTATGGAAGACACACTGATATTAGCAACTTAAGTCGGTAGCCTTCAGGTATTTTTCTACCTCTTTATTTGAGCTTGGAATGTAATATTGTCCTTAACATACCAAGGTTGTTGGGGTTTGATATATAATCTTACCATAATCTGTGTCAAATTGATGAAATGTATGAATACAACAGATGAAGCTATAATATGAAGAATGTGTTAGTCAATTTTTGTCTGAGTTCATTCAAATAGAGCAGAATATATTGTATGAGGTGTTAACTAAACATATTGTTTCGGTAAAATGAGGGCAGTGCTTAGAGTTGCAGTAATTAACATGCAATTAATTCTAATAGGGGGAAGTATGGGGGCTCACAAAGAAAAGAGACTACATTCTTCAGTTACAAATTTAGACTAATAACGTAGTGTATTATCCACTCAGCTTGTCCATCTCCTTCCCAAGTCCATTAGCTCTCACCAAACTCCCAATTGTATTCATAGAAAGCTTCAAGTTTTCAATAGGATGTCCAAGTGCCACCTTTTGTACAAATAGCTATGGAAGGTTGTCAACAAGGTGTCACAAATGAAAAATGGATATTGGGCAGAGAAGTAGCAATTGGGACAGGCCCTTACAAAGGCTAATTTGGGATCCAGGCTGACGACACAATAAATAGTAAAGGGTATCACTTTCAGTAGGCTATCGTGAATCATGTGCAAAGGCATTTATATACTTCTAATCCCCCGTTCTTCTTTTTCAAACAGACAGTCATTTTTCTGTTGCAGAACCTCTGAAATAATGTTAAAGAGGAAAAATGGATCTTTAGCACACTAAAAGGTGATAATTGTCACTATGAAATTTAGTGTACAGAAATTTTGCCGAGTTCAAATATATGTGATGTGCTTGAATGGTTGAATTTGATGAATGACTGAAGTAAAATACTTCATTTTATTAGATTGTTCAATTATTAAGAACTTATAATTTATTTGAGCTTTTTTTTGGTAAAAGCTGTAATTCAGTGTACACTAGACATGTGACAATTATTTTTTTTGATGGCCGCAGTTGTGTGAGTCACAATGACTCTGGGGTCTCTCTTCTGGAAGCAATGAGACGATGTTGTTCTGAATTTTGCTGAGCAATTGATGTTTATAATGTACTTAAAAGACAAGGTAATGAATGCCTGCTTGCATATGAGGTTGCATGTATATTAGAATGAAGAGAAAATACTTAATTCTGAGAGAGCAGCTTTCACCTCGGTAAATGCAAGTAATTCCATTAGATACTTATAATGGTGTCCAGTTAAATAAAATTAGTAATTTTCCCACCATGTGTTTATTCAATATAGTCCTGTTTATTGTCTTGCTTCTTTGTTTACAGGTCTTTTTTGACAAAGAATAAAGCCTAGAGGAAGATTACGAAGATGACTATACAACGTAAACCTAAGGATGGGGTTAAGACGAAGACTAGACATTGTATACCGTTGGCCAATATGCAAATGTCTATGATACTGCAACATGTTATGCTACTACGTACTAATACAATGTTGACATTGGCGTCAAAACTGTGTATGTATGTAAATCATGTCGACCATTAGCATGTAGTGTCGACTATCTGATTCTGCTCTATCTTTATTTCAACTTGTATAGTGTTGGGCACGGGCCATTCCCCCTAGTCTAGTAAGAATAATAAGAAGTCAAGTTCAGCTGGATGCTTTTTGGCTTTGTTTGATAATGGACCATCAACAATACCATTATGGAAACAACAAAAGAAGCCAATCCCTACAGCAACAATCAGCTCTGTCCTTAATTAGTCAAAGCTCAGTAAGGAGTATGAGGACTGTCAGTTATTTCACCATAAGATTAGGAATCAGTCCATTTTTGGGTTGACGGAAGATCTTCCAATCTCACCTCCCATTAGTAGAGAGCTGAAGTTGGATACTGCACAGCTTTATAATCTATTTTCATATTTAGACTTGGAGGACAATTCACTATACTTTTTTTTTTATCAAGGTGTTATTTTTTTAATTTATTTTTTTCAACTATCAAGGTGTTATTTGACCAAGCTTGTGCAACTCGATTATTTCACCAAGTACTCATTACCTCCCACTAGTACAGGTATCGAGAAACTTTGTACACCAAAGCGTAGACAGATTAGACGCTCTGTTGTTATGGTACGGAGGAGTTAGCTTACGATCCTAATGAAATCATTAGCTCAGCATGCTGCACTAAAACCTACACATATTTTTCCATAAATTTGTATTGCACCTGAGCGACAAACTTCCTAAAGATTCTGCCCAACAGAATATTAACACAAAAATTGTAACATTATAGACACACGCTGCTTCCTCGTTCAAAACCTTGCATTCTATGAATCTCCTCGAGAGCATTGTTGAAGTTAATGTCTGTCGGCTTCCAAGTTAAGAGTAGGGTTAAAGAAGCGGCAAACAAAGTGTTCGAGTATCCATTTTCTCAAAGAGCTCCAATATTATATAACACAGAATACAAAATACCAGGCTCTAATCATGTTTCACATTCTGTCTTGACAAACATTACGCACAGGATAGAGGAAGTATAAAACAAAAGACCAGGAGACCAATAAGGAAGACAATGAGTTTTTCCCTTTATTTCCACTATGAAATATAGTTCCCTCAAAAAAAGTTCAAGCCATTGCAAACCATTGTCGTCTCACACATGACAGGAAACTAAAAAATCAGGTCTTAAGCAGTGAATTACAGAAGCAGCGATACATTGAAATTCACCAGTTGATAAGCCCAACAACCTCTGAAGTTTATACTTTAAATTGGAAATACGAACCTGCAAAAATGGGAAATGTCATACTTTAGGGGACACAAACTTTATACGTACAACAAAAACCAGGCATATATTACAAAGTCAAGAACTTGCAAAAAAATTATGTACCAACAGACATGGATCATTACAATCTACAACACAAGAACAGACCTACAATATGAATTTTGAGTTGCAATTCTTTGCCCGAATTATACATGTTTGAGAGCTCAAAGCAAATTTATTATCACTATTCAACTTGCATAGATTCCTTTTGACATATAGTTTCACTGGACAAACAAACAGACATTCATTTTTTGTTGAACCCACACCAACTTGCCAACTGCCTTGTGCACATATAACTAGATTGTTGAGAAACCATTTTATCCAAGAACATGTTTGGTTCAAGAAAAGAAAGGAAAGAAGGTCAACTTCTTGATTTTGTTCCACGAGACTATTTTCTCTACCTAACCAGTCATACATTTTATATATAATTAGATAATAATAATAATAATAATAATAAAGTATATCATTTGTCTCTTGGTATGAAGGTAAAAGACATTTACTGACAACAGAATTAACACAAGGAAATTAAAAACTAGAAAGAGATGAGAAGATAGAGATAGAATAAGAAAGCTTGGACGAAATCTAATAGAAGCAGCAATTATAGTCAAGCTAAGTAACATATACTTAAACCTACTAATTAGTAATCCAACCAGAAGAAATCAATCCAAAGAAGAGAAACTAAACACATACATGAAGAGGAACAAGACAAATCCAAAAAGGTTCAATTGAAGAGGATAAAGATATTCCCACAAAGGAATGCTCTTTCAAGAGAGTTCATCAATGAATCAAAAACTCCGTAAACCCTAAATCACCTCAATTTATAACTAGCAAAATGATGGGTATGGTCCACGTACTTTAAATAATAAAAGCCCTAACATAATCAAAGGAGTCGTGAGGCTGGCGGGGCGTGTGGGACCATGCTTGTATCATCCCGAAAACTATAATGGTGGTCAACTCGTAATCAATGTTGGTCAAACTCATGGTCAATACTGGTCAAACTTGGTCAACTCTCGGTCGACCCTTCATAAAACCTACCGCTCTTAATGATGTAAGTCTGTGGTTATGTTGTCGTCATTTACTTTCTCCTTTTCATCTAGTTTACGAGAATCAATTTGGATTTATGTCAGGACGCTCGACTACAGAAGTCATTCACCATGTAAGGAAACTGGTGGAGCAGTACAAGGAGAGGCAGAAAGACTTGCACATGGTGTTCATCAATCTAGAAAAGGCTTACGATAAAGTCCTCAGGGAGGTTCTATGGAGGTGCTTGGAGGCTAGAGGTGTACCTGTGGCGTATATTAGGGCGATTAAGGACATGTACGATGGAGTCAAGACTCGAGTAAGAATAATGGGAGGAGATTGGGAGCACTTTCCCGTGTTGATGGGGTTGCACCATTGATCGACCCTTGGCCCTTTTTTTCTCCTTGGTGATGGATGTATTGACACGGCAAATTCAAGGTGAGATGTCATGGTGTATGTTATTTGCGGATGACATAGTTTTGATTAACGAGACTCACGAGGAGTTAGTGCTAAGTTGGAGGTTTGGAGACAAACCTTGGAGTCTAAAAGGTTTAGATTGAGCAGGACCAAGACTGAGTATTTGGAGTGCAAGTTCAGTGAGACGACGCATGAGACTGACGTGGAAGTGAGGCTTGATACACAAGTCATCCAAAAGAGAGGTAGTCTCAAGTATCTTGAGTCTATTGTCCAGAGAAAGGGTGATATTGACGAGTATGTCACTCACCGTATTGGTGCAGGGTGGATGAAATGAAGGCTCGCATCCGGAGTCTTGTGTGATAAGAAGGTGCCTCCTAAACTTAAAGGTAAGTTCTACAGAGTGGTGGTTAGACCAGCTATGTTGTATGGGGTGGAGTGTCGGCCAGTTAAGAACTCTCACATCAAAAAGATGAAGGTAGGGGAGATGAGGATGCTACGATGGATGTGTGGGTATACTAGGACAGATAGGATTAGAAATGAGAATATCTGAGACAAGGTAAGAGTGACTTCGGTGGAAGTCAAGATGCAAGAAGTGAGGTTGAGATGGTTCGGGCATGTGACATGGAGATGCACGGATGCCCCAGTGTAGAGGTGTGAGGGATTGGCTATTGATGGTTTCACGAGAGGTAGAGGTAGACCGAAAAAATATTGGGGGGAGGTAATTGGACAGGACATGGCGCGATTACAGCTTACCGAGGATATGACCCTAGATAGAAAGGTGTAAAGGACGCGAATTAGCGTAAAAGGTTGGTGGGTAGAGGTGCGTCAATGCTAGTAGCTAGGAGTGCTTTGTCTTGTTATCCGTACCAGTAGTGCTATGCTTGTAGTTTCTTATTCTTGGAATTTATTGATGTCTGTTGTTTCGAGTAGATCAATTGTAGCATTATTTTATGGTAGTTTTGTTCTATTACTACGTATTGTTTCTTTTACTCCTACTATGATTGTTTGTCTTGAGTCGGGGGTCTATCGGAAACAACCTCTCTACCTCACCTCTGAGGTAGAGGTATAGACTGGGTACACTCTACCTATATGGTAGTTTTGTTCTATTACTACCTATTGTTTCTGGTACTCCTACTATGACTGTTTTTGTCTTGAGTCAAGGGTCTATCGGAAACAGCCCTCTGAGGTTGAGGTATGGACTGGAACACTCTACCCTCTCCAGACCTCACTTGGTGGGAAGACACTAGGTATGTTGTTTTACATCTAGTTTCAGCAAGTTCTATGCATAAGCATAACATAACATTCTACTTTTGTAACACCCCATACACGTATCCAGCTATCCAAGATAAAAACTTCAGAAATTTTCAAAGTTCCAGGGACTACGGGTCAAACGATTTGACTCGTGGATTGCCTTCTGAGGATTTACATTTTCCCAAGTCCCCTTCAAGAACTACGAGTCAAGTCTACGACTCGTCATTGGAACGACGAGCCGTAGTCTTGAGTCGTGGTTTGACCAAGTCAGCCTAGCTCCCTGTGAACGACAACTCCATTTGACGACTAGTCATCACTTCTACGGGTCCGTCCTGTTAACCCGTAGAAGTGAAGCTGCAACTTGAAATTTCCAACTGAGTTCTACGACTCCAGACGACGAACCGTCATCCAAACCACGACTCGTAGACTGAGTCGTGGTCACTGAAAGTTGACCAAATTCCAGCTTTTTCCCAAATAATTCCTAGGGGTATTTTGGTCATTTTCCACCCTATTATGTATTAAGTGAAGTCGTTTTGACTACTTTTAGAAGAGTTTTCACCCATATTACCCTAAGTCCCTCTTAAGTTCATCATTCTTCACTCAAAGAGGAAAATTGCTCTCAAGAACAAGACTCCAAAGCTCCAAGTCAAGTCTCCTAATTCTTTTCCAATCAAGTGGGTAATCTTCCACCAAGGTATGTGGGTTTCTAATGATGGGTTCCTTTCACCCTTGTGCCCAAATTCCCCAACTCTTATCTTGAAGTATGAAGTTATTAAATTAGGGTTTTGATCTAAAATTGGGGAAAGTTTATGAAATCAGTTTCTATGTTTAAATTCATGGTTTCCTCTTGATTACTCATGATTTGATTATGATTCTCTCATTGGTTTTAAAAGCCCAAGCATGAATGTTGATTTCTAGCATGAAACTATGAATTTACATGTTTTCAAGAGAAAGTTGGCATGATTAGATATCATGATCTCTATGTATTTATGAAATTGCATGACTAATTCTTTAAGTATGAATTTAGCAAGAAAAGTATATTTTGAATTATGGTCTTGCAAAGCTTTAAGATTCATGACTTGTGAATTGCATGACATCAGATATGTCCTTATGCTTTTCCAACAGTTTTTGGACATCAGATATGTCCCCATGTTTTATGAAAGATTTGGACATCAGATATGTCCCTATGTTTTAAGAAAGGTTTGGCATCTAGATATGTCCACCTAAGCTAAGTGAATTGCATGGTATCAGATATACCCTTATGCTTTTCAAACAGATTTGGCATCAGATATGCCCAGTATTATATGAGCTATATGTATGTTTTGAGAGTAGTATTAGCACCGAGTTGGACAGGGTGAGAGTACCCAAAAGGGTCCCAGAACTACGTGCCCCCGTAGGTCTTAAGTCCCCTCTGTTCGGCATCAGTTTTAGGTAATCACGCCAAAGTAATGCCTTTATACCCTGGCAAGGTATATTGGGTCCTTTCGATGGGGCGAATACATCGGATTTTATGTAGCTCACATAAACTATGTCGGTTAGAGAACCTCCCACAGAAAACAGTTTATGCTTTTAAAACTTGCATTTGACTCTTATTCAGATTTCAGACTTATTACTTATGATTATGTTTCAGCTTATGGAAAGTATTAGAGTCTTTGCGTTCAGTTTATCTGTAAAAGCATGATTTCAGTTGTTAAGTATATTTAGTATGTTTTCTTCATGATCATGCATTGCTCACATACTTAGTACATTCCATAGTACTAACGCATATTGCGCTGCATCCTTTGATGATGCAGATTCAGGTACCCCTTCTCAGCTTCGTGGTTAGAGTCTCAGGCCACTTCCTTAGTCAGCTGTGGTGAGTCCTCAGGGTTCGAGGACTAGTTATGCGTTTCCTTATGTTAGCTTTACTTCTATACTCCGAGTTAGCTAGGGTCTTGTCCTAGCAACTCTTTATGTTATGACTAGAGACTTTCAGACATAGTTTGTATTCGAGTTCCCTTTTTGGATATTGTATGTTATGTGGCTCTTAGACCCTTATTGATGTTTCCTTATTGGATTTCCGTATTATGCTTCCGCTTATCTTTTGTTATGCTTGAGAATGCTATGGACAAGGGTTAGCTTGGGATCCTTGTGGTCCCGAGTCCCGTGTTACGTCCAGGGAGTAACCTCGGGGCATGACAAACTTGGTATCACAGCCTCAGGTTCAAGGGTCCTAGGATGTCTGAAAGCCGCATCGAGTAGTCTTTTTCATGTGTGAAGCGTGCCACACATATGAGAGGGAAGCTATGAGATGTCTTAGAAAAACTTCACTTCTTTCATGATCACATCGTGCGATAGAGCTTAAGTCTAATATTCCTCTAATCCTTATCTTATGCGTCTCAGATTATGCCTCCTCGACGTGCTATGCCTCCCCGAGCCGCTCAAAATGTCGCTCCTCAAGTTTCGATTCTCGATGTCACGAATGATGAGTTTAGGAATGCTATTCACCTACTAGTTCAGACTTTGGCAAATCAACAGGCTCCTGCCCCCGCTCATCCTCAAGGTGGGGTAGCGGCCCGAGTTCGTGACTTTATCCGTATGAACCTGCCGGAGTTTTGGGGTTCGAAAGTGAGTGAGGACCCGCTTAACTTTATTGATGAAGTGAGAAAGATCTTTGAAGTTATGCAAGTAGCGAGTGTTGATTGTGTTGAGCTTGCATCCTACCAACTCAAGGATGTGGCTCATATTTGGTTCACGCAATGGAAGGACGCTAGGGTGAGAGATGCGATCCCCACGACTTGGGAGTGTTTTGAGAGAGCCTTTCTTGATAGGTTCTTTCCCCGTGGGTTGAGGCAAGCGAAAGTGGAGGAATTTGTGAACTTGAGACAAGGTTCGATGTCGGTGCAAGAGTATAGTTTGAAGTTCACTCAGTTGTCTAGGCATGCTCCCTCCATGGTAGCGGACCCGCATGATCAAATGAGCAAGTTCATCTATGGTGTTTCCGATATAGTGAAGAAGGAGTGTAGGTCTTTCTTGTTGAGTGAGTGACATGAACATCTCTTGTCTCATGACTCATGCCCATCAGATCGAGGGTGATAAACTCAAGGAGATGGCTAGGGAGAACAAGAAGGTTAGATCTGAGGGATCAGGTTTTGTTCATCACAAGTCCGGAGGTGGACATCGCTCTTCTTTCCAGAAGAAGTCATCGGGTCCTGTTCACTCTTCTGCTAGTGCTCCTACCCAGGCTCGGAAGACTCGTCATGATCAAGGTGGTAGGGGATTTGGTTCCTATTCTCAATCTCAGCGTAGTGCAGTGTTTTGGACGGCGAAAGGCGACAAAAGGCGACAAGGCTCTGCCTCACCACGCGGTGAGGCGAGCGGCGAGGCGCTCGCCTTTTTGAAGTGCGACGCCAATTAATACCAAAAAGTTAAAATATTTAATTGCACATATAAATAATCAAAATCTCAATAGCAATAATATATTAGCAAATATTTCGATTCAAAAACTAAAAATAGATAGTAGATAGTAGATACTAAAAGTCTAGAACTTGAATGATAATTCAACAATCCATAAAACAAGCAATACTAATTATTATATAAGTTATAACAAAAGAAGAAAAAAACAGAGGAGAAAGAAGAGAAAAAACAAAGGAGGGAAAGAAATGAAAAAAACAGAGAAAGAAGGAGGAGAAAGTAGAAAAAGAAGTAGAAGAAGTAAAAAAAGAAAAGAAAAAGAGTTACTTACCTATGGAGGAGTCGGAGACTCGCCGGAGCCGGACGACGGGAGTTGCAGTCGCCGCCAGAGCCGGACTCTGAAGTTGCTGCAACTCTGGTGTAGGTCGCCGCCGCAGTCACAACTCACAAGGTAAGGAAAATATGGAAACAAGCCTAAAATTACCTTTTATCTCTTAAAACCCTAATTGTTCTTAAAAATTGAAAAGGTGTCGCCTTTTATCGCCGCGTCGACGCATCGCCACATCACCATGGCGTCGCCTTTTCGATCTGCAGTCACCACGAAGCCTGGAGGCGAGATATCGTCGGCTCGCCTCGCCACGTCGCCAAGGCGCTGTGGCGATCGCCTTTAATAACACTGGGGTAGTGTCACTAAGGGATCTTCCTACCCAGCTTGTATTAAGTGCGGGAAGACTCACCCCGGTGAGTGTTTGGCTGGTAGAGAGGGTTGTTTTGGGTGTGGTCAGACCAGACACCGTGTTAGAGATTGCCCTTCAGCTAAGAAGGGGCAGGGAGGTGGTAGGACTCAGTCTACCCCAGCAGCTTCAGGTGGTAGACCAGCCCCGCAGGGCGCAGCTTTTAGTTCTGGTGGTCAGCGCCAGAACCGTCTTTATGCCATGTCCTCCCACCAGGATCAGGAGAGTTCTCCTGATGTGGTTACCGGTATGTTGAAAGTCTTCTCTCTTGATGTGTATGCCTTGTTAGATCCCGATGCATCCTTATCTTTTGTAACCCTTTATGTGGCTTGTAAGTTCGAGATTCATCCTGAATTGCTTTTAGAACCCTTTCATGTTTCTACTCCTGTTGGTGAGTCAGTCCTAGCCGAAAGAGTCTATCGAAATTGCCCTATCTCAGTCCTTCATAGAGTCACTTCAGCAGATTTAGTAGAGTTGGAGATGACTGATTTTGATGTCATCCTCGGTATGGATTGGTTGTATGCATGTTATGCCTCAGTTGATTGCCGCACTCGTGTGGTTAGTTTCAAGTTTCCTAATGAATCTGTCCTAGAATGGCAAGGTAGTCCCTCTTCTTCGAAGGGTCGTTTCATATCTTATCTTAAGGCTAGGAAGATGATTTCTAAGGGTTATGTCTATCATATAGTTTGGGTTATGGACATGGAGTCCGAGACCCCGACTATTCAGCATGTTCCTGTTGTGAATGAATTCCTAGAAGTGTTCCCCGATGATTTGCCCGGAGTCCCTCCCGAGCGAGAAATTGACTTTGGGATAGATCTTCTTCCGGATACGAATCCTATCGGTATTCCTCCCTATAGAATGGCCCCCGCGGAACTCAAGGAGTTGAAAGATCAACTGAAAAACTTGCTTGATAAGGGTTTCATCAGGCCTAGTATTTCTCCTTGGGGTGCCCCAGTTTTGTTTGTTCGGAAGAAGGATGGATCTCTTAGAATGTGTATTGATTACCGTCAATTGAACAAGGTCACAATCAAGAATAAGTATCCCATTCCTAGGATTGATGACTTGTTCGATCAGCTTCAGGGTGCTAGTTTCTTCTCCAAAATCGACCTTAGATCCGGTTATCATCAGCTTCGGGTTCGGGAATGTGATATCCCGAAGACAGCCTTCAGGACTCGATATGGTCACTATGAGTTTGTTGTTGTGTCTTTTGGTCTAACGAATGCTCCTGCAGCTTTTATGGATTTGATGAACCGTATGTTCAAGCAGTATTTGGATATGTTTGTGATTGTTTTCATTGATGATATCCTCATCTACTCTCGGAGTGAGGAGGAGCATGCGGATCACTTGAGGGTTGTGTTGCAAACTTTCAAGGATAGACAGTTGTTTGTTAAGTTTAGCAAGTGCGAGTTTTGGATGCAGTCTGTTGCTTTTCTGGGTCATATTGTGACTAAAGACGGTATTCGGGTTGATTCTCAAAAGATCGAGGCGGTAAAGAACTGGCCTAGACCCACTTCTCCGTCTGATATTAGAAGCTTCTTGGGTTTGGCTGGTTACTATAAGAGATTTGTGGAGAGGTTTTCCTCCCTTGCTTCCCCTTTGACCCGATTGACTCAGAAAAAGGTTAAGTTTCAGTGGTCCGACTCTTGTGAGAAAAGTTTTCAGGAATTGAAGACTCGATTGACTACAGCTTCAGTATTGGCTCTACCCAAGGGCCTTGATGATTTTGTTGTGTATTGTGATGCCTCCAGAATTGGTTTGGGTTGCGTTTTGATGCAACGGGGCAAGGTGATTGCTTATGCCTCGAGACAGCGTAAGGTACATGAGAAGAACTACCCTACTCATGATCTTGAGCTAGCGGCCATGGTTTTTGCTTTGAAGATTTGGAGGCACTACTTGCATGGTGTGCATGTGGATGTTTTCACCGATCATAAGAGTCTTCAATATGTGTTCACTCAAAAGGAACTGAATTTGCGACAAAGGAGATGGCTTGAGCTCCTTAAGGATTATGATATGAGTGTGCTTTACCATCCGGGTAAGGCCAATGTTGTGGCAGATGATTTGAGTAAGTTGTCCATGGAAAGTGTAGCTTCTATTGAAGATGGAAAGAAGGAATTGGTTAAAGAAGTTCATAGGCTTTCTCGGTTGGGAGTTCGCCTTATGGACTCGACCGGAGGTGGTGTGATTGTGACTAATGGTGCCGAATCATCCTTGGTGGCTGAGGTGAAAGCCAAGCAAGACCAAGATCCCGTTCTACTTCAGCTTAAGGGTGCAGTTCGTCAGCAAAGGGTCGAGATTTTCTCCCGGGGGGGAGATGGTGTGCTTCGTTATCAGGGTCGCTTATGTGTGCCAAATGTTGATGGGTTGAGACAGCAGATTTTGTCCGAGGCTCACAGTTCTAGATACTCCATTCATCCGGGTGCCACTAAGATGTACCGTGATCTACGGGAAGTCTTTTGGTGGAATGGTATGAAGGACATAGCCGGGTTTGTGACTAAGTGTCCCAACTGTCAACAGGTAAATGTGGAACATCAAAGACCAGGTGGTATGCTTCAGGATATTGACCTTCCCTTTTGGAAATGGGAAGCAATCAATATGGACTTTATTACGGGTTTGCCTCGTACTCGAAGGCAACATGATTCTATTTGGGTGATCGTTGACCGAATGACCAAGTCATCCCATTTCTTGGCTGTAAAGACTACAGATACAGCGGATGATTATGCCAGACTCTACTTTCAGGAGATAGTCCGATTGCATGATGTTCCTTTGTCTATCATTTCTGATAGGGGTCCTCAGTTTACATCTCAGATTTGGAGATCGTTTCAGAAGGGTCTTGGTACTAAGGTGAAACTTAGCATAGCTTTTCACCCTCAGACGGATGGACTGGCCGAGCGTACTATTCAGACTTTGGAGGATATGTTGAGGGCATGTGTTATTGACTTCAAAGGAAATTGGGATGATCACTTACCTCTTATCGAGTTTGCCTACAACAACAGTTTCCACTCTAGCATCCAGATGGCTCCATATGAGGCACTTTATGGCCGGAGGTGTAGATCTCTTATTGGTTGGTTCGAGGTTGGTGAGGCAACCTTGATTGGTCCAGATTCTGTGCACAAGACCATGGAGAAAGTTCAGCTTATTCGGGAAAGGTTGAAGACCGCTCAAAGTCGACAGAAATCTTATGCGGATGTGAGGAGAAGGGAGTTAGAATTTGAAGTTGATGATTGGGTTTTCCTTAAGGTGTCACCCATGAAGGGTGTGATGAGGTTTGGCAAGAAAGGAAAACTTAGTCCTCGTTTTGTAGGTCCTTATCGAATTTCGAGGAGAGTTGGTAATGTTGCTTATGAGTTGGAGTTACCAACGGAGTTGGAAGCGGTTCACCCAGTTTTTCATGTTTCCTTGTTGAAAAAGTGTGTTGGCGATCCGAGCTTGATTGTGCCTTTTGAAGATGTGTGTGTGAAGGATAGTCTCACTTATGAGGAGGTTCCCGTGGAGATCCTTGATCGTCAGATTCGGAGGTTGCGAAACAAAGAAGTCGCTTCGGTAAAAGTCCTTTGGAGGAATCAGCTTGTTGAGGGTGCTACTTGGGAAGTGGACGAGGCCATGAAGGCCAAATATCCTCATCTCTTTCCTTCCGATCCAGTTCCAGCTTGAGGTACTAGTTTCCTCCTTAGTATGTCCTTCCGATTCTACTCCATCAGTTCCTCTCATGATTTTAGCATGCATCCATGTTTTACGAAGTTAGTTCATCATGTTTTCAAGTTGAAAAGATCAGGATTTATGATTACCCCTTGATTTCCATGTTTTGATGTTTGGTTGGGTTGTTTTCCCCTCAGTTTCCCTTGTCTAGCCTTCATTCGAGGACGAATGATCCCAAGGGGGGATATTGTAACACCCCGTACACGTATCCAAGATAAGAACTTCAGAAATTTTCAAAGTTCCAGGGACTACGGGTCAAACGACGACTCGTCGTTTGAACGACGGGTCTGTCCTGTTGACTCGTGGATTGCCTTCTGAGGATTTACATTTTCCCAAGTCCCCTTCAGGAACTACGAGTCAAGTCTACGACTCATCATTGGAACGACGAGCCGTAGTCTTGAGTCGTGGTTTGACCAAGTCAGCCCAGCTCCCTGTGAACGACGACTCCATTTGACGACTCGTCATCACTTCTACGGGTCCGTCCTGTTGACCCGTAGAAGTGAAGCTGCAACTTGAAATTTCCAACTGAGTTCTACGACTCCAGACGACGAACCGTCATCCAAACCACGACTCGTAGACTGAGTCGTGGTCACTGAAAGTTGACCAATTTCCAGCTTTTTCCCAATTAATTCCTAGGGGTATTTTGGTCATTTCCCACCCTATTATGTATTAAGTGAAGTCGTTTTGACTACTTTTAGAAGGGTTTTCACCCATATTACCCTAAGTCCCTCTTAAGTTCATCATTCTTCACTCAAAGAGGAAAATTGCTCTCAAGAACAAGACTCCAAAGCTCCAAGTCAAGTCTCCTAATTCTTTTCCAACCAAGTGGGTAATCTTCCACCAAGGTATGTGTGTTTCTAACAATGGGTTCCTTTCACCCTTGCGCCCAAATTCCCCAACTCTTATCTTGAAGTATGAAGTTATGAAATTAGGGTTTTGATCTAAAATTGGGGAAAGTTTATGAAATCAGTTTCTATGTTTAAATTCATGGTTTCCTCTTGATTACTCATGATTTGATTATAATTCTCTCATTGGTTTTAAAAGCCCAAGCATGAATGTTGATTTCTAGCATGAAACTATGAATTTACATGTTTTCAAGAGAAAGTTGGCATGATTAGATATCATGGCCTCTATGTATTTATGAAATTGCATGACTAATTCTTTAAGTATGAATTTAGCAAGAAAAGTATATTTTGAATTATGGTCTTGCAAAGCTTTAAGATTCATGACTTGTGAATTGCATGGCATCAGATATGTCCTTATGCTTATCCAACAGTTTTTGGACATCAGATATCTCCCCATGTTTTATGAAAGATTTGGACATCAGATATGTCCCTATGTTTTAAAAAAGGTTTGGCATCTAGATATGTCCACCTAAGCTAAGTGAATTGCATGGTATCAGATATACCCTTATGCTTTTCAAACAGATTTGGCATCAGATATGCCCAGTATTATATGAGCTATATGTATGTTTTGAGAGTAGTATTAGCACCGAGTTGGACAGGGTGAGAGTACCCAAAAGGGTCCCAGAACTACGTGCCCCCGTAGGTCTTAAGTCCCCTCTGTTCGGCATCAGTTTTAGGTAATCACGCCAAAGTAATGCCTTTATACCCTGGCAAGGTATATTGGGTCCTTTCGATGGGGCGAATACATCGGATTTTATGTAGCTCACATAAACTATGTCGGTTAGAGAACCTCCCACAGAAAACAGTTTATGCTTTTAAAACTTGCATTTGACTCTTATTCAGATTTCAGACTTATTACTTATGATTATGTTTCAGCTTATGGAAAGTATTAGAGTCTTTGCGTTCAGTTTATCTGTAAAAGCATGATTTCAGTTGTTAAGTATATTTAGTATGTTTTCTTCATGATCAGGCATTGCTCACATACTTAGTACATTCCATAGTACTAACGCATATTGGGCTGCATCCTTTGATGATGCAGATACAGGTACCCCTTCTCAGCTTCGTGGCTAGAGTCTCAGGCCACTTCCTTAGTCAGCTGTGGTGAGTCCTTATGGTTCGAGGACTAGTTATGCATTTCCTTATGTTAGCTTTACTTCTATACTCCGAGTTAGCTAGGGTCTTGTCCTAGCAACTCTTTATGTTATGACTAGAGGCTTTCAGACATAGTTTGTATTCGAGTTCCCTTTTTGGATATTGTATGTTATGTGGCTCTTAGACCCTTATTGATGTTTCCTTATTGGATTTCCGTATTATGCTTCCGCTTATCTTTTGTTATGCTTGAGAATGTTATGGCCAAGGGTTACCTTGGGATCCTTGTGGTCCCGAGTCCCGTGTTACGTCCAGGGGTAACCTCGGGGCGTGACAACTTTATTTCCCGTTATATTTTATTTCGTAACTGTACAAATGAAATATCCCCAACTCTTTTTCTGTTACTTCCCCTCCTGCAACCCTCCTCTTTCATCCCTGCTACTAGGGCTGCTTATCGGTTGGTTCGGTTCGATTTTGAAGGTTATCGGTTTGACTTAGCGATTATTGGTTTGTAGATATGCTAAACCGTATCGGTTTATCGGTTATTAATCATTATCGATTCAGTTATCTGTTTAATCGTTAATATTTCACACAAAAAAATTTCTTCATTAAAAATCACTTAAAAACAAACTGACGAAGCAAATGAAATCATGTACATGAGTTGACAAATTGTATCTTTAAGCAAACATTGACTTCTTGCAGTCTTTCTTCTAAAAGAATTCCCCAACAATGTATTTGGTGTTCGGTGTTTTTGTAACAGTGACAAAAGAAAAGAAGATGCCCCTGAATTTGGTTGTTAAGAGACAATTAGATCAAATGTGCGTTGAAGTTCAATAAGACGCTTAGTATAACATCATAAGAACATGATGCAACAATACATGTCAATATATTATTCTTGATAAGAGTTAAGTAATATGTATACCCAATAACTATTATTGTCATGAAAGTATGAAACTAAATCCTAAGTCAAGAATTTTATATTGCAAAGGGTATAATTATGATTTATTAATTTATTATTGGGTTATCATTCAACCCCTTAAGAAAAACTCAAAACCGTTAAAAACCGATAACCCGATAAGAAAAAAATTTAAACCGTTACCGAACCGTTATACCAATAACCCATTACCGATAAACCAATTAAATATTTTTCGGTTCGGATTATCGGTTTCGGTTTGGTTTTGAACAGCCCTACCTGCTACCTTTTTTATTTGATAAAGCTCATACTCTTTCTCCTTAATAACAGTACATGACAAGACTAGTCAATCTTGCTTTGCCCTCGCAAATGTGCTGCCATTGCAAAAAGACGTCGTCGCAATGGCAATAGTAAGACATCATTTCTTCATATGACTCAGAATGGTGTTATAAAGTCTTAAGGAACCTATTGATAATGGTATCAGAAAGATGCTGTAGTTCTTTTATGGTTCTATTCATATTCCTTAGGTAAGTTACACTTTCAGTCCTCTTTGACAGAATCTCAATTTCTGTGTTATTACATGTACTAAATCTGATCTTCAATTTGTAAGAGATGCAATTTTAGTCCTTCCTCTAGTAGAATCAACAAATTTCGCTAGGACATTAACAAGCTCAATCTTTTACTGCCCTTTGTCCCTCTTTCACTGCATATATCCTCAAACTCCTACAGATTATTCAAATAAGTCGCTTCTTTATGAATCCCTGCTCAACACTTTGTGAACTAGCCAGGAAGGCAGTTACTTGTAGGCGTTGGAGGCAAGACCAGAGTGTATAAGAGGGATATTATGGCGTAGACCATATCAAAGGAAGAGGTTGGAGGTGGAAGCCAAATATGAAACTTCTCATGTATTTTTGCTGATTGCATTCACTAAATGGATGAAATTGACCTTAAATGGAAGCTTTAATTTTCGAGAACTAGAATACAAGGACCAAAAACTAACCTTTAAATAAGGTGAATTAAAATAAAAATAACTGTTATCAAAATTTAACACTGCTACCTTCTTTTTACTAGTTTAGCTCCTAACAATCAGTATAGGTCAGTGTGTGGAGATGACAGCAATTTTCTAGAGACTACAGAAAGCTTTTGTGAAAATTGACTCAATTGTCAGAAGTGTCGCCAGTTAAATAATTGTTCCTATTAGTTTGGTATTTTCAGGGCGAGCTTGATATTTTCTGGCCAAGGGTGTGAAAGGTGTTAAGGTGGTAAAAAAAGGGTTTCAACTGATAGTGGAGTTGTGCACTACAATAACTTTGCTAGATAAAGGAAGAGCAAGATTAAGGAGGGGAAAGAGGTTATCATAGAAAGTTTTGCCTCTATTTAACAGCCATTTGGTATTTTAACCTACATTGTCAAATGTATTTCTTGTGCTTTTTGTGGTTGTTGCTTTCCCCTCATTTTTGATTTCAAAGAAATTATTGTGGGTGGACTATCATAGCAACAGATAAGTAAACAATCAAAGTGACCGAGGTCAAACTTGTATTGCAGCTAGTTTCTTTAGCTTCATTTGCAGAATCTGGAGGAAAAATTGAATAACTTCGGATGCCAATTACTGTATATTCAAAAAACACAGAAAAAACAGAATCACCAAAATACCCCGAATCCTAAACATGTTGTGACTGGATTATATGCACTGATTGAACTTGTTATGCTGAGTTTTAGTATGAAAGAATTGAAAAAATAAATGTGATGGAACCAAAAGATTAAGCAAAGGAAGAGAAATCTAGTGCATTTGCAGAAGTTTTACTGTGTTAAGTTTATCGCATCCCGGTAAATCCATGAAAACTTCAAAAACCTGAAGGATCTACAACATACTGGTAGATGCACCAGATTCATGGAATCTGTAAGGGCATCTGGATACCTTTTTTTTAATACTTTACAGTGTGGGAAAGCTAAGTCCTGATTCATTCTAGCCATTGTAGTACGTGATTAGCAAGAAACAACCACTGTGAAAGGAAGATTTAAGAAAAACCCATTGCTTAATGGTGATTTCCGAAGCCTGGAAGTGAGAATTAAGGACTTTCTGAGCCCTAAGGTAAGAATTAACTCTTATTCTTACTGTTTTGAGTTAGATTTCATCTACTCGCGATGGAACGAATATTAGAGCTGGCATAAGTGTAAATACAGTAGGACTCTTGAGATATAGATTGAAATGCTGAAGCACGTATTATAACAGGTGACCAATTTGACAGTTAGTTTGATCATATATAAATAAGGATTTGCCCGTTGAGTCAATTGGAGTCAAGCCAACTCTGTTTGAAGTTTTGATTGTTTGTTTCATAGATCAGTAAAGATTTCCCCTAGTTGAGTCAATAGGAGTCAAGCCCAACTGGGATTGAAGTTGTGGTTACTATAATCTGTCTCATAACTGGTTTTATATCAAAATGCATGATTTCAAATTGATTTATGCATTGTTTTAGAAAGAATTATTGAATTCTATGTTTCCAGAGGTACGATATATGTATGTTCTTCACATATGAGCATGCATGGGGGCAACTACATGCAAGATGTGGATATGATTTGGTAAATGCCTACTTTATCTTGAGTAGCTAGCACGGTTTATGCTAAAGGGTTATAGTGTTTATGACTAGTATATATGTACTTTGATGAGCCTGTTTGAAATTGAAGCAAGACTAACTAGCTTTGAGTAAAATATAGTTGATGTCTGATTCTTATACAAGTTTATGAAGTATTTTACATGCTATATGTTTAGTTGTATGCCTAAGTCGAGAAGAGTTTTTGGGTAAAGGGTACGGTCCGTGTACATTCTACCCTCCCCAGACCCCACTTTGTGGGGATACACAGGGTATGTTGTTGTTGTTGTTGTACGGTTGCAAGATCTCGGATGATAGGCGATACCTTAAAAGGGTTGATGATATCACAAGAAGCAACCTAGAAAAGTAGCGGATACAGCTTGTGCTACCGACAAAGTGTAGCTTTAGATTCATACTGTGCCAGCATCCCTCCTAGCTGATGGAGATGGCTTCAGACTCTCATAATGGACAGATAGGCAAAAAGATACCTCACCAATCGAGTTAGGATCAGACTGTTACAATGCGGGTAGTGCCAGACTAAAGTAAATGTGATCCTTCGTAATATATGTTGTGCTTCAATGTTCAGAAAAGATTGAAAAAGAGAGTCACTCATGAGGCATGCATTGTGATTATAACTATTGAAATATATAAGCCAAAAAAGTTATCGACAGCAGCATGTAATGTGTTTTAAATCAGTTAAGATAGTAGTAGTTTACAGATTGATACTGGCCATGAGTTTGAAAGATAGTACAAATCATGTCTTGAATCTTCTAGTCCGTTTAGTTATAGATTGGCAATATTATTAAGTGGACTCACTCACACCTCACATTTCATGATTCTAGATTCAGCACGGACTTTTGGGTTAAGTGTTGAGCAGGTATGTTGAAGTTTCAGTTGAATATTAGGCGAAGAATCAGAGGCAAGATAATAATTCCAATCCTAATAAAAGGGAAAGAGTGGAATACCTGAGACCTAAGAAATGAATCATTCGGAGTCGAGCGCTTCAACCTTGGGCCCTGCAATCCAATGAAATTCAGAAGGCAAAACGTTTAATCTCAAACAAGTAGTAAATGAGGGAAGGGCGTAAAGCAGAGACCGTGCATAAAGGGAGGACGAAGGTCCTTGCCCCACCCGACACCGCGGGTTGCGTCAAGATATTGCTGGACAAGGTGGCGGCACTTCTGAAGGTGGTTAACACCTTCAATACGGTAGCACCAACGGAGCTTTTCACGGAGGATCTTGGCTTTTTCAATGTCGATCCACTTCTCCCTCACCAAATGCTCCCTCATCTCGAAGAAAGCTACCGGGTCCTTGTACGGGTTATTCGGGTCGAAGTCATCGGGTGCTCCTTCATCGAACTCTACTCCCTTTTTCCTCCCCATCTTTTTGCTTCTTCTTGCAGTGGTAGGGATTTGAGTGAATTTGTTTGGTAAAAACAGTGTATTCCTTGATTTCAAGTGAAGATGGGAATTTGGGCTTGGGTTCAACTCCGATTAAGTTGACCTATTCCAATGCTAATATTAATTAGGCCCAACTTCATTCTACTGTACATTTGTAATTCTGGGGACAACTACACAAATGTCCTTTAAAGGGAGTGGTTTTGTATTTTTGCCCCCCATAAAAATGGTCTTACAAAAATAGTCTTTCTTATTTTTTATGTATAAAGCAACTACATTTTTGCCCCTCTACACCTCAAATATTTTTAAATAACTCTCAATGCTCATTTGTCTCTCAACTTTTATATATATTTCTTTTTCTCTTTTTTCTTTTCTTTTTTTTATTTCTATTTTTTCTTTTTTCTTTTTTCTTTTTTTTATTTCTATTTTTTCTTTTTTCTTTTTTTTACTTTTTTTCTTAACCTTTATTTTTCTTTTATTTTTTGTTTTATTCTTTCTTCTACGTTTTTTTCTTTTTTCTCAATCTTTTTTTTTCTTTTCTCCTCTCAATTCTATTTTTTCTCCTTTTATTTTTTATTTTTTTATTTTTTTTATTTTTCTCAACCTTTATTTTTTGTTGTCTTTTTTTTCTTCATTTTTTTCTTTTTTTCTCAATATTTATTTTTTTCTCTCAACTTCTATTTTTTTATTTTTTCTTTGGTTTTTAATTTTTCTTTTCTCTTTTTTTTAATCAATTTTTTTGACCTTTATTTTTTTTATGAGATGTTCTATAATTCTTGCTTTAGAGGCAAGACTTAGCCCAAAGACTTCCAAACAACAAATTACGCCCATGAGCAAGACTTGACACTAGTATATTGTGTCTTGATTTATGAGATATTTTATAACACTTGCCTCAGAGGCAAGACTTAGCCCAAGGACCTCTCAAAAAATACAAGTTACGCTCCATGGGCAAGAGTTCACACTACTTCATTATGTCTAAATTTATGAGATACTCTATAACTCTTGCCTTAGAGGCAAGACTTAGCTCAAGGATTTTCAAACAACAAGTTATGCCCCACGAGCAAGACTTGACACTACCTCATTGTGTCTTGATTTATGAGACATTCTATAACTCTTGCCTTAGAGACAATACTTAGCCCAAGGACTTTCAAACAACAAGTTACGCCCCATGGGCAAAAGTTGACACTATCATAGTGTGCTTGATTTATGGGATGCTCTATAACACTTGCCTAAGAGGCAAGACTTAACCCAAGGACTTCCAAATAACAAATTACGCCTCATGGGCAAGAGTTGACACTACCACATTGTGTCTTGATTTATGCGATGCTCTATAACTCTTGCCTTAGAGGCAAAACTTAGCTCAAAGACTTTCAAACAACAAGTTACGCCTCATTGGCAAGAGTTGACACTAGCACATTATGTCTTGATCATGAGATGCTCTATAACGTTTGCCTTAGAGGCAAGACTTAGCCCAAGGGCCTCCCAAAAAATAAGTTATGCCCCATGGGCAAGAGTTAACACTACTTCATTGTGTCTTAATTTATGAGATGCTCTATAACTCTTGCCTTAGAGGTAAGACTTAGCTCAAGAATTTTTCAAACAACAAGTTATGCCCCACGAGCAAGGCTTGACACTACCTCATTGTGTCTTGATTTATGAGATGTTCTATAACATTTGTCTTAGAGGCAAGACTTGTTCCAAAGGACTTCCAAACAACAAAGCACGCTCTTAAGTTTACTTCGATTTCAAAGAAAGAAGATCTTCTTTGCGGATTATCCAACTTTTTTTGTTCATTAGCAAAAAATAATAGAGGTTAAGAAAAAAGAAAAAAAGAGAAGAATAAAAGAGAAAAGGAAAAAATAAAGATAAAAATAAAAATTGAGAAAAAAAAGAAAAAAGAGAAAAAAAAAGTTGAGAAAAAAAAGAAAAAAGAGGAAAAAAAAAGAATAAAAAAAATAAAGGTTGAGAAAAAAAAAGAACAAAAAAAAAGAAAGAGAAAAAAAGAAAATAAAGGTTGAGAAAAAAGAAAACGAGAATTAAAAAAAATTGAGAAAAAAGAAAAAAAATTAAAAAGATAAAAGAAAAAAGAAAAATGAAAATTAAAAGTTGAGAGACAAATGAACATGGAGAGTTATGGTGTAGAGGGGCAAAAATGTATATGTTCTATACATAAAAAGGAAGGAAGGGTATTTTTTAAAGACTTTTCTTATGAGGGGCATAAATTGAAGACCACTCACTTTTGAGGACACTCCATGTAATTTGCCTCCTTTTCTTTTTTCTTTTCTTTTTCCTTTTTATGTTTTTTATTTTTCTTGTGACTTTTTCTACTTCTACTAATTAATAAGTGAGGGTTTGGTCGTCCATGAGGGTATTTTTGTAAATCTTTGTTGTTGTAGGATTACACATTACACGTTTCAATCATGTCACGTGTTGCCGCATGCTGCAAACACACATACATCTCTTCCAACCCTTTCCCCTTTTCCATCTACTCGTCCAACTTTTGAAACCTTTTTCTTTGCTTTTGTTTCTGCTCATTCATCATTCTTTCTCTCGCGCCTTTTTTTTGTGTTACAATATGATAAGTTCTTCTTCCTCCTCCTATTCATTTTTTGGTTATGTTTTTGGTGATTTTCACCGGTGAGGTTTCGGTTTTCTTGCTATAAAGAGGCGCTGAAATGAATATTTTATCTTTTCATTTCCTCTGATTTTTTTCTAATCATACCTTTATTTTAATATCTTTTTGCAGTTATTGCGGCATGTATCAGCTATAGCTTCAGGTAAATAGACAAACAATGAAAGTTAGTAAATTAGTGAAATATCAACGTCTCTATCTCTTATTGGTCATTTGTGGTTACTTTTAATTCCTCAAGTGTTGCATATTTGTAATTTCGCTTACTTACTGTTTTCCTTATGGAATTTGAGATTTTAACTTTGAGTTTTGAAGTTGAAAAATTTTCAGATCGATGGACCAAATAATCAAAAGATATTCAATTTGACATTAAATTTTTCTATTTCACTTGAATACAAAGAAGAAGAAAATGACTCCAACCATGGATATAGTCGATAGTAATTTTTGAGTGGCTCATAGTTAAGAGAAAACGAAGAACTTCTCGATTCCTACATAAATTTTTTATATTCAAAATTTCAGTTACAGAGTTAATTTTCTCGTTCTCTCATTCTTTCTAATTTTTTGTTTCTCTATTTTGGTTTCAAATTGTCAATTTTATGTGCTGTATTTTCTAATTTGGGTAAAATTTTCTCCATTATTTCTTCATCAGTTATACCCCCAGTTGTTGATAATGAAAGGTGGTATCTATAGGTTTATTAATTTCTTACAATTTCTTCTTATTGTGATGGATTATAGCTTGATTTTTTGTGATGTTCTGCTCTTTTTTGCAGCTCATTGTACCACCAATCATATTTAAATTATCCAAAAAAGAAAAGAAGGAACCTCTTGAGAGGGACCACAACATGTCGGTAATTCAAAAGGCAAATACTTTTTTGTGTTCTTCCTGAGTTAGAGGTTAAAAGGAAATTCAAGGACCTTTTCACATTGTACCTTACAGAAAAGAAAAAACTAATTCGAAGCTGAATTAAACAACTTTTATTGTATTTATGTCCTCATAAGAGAATAATTGTTTAAACTCTCATTATGGCTGCTAAATTAATTCTTAAAAACTCATACAAGAGTCTCTTTTTAGGACTTGGGAAGAAGTGTTCTTTTCTCCTGGCTTGCTTGGTTTTAACTTCCATTAACTTAGGGAGGAAATAAAATAATGAAAAAGATTGGACAAGAATATTCATTACATTCAACTTTATTCAGGCTTTCACTATCATTCTTAATTTTTGAATTGGTATTTAAGGAATTTTTTTTTGAACTAGGGTGTTTTAGAAGGTGATTTACCTTTTAGACTCATCAATATCAACTCTATCAATCCTAATTAGCTTATTCGTGAAGACAATGTTCTTTAAAGCAATTTTAAGGTAGAAAAGTTAAGAGATTGGCAGGTTATTCTTTCTGTTTGCCTGAAATAAAAGAAGAAGAGGAAAGTTCACTTTATTTTTGTATTGCTCGTTGCCATGACAGCTAGGCCATGAGGTATGGAAGGTAGGTTGGTGAATGCTTGGGTAGAGAAAGAAACGGAAGTTGCATATCTTTTTTTATCTGAAACATATGATTATTTTTGTAGTATTGTGCATTGATGTTTTTGATTGTGTTCACAATGGGGTTTGCATTATAATATATTGATTCTATTGGTACATTCAAGAGATGACATTAAGCAATTAAATATCTTGATGCTCAAGAAATGAAGGCCTGGTATAAGTTTTGATGGTCTGGTGGAACATGAACAATACTGAATATCAATGCCATTTGCATTTCGCTTCATATAGGTATGAAATTTGTGTCATTGTGAAAAAGAGTTTTTGTTTGCTTCAAGAGAATTTTTATTTTCATTCACACAATTTCTCTCTCTATGATGTTGTAGATGCATTAACCAAAAAATTGCTAAGGAGTAGACCTCATAATGATTTAGGAACTATAATATTGCAATTTGACCAGTCCTGATAAGTTATAAATGATGGCTTGAACCTACGAGTTCGGTCAAATTACCATGAGATCCTACTTTATCTTCAAATCCTTGAGATTCTTGAATTTTAGGTTATGTGTTATAACTTTACCACTACTATCTAATTTTTTAGGCTTGCGTTGATGTAACACCTCAGAAATCGAACCAACTATCTAAGTCTGAAACTTAGATTTCATGTTCCAGGAATGATGGGTCCAAACCACGAACCATGGTTTTAACCATGGGTCATGGAATGGAACCATGGTTTTCTTCTGTTGATTCAGTCTCTGGTTTGGAACCATGAGTTGGTTCTACGGACCGTGGTTTAGGCTACGAATCCGTCCTGTCAACTCGTGGAACCAGATCAGAGTGTTGACAAGTCCCTCAGGTTTCACGAATCGATTATATGGCCCGTCGTTTGAATGACGAACCATCATTTTGAGTCGTGATTGGACCAGAGACCAGCTAAGTCCCCTGGAACCACGAGTTCTAATGATGACCCGTCATCCATTTTATGGGTCCGTCCTGTTGACCCGTAAAAAGTCCTTCTGCAGCTTAAATTGTTGGACAAGAACCCCAAGTTGGAACCACGGGTCATGATTCAAATGACGACCCATAGAACCGACCCGTGATTCCTGAAGTCGACCCATTTTCCACCTTTTTCTTAATTAAACCCCATGGGTATTTTAGTCATTACCCACCCTTTTAACTCCTAAGTGAGGTCGTTTTGGCCATTTCTAGCATGATTCTTAGCCCTATTAGCCTAAGTCTCTCCTCATTACCTCATTCTTCTCCCAAAAAAAGGGGAAAAGTTCTTCTCCAAGCTCCAAGTTCAAGTCTCTTAAGCCTTTTCAATTCAAGTGGGTTAGCTTCAATCAAGGTATGCGGGTATTCAACAATGGGTTCCTTTCACTCTTATGCCCAAAACCCCCAATCTTCAAATTGAATTATGAACTTGTGAAATTAGGATTTTGATCTAAATTGGGAAAAACTTATGAAATCAGTTTCTATGCTTAAATTTATGGCTTCTTATTGCTTAAATTATTATTTGATCATGACTCCCGCAATGGTTTTAAAAGCCCAAGCATTAAAGTTGCTTTAAAACATGATCCCATTGAATTCTATATTTTCAAGAGAAATTTGGCATGATTAGATATCATGACCATTCTTGTGTTTATAAAATTGCATGGTTAATTCTTCAAGTATGAAATTAGAAAGGTAAAACATGATTTGAATTATAGTTATGCTAAGTCTTTAAAAGTATGAATTTGAATTGAATGGCATTAGATATGTCTTATTGCTTTTCAAACAGTTTTGACATCAGATATGTCATCAGTTATGAACCGTTTTGGCATCAGATATGCCCTAGTATTATATGCGTTATGTGTATATTTTGGGAGTAGTATTTAGCACCAATTTGGATAGGGTGAGAGTACCCTTAGTCCCAAAACTATGTGCCCTCGTAGGTTTATAAGTCCCCTTTGTTGAGCATCAGATTTTGTCATCACGCCACAGTCATGCCTTTATACCCTAGCAAGGTTTATTAGATTCTCTCGATGGGGCATATACATCGAATTCCATGTAGCTCACATGGTCTATGTCGGTTAGAGAACCTCCCTCAGAAACAGTTTATGCTTTGAAATGTATTTGACTCTTATTCAGATTTCAAACTCTTTGTTTATGATCATGTTTTCAGCTTGTGGTATTTCATAGAGTCATCTGCATCCAGTTTCACCTTTAAAGCATGATTTCGATTATTAAAGCATACTTAGCATGTTTTTGTCATGTTCATACATACCTCATATACTCGGTACATTCTATAGTACTGACGCATATCTTGGGCTACATCCTTTGATGATGCAGATTCAGGTGTCCCTTCTCAAACCCGTGGCTAGAGCTCCCAGACCACTCTCAGTCAGCTATTGGTGAGTCCTCTTAGGTCGAGGACTAGTCATGTTCTTAGTCAGTGTTAGCTACTTTATTTTCCACACTTTGAGTTAGCTAGGGTCTTGTCCTAGCAGCTCTTTATGTCATGAGTAGAGGCTTTCCAGACATAGACAACTTTTGAGTCTCATTCTGGATTTGTATTCCTATTTGACTTGATTGTCCATCTATGTGATCCGGATTTATCTATTATGCTTCTGCTTATCTTTTGTATGCTTGAGAATGCTATGACCAAGGATTAACTTGGGGCACTTGTGGTCCCAAGTCCCGTGTTACGCCTAGGGGTAACCTCGGGGCATGACAAACTTGGTATCAGAGCCTCAGGTTCAAGAGTCCTAGGATGTTTGAAAGCCGCATCGAGTAGAGTCTCCTTCATGTGTGCGAAGCACGCCACACATATGACAGGGAAGCTATGAGTTGTCTTAGAAAACTTCACTTCTTTCATGATTATATCGTGCGATAGAGCTTAACTCTAATGTTCCTCTAATCCTTACCTTGTACGTTTCAGATTATGCCTCGACCTTCTATGCCTCACCGAGCCACTCAGAATGCCGCTCCTCCAGTTCTGGCCCTCGAGGTCACGAATGAGGAGTTTAGGAACGCCATCTATTTGCTATCCCAGACCTTGGCTGCTCAGGCCAATCAGCAGGCTCCTACCCCCATCCACCCTCAAGGTGGGGTAGCAGCCCGAGTTCGTGATTTTGTCCGTATGAACCCACCGGAGTTTTGGGGTTCGAAAGTGAATGAGGATCTGTTAAATTTTATTGATGAAGTGAAGAAAATCTTTGATGTGAAGCAGGTGGTTGGGGTCGATTGTGTTGAGTTGGCATCCTATCAACTCAATGATGTGGCTCATATATGGTTCACGTAATGGAAGGAAGATAAAGATAGGGACAAGGTCCCTATGACTTGGGAGTGTTTTGAGAGTGTCTTCCTTGATCAGTTCTTTCCCCGAGAGTTGAGGCAAGTGAAGACTGAAGAGTTTGTGAACTTGAGACAGGGATCTATGACTGTTTAGGAGTACAGTTTGAATTTCACTCAGTTATCTAGGTATGCCCCCTCTATGGTAGCGTACCTTCATGATCAGATGAGCAAGTTTATCGATGGGGTTTCAGATTTGGTGAAAAAAGAGTGTAAGTCTGCTATGCTGTTGAGTGATATGAACATTTCTAGACTCATGACCCATGCTCACTAGATCGAGGGAGACAGGCTTAGGGAGATGGTTAGGGATAACAAGAGGGCTAGATCCGAGGGTTCAGGTTTTGGCCATCAGAAGTCCAGAGGCGGACATCATTCTTCCTTTCATAAGAGGTCATTAGAACCTATGCATTCTTCGGCCAGTACTCCTTCTCAGGCCTCCAGGCCCCATCATGATCAGTCCGGTAGAGGTGCAGGCTCTTATTATCAGAGTAGTGGTGCAAAGGGGCCTTCTTTTCCCGTTTTTGCCAAGTGTGGGAAGAATCACCCCAGTGAGTGTTTGGCTATTAGAGAGGGTTGTTTTGGTTGTGGTCAGGTTGGACATCGTATCAGAGATTGCCCTTCAACTAAGAAGGGGCAGGGAGGTGGTAGGGTTCAGTCTGCTCCAGCAACCCCCGGAGGTCGACCAGTCCAGCAGGGCACAACTTCTAGTTCTAGTGGTCACCGCTAAAACTGCCTTTATGCTATGTCCTCTCGTCAGTACCAAGAGGGTTCCCCAGATGTTGTTACTGGTATGTTGAAAGTCTTCTTCTTTGATGTGTATGCTTTGTTGGACCCCGGTGCCTCCTTATCTTTTGTGACCCCTTATATAGCTTGCAAATTCGAAGTATGTCCCGAATTGCTTTTAGAACCCTTTTCTGTTTCTACTCCTGTTGGTGAGTCAGTCTTAGCCAAAAGAATCTACCGAAATTGCTCCATCTCAGTCCTTCATAGAGTCACTTCAGCGGATTTAGTAGAGTTGGAGATGACTGATTTTGATGTTATTCTTAGTATGGATTGGTTGCATGCGTGTTATGCTTCGGTTGTTTGTCGTACCCGTGTTGTCAGTTTCAAGTTTCCAAATGAACTCGTCTTAGAATGGCTAGGTAGTCCCCCATCCTCGAAAGGTCATTTCATATCTTATCTTAAGGCTAGGAAGATGATTTTAAAGGGGTATGTTTATCATATAGTTCAGGTTATGGACACGCAGTCTGAAACCCTATCCCTTCAGTCTGTTCCTGTTGTGAATGAATTCCCAGAAGTGTTTTCCGAGGATTTTCCCAGGGTCCCTCCCGAGCGGGAGATCGACTTTGGGATAGATCTTCTTCCAGATATGAACCCCATCTCTATTCCTCCCTATAGGATGGCTCCCACTAAACTTAAGGAGTTGAAGGATCAGTTGAAGGATCTTCTTGATAAGGGTTTCATCAGGCCTAGCATTTTTCCATGGGGTGCTCCCATCTTATTCGTGCGAAAGAAAGATAGTTCCCTTAGAATGTGTATTGACTACCGTCAGTTGAGCAAGGTCACAATCAAGAATAAGTATCCCATTCCTAGGATTGATGACTTGTTCGATCAGCTTCAGGGTGCTAGTTTTTTCTCCAAGATCGACCTTAGATCCAGTTATCATCAGCTTCGTGTTAGAGAGTGTGATATTCTAAAGACAGCCTTCAGGACTCGGTATGATCATTATGAATTTATTGTTATGTTTTTTGTCTAACAAATGCTCCTGCAGCTTTTATGGATTTGATAAACCGCATGTTCAAGCAGTATCTGGATATGTTTATGATTGTTTTCATTGATGACATCCTCATTTACTCTCAGAGTGAGGAGGAGCATGCAAAGCATTTGAGAGTTGTGTTACAAACTCTCAAGGGCCGATAGTTATTTGCTAAGTTTAGAAAGTGTGAGTTTTGGATGCAGTTTGTTGCTTTTCTGGGTCATATTGTGACTAAAGATGGTATTCGAGTTGATTCTCAAAAGATAGAGGTAGTAAAGAACTGGCCTAGACCCACTTTCCCGTCTGATATTAGAAGCTTTTTGGGTTTGGCTGGTTACTACAGGAGGTTTGTGGAAGGATTTTCTTCCATTGCTGCCCCTTTGACCCGATTGACTCAGAAGAAGGTAAAATTTCAGTGGTTTTATTTGTGTGAGAAGAACTTTCAGGAATTAAAGACTAGATTGACCACAACTCCAGTGTTAGCTCTACCCGATGGCCTAGATAATTTTGTTGTCTATTGTGATGCTTCTAGGATTGGTTTGGGTTGTGTTTTAATGCAGCGTAGTAAAGTGATTGCTTATGCCTCTAGACAACTTAAGACTCATGAGAAGAACTACCCTACTCATGATCTTGAGTTAGCAGTCGTGGTCTTTGCTTTACTGATTTGGAGACATTACTTGTATGGGGTGCATGTGGATGTATTCACCAATCATAAGAGTCTTTAGAATGTGTTCACTCAGAAGGAATTGAATTTGCGACTGATAACGCTCAAACTACACCTCAATTTAAGAAGCATACGCGATCGTTGTCAAATATATAACCCAACAAGGTTGGGGTCGAATCCCACAGAGAATATGGTGATGATTAAGACTTTAGTGAATTAGTTGACTATTCGTCAATCGTTTCCAGTAAATAAAAGGGGGGTTTGTGTAACAAATCGTAAACAAAATAAACAATTAACTTATGGAAAAATCAGTAGGAGAGAATGAACTAGGGGTGTGTTCACCATGGCGTAGTAACAATGTCGATTTTAGGCTTAATTGGGTTCTTCCTATATGCTTGTCACGATGTGATTGCGTCAATTGTATCGTCTAAACGTCTCTCGACCAAATAAACACATTTCCTTTTCTATTCTTTCGACCTCGAAAAGATGTGCTTTTTAGCTTAGCAATCCTAACATCAAGTAGAGTAATCCAGTTACGGCATTATTCTTTAAGACGAGAGTTTGTAGTCTCGAATCCTTGTTGTTAATCAAGTTTTCCCGGTTTAAATCTCTTTACTCAAGAAAACTAAACCTAGGCATGTTCTAATGTTTGCAACCACTAGAAAACGTGACATAAAGTATGATTAACAACGTGACAATACATATATCGAACCCAACGCTACCCGGAATCTATATTGCTACGTTTGCCGCCATGGCTCCCACAACCCTAGTTGCGGGAGTTTTAGTTACTCATGCTATAAAGAAAAGAGAAGAGAATTGAATTCATAATAAGGAGAAGAAGTTCTTACAATATAATGAAAACCACTCTTCAATCTCCAAGAACAAGAGAAACCAAGAACTCAAGAACGAATCAAGAACACAATTGTTAATTCAAGAAACGTGTTCTTGCTCTCGAAAACTAACTAAAAACGTGTTTGAAATAATGGGAGAGTAATAATTAACATAAACCTAACATAGGGTATTTATAGGAGTAGTAGAAACCAAATCCAAAACGGGCTAGGAATCCCCAAAACGCGGGTTGCCGCCTGAGCTACTGCCTTAACTTGACGGCCAGGCTGACGGACCGTCAAGGCAGTGACGGACCGTCGCCTGGACCGTCACCTTAAGGCAGTGGTACTGTTTCCTTTGCTGCCTTGGTGCGACGGTGGGGGTGACGGACCGTCACACCCTTGACGGGCCGTCACCTTGGTCGTCATCCTTAGGCAGTACGTTGCTTCCACTTGACGGTCCATGTGACGGACCGTCACATGTGTGACGGGCCGTCACTCAGGCCGTCACTCTTAGGCAGAACGTCGTTTTTCTCGTATTTTCTTCCGTTTCCGTGTTTGTTCCCATTTCCTACAAATACAACATAAAAACATCAAAAACAACAATGGTTGCTTGAAAACGTACGATTGTTCTTAGTAAAAAGGAGTCGAAAGTGACGTAATTTGGCGTCACATCAACACCCTCAACTTAAAACGTTCGCTTGTCCTCAAGCAACATGACAGAAAACAATAATACGACTCAACTAAGAACACAAACTCGTGTCTATAGCAACTCATGGTCATTCAAACTTATTCAATTCAATCAAGCTCCCTCGTAGCACACGAATGTATGAAACACTAACTTGCAAGGATCCAAACATGTCATTCCGATATGATAGAACATTATGCATACACACGCGCAGCTATCCTAACAATCAATAGACAATACAGACATCTTGGTGCCCTCACCACAAAGAAATCCCACACACAAGATTTGGGACTAGGTAAGCGCTCACACTCACAAATGATTTCAAACAATGCACATGCGATACCATAGGCTTGCCCTTACTATTCTATTTCGGTTCTTCAGAAAGCTACTCAGGATCACTACAGGACTTGTTTAGGCTTGTAATGAGGCTTCGGGTGCAGGTAGGATACATTTAGGGGTTAGTGACTAAGCCCTCCTTGGAACCGGTTACATCTTATCACCACATAACTTCACTTTATCTATCCTTATTCACCTTTTTATTTCCTTGATTCTAGATACAGGTGCGGCCTCTTTATTGACAATTCTTTTTGTTTCTTTTTCGATCTTTTTCATCTTTCTTTATTTTTTTCTTTTCTTTTCTTAGGCGCACACTCGGATTTTCATTCTATTCAAAAACCAATCTTCTCCATCATCTTTTTCTTACCATTCACCTCTGTAGTAGCCACCCCCAACTTAGGCTGCTTGCCTGCGTTAAGGTGCACAATGTCCAAGCAGGACCAGGGCCAAAACAGGGTTTACCTCTATAGTAGCCACCCTCAACTTAGGCTGATTGCCTGAGTTGAGGTGCACGATGTCCAAGGAAGGACCAGGGCCAAAATAGGGATTCAAAGTTAAACAGGAATGGTGACAGGTTATTGAAAGAACAAATCAATTATGGCTCAAACAGGGATCAAGGGATTATTTATATTTGGACGGTCTTTTAGGTTAAGTGGACTGCACACAAAAAGGGCCTGTGATCCTTTCCTAAGCAATCAACTTCAAACTTAACAAAATAGACCGGGCAAGTTCTAGATGCATGCACAGAGTAAGAATTTATGACAATAAACTCACACGCTCTTGGCACCAAGAAACTATATCGCTACCAACTATCAAACAACCGCTCGGTTTAAGCATACTCATTCTACTCATAATCGCACAATGACATACAATGATCCCAACATTCAATCGTTTCAACATAAGCTCAAACCCAGAAAATTTTTAAGGGGCCTCATTTTTAGACAAGAACAACGCATGCTTGCTATAGACACTAAAACAAAAAATTTAAACTAACAACCTAAACATGCCGGTTCTACTAGATAGCACACCGGAGGGAAAAGAAATCGGCAACAAAAACCCTCGGTGGTGACTCACAGGTTTCCCAACACCCTCAACTTAGACTCATGCATTGTCCCCAATGCATACATATGAAAACTAAAAGCTGTGAGAATAAAGGAATACCTGTGAAGTCGATATGACTCAGATTCCGGAATGATGTTGGAGACCGCCTGGGTCTCCAAAACAAGAGAACTCGATGGAGTACGTGTGTGCGCCAACCTCATGTTGCGCTCCAACTTCCTCTTTTATTTGCTCCGCCGCTAGTCGTGACCGCTTCTTCGCTCTTTCCTTGTAGATTCTCTTGCGGTGTTTTCGTTTCCTTGAGCTATTTACACCGCTTTCCGCAACATGCTTCTCTTTTCGCGGCATCCTTCTCACAACAGCTAGCGTCTCGACCAAACACTTCTCCTCAATGTGCACATCCGCAGGAGCTTCCTCAATAGCATTGATGACCCCGACCACCCTCAAATCACTTGGTTGCTTCGTTACTCTGGACACATCGAACTTGACCATTTCATTGTTCAGCCTGAATGTCAGTTCGTTCTTCTCCATGTCAACCAAGGCTCTTGCTGTGGCTAGCAATGGTCGTCCCAAGATTATGGGAACTTCGAAATCCACTTCGCAATCCAAGATCACAAAGTCAGCCGGGAATATAAGCTTACCAATCTTGACCAGCACATCAGACAGTATTCCCACAGGTCTCTTAACTGAGCGGTCAGCCATCATTACTCTTATGGACGTTGGTTTAGGAGCTCCCAAACCCAGTTGTTTGTAGACGGCGAGCGGCATCAAGTTGATGCTAGCACCTAGATCACACAAGGCTTTCCCGAAATTGAGCTTCCCAACAGTGCAGGGAACAGTAAACGCACCTGGATCATCCTTCTTTTCAACTAACGACCTTGAAGAGATAGCGCTGCAGTGATGGAGGTTGTCTTCCGGTTCAAAACTCACCGTCCTCTTCTTTGTAATCAAGTCCTTCATGAACTTGGCGTAACCGGGCATTTGTTCCAGCGCTTCTACCAATGGTATGTTTATTGAAATCTCTTTCAACATGTTCATGAAGTTCAGGAACTTACCATCGTCAACTTTCTTTTTCAAACGCTGTGGGAACGGAGGTGGTGGTCGAGGCATCATAGTTGGACGCTTTTCAGCTTCCTTTCGTTTCTCCGCGGGCCTTGGAGTTTCCTCCTCTTCTACCGCCTCATCATCTTTCGCAGCCTCACCTTGCACATGAATTACCGGATGTGATTCCGGTAATATTTTTCCGCTTCTTGTGGTGATCGCCATACAGCTTGCGTCATTTTTCGGATGAGTGGTGTCGCTCGGCAAAGTACCCGGTTTCCTTGGGTTTAGAGATGCCGAGATGTGACCCACTTGCTGCTCTAGTTGCTTGATAGCGGTTGAGTGTGACTCCACTACCAGACTCAATGTTGATAACTCATTCCGCATTGCTTTTACCCCAGAGTCAGTCGATTCCACTTTAAGCAGCATCTTCGCCATCATATTCTCAAGTTTGGACGTCTCAGCCTCGCTGCCCATTTTGTCCCGATTGCTAGGTGGTACATACAACCCACCTCTCTCGGTGTTGTTCCTCCAGCTTCCTTGGTCGCGATTTTTGTAGCCACCATTCTCATAGTGGTTTGGATAGTTCCGACCTTGGTTTCCTTGGCCATTGGCCTGGAAACCCCCCACGTAATTCGCGTCCTCAGTCTCCATACCTTGGGAACCCACAACTTGTACCTTCTCTATATTCCCTGACGTCAAGTGCCTTGTCAGGAGATCCAACTGTGTTTTTAGGTGCGCCATGTCTTGGTCGCGCTCCTCCTCTTTCCTACGCTGCTCAGCTGACATACCCACTGTATAGGTGCTAGCTGCAACCTCTGAATCTCGTGTATGCCAGGCCCTATTGGTTTTGGTGAGCCTGTCCAAAGTAGTTGTAGCCTCAACAAATGATAGACCCATGAATGCACCACCTGCTGCGTTGTCTAATGTCGGCTTCGTAGCCGAATTTAGTGCCCTATAGAATGTCTGCATCAAGACGTTGTCGGCCAATTGATGGTTCGGGCACTGTGCCAGCTTCTTCTTAAATCGCAACCAAGTCTCGTGCAGTGCTTCGTGTGGTTGCTGCCTGAAGTTACTAATCTCATCCCTCCACTGTATCATCCGAGAGGGAGGAAAGAACCTTTCTAGGAAAGCTTCTCTCAACTCTCCCCACGTTGCGATAGAGTCGGGGGTCAATTCTGTTAACCACAACGCTGCCTCATCAGCCAGAGACAACGGAAATAACCTGAGCCTGATCGCTGTCTGACTCACTCCTGGCAGTTCGAACGACTTGCAGATGCCCACGAAATTCATCAAGTGCTGGTTTGCATCGTTACCAGCAACACCGCGGAACACTCCTCTCAAGTTCAGCAACTGAATCATCGTGCTAGTGATGTTGAACTTGGCTCCGGGAGGTAGCGGTGGAACAATAATGGCGCCCGTAGCGCCAGCTCCATCTAACTCGAGATCCTCATCCTGCAGACCACCAGCATTCAGATGTTGTTGGGCCTGCAGTTCTGCAGCGAGCCTTGCTGCTTCTAGTTCTGCGGCCATATTCCGCCTCAATGTTCTAGCAAGTTCGGGGTCGTAAGGTATAATTTGTTTCCCCGAACTTCAGGTATTATGCATGCACAACCTGTACCCTGTCCAAAAACAAAAACAACAAACAAAAATAAAAGCAGGAAATTATGACTAAAAGTCAACTAAACACACCAGACTTAATCAAAAACCGTATTCCCCGGCAACGGCGCCATTTTTGATAAACGCTCAAACTACACCTCAATTTAAGAAGCGTAAGCTATCGTTGTCAAATATATAACCCAACAAGGTTGGGGTCGAATCCCACAGAGAATATGGTGATGATTAAGACTTTAGTGAAGTAGATGACTAGTCGTCAATAGTTTCCGGTAAATAGGGGGGGTTTTGTGATCAACGTGAACAAAAGCAACAATTATGTAAGAGAAATAATCAGTAGGAGAGAATGAACTAGGGACGTGTTCACCATGGCGTTGTAACAATGTCGATTCTAGGCTTAACCGGGTTCTTTCTATATGCTGTGTCACGATGTGATTGCGTCAATTGTATCGTCTAAACGTCTCTCGACCAAATAAACAAATTTCCTTTTATCTTCTTTCGATCTCAAAAAGATGTGCTTTTTAGCTCTCAATCCTAACATCAAGTAGACTAATCCAGTTACGGCATTAATCTTTAAGACGAGAGTTGGTAGTCTCGAATCCTTGTCGTTAATCAAGTTTTCCCGGTTTTAACTTCTTTACTCAAGCAAATTAAACCTAGGCATGTTCTAATGTTTGCAACCACTAGAAAACGTGACATAAAGTATGATTAACAATGTGACAATACATATATCGAACCCAACGCTACCCGGAATCTATATTGCTACGTTTGCCATGGCTCCCACAACCCTAGTTGCGGGAGTTTTAGTTACTCATGCTTGAAGATGAAAAGAAGAAAGTCATGTTCATAAAATAATAAAGAAACGAGATCCTTACAATATATTGAGGACAATCTTCAAGTATCCAAGGACAAAAGAAACCAAGAACTCAAGAACGAATCAAGAACACGAATGTTAATTCAAGAAACGTGTTCTTGCTCCCAAAAACTAACTAAAAACGTGTTTAAACTAATGGGTGAATAATAATTAACATAAACCTAACATAGGGTATTTATAGGAGTAGTAGAAACCAAATCCAAAACGGGCTAGGAATCCCCAAAACGCGGGTTGCCGCCTGAGGCTACTGCCTTAACTTGACGGCCAGGCTGACGGACCGTCAAGGCAGTGACGGACCGTCGCCTGGACCGTCACCTTAAGGCAGTGGTACTGTTTCCTTTGCTGCCTTGGTGCGACGGTGGGGGTGACGGACCGTCACACCCTTGACGGGCCGTCACCTTGGTCGTCATCCTTAGGCAGTACGTTGCTTCCACTTGACGGTCCATGTGACGGACCGTCACATGTGTGACGGGCCGTCACTCAGGCCGTCACTCTTAGGCAGAACGTCGTTTTTCTCGTATTTTCTTCCGTTTCCGTGTTTGTTCCCATTTCCTACAAATACAACATAAAAACATCAAAAACAACAATGGTTGCTTGAAAACGTACGATTGTTCTTAGTAAAAAGGAGTCGAAAGTGACGTAATTTGGCGTCACATCACACCCCAAGGTGACACATTTGGCTTGATAAATCCCTTTTCAAGGAGATCTTTCAACTGCTATTTTAACTCAGCTTGGGCCATTCTATATGGTGGGATGGAAAAAGGTTGAGTATCAAGAAAGACATCAATTTTGAAGTTTATTTCCCTATCGGGAGGGACTCTGAGATAATTATTTGAAAGACTTCTGGGAACTCATTCACAACTAGAACTGATTGAAGGGGTGGTGTCTCAACACTAGAGTCTCTAACTCTGACTAAGTGATAAATACACCCCTTGGAAACTAACTTTATGGCCTTATGGTATGAACGGATATAACCCTTAGGTGCAACCAGACTACCTTCCCCAACTAAGATTGGATCATCTTGGAACTAGAACTTTACTACTCAATTGACTGAGGCATATTAGGAATATAACCAGTCCATGCCTAGAATGATATCAAAATCCACCATATCTAACTCAATTAAGTCAGTTGTGGTGTCTTTATGATGGATTGATATGGTGCAATTCCTAGAGACTCACTTAGATACTATAGACTCACCAACATGAGTAGAAACACTAAAAGGCTCTAACAGTTGTTCAGGACAAATTTTGAACTTTACAGCAATATAAGAAGTCACGAAAGACAAAGTAGCACCTAGATCAAGTAGGGCATAAGCATCTACGGAGAAGACTTTTAACATACCAGTGATAACGGCTAGATAGTTTTCCTGATCCTAGCGGCTAGACATAGCATACAGATAGATGGTTTTGACCTCTGCTTATTCCTGATGTAGTGCTCTTCTGGGCAACTCTACCTGCTGGAGCTACTGAAGTAGTAAAATGGGTTCTATTTCCTCTATTACCTTGCCTCGTGGATGTATAATCTCTAAAAAAAAATGTCTCAACTGACCGCACTTGTAACATTCACCTGATCTACCACACTTGCCACAATATGGGTACTAGTAGCTCCCTGAGCCACACTACCCTGAGTTTGAGAACCCTAAGCCCTAAAATTCTGGTTGTTCTGAAACTTATGATCATTCTTATTTCTAGGTACAGGTGCACTAGCTCCTGATAGTGCAGGTGCACTAGCTACTAATAGTTCAAGTCTAGATTACCTCCTCTAAAATAAAGACTTATTACCATTTACATGCCTCTGCTGATTGGTCTCATGGCCTGCTAACTTCTCCCTCTTACATTAGTGTTTCTCTTTATATTTCTATTTATCCTCTTCAATCTGTTGGACATACACCATAAGTCTATAGATATCCATATCATTGATCAACAACATACTCTTACATTCTTTCTTCATGTGCTTACCCATACCGAACATAAATTTTCTCATTCTTGCCCATATATCTAGTACCATCTCTGAAGCATAGCAAGATAACTGAGTGAACTTGAGGCTATAATATTTCACACGCATTGAGCCTTGCTTCAACTTCACGATCTCTTCTACCTTAGCCTCTCTCAACTCCTGAGAGAAGAAATGATTCAATAACTCTTGCTCAAAGCTATCCCAGATTGCTGGAAATGAATTCTCACTACAAGCTTGCTCCTTTTGATCATACTACACATTTACAACATCTTTAAGCTAATAAGAATTAAGTTCAACTCCCTTAGTCTCACTAGCATGCATCACCCTCGAGATTTTTCACACTTATAATAATGAAGTTCTGGGGGTCCTCATCAGCCTTGGACCCTCTGAACACTGGCGGGTTCATCCTAAGCAATTCTCTAATCCTTGTAGCACCTGATGAATCATAAGAACTAGATCTTGTAGGTGTATTACTGTGATGGCTAGACTGAGTGTAACACCCCAAAAAATTTAAGTTAAGAACCAAACCAGAAATCTAAGTGTAAAGCTATCAAAGTGCCGTAGGTTCCATGAGCTGTGGAGCAGTCCACGAGCTGTGGACTGTGCTTGTGAAACTCAAAATGATACCTCCCATATTGGTCCAGGTCCAAGAGGTAGATCCATGAACATGGAATAGTCCATGGGCTATGGACTCCACCCGTGAACTCAGACCAGAGACTTGGAAAAAACTCTGAGAATCACAAAATATTTCCACAGACCGTGGAACAGTCCATGATCCATAGTGTGCCCTCATAGAAATCAGGTCTACAGCCTGACCAAATTGATATGAACCACGAATGGGTTCCACCACTTGTGGAATGGTCTACGGATAGTGGTTCCTAAACGTACAACCCTGTTCTGAAAATTTTTAGTAGTTTTCTGTTAAATTTTCCAGGGGTATTTTGGACTTTTCCTATTCTTTTGTGTCCTATACTAAGTAATTTTAGGCCTAATTAGAGAGGTTTTAGTCAATTTAGCCAAATTTCCCTTCATTCTGTCGATCAAACCTCAGAAAGAAAAAACAGAAATGGTTTTCTCTCCACCAAACCTAGGGCTTCTTTTCCGCAGCTTCAAACTCCAATTCTACTCAAAGATTCTTCAACTATCATATATGTGGGTATTCAATAAGGGCTTGTTCGCCCTTATGCCAAAACTCCAGTCATTAAATTCGAATTTCATGATTTTATGAAACTAGGGTTCTTACTCTATCATGCATATTTTGAAAAAATTCAGTTCTTATGCTTATTATACGGCATATATCATGTTTTAATGATTATTACCTAGTTTCAAAAACGTGCATGAAATTTTACAATGATATGAGAAGACAAAATTTAGCCTGATATTGTAGTATTTTCATATGAATTAGTTTTATTCATAATTTAGCCTAGACTGCTAGCGTTTAGTTTTAAGCATGAAATTAGTCAGTTTTCAGTCTACAGCTTTTTCAGAAAAATGTTTTTAGACCAGATGAGTTCTGACCCAACTTTCAGAACTTCGGTTTAAAATGAGCTATCAGTATTCAATTTGGAAGTAGTACTTAACATCAAGTTGGAATAGGGCCCTACCTAAACCCAAAGTCCCAGCACTACATGCAACTGTAGGTCTACTTAGCCCCTCAACTAGGCCTCAGAATTAGTGATCTCGTCAATCATGCCTCTATACCATTGCAAGGTATAGTGCGTCCTCTCGATGAGGCGTCTACATCAAACTCTACTATGTCTTTTTCGATTTTACTCAGTAGAATAATACTTGGACTTCAGTTCTGTGTTACTGCTTTTCACTGTCTTTTTTATACCTGCATTTCAGATTTTAGGAATAATATGTTCGGGCCTGAGTACTACAGATTTTGTTTACAGTTTAAACAGCTCATCACTATTTTAGCATATTTAGTTACCTTTTGCTTGTATATCCCGCATGCTCAGTACATTCAAATTACTGACTGCATACTCTTTATGCTGCATCCTATCATGATGCAGGTTCATGTGCTCAGTCTTAGCATCGTGACCAGTACGCTTCAGTACCACTTCAGCGACTATCAGTGAGTCCTCCTCATCCAAGGATGGACTTTTATGATGCTTTTCTTTAAGTTTCTTTCAATTGTCAGTATTTGGAGTTAGTTGGGGCTTATTCCAGTAGCTCATCGGTAGTAGAGGCTTTTAGACATAGAATTAAATATTCAGCTTATTTTAGATTGAGTTTATCTTTCAGACTTATATTATTTTTTAGAACTTTTAGAATTCATTAAAGTTATAAAGTTTAATCAGTTGGCTTCTTCTTAGTCTTTATTATTTCAGAATGCTTAGTATATGCCACACCATGGGTTAGCTTGGAGTCACTTGTAGCTGTAAGCACCATGTTACGTCCAGTGTGTAGACTCGAGACAAAACAAATATGGTATTAGAGTATCAGGTTTAAGGTGTCCTAGGGTGTCTGAAAGTCGTATTATGTAGAGTCTTTTTCATGAGTGTGAAGCACACCACACTTATGAGAGGGAGGTTGTGAGACATTTTTAGGAAACTCTATTTTTTTTCATGTTCAACATTGTGTAATAGAGTTTAACTCTATTTCTCTTTTTAATATGTGTTCTATGTATTTCAGATCATGCCTCCTCGCAGAAACAAAGCTCGCAATGCTAATCCTCAAGTTCCAGACCACGAGGTCAAAAATGCTAAATTCAGGAATGTCATTCAGATGTTGACTCAAGCTAAGACCAACTAAGTAAATTAGCAGGCATTTTTTCCTGCTAACTCAAATGGTGGATTAGTTGCCACCAGAGTTAGGGATTTCATTCGTATATATCTGCCAGAGTTCTTTGGGTTAAAGGTAGATGAGGATCCACAGAACTTCATTGATGAAGTGAAAAAGGTTCTTAAAGTGATGCAGGTTACAGGGGTTGAGAGTGTTAAACTAGCATCCTATCAACTCAAGGATGTGGCTTATATCTGGTATACTCAGTGGAAAGATGGTAGAGGTAGAAACACAGCTCCTATGACTTGGGACTACTTTGTTGGGGCTAGTCTAGATAGGTTCTTCCTAAGAGAGTTAAGGGAGGCTAAGGCTGAGGAGTTTGTGAATCTGAGGCAGGGATCTATGTTTGTTCAAGAGTATGGGTTAAAAAATAATCACCTCTCTAGGTATGCTCCAGCAATGGTGGCTGAGCTGAGGACCCCGATGAGCAAGTACATTTCTAGTATTTCTTATTTGGTTAAGAAGGAATGTAAGACTTCCATGTTGGTCAAAGATATAGATATCGCCAGACTTATGACTTATGCTTAGCAGATGGAAGAGGAAAAACTAAAGGAGAGGGAGAGAGAAAATAAGAGGGCTAGAATAGGTAACTTTGACTACTTTCAGTAGAGGTCGGGCAGTGGAAATTGCTCTCAATTTTAGCAGAGGTATTCAGCTCCAGTCCCTTCATCATCTAGTGCTCCATCTCTCAGATCTCGACAACACCAAAAAAAATAGGGCATCAGGCTCTAAGTCTTAGGGTAGTGTTTTAGGTAATCACATTTTTCTAGCATGTACTAAGTGTGGTAAGAACCATCCAGGTGAGTGTTTTGTAGGCAGAGAGGGGTGTTTTGGGTGAGGTCAGATTGGCCATAGGTTGAAGGAGTGCCCATTCGCCAAGTAGGGAGAGAGTGGTAATTGAGCTCATTCTACTACTTTAGCAGCTCCAGTAGGTCGCACAGCTCAACAGGGTACTACTTCTGGTACAGGTGGCGATCAACATCAAAATTGTCTCTATTACATGTCATCTCATTAGGATCTGGAAAGTTCCCCAGATATAGTCACTGGTATGTTGCAAGTCTTCTCTCTTGATGTTTACACTTTACTAGACCCTAGGGCTTCATTATCTTTTGTGACCCTTTATATTGCATTTGGAGTCAGTCCTAAAAAACTTTTAAAACCCTTCTCAACCTCCACCCCAGTCAGTGAGTCAGTCTTACCTAAGAGGGTATACAAAAATTACCCAGTCTCAGTCCTCCGTAGAGTCACCTCAGCTGACTTAGTAGAATTTGACATGGCTAATTTTGATATCATCCTTGTCATGGATTGGCTACATGTCTATTATGCCTCAGTCCATTGCAGAACTAGAGTCGTAAGATTTCAATTTCTATTTGAGCCTGTCATAGAATGGCGGGGTAGTCCTCTAACATCAAATATCTTACCTTAAGGCTAGGAAGATAATCTTGAAGGGTTGCATCTATTATATAGTTCGGGCTCAGGATGCTGAGTATGAAACCCATCTCTCCAGTCAGTTCTAGTAGTTAATGAGTACCCAAAAGTGTTCCCCGAGGGGTTCTGTCTGGAGTCCCTCCTGAGTGGGAGATTGACTTTAGGATACACCTTCTCCCAAATACGCATCCCATATCTATTCCTTCTTACAGAATGGCTCCAGCAGAACTTAAGGAATTGAAAAACCAGCTAAAAGACCTCCTAGATAAAGGCTTTATCAAACCCAGCATCTCTCCATGGGGTGCTCCAATTCTCTTTGTGCATAAGAAAGATGGTTTCCTCAGATTTTACATAGATTACCGTCAGTTGAACAAGATCAACATCAAGAATAAGTGTCTCATTTCTATGATTGATGACTTGTTCGACTAGCATCAGGGTCCCAGTTATTTTTCCAAGATTAACCACAGATCCGGTTATCACCAGGTCAGAGTTAGAGAGAGTGGCAATCCAAAGATAGTCTTTAAAACTCGGTATAGTTAGTATTAATTTATGGTTATGTCTTTTAGACTAACAAAGGCTCCTGCAGCTTTTATAGACTTGTTGAACATGGTATTAAAACAGTACTTGGATATGTTCGTAATTGTCTTTATATATGACATCCTTGTCTATTCTCGAAGTAAGGAGGAGCATGCAAACCATTTGAGGGTTGTGTTGTAAACTCTCAAGGATCGCCAGTTATTCGCCAAGTTTGAGTAAGTGCGGGTTCTGGTTATAGTCAGTTGCTTTTCTTGGTCATGTGGTGTCTAGAAAAGGCATCCAATTTAATTCACAGAAAATAGAAGCAGTAAAAAACTGGCCTAGACACTTCTCTATAAGACATTAGGAGTTTTTTGGGCTTGGCTGGGTACTATAGGAGATTCATTGAGGAGTTTTCATCCATAGCTTCCCCATTGACCAAGTTAACTAAGAAAAAGGTTAAGTTCCAGTGGTCTAACGAGTGTGAAAAGAACTTCTAGGAGTTGAAGACTAGGTTGATCACATCCCAAGTTTTGACTCTACCAGAGGGTTCAGATGGCTTTGTCATTTAATACTATGCATCTAGAGTAGGCCTTGGTTGTGTTTTGATGCAGCATGGCAAGTTTATCACTTATGCTTTTACACAACTTAAGGTTTATGATAAAAACTACCCGACACATGATCTTCAGCTTGCATCACTCATTTTTGCCTTAATGGTTTGGAGACACTACTTGTATGGTGTCCATGTGGATGTGATTATCGACCATAAGAGCCTCCAATATGTATTCACTCAGAAGGAGTTAAATCTTCGTTAGATGATATGGATGGAACTTCTTAAGGATTATGACATGAGTGTACTTTACCATCCGGGTAAGGCCAATGTAGTGGCTGACGCACTTAGTAGGTTGTCTATGAGTAGTGTGTCACATGTTGAAGGATAAAAGAAGGAGTTGGATAAGGATGTTTATAGGCTTGCTCGTTTAGGGGTTTGCCTTACAGACTCAGTAGATGGTGGCGTTATAGTTCAGAATGGCTCAGAGTCTTCATGGGTAATAAAGGTGAAGGAGAAGCAGGATAGTGATCATATCTTGCATTAATTAAAGGGTGTTGTTTACTAGCAGAGTGTAGAGGTTTTCTCCTATGAGGGAAATGGTGTGCTTCGATATCAGGGTCGACTATGTATTCCAGATATATGTAGATTGAGATAACAAATTTTGACAGAGGCTTATAGCTCTAGATACTCTATCCATCCAGGCGCCACGAACATCAGAGATTAGAAGGTATAACTCAGGATATTAACATTCCTACTTGTAAGTGGGAAGTGATCAATATGGTCTTTATTATAAGTTTATCGTGCACCCGCCCACAACATGATTCTACTTAGGTCATAGTAGACAGGATGACTAAGTCAGCCCACTTTTTGCCTGTCAAGATTACCGATTCAGCAAAGAATTATGCCAGACTTTACATCTGTGAGATAGTCAGATTGCATGGAGTTTTCTTGTCTATCATCTCAGATAGGGGCACTCAGTTCACATTCCAGTTCTAGAAGTCTTTCCAGAAAGGTTTTGATACTCAAGTGAATCTCAGCATATCATTTTATTCGCAGATAGATGGGCAGACAAAGCATACTATCCAGGCCTTAGAGGATATGTTTAGTTCTTGTGTGATCAATTTCAAATGTAGTTATGATGATCACTTACCTTTTATAGAGTTTGCCTACAATAACAACTTTCATTCTAGCATTTAAATAGCTCCGACTAAGGTACTTTATGGGCAGAGGTGTATATAACCTATTGGCTGGTTTGAGGTAGGTGAAGCAGTATTGATAGGTCCAGATTTAGTTCATGAGTCTATGGATAAAGTTTATATCATTAGAGAGATGTTGAAGGCTACTCAGAGTCGTCAGAAATCCTATGCAGATGTAAGAAAAAGAGACTTAGAGTTTGAAGTTAATGATTGGGTGTTTCTGACATTTGGTAAGAAGGGGAAACTTAGTCCCCAGTATGTAGGTCCCTACAGGATTTTGAGAAGGGCTGGTAAGGTGGCCTATGAGTTAGAGTTTCTCGCAGAATTAGCATATATCCTTGTTGAAGAAATACATTGGTGTTCTAGCCTCAGTTGTGCCATTAGAGAGTGTAGGTGTGAAGGATAGTGTCTCTTACGAAGAGGTCCCAGTTGAGATTCTTGATCGTCATGTTCGTAGGTTGAGGAATAAGGAAGTCGCTTAAGTGAAAGTCCTGTGAAGGAACCAGTTAGTTAAGGGGGCTACTTGGAAAGCAGAAGCTACTATGATGACTAAGTACCCCTACCTCTTTCCTTCTGATTCAATTCCAGCTTGAGGTAATAGTTTCCACTTCAATATCCTCAGTTTCCTCATTAGTATTCCTCTTAGTTTCATGTTCTATCAATTGTTTTGATATTTCTAGTATGCATTAATGTCTCCCAAAACCAGTTCAGTTACATTCAGTTAGAAATCAGTTACACTTCATCTTTTAGAATTCAGTTGGTAGGGATCGCATCTCTTTTCCTCCAAACTCAGCTTATTTAGTCTTCATTCAAGGACAAATGGTCCTAAGGGAGAGATATTGTAATACCCTAAAAATTCCAAACTAAGAACCAAACCAGAAATTTAAGTGTAAAGTTGTCAAACTGACACCAAGATCCACGAGCCATGGATTGTGCACGTGAAACTCATACTGATACCTCCCAGATTGGTCCAGGTCCATGAGGTGGATCCACGAGCCGTGGACTCCACCTATGAACTCATACTAGAGACCTAGCAAAAATCCTGAGAACCAAAAAAGGTTTCCATCAGTCCATGGTTTGTGGTTTGCCCTCGTGGAACTTGGGTATGTATCCTGACCAAATCGATGGAAACCACGGGCGAGTTTCACAACTCTTGGAGCGGTCCACCGATCGTGGTTCCAACCATGGAACCCTGTTCTAAAAAAATTTAGTAGTTTTCAGTTAAGTTTCCCAGGGGTATTTTGGAATTTTTCTATTCTTTTAAGTTCTATACTAAGTCATTTTAGGCCTAATTAGAGGAGTTTTAATCAGACTTAGCCAAATCCCCCCTTATTCTCTCAATCAAGCCTTAGAAAAAAAGAACTGAAGTGGTGTTCTCTCCACCAAACCTAGGTCTTCTTCTCCACAGCTTCAAACTCCAATTCTACTCCAAGATTCTTCAACTATCAGGTATGTGGGTATTTAGTAAGGGCTTGTTAGCGCTTATGCCCAAAACTTTAGCCTTCAAAATTGAATTTCATGGTTTTACGAAACTAGGGATCTTTCCCTATCATGCAGATTTTGATATATTTCAATCCTTATCCATATTATATGGTATATATCATGTTTTAATGATTATTACCTTAGTTTCAACAACTTGCATGAATTTTTACAATGATATAAGAAGACAAGAATTTAGCCTGAAATTGTAGTACTTTCATATTAATTAGTTTTCTTCAGAATTTAGCCTAGACTGCTAGTATTTAGTTTTAAACAAAAAATTAGTCAGTTTTCAGTCTACAGCTTTTTCAGAAAAATATTTTCATACCAGTTAAGTTCTGACCTAGTTTTCAAAACTTTAGTTTAAAATGAGCTATCAGTATTCAGTTTAGGAGTAGTACTTAGCACTGGTTGGACTATGGCCCCAGTTACACCCAAAGTCCCAGAACTATATGCCACCATAGGTTTACTTAGCCCCTCAGTTGGGCCTTAGAATTAGTGATCACGCCAGTCATGCCTCTATACCCTAGCAAGGTATATTGGGTCCTCTTGATAAGGCATATATATCGGACTACATATTTTGCTCCCGTGGTTTATGTCGATTAGCAGACCCTCCCATAGAACTAGACTCAGTAGATATGTACTTAGACCTCAGTTCAGTTTTACTGCTTTTCACTATGTATTTTTCAAAATATTCCTATATTTTAGTTTTATGCATAATATGTTCGGGCCTGAGTACTACAAATTTAGTTTACAGTTTAAATAACTCATCAGTATTTTAGCATATTCAGTTACCCTTTTGCTTGCATATCTCGCATGCTCAGTACATTCAAAGTACTGATCCCATACTCTTTGAGCTACATCCTATCATGATGCAGGTTTAGGTGCTTAGTCTTAGCATCACGACTAGTACACTTCAGTGCTACTTCAGTGACTATCAGTGGTGAGTCCTCATCATCCAAGGATGAACTTTTATGATGCTTTTCCTTTATTTATTTTAGTTGTTAGTATTTGGAGTTAGCTGGGGCCTTGTACCAGCAGCTCATTAGTAGTAGAGACTTTCAGATATAGAGTTAGATATTCAGCTTATTTTAGATTGATTTTATCTTTTATACTTATATTGCTTTTCAGCACTTTTAGAATTCATTAAAGTTATAAATTTTAATTAGTTAACTTCCACTTAGTCTTTATTATTTCAATATGCTTCGTATATGCCAGACCATAAGTTAGCTTGGGGTCACTTGTAACTCTAAACACTGTGTTACATTAAACATTGTGTTACATCCAGGGTGCAGACTCGAGGCATGACACTGAGCATCTATCAACTGAGTAAGCATCTAAATGGCTCTCCTAAATTCTGCATCTAAGATAGCAGTGCGGGGAGGCTGGGTAGCAAGTGTCACTGAGACTTTCACTGTGTTAGTTGATATAGTTTGAGATCTGCCACTAGAATCTTGATCTAATGAGCAAGATCCATTCCTAGTCTGCATCCTGTTAGGTGGAGGCAGATTGCTTGCTTTGGTGCCAGTGGAAACCTCAGCACTAGCAGTATTTCTCTGACTGGCAGTTCGCTTTTGAGGCATGATCTGATATACGTGAATGCACGAGTTAGAAGGCAAATTTCATAGTGTTAAACTTTATCGCACAAACTAGAGTATGAAAGAAGGGTGGTAATTTCTAATGCCCTGTAGCTTCCCTATTATAATTGTGGCATGCTTTACACCTTTAAGAAGGACTCTACTAGACGCGATTTCATAGACATCCTAGGACTCTTGAACTTAGTGCTTTGATACCAAGTTTGGCATGTCTCAAGCTTACACCCTAGGCGTGGCTGGCACTCGGGACCAATAATAGCCTGAACAAACCCTTGTCCTGGCTTGCTACTAAACTGAGTACTTAAATATCATAGTGGAAACTTTTAAATAAGTAAGCATGTAACACTTTTAGAAAGCAAAACTCAATAACTTTTATATCTAAAATTTGAGAGATAATTATTGATAAGACAAGCTGAAACTTTTACTAAACTAACTCGTCTATTCTAATACTAAAATAACTCTACCGAGACAAGGCTCTCGGACTACCTGAAAGACCTACTATAAATATCTAATAACTACTAAAAGACTGAAGCCCTCCAAAAGCAAGGAGGTCTCACCAAAAGCTGATGACATGAGAATCCTAGTGATGCGTCTACTACCAATCCTAAACACCTGAATCTGCATGGTAATTTATACTCGTATATCCCTCGATCAACTAGATTGGCCTAGGATAAGGTATTAAAAAATCGTCGATATGTGGGGTGATCGAACCGACTCATCTACAACTCATCTTTGAAAACAAGATGCGCTCCTACGTGAGGAGAGAGAAATGAAAGTAAGAACCATGTGCATAGATGAAAGAGCGCGCTTTGAGGGAAGAGGGGAAGAAAGACTATAGAAAGGCTAAGTGAAGTACTTATAGGGACTTCTTTAACATTCTTCTTTCCTCTTCTTGCTTATCACCTTCTTTCCCCTTCCTCGCATCCTAATATAATAAAGATCAAGACGAGTAGCTCCAGGTCCAGATATCTCCCTTCGAGATTGCCAGCATCATTCTACTGAAGATGTAGCGCCAAATGACGTTAGTACGCGAAATATACGGTATGTAAATAGCTGAATGAAACCATAGGCTAATACTTAAATATTGTGTTGAAAGAGTAAAACTGGATATAGACTTAAATGAAGTCAATTGAATTGTAAATCATGCATGTGTAACTTAAAATTCAAAAGCTTTACAACTAAAAGTATGCATCAAAAGAAAATACCAAAAATATAATATTAGTTTCTTGGAGAGTTTATTCAATTGAAAATCATCATGTGAGCCTCATGATGATAAAATATATTATCTATGTTGTCAAAGTCATCCTATACCTTGCCAGGGTATAAAACAAAACTTAACTTATGAATCTAAATAGGAGCCATTACCATGAGCTAACTGCGGAGTTGCCTGAACCAACAGCACGATCATTTCTTATGCTGACATACGTAGTTTTAGGGTTTGAATTATCCGAACCCTTATCTATCTTGGTGCTCAATACTAATACTAAAATAATACAATAATGCTCATTAGCTTAAGGGTATTCCACTTTAGAGGGAAAAGCTGATAATCTCTTTCTTTGAAACTATATTCAAATACTATTTCTTTAAATTTGAGCTTTTCTTTCTTTAAAACTAACTTTGCTTGCTTTAAGAATGACTTTGCTTTTCTTAAAAAAAAACTGACTTTGCTTTCTTTCTGAAATCATGCACTTTAAGCTAAACTGATTTGATTTAAACTCTTTTCTTGAAATACTGTTCTAGAACTTGCTACTTTATTCATGAAAATAATGCATATAGGTAGTATAACAAGGTCTTTAAAATCACTTTTTTTAGCTAAGAAAGGGATATATGTAGTAGAATAAACATGAACCATCAATCAATGATCACCAAATATATGAATCACAATAAATTCAACAATAGAATTAATAATGAACAATTCAAGATCTAGAAAATTTGAAATAAGAGACTTTGGGTAACAACCCTAGCTTTAATCTTACTAAAAACTGAATCTTTCAGGGTGAAATGCAAGATGTTTGACCTGTCGGGCATAGCCTTGGTCACTTATTTTTAGAAAAGCGGATAGCCTTACATACCTCAAGCGCTCTAAAATTTGATGGAGTACTTGGGAAATCTAAACTAGAGATCTTAAGAACTGATACATTTAATGAATCCTAGGATTTTATATTAAGAAACGCATTAAAACTCTTAGGTTGGGGCTAGGAATCATTAGGTTATCATTAGATATGAAAGAGAAGACTTACCTAGTAGTTGGACAGTGTTTTTCATTGCCTAGGATTGAGAAAAAATGTTTGGACTTGAAAAATAATCAGAAAATGACTAAGGATTCTATTTATAGTCGCCTGAAATTGGGGTTTTATGGTTGGTTCTATGATCCGTTCTTCTGAAAAATGGACCATAGTCCAAGCTGTATAAACCTGGGAGAAAAATCAATTTTCTGCTCTGACTTTTATGGGTAGCATTATGGTCCGTTCTTAGGAATTACGGATTGTAAACTTAGTCGTATTCTCATCCTGAGATTCTAGGGGTTCTCTGATCTTCGTTCTACGGTTGGAATTACAAATCGTAGATTTGGAATACTAACTGTCTTAGACTCATTCTTTTATCTGATATTTGAAAACTCTCAGATCTTATTCTACAGTTGACAAGACAACGTTATTCTGAACTTTCAGACGGCAATCGCAGGGTCACTAAATGAAATCCTCCATTTCTTTTGGAGGTACTAACTTGCTGCGAGATAGAGATTACTATGTGACATAGACCATTCTTCTAAAAGACGGTCCGTAAAGTTTCTCGTAGACAACTCTTCAGAGAACATTTCTACGATTCACTGTAAGGACCGTTCTTTGGAACTACGGTCCGTAAGTGATCGTAAATCCTGAAAACTGTCTGCAACATCTCCCAAGTGCTGCCTAAATGCTGATTCAGGATCCGAGGTGTTACACTAATAAGAGAACAGTGCAAAGTCTACTTGAAGGAAATAATAATAACAAAAAAATAGTCTGATAGTTAAAATACAATAAACAACAGAGTATAATAGCTATCACAAGCAGGGATCAGATCCTCTTCAATATCTACGGCTAAACCCTAAACTACCATACTACAGCTAGTACATGACAAACACCAACAAGCCTAAACCTTTGAAAAGAAAGACAATACCTCTACCTGACTAACCTTCTGCTCAATCACATGTCCTCTATACCCTCCTATCTAAGATCATATCCTCGGTAACCTGAAATTGCATCATGTCCTATCTAATCACCTCTCTCCAATACTTCTTTGGTCTACCTCTACCTCTTCTTGTGCCTACTATATCCAATCTCTCCAACCTCCTAACTGGGTTTTCTGCACCTCGCCTCTTCACATATTTAGATCATCTTAATCTCACTTCCCTCATCTTGTCCACCACAAAGGTTACTCCCACCTTATCTCGAATAACCTTATTCCTAATCCTATCGCATCTAGTATGCTCACATATCCACCTCAACATCCACATCTCCGCAACATGCATCTTTTAAACATGAAAGTTTTTTACTAGCCAGCATTCCATCCCAAACAACATCGGTCTAACCACCACACTATAAAACGTACCTTTAAGTTTTGATGGTGTCTTTTTATCACACAAGACTCTGGAGTCAAGCTTCCACTTCATCCATGTCGCACCAATACGGTATGTGATATCATCATTGATGTCCCCACTTTCCTCAATAATAGAGCCAAGATACTTGAAATTGTCTTTCTTGGGGATAGCCTATAATTCAAGCCACATTTTCACACCTGTTTCATGTAACCCCTCACTGAAATTGTACTCCAAATACTCCAAATATGTTGGTGAAAGTACCATAAATTATAGTTGAAAATATAATAAATAAATATTCAGGTTGAAGAACAGATATTTTTCTCTCTTTAAGGAGATTCAAGCCCACTATGATATAATATTCACCCGTCTAGAGGTATAACTCTTAATTTGTCCCCTCTAGGATACAATAGTCCGACAATATCGTGTAACTCAAACAACTTTAGATTAGTGTTATTGTTCCTTCCTTCTTCTTTGCTCTTCTTCTTCCATGTTTAGCCATTAATAACTTTGTCTTCTCTTCCTTCTTTTTCTTCCTTCCTCATTCTTCTTCTTCTTCATCATTTTTCCTTCGTTGCTTTCCTTTTTCCTTCCTTCTTCTTCTTCCATGGTCAGCCATTAAAGTTTCTTCAAAGCTCGATTTTAAAATTTGACGTATCGCAAACGTAAATTATTTTGAGTGAGTAATATATCAAAAGATCCAAAACATAGAGAGGAGCTCCTATCTAAAATTTGAAACGATACAGAGGAGATTTTGAGTTGATCAGGACTAAAAGACTATATTAGCCATTAAAGCTTCTACAAAACTCGATTTTAAAATTTGACGTGCCGCAAACGTGAATCAGTTTGAGTGAATAATTTACAAAATACTCAAAACATTGAGAGGAGCTCATATCTAAACTTTTTGACTGTTTAGAGGAAATTTGGGTTGGTTGAAATTGAAAAAAATATGTACATATAAATAGTATATACACAACATATATGAATGTATAAATATATCTAATACATAGTTATATATATATATATATATATATATATATATATATATATTATAAACAACGTATATGGATGTATATACATCTCTGATACATAGTTATGCATCATATATACACGATTATATACTCTTTATATAATATAGATACATTACATATACATATGACCATTTTATTGAAAAATAAATTGTCACCTGTATATTTGTGTCCCTCTAATAAAATGACTATTGACTCATTTCTTCATTTATAGTACGTTGACCACAAACTAATGTAACGATTTGTAAGGAAGAAATTAAAATAGCTAAGAACAAGCCAAACAACTAATTCTAGCTAAGAAAAATTAATTTATATTAGACGTAAATGGACTTGAATTACTAGATCAGAACCCCAAAGGTAGAAAAGGTATGGTATATGAATTTAAATTATATAAACTCACGTTTACAATCACCTATTGCTCTAAATAGATCTAGATCACCACTCTATTTATTTTTCAAGGCACAATCATCACTTTTAATCGCCATTTTTAGCCATTGCTATACATATGAAGTAATGAGGCAATAAAATAAAAGTGGTATCTCTATACATATGCAGTGAGCATTTATGGTTTTGTTAAATATTTAGCAAATTTAAAATATTGGATTTAATGAAAATTAAATATTTAGCAAATTTAAACTATTGATTTAATGAAAATTATGGTAAAAAGAAGAAATTAGATCAAATAATCAAGAAAGTCCAGTCAAAACTCAAAAAGTGCAACACTCAAAATTGCACCAGCAGAGATAGATTGAAAATAACAGAATTTGCACCTCAATCTCAGACAGTTATTCAATTAAGGATAATTTTTTTTAAAAGTCACTCAACTTTATTTAATAATTCAAAAATTACTCAATTATTGTTATTTTACCTTAAAAAATCACTCAACCGACCCAATTATTGACAAATAACATTTTTTTTCAATTCAATTACCACGCTGCTCCTTCCACCTCATATTAGTTGTTCGCTTTTTCTTTTACACACTTCTTAAGAAATTATAAATAAAATGAATAATTTTACTAATTTATCCTTTATCCACTCCTTGGAAGAAGAAACTTTTTGGGACTTATAAGCTTATTTAGGTTTTCAAAAAATATTAATTGTAGAGGTGGAATATTAATTTTGTCTTGATTTAACAAATAGTTAGTAATTTGGGACAAATATCTATAGTAAGGTAGACAACTAATATGAGACGAAAAGAAAAAATTTCTTGATGAAAATTGTGGAGGCAAGAACTTTAAAAAGTCGTTTGGTAGAATGTATTAGAAAAAATAATGTATGCATTAACTTTGTGTATTACTAATACCTTGTTCGGTACACTTTTCAACCTATCTATAACTAATGTTTGCATTAGTTATACACTCTATTTGGTATTAAGGTGTGTATAATTAGTACATGAAAATCTATGGTATTAGCAATGCAATGGATTCTAATGCATGCATTAGCATGTTTAAAGACACAATTGTCCCTCAAAACCTTTTCCACATCATTTAATTTCCAACATATTTATGGAGGATATTTTTGTAAGCATATACTCCATTTGTCTCATATTAATTGGTCACTTTTCCTTTTACACACATCTTAAAAAATCATAAATAAGAAGGTAGTTTTACTAATTCACCCCATAAGAAACTTTTTTTAAACTTTACAAACAAGTATTCGCATTTTCAAAAAGAATTAATTGCAAGGGTAATATGAAAAAAATTTAATTAATTCTATTTTAATTTAGTAAGGTAAACAACTAATATGAGACAACTACTTTTGGTAAGGTGACCAACTAATATGGGATGAAGGGAGTATTTTTTTTTAGAGAAAATTATGCGATGCATGTTGTTTTTGAAACATCAAAATAAATACTGCATAAGAAAAAATCTCAACATAACTTATAGCAGCATTACTAATGCAAGTATTACTAATATAAGACATTCTGCACTATTCTTATGCATCTTGCCAAACGATCCCTAAATGTGAAGCACGCGCTTTGAGAGTGAGAGTGGTGAAAGTTTTTGGGTTAATAATAAATACGAGGTACATGGTGAGAAAGGCATTGGTCGATGGGAAGAGCAAAAAATGGGACAAAGGGTGGGTCCTACTCCAGTACTCTTGGATTGGACTATTCTGGAAAGTATTTCCTTTTATTGCTATTATTCCAATTTCCTTTTTCTGTAACCAAACCCTACTACCCTTGTTCCCGTGGCCCTGACTCGCAATTATTTCCTCAATCCTCTTTTATTTTCCAAATTACCCCTCTCCACCTCCTCAATTTACTTTTCTCAATTTACCCAAATGGTAAAAAACAACATAAAAACAAGTGCAATGACTACAACCTGCTAAAATAAAATCCAGCAGTGAAACAGAAAATCTATCAATAATATTACTCTCTTTGGGCCTGTTTGGTTATAAATATTATTCACTTTATTTTGAAATATATATATATTTTATTCCAAAATTTTTATTTGAACATAAAAATATCAAATACAGCTTGAAGTTTAATTAAGATTTTGAAAAACACCTCAAAAGGTGGTTTCACCTTTTTCACTTTATTTTTATTTTTATTTTTTTACAAAAAAATCTAATATTTATTTTCATAAAATAATCTCATTTAAATTATATTGTATATTTAAAATTTTTAAAATTTTTTTAAAAAAATTACATTTGAATTCTTAATGTTAACTCCAAATACTATGGCCAAACACAACTCCAAATTCAGCTCCAACTTCAAAAAAGTCAAATAAAGTGAATATGTTTTTGATTTTCATTGTCAAACGCCGACTAAGTTTCAATTTATTTCACCTTTTTTTTGGACCATTTCAAAAATAATACTCCCTCTGTCCCACTTTATATGACTCACTTTCCTTTTTAGTCAGTCCCAAAAAGAATGACACATTTCTACATTTAGTAACAATTTAACTTTAAAATGTTTATTTTACCCTTAATGAAATAATTACAACCACACAAATATCTAAGACTCATTTTAGACCATAAGTTTCAAAAGTCTCCTTTCTTTCTTAAAGTTCGTGCCAAGTCAAAGTAACTCATATAAAATGGGACGGAGGGAGTAATTTTTTTCATTTGCAGTAACTCTTTAATTTCAACATTTCACATAATATGTTTAAGACCACAAGTTTAAAGGGCATTTTCGTACATTTGACATTATCATTAATTTAAGACCACTGGGTTCATTTTTTTTTTCTTCTTAAATTCCATGTCAAGTTAAAATAAGTCAAACAAATTAAAGCAAAAGAAGTAACATACTCGATGTAATTTTACAAGTAATGTTTGAAGAGAGTGATTTATACAAATACCTTATTTTTATCTTTGTGAAATAAAAAAGACTATTTTAATAGACCCAAAAGCAAGTTTAAAATTTTAATTTCATGGATTCAAAATTTCTGTTTCAACAACTAAACTCATCACCTTACTTGAATTATGGGTTCATAGCTCAATTTTTTCAATAATTATAGTGAATTTTGTATTGGAAATACGGATTTAGGATAAAATATGTGTTCAATTAAACTCATAGCCAAATTATTGGATACGCCCAAAATAAACCCTCGGTTAAAAAAAAAGTTATCAAAACAAGACTATAAAAACATATAGAGTAATAATAAAATAACAGAATACAAGACAAATTAAGCGACAAACAATAATACACAATTGAGAAAACAAAATATCTAATATAGAGAGTCAAAGGATTTGTCTGGCGACGAAAAGTAAAAGGTCAATTTCCTTTTTAGTATTAATCGAGTAACTTTACCGATTGTTAAATATTTGAATCAGTGTCTTAAAAGGCGGGGGTGTGAGTCGAGGCATTTTACATAGTATGGGACAAGGCGTAAATTTTGAGACACGGAGCATAAGTCTCATGGATCTACGGGGCATATATCTCATGTACTTCAATTTTATAATTTTATTACTAACAAAATATGTAAAAGTAATAATTTTTTAAATTCTACAAATAAATTTAAATAAATCACCAATAATATAAAAAATAATATTATAATTATTATTTGAGAAAGGTAACAATACAAAAAATAATAATATCCGGGATAATCTTTAAAATGATATCATCATTCATTTTCATATCTACTATATATTCCTACCCTCAACTAATATTTGCACTGATTATTGTCTATGTATTTCAAAAGAGAAAGATAAAAAGTGTAAGAGCAATAACAAAAATGAATAAAATTGTCTGAGGAACATAAAAAATCACTACAACATGAAAACATGATAGAATAAAGTATAAATATTATTACACCAATAATAAAAAAAATATGATTTATAGCAAAAATACTTTTAAAATAATGAAAATCAAAATTAACGCCCGGGACTTACGTTTTTGCACTCGGGACTTACGTTTTTGCACCCGGGACTTACGCTTTTGCGCCCGGGACTTACGCCCCAAATTATAGGACTTACGCCTTATGGATCTGCGCTTTTAATTTACGCCCCGGAGCGTTTTTGGTACGGCCCACCCCGGGACTCGACCCGAAAACGTTTTTGAAAACACTGATTTGAGCTAATATTATCCCCTTATTAGAAAGTAGGCTTATTTTTGCGTTTAAAATCTAACAAAGTTACAATAAAAGAATAATTTTAAACTGTAATAAAACATAATCGATAAATCCAAAAAGAAATTGACGAATTCAAACATGTCTACTCATATCATGTTGGAGCTAATGGCGAAAGCAAATAGAAACAACTAAAGAATGAACGAACAAAACACGTAACATAGAGTAAAATTAATTAAACACGAATAATATAGAGACAAATTTAACATTTTTCCTTAAACAGGAAATGATAATTACAATAGCTAATAAAAGTAATTGAGTAGTAAGTCATCTATCAAGTCTAGGTCCTTTCAATTTTCCATAAGTGGGAAGTATACAAAGAAAAAGAAAAAGGAAAAAAGAGGTTAAGTAATTGTGTGGAGGGAATGCTTTTCGATTTGGTTAACGTCGGAAAGTTGCGTAAGAAAGAGATGTTTCTTTCTTTCTTTTTTTGTTCTATATTTCACTATTTTATTTCTTTCTATTATTTCTTTCTATTATTTCTTTCTATTATTTCTTTTTTACTTTTTTGACCTTTAGATTCTTTAATCTATGAGAAAATATCAGATAGATTTTGATACCAGAAAAGTTGCTGGTACACAGTTTCCTTACATCAAAGGGTATAAAGAGAAATCCTTTCCAATGTACCAAAAAAACAAAGAAGTACAAAGAGAAAGGTTAAATGTAAAACATACCATACTAATTATGACCTATTTTAAAAAAGAAATTTAAATCTATCCGGGATAATCTTGGCAAGAAATTTAAGAAAATAAATAAGACTTTTAAATTTTGTGGTCTTAAATTAAAGTCATATCAAATGTACCAAAATGTCCTTATTCTTGTGGTCTTAAGTATACCATATGAAAAATTAAAATTAAAGTGTTGCCAAAAAAAAAAAAGGTCATTCTCTTTTTCACGAACTAAAAAAAAAGTCATTTTTTTAAAAAGGAGAGAATAATACATTAGTATATATAGAGAAATAGATAGTTGGGTCAAAGACGAGGAAAAGTATATAAGAAGTGGGATAAAAGTACTCTAAAAGTCCATTTTATATGACTCTTTTTTCTAATTCATTTTAAAAAATATATATATTTAAATTTCTACAGAAAAGAATGATATTTGTTATATTTAACTTTAAATTTTATATATTATCCTTAATGGTATGTTTTTATTCATGTACTCCTCTATTTTAAATTATGTGTCTTACCTTTTTTTTTATTTCAAAAAGAATATCAATTTCTTATATTTAGTACATTTTTTATTTTAATATCCATATGACATGTTTAAACTTACAAAATTTCAAAGACAATTTGATACGTTAAACATATCCTTATTTTTTAAAATTATGCATTCAGTTAAACTAAGACTCATAAAATAAAGCGGAAAGAATACTTATCATACGTGACAAAAAATGTTTTCCTCCTTTGTAAATTCTGTATAGTATCAAATTAAATATTACTCTCTCTGTTTTAATTTGTTTGGCCTATTTTGACTTGGCACGAAGTTTAAGAAAGCAAAGAAGATTTTTGAATCTTATGGCGTTAAATTAAAGATATATCAAATATATCAAAATGTCTTTTAATCTTGTGATCTTAAACATGACATATGAAAAGTTGAAATTGAAAAATTGCTAAAAAAGAAAAGAGACATTCTTTTTTAAATATACTAAAAAAGAAAATAGGCCAAACAAATTGAAACGGAGAAAATATCACGTAAAATGAAATTGTGAGGGCTGAGGGGAGATTATTATTAGACAAATAGCTAGAGAGAGAAAAAAGAAAAGAAAAACAATTTTTTTCTTATATGACAAGGGAACCCAATAGTCATTAATATTTTCGAGTGCACACATGATAAATCTCGCTCCAGTATTATTCTATAAATTAAACATAAAAGGTAAATTTCACAAGACAAGTCATGCCACGAGCTTAACCGTGAAAACATGCAGCGGGTTCGAACCTAACACCCTTATTTGAGAGATCTCCAACTCAACCAACTCGATCACCCTTACCCCTAAAAGAAAAAGAAAAAAACAAAGTTGGGTTGGATAATAGGGATCTAGAATCTAGGGGTGGGTGGGGGTGGGGGTGGGGTGGGTATTTAACGTTGGTGTTGGCTGCTTTCGGCTAATTCTTCCGAAACTAGCCTCGTCTATTGCTGTATTGGGCAGCTAAAGAGGTGAAATAGCACAAACAAGATCTAGTAAAATACTAAGTAGTAGCAGTACGAGTTAATAGAGAGGAGACATCATCTCTCCTCATGAAATTAACCTTTCCCCAACCACTTAAAACTTCTCTATAAGTCGTAGGTTTCATGTTCTTTCAATATATACTCAGCAGCAAAAAAGTTCATTTTTTTCTCCATTTCACACATCTATTCAGACAAACCTCAAAATAATTATAGGTTAGATTTGCAACTCAAAACTAGTCTTTGTTATAGCCATAGCCACAATATCAATAAAAACTACCCCTCTCCCTTTCGGAGACGGTTCATTCTGGTTCTGTCGATCATATATCGCCTTCCTTATAGAAGAAAAAAATGTGGAATTTAAATGATTCTCCTGATCGAAGAATGGAGGATGAATCAGAAGAAGGATGTTATTCTCCTATTGAAGTGGATGGGGATGATGAGAAAGGTAAACGGGTCGGATCGGTGTCAAATTCAAGTTCATCAGCGGTACTATTTGTTGAGGATGGTAATTATTCTGAAGAAGAAGACGGTGAAAGAGGTAAGAAAAAAAGAAGTACACCTAGTAAAATTTTCGGATTTTCGGTTAATGATGACAATATGTCATCGGAAACCGAACTGCCGGGGCCGGTGGTTACCCGGCAGTTTTTTCCGGTGGAAAATGAGTCAGAAATGGGTGGTGATGGGTCCATGAATTTTCCAAGGGCACAATGGGCTGGAATTAAATTTTACGAATCAGAGCCACCGCCACTTGGCACCGGTCTAGTGGGTAACCCTATTGAGGTGTCTCAGCAACAGCCAATTAAAAAAAGCCGCCGTGGACCACGCTCTAGGAGTTCACAGTATCGTGGTGTTACCTTTTACCGGAGGACTGGCCGGTGGGAGTCGCACATATGGTAAGTAATCATTTTTTTTTTCAGAAAAATTAAATTTTACGCTATCAGATTAATTATACTGATCAGAGGTTCATATTTATTTACTATATAGTTCTATTCTTCCAACAGAAATTTATATATCCATACTTATAAATTGTTTTTGTAATTTGGATCAGGGATTGTGGGAAACAAGTTTATCTAGGTACGTTTAACTTTATTTTATTTTTTAAATTTAAAAATTGAAGTTTTAAAATTTATCAATATATATATTCTTTATTGTTGCTGATGTTCTTGAAGATGAATCTTATATTGGTGAAACGGGGGTTTATTTTCCTTTGATATCATCTATGTAGGTGGATTTGATACAGCACATGCAGCAGCTCGGTGAGTTTCTTAAGCCGTAGAAAGTGTTTGGTACCATGAAAGTCATTTGAAAAATATAATTGACTTTCTTGCGAAAAATATTTTGACTTCCGTCATACCAAACACATTCAAAAATTGAAAAGATAAAAAGTCAAATCTTTTGGAGCCTCAAAATTTGGAATGTGTTGTACACAGTGCATATGATAGGGCAGCAATCAAGTTCCGGGGAGTGGAGGCAGACATAAACTTTAACTTGGAGGATTATGAAGATGACTTAAAACAGGTAGGTCATGCATGATCAACATATGGAAACTGAATTCGCGATTTAAATTTGATGAATTTGATTTTTAGGATATTAAAATTAAAATTTAATATTTATAAAAAATATGATGATCTCCCATGTATGTATATATTTATGTTTGATTTTTCAGATAGTCACTCAACTAAAGTTATTATCTCAGAAAATCATCTTTTCTTCTCGATTTCAATTTTCTTCAACAAAATTGAGTGATCAAGAAATAAACTCTTGTGTTCCGTGCAAAAAATATTAAATTCAGTTGAACCCGTAAATTCGCCTATGCCGATAAGCTCAAAGTGACAGACACACTAAGAAAGCATCCTGATGTGTTTTTGTTGTGTGTGTGTCTGGTTGGAGTACTTTAGTTTCACTCTTTGCCTTATCATAAACAGTTTCCTACCTTATCATAAACAGTATTTTGCTTCACATTTTTGGTGTCAAAATTTAGTTAGGAAGCATAACTATTTGACATTCTTTTCTTTTTTTTTCCTTCTGCATAATTTGTTTATCTTTTTTTGGGGTATGTTCATGACAGATGAGCAATCTAACCAAGGAAGAATTTGTGCATGTACTAAGGAGACAAAGTACTGGTTTTCCAAGAGGAAGCTCCAAGTATAGAGGAGTGACTTTGCACAAATGTGGTAGATGGGAAGCTAGAATGGGACAGTTCTTAGGCAAAAAGTAAAGACACACATAAAAAATAATAATCTTATCATCATTTTATTCTCCTAGATGATTGAATAAAATTTTCAAGAACTGGAATTATTGACTTATTTTTTTGATTATTGATTTTTTTTTTTGGAACAGGTACGTTTATTTAGGCCTCTTTGATACTGAAGTTGAAGCTGCCAGGTGTGTCATTGCAGTGCAGAATTTATTCTTCTTAATTTCTCTACTTTAATTAGTTGCATTTTTTGCACTAAAAACTACTTAAGTACTACTCCCTCCGTCAAAAATTACTTGTCATTTTTTCCTTTTCAACAGTCAATTTGATTCATTTTTAAGCTACATTAGATTACAGTAACTCAATAGTTTGTATTTGAAATTTAGATATTCAAATACTATACGATAAGTACTACAAGTTGCAACTTTTCTCATGTTAATTTGATGGAAAAAATATATTTTTAAATATTTGTCAAAATGACTCTCGAAAAATGAAATATGACAATTAATATGAGACGAGGGGGAGTAGTAACTTATAAGAGAGTGTGAGGGCCTTAAATATTTTTAACACACTTTTTTCTTCTTCTTTAACAGGGCTTATGATAAAGCAGCTATCAAATGTAATGGGAAGGATGCAGTTACCAACTTTGATCGTAGCATTTATGAAAATGAACTCAACTCAAGTACCGGTAAATTTATTATATTGTCAGTATATATAAGCTAAATTCGTATATATTTAGTACTAAATAAAAGCATATGCAAAACATTGATACATGTGCATTTTCCAGAATGTAGTGATAATGCAGCGGACCATAATCTTGACTTAAGCTTAGGAGGTTCAAGTTCAAAGGAAGGTAGCCGAGAAATGGGGGACAATAGGGGTCAAAATTCTTCTTCATCTTTGCAATTGGATGTCCATTGGGGCCACCAAGGGTCATCAAGGCCTAATAAGGTGCATAACATTGCTTGCCTTAATTTCTTGCACCTCTCTAAAAATTTACTCCCGGACCACTCTACTTGTCATTCTTACAAAAAATAATTGGTCCATAATACTTATTATTTTGAAAAACCAAGAAATAAGTAGTTGAATGTTCCCACCTTTCTCCATAGTTATAAATATGGAGGGATATTAATATGATGCAAAAGAAAGAATATTAAATTGAGATGAGTACTCTCTCCGGACAACTTTATTTGTCACATTTTTTGTTCGTATGTAATTAACTAAAGTGTAATTTGATTAAACTATCCTTATTTATTACTCCTCAACATTTAATACTTCTATCCTTTGCACTACATTCATATCTTTTCATATTTATGACTAGGGGAAAGGTGAAAACAAACAACTAAATATACCTTGATTTTTTAAATAACAAGTATTTTGGCCCATATATTTTTAGTAAGGACGACAAATAAAGTGGTCCGGAGGGAGTAATAAATAAGAATAATTTAATCAAATTACCCTCTACTTAATGTTTTTCTTATGAGGCGTGTAAATAAAAAAAATGTGACAAATAAAGTAGTCTAGAGGGAATACTTTAGACGACAACTTCTTTATTTTTGACATTTCAAATTTATTTTGCGTCCTACCAAATATTTATATGATTTTTTCTTTAAAATGTCGTATATATTGAAATCGAATATCCTCATGCTCTACATGTTTTGAATTTCCATTAGCTACCTAGCCAAATCGGTTTTGATGGCCAAAGAAGAGGTGGGTATAGTGAGACTGAAACCTTGCAGCTCTTGAGCCAAACACACCTTAATTCGCCAGGCACATTGCAGCCAAATATTTACGAAATGCAAAGGTTTGGCCAATTCATTAGAGATGGTGAAACACATATGGTTCAAGCGTATTCGCGACAGTTCTACTCGTATCAAGTGAGTTCCCAATTCTTTATAACGTCATTTGCCTTGATATTTTTTGGCTACTGTAGTAAAATGTTATTAAATAGAATATATAAAATAGCATAACGTGAAAAACGATTTCAAAGAAAACTTAAATCATTATAATTAAATGTACTTTAGAGAGGTCTACTGTATTTGAATTTTATGCATCCCATGTTTTTTAGAACTTGTCCAAATTATTGTACAATACTGTCTTCGGTAATTTTAAAATGTCATTCTAACCAATAAAAAGTAAGTGTTGCTTTAAGAAACCGAGTAGGCGTTTGGACAAATTAAAAAAAAGGAAAAAAAAGGAAAAAAGGGTAAATATGTCCCTTAATTTTGTGATTTAGAGCAGATATACCTCTCTTTAAAAAAATGGTGTATATATACCCCTACCGACTAATAAATGGTATATCTTTACCCTTTTCGTTAACATATCTATATTTATGTACCATTTATTTTAATGAGGGGCACATCTACTCAAAATCGCAAAATTGAAGGGTATATTTTCTCCTTTGCCCCACAAAAAAAATGATATTTCAAAAAAAAGTAAAATTTTAAAAATAGTTGAAAAAATATATTTGGAAACTGATATTGTATTAGACATGCATTTAACTTGAGAAAAAGTAGAAGTTTTGTGAATGAAAAAAATTCACTTGAAAAATTTACAAAATCAATTTTCAAACTTGAAACTCATCTTCAAAAATTTTTTCAATAAATTAATTCAGATTATTAAATCTCTCAACTATTTTTACTCATTTTGAGAATAGATAAAAAGTGTTATTTTGCCGTAATGATTAATTGATACTCTCTCCATCTCATATTCTTGCCATATTATTAAAAATTTATTTTCTATATTATTTGTCAATTTATAAAATTAAAATAAACTTAATTAATATTTTCACAGTTTGCCCTTAAAATTAATTCTCTTTGAAAATACAAATATTATAAAGTTACAAAAAAGTTTCTCCACTGTCAATCTTGTTATTAATGGATAAAGCACATAAAAAGAGTGTATTAAGAAAAGTTAAAGGGTAAATTAGTAAAAAATACTTTTCGTTCTATGATACCTTAAGGAGCGGGCAAAAGAAAAAATGGACAAGTAATAAGAGACAGAGAGAATATTATTAAATATTTTTCTTATGAATAAATCAAAATCTTAAACGACATTTAAAAATGATTTTGGTACAAATTATTGTACACCTTGTGACCAAATGATCACCTAAGAGTTAAGTGAAAATATTTCAATTTGGACCTCTACCATATTGAACTTTGTGATCACTTTATCTTTAAAAAAAAAAAAAAATTATAAAAATATTCTTAATTACTTTAATTGTATTATGTATCGATGCAGATTCAGACCCCAAGCAACAACAATGTAGGCCAAATTGGGGCGACAAGTAATTCTCAAGAATGGCATCCCAATTATCCTCCTCCTCATCATCAGATATTTGCAACTGCTGCTGCAGCATCATCAGGATTCCCCCAGCAGATAATAAAAAGTCAAAATAATTGGTCACAAAATACTGGCTTCTATCACAGTACTTTTATGAGACCTTCTTGACCATTAATTAATTTCTTCATGTTGTTTTATAATTAATCTTTGTAAAGAGTAAAATTAATGTTGAGATTCTTAATACTCTCAAAAAGATAAACAAACACATTATTTGTGGTATATGTTGGCCAGGGTTCTTGATTGGAACCAGAAAGAAAAAAGGGTGGAAGAAAGTTTTGGGAAATTCCAACTCTTTGGAAAAGTAAAGTAACTTTTTCTTTTTCTTTTTTGTTAAAGTTTTATTATTGGTACAAACTAAATGAGAGCCTTTGGATTCAATTTTGCACCTCTAATTAAATTTAGTAGGCATTTGGCCATAAAATTCAAATATTTTTTATTTCATTTGAAATTTATAAAGTTGAAGCTGATGATAAAGTTTCATTTGATTATTTTGTTCGCAAATGAGAGAGAAAAATAATTTGTTTAGAATTTATAAAGATAGAGTTGAAAAAATAAATTTGGAGCACTTTTTCAAATTGAAATACAACTCCAAATTGGATTTAGAAATTAAATTTTATAACTAAGCACTTATTTTTAAATAAAATAAAAAATTGTTCCAAAAAAATAAATAAAAAGAGGTTTTATTAATTAGCCTACAATGTGTAGAATTCATGAACTCTTGGAAAAAGAGGTGTTTTATTAATTAACCTACAATGAGTTGTGAACTACTCCTTTAATTTCAATATAAATGAATTATTAGTATTTTTTATAGTCTAAAATGAATTAAAAAATATATATAAAAAAAATTCATATAATATAAAAATAAAAAAATACATTTTTGAACTTTAATTCAATTATAGTCCAAAATGAATTATAGTCTAAAAGAAGGATGATTCTGGAAATAGAAAAAGAAAAATTGGAGTATTTTTTTTCCAAAATCATCCTTCTTTTTAATGGAGGTTTCAACTATTTTTAAATCTCAAATAATGATTATCTTTACTTTTAAAAAGAATTTGAAAAGAATCAGAGGGTAATATTGACAAAGTATTCATTAATCAATTAAATATCTTTTTAGCAATTCATTTATATTGAACTAGAGAGAATATCGAAATTACACTTTTATTTTTTTAATTATTTATTGAGCAAATTGAACAACTAACTTTCCAAAAGAATTCTTTGGTAAGGACAGAAGATACACATTTAGGAGTCGTTTGGTACGCGGGATAACGTGGGATATTCCAAAGTTAAGTTTGGGATAAAATTTATATTGCATTTGGTAGATGGTATACATCTATCCCAGGATAAATTTATACCGTTTATCAAATGCAATATAAATCTTATACTATGCTGAATTCTGAGATATTCCACCTTATATTATTTTATCTTTCAGATGGGATAAATTAATTCAAAAATTATAATTTTAAACCTATAATCCCAGTATAATTTAGTTCGAGTACCAAATGACAATTCGGAACAGTGGAAGTGTTAAGTCGCTCCTAAATTCCCAACACTTCTAAGAACATTTCTAATCTAGTAGGTGATTTATTATAAGTAAAACGCTTAAAATGTACGAAGTACAACATTAATAAGAAAGGGCTGGTCGAGTAACAATAATATGTACATTCTAGTCCGTTTCAAAAATGATAATAAAAAAATCATAATTTGTTTTATAATTTAATTTATCATTTTATCCATAACCACATATTGTGATGACATATTTAAAAACATAAACTTAATGTTATTTTTGGTATGTCTTAGAATTGTTTTTCTTTATTAGTGAAAAATGTCCAAATATTTTGTAAAGTATTTGAAATTGAGAAAATATTATATTCTCCGTTAATAGTTAGCTCACATATGTCCCGAGATAAATTTAGGATTTCTAGAACATGAGTGTACTTCTAACAAAAAGAATTAAGAAAAAATGTATTAAGTAGGGGTGTCAATAATACGATTCAGACGGTTATTTTATAAAATTTGTACCATATCAATTATTCGATTATAATTTCATATAACCAAAGTTAGACTTTTCAAAATCGTCTCATCACCTCGATTTTTCTTCGGTATAGGTACAGTTCGGTTTAATTTTTGGTATTTTTTCTTAAAATAATATAAAAGGTAGAACAATCTATCATGTATACTTGTATACTTGTGTATGACTTTGACAAAAACTCTTTAGGCATTTTTATTGTTTATTTAAAAGGTGATAAGAAAACAAAAATAAAATTCATCCCATTATTTTACGGTAGTGCAAAATAATATTAAGCATAAATAAAAAGTATAATGTAAATTACACTAGCGGAGATATCAATGAAGATGAAACTCAAGAATTGAGTCATACTTAAATTAATTATGGAATAAGAAAAATTTAAATCATACGAGAAAAAATATTTAATAACATGTAGCTTGTTACCCAAGATCATTGGAATAACTTGTAACTTACTAGTTAATACTCGAGAGTCAAAATCCTAGAACAAATTTACTTTCGATCAGAGTAGTATAGTAAGTTTTAATATTAGGACTTTAAATGTTAATTATGTTTTCGTTTTTCATTACCTCGGGTCCTAAGCAAATTTTTTAATATGTTATTATTTCTAAACTTAATACTATATAATATATATTTACACATGTATTATTCGGTACGGTTTGATATTTTTGGGTTAAATTTTATAAAATAAAAAACCTACCCAATTATTCGGTACGGTTATAAACTTATATAAAAACCGTCGATTTTATTAAAGAAACCTAAAAATCGATTTGATACGATTCGGTTCAGTCGATTACATCGGATTTTTTAAAATTATTGACACCCATAGTATTAAGTATGAAGCAACTCATAGTCCTCAAGGTAAATAATTCAACACTCAGTCAATTGCACCATTTAAACTTCTTGTAACATGGCTGCCCATAATATAATATTATATCAATTTTAGAGAATATATACATAAAATATTTAATTTTACGGTGAAATCATGAGTTCGCTTATCCCTTTTTTTCGTACCAATTCGCCACTACATATGTCCTTACCGATCAATAGTTGACGTAAATATGCTTTTAGCTTAAGCCTCAATTAATAAAGGACCTATTTTGTTCAGTTTCACATTCTTCAAAATTATAATTGACCTTTTTTCGATTAATTACTTAATCACCTAGTTAAATTAAAAGACATATCACAGAGAGAATATATGTGAGTGAAAATTACTAACGAATGGTATATCTGTATATCTATTTAATTCCAAATACTTTAATAACATATTTAGACCTTTTTCATTTTATTAAACTCTGTACAATGAAATGTCACATTCGTGGGTGTCCTTTGATTAGTTCTCATGACTAAAAGCAGTCAGACAAAGCTATTATGGTGAGAGGGACTTAACCTAAACCCTAAAGGACCACGTATAATTAAAAATATGTATTTAATTACTTTGTACTACATCTTTCCCTTAATAGTATTTCCACTGGGAATATTGTACTAGGTAAGAGAAAAAAATATCTTTGATGATTGTGCTTAAACCCTAAATCATCATTAATATTAAATTAATTAATTAATGAATCCAGATGTGAAACATTGATTTTCCCAACTTCCAATTTGATAATTATAATAATGTGGTGCATTTTCATCATCTGGGGCGTCATCATCGATTTTAATATGTATAGACAAATATTATAATCCTACCTTTTTGTTTATTTATGTTATTATAGTCCTATGATTATGTACTATTGGTTAAACAGTGTTGTCATTTAATAATTATATAATATATTATACAATTGATATGAAAAGACTTCGATATTATTCGCTGTGATTTTTAAATTCAAGAATATATGAGAGTGGTGGGGGAGAGAATAGAGTCAAAAGCATCATACCTTTATTCCTTTCAATTTAAAAAATAAAAGAAATATGTATTCACGATTAAAAACAATTCAAGATCAATAACGAATAAATTGTGTAGCTAAATAATAAATTTTAGTGATATTTTTAGTAATGGATTAATGATAAATTATTTAAAAAATTATTTAACTACGAGCAATATAGCGACGATGTTCGTGACTAATTCTATTTTTTTTAGTGATTTGAAAATCTTTCTTGATTAATGAATATTGCTAGGTATGAACTAATTCTAGTTGCTTCTATGTTGATTGGTGATTAGGTTGACTTATTTTATTGGTAATGATTTATAATATGGTCCTCATCATAAAAAAATATTGTGCTCCAAATCATTTTACTTCTCTCGTGCTTCTCGCCTCGGAATAAGAGATACTTCCTTAACGTTCTATGTATTAAAAAATAAGTGCACAAGATCTCTAAGGATCAATCAGGTCTATTTATGCAAATCTGTTGAAAAAATTATATTTTTATGCAATTCTTTTTAATTTTGATTTTTATTCTTTTATGTTGGAAATTGTTTTGATGGCTTAAGATTTAATTGCACTAGAATAATTTATACTGTTGGGTTAAGCCATTCTTTTATGAACGTTCTATGATGTACTCAGGGAAAAGGCATAAAAAATTCCTCAGATTTGTTTCAATTTTTCAGTCACACACCTAAATTTATGGGCGTCTTATTGCTTTCTGAACTATTTTTAATGTCAAAATCAGGAAAAATATATAAATAAAGGAGCTAATCTCTTGCGAGATTGATTTAGAAAAAGATAGGAACGGGATTTGAGAGTAGCGTTAGATACTTTATTATGAAAGACAAATTCAAAAATTAAAATCTATAAATTTTTGTACTGATAAATAATATAAACTTGATGCACAATCACATTTATGAATATTTAATAATTTTTTTAATAAATATATAAAATATATAAAAAAATTACTAATTTTCGAAAACCCATACTGTACACTATAATCTAAATCCTCACCACTGTTTCCTCTACATAGGATCTACGAAACACTGCAAAAGTCTGCAGAGGTGGAGAATAGATCTTTATTCATTCTTTTATTCATGTGGAGCAGTTTCTTTTAAATTTACTACAGTTTTTTTTTCACACTTTAATAGTCACCATACATGATATGTACCACACATGTGGAGAGGTTAGTGAGGGTGGGGTTAGTAGGAGAGGTTGATGAGAAGTACTCTTTCCTTTCCAATTTATGTGAAGGAAAGAAAAGAAGAATTTTGAAATTTATGATTTAAAATAAGTCATAGATATTTGTGTGACAATAAATCATTTCATTAAGGGTAAAATAGATATTTTAAAGTTAAATTATTACTAAATATAGAGTTGTGTTATTCTTTTTAGAAATGACTAAAAAGGAACCGAGTCATATAATTTGAGACAGAGATAGTAATAAATATCAAGGCGAAAACACCGGAGAGGGAGGATTTAAGACTTAAATTTTAAGTTATATACGTTAGTGATTATTTTTTATCATCGATGAATTTTACTAGATGGGTTTATAAATAATAAAATTTGAATCGAGAAAATAATAACAAGATAAAAGAATATCACCATAAGGTTGGACATCAGATGCGTGGGCAATTTACTATGGTGGACCAACATAAACAATGAGACTTGACATGATTCCTGCATTAATATCATATAAGGAAATGGATATTGGGCGTAACCCTGTCACGCCCCGAGGTTACCCCCTGGACGTAACACGGGACTTGGGACCACAAGTGCCCCCAAGCTAACCCTTGGTCATAGCATCCTCGAGCATAACATAAGGTAAGCGGAAGCATAATAGATAAAGTCAGAATAACATAAATGTAAAATCAAGTCAAATAGGAATACAAGATCCATACGAAGACTCAAATACTGTCTATGTCTGAAAAGCTTCTACATGACATAAGGAGTTTCTAGGACAAGACCCTAGCTAACTCGAAGTACGGAGGTAAGAAATCAGTACAAGCTAAAACGTATCTAGTCCTCGACCTAAGAGGACTCACCAACAGCTGACAAAAAAGTGGCCTGGAAGCTCTAGCCACGTGTCTTAAAAGGAACACCTGAATCTACATCATCAAAGGATGCAGCGCAAGATATGCGTCAGTACTATAGGATGTATCGAATATGTGAGTGATGCATGAATCGTGATAAAAATAGTTTAAAACATGCTTAAAAAGGAACTTATTACATGAAGAAGGGACATAAGTAAATACCAAGATAAAAGACATAAAACATGAAATAAAGTTTAAATCAAAGTATAAAATCATATAACTTCATAGCTTGAAAATAAATATGTGGGAGTTTATTTTAACCGACATAAACCATGCTGAGCTACATGGAGTCCAGAATCATGCACCCACACTGAAAAAGGTTGTCCTAACCGGCCAAAGTTAGAACCATGTCATAAAGAATCCTGTCATAAGCCACAGAGGGCAACCTACGGTGGCAATGTAGTTTTGGACTTGGGTTATCTAAACCCTCGTCTCTCAGTGCTAAATACTACTCCCAAAACATAATAACATGAGCTCATATACATGTGACATATCTAACACCAAACTTGTTCATACTTGTTCATAACTTGTTCATACCCCGGATCGTCATACTACTCATGAATTTTGGTTTAGAAATCGATTCATGAGCATTGATGGAACATCGGGTGTCTTGTCTTGTATAATACTTCATGACATGGAAAATTTGCATGACTCTAGTTCAATTTCATAACACATATACTTTCATAGAACATAGGAACTAGGCATGCACATGCTTGAAAATCCATAAGGAACATGCTATCAAAATTCAATTTGCTTAAATCAACTTCATGCATGTAGAAATTTCCATGGTTAAACTTCAATTCATGAAATAAGAGTTAACATGTAAAAACCCATGTGAAATCATGCAATTTAATAGTGATTTCATAATCAAATCATGAGAAGATCATAATTAGCAAAACCCATAAGAATTGGATAAGAACCCTAGTTTGGAGATCCATGAAATCAAATTTTGAATTAGGGGTTTTGGGCACAAGGGTGAAAGGAACCCATTGTTGATTACCCACATACCTTGATTGAAGATAACCCACTTGAATTGGAAAGACTTAGGAGGCTTGAACTTGGAGCTTTATACTTGAAGCTTGGAGAAGAATTTTCCCTTTTTGGGAGATGAGTGAAGTAATGAGAAGGAACTTAGGCTAATGAGGGCGAAAACCCTTCTTGAAATAGTCAAAACGACATCATTTAGGAGTTAAAAGAGTGGGTAATAACTAAAATACCCCTGGGACTTAATTAGGAAACAGTTGATTTAAAATTTGACTTCAGGTTCCACGGGTGGAGTCTACGACTCGTAGAACCAACCACGACTCGTGGTTCCTTCTCGTGAAAACTGCCTAAGATTTTAGGTTGCTGAAAGTTCCCTAAGACTCAACAGGATGACTCGTGGAAGCTTCCACGGGTCGTAGAACCAAGTCGTGGGAATCAGGGAACCTGACCACTCTCTGTCTGAGTTCCACGAGTTGGTTCCCCGACCTGAGGATAGTATGTAGGAATGGAATCACGAGTCACTTCCACGACTCGTGGAACCACCCACGGCTTGTGGACTTGACCCGTGATCCCTGAAAGTTCAAAAATCTCGGTTTCTGGGATATTACAATATCTCCCCGTTGGGATCATTCATCCTCGAATGAAGACTAAGCAAGGGAAACTAAAGAGAAAATAGCCCAACCAGCAAAAAAACATGGAAATCAAGGAATAAACATGAAAACTGAACTTTCCAACTTAAAACATGGTCAAATCAACTTTGAAAACATGAATGCATGCTAGGAAAATGAGAGTAACTGATGGAACGAAATCGAAGGAACATACTAAGGATGAAACTATTATCTCAAGCTGGAGCAGAATCGGAAGGAAAAAGATGGGGATATTTGGCCTTCATGGCCTCTTCCGCTTTCCAAGTAGCTCCTTCGACAAGCTGATTTCTCCAAAGAACCTTTACCGAAGCAACTTCTTTATTTCTCAACCTCCGAATCTGATGATCAAGGATCTTTACGGGAACTTCTTCATAGGTGAGACTATCCTTCACATCCACATCCTCCAAAGGGACAAACAAGCTCGGATCACCAACACACTTCTTCAACAAGGAAACATGAAAAACTGGATGAACTTCTTCCAACTCCGTTGGCAACTCCAACTCATACACAACGTTACCAACTCTCATCAAAATCCGATAAGTACCTACAAAATAGGGACTAAGCTTTCCTTTCTTGCCAAACCTCATCACACCCTTCATGGGTGACACCTTTAGGAAAACCCAATCATCAACTTCAAATTCCAACTCCCTTCTCCTCACATCCGCATAAGATTTCTGTCGACTCTGAGCGGTCTTTAACCTCTCCCTAATAAGCTGAACCTTCTCCATAGTCTCATGAACCAAATCTGGACCAATCAAGGCTGACTCACCTATGTCAAACCAACCAATAAGAGACCTACATCTTCGGCCATAAAGTGCCTCATACGGAGCTATCTGGATGCTAGAGTGAAGCTGTTGTTGTAGGCAAACTCAATAAGAGGTAAGTGATCATCCCAATTACCTCTGAAGTAGATCACACACTTTCTCAACATATCCTCCAAAGTCTGAATAGTACGCTCTGCCTGGTCGTCAGTCTGAGGGTAAAAAGCTATGCTAAGATTCACTTGGGTACCAAGACCTTTTTGAAACGATCTCCAAAACTGAGATGTAAACTGAGGACCTCTATAAAAAATGATAGACAAGGGAACACCATGCAATCGAACTATCTCCCGGATGTAGAGTCTGGCATAATCGTCTGCTGAATCGGTAGTCTTAACAGCCAAGAAGTGGGATGACTTGGTCATCCGGTCGACAATCACCCAAATAGAATCATGTTGCCTTCGAGTACGAGGCAAGCCAGTAATAAAGTCCATATTGATTGCTTCCCATTTCCAAGTGGGAAGGTCAATATCTTGAATCATTCCACCCGACTTTTGATGCTCCACTTTTACTTGTTGACAGTTAGGACACTTAGCCACAAACCTGGCTATGTCCCTCTTCATACCATTTCACCAAAAGACTTCCCGTAGATCATGATACATCTTAGTAGCACCCGGATGAATAAATATCTAGAACTGTGAGCCTTAGTCAGAATCTGTTGTCTCAACCCATCTACATCTGGCACACATAAGAGACCCTGATAACGAAGCACACCTCTCCCCCTTGGGAGAAAACCTCCACACGCTGCTGATGATTTGCACCCTTAAGCTGAAGTAGAATGAGATCCTTGTCTTGCTTTGCCTTCACCTCAGCTACCAAAGATGATTCAACACCATTTTTTACAATCACACCACCTTCTGTCGAGTCCATAAGGCGAACTGCCAACCGAGCGAGCCTATGAATCTCCTTAACCAATTCCTTCTTCCCATCTTCAACGGAATACACACTTCTCATGGACAGTCTACTCAAAGCATTCGCCATGACATTGACCTTACTCGGATGGTAAAGCACACTCATATCATAATCCTTAAGAAGCTCAAGGCATCTCCTTTGTCGCAAATTCAATTCCTTTTGAGTGAACACATACTGAAGACTCTTATGATCAGTGAATACATCCACATGCACCCATACAAATAATGTCTCCAAATATTCAAAGCAAAGACCACGGCTGCCAACTCCAGATCATGAGTAGGATAGTTCTCCTCATGAGTCTTAAGCTGTCTCAAAGCATAGGCAATCACCCTACCACGCTGCATCAAAACATAACCCAAACCAATCCTGAAAGTATCACAATACACAACAAAATCATATAGGCCCTCGGGTAGAGCTAACACTGGAGCTGTGGTCAATCTAGTCTTCAATTCCTGAAAGTTCTTCTCACACAAGTCGGACCACTAAAATTTTACCTTCTTCTGAGTTAATCGGGTCAAAGGGGCAGCAATGGAAGAAAATCCTTCCATAAACCTCCTGTAGTAACCAGCCAAACCCAAAAAGCTCCTAATATCGGACGGGAAAGTGGGTCTAGGCTAATTTTTTACTACCTCTATCTTTTGAGAATCAACTCGGATACCATCACTAGTCACAATATGACCCAGAAAGGCAACTGACTGCATCCAGAACTCACACTTGCTAAACTTAGCAAACAACTGCCTATCATTGAGAGTTTGCAACACAACCCTCAAGTGGTCTACATGCTCCTCCTCACTCCGAGAGTAGATGAGGATATCATCAATAAAAATAATCACAAACATACCCAGGTACTGTTTGAACACACGGTTCATCAAAGCCATAAAGGTTGCAGGAGCATTTGTTAAACTTAAAGACATCACAACAAATTCATAATGACCATACCGAGTCCTGAAGTCTGTCTTTGAGATATCACACTCTCTAACACGAAGCTGATGATAACCAGATCTAAGGTCGATCTTGGAGAAGAAACTAGCACCCTGAAGCTGATCGAACAAGTCATCAATCCTAGGAATGATATATTTATTCTTGATTGTGACCTTGTTCAACTGACGATAGTCAATACACATTCTAAGAGAACCATCCTTTTTCTGAAAAAACAAAACTGGGGCACCCTATGGAGAAATGCTAAGCCTGATGAAACCTTTATCAAAAAGATCCTTCAACTGATCTTTCAACTCTTTGAGTTCCGTGGGAGCCATCCTATAGGAAAGAATAGAGATAGGGTTCGTATCCGGAAAAAGATCTATCCCAAAGTCAATCTCTCGCTCGAGAGGGACTCCGGGCAAATCCTCGGGAAACACTTCTGGAAACTCATTCACAACAGGAACAAACTAATGGGTTGGGGTTTGGAACTCCGTGTCCATAACTTGCACTATATGATAAACATACCCCTTTGAGATCATCTTCCTAGCCTTAAGATAAGATATGAAATGACCTTTCAAGGAAGGGGGACTACATTGCCATTCTAAAATGGGTTCATTAGGAAACTTGAAACTGACAACCCGAGTACGACAATCAATAGAAGCATAACATGCATACAACCAATTCATATCAAGAATGACATCAAAATCAGTCATCTCTAAATCTACTAGATCTTCTGAAGTGACTCTATGAAGGACAGAGATAGGGCAATTTTGGTAGATCCTTTTGGCTAAGACTGACTCACCAACAGGAGTAGAAACACAAAAGGGTTCTAAAAGTAATTCAGAACAAACTTTGAACTTGCATGCTACATAAGGGTTTACAAAATATAAGAAAGCACCGGGATCTAACAAAGCATACACATCGAAAGAAAAGACTTTCAACATATCGGTGACAACATTCGGGGAACCCTCCTGATCCTGACGAGAGGACATAGCGTAAAGGCAGTTCTGGCGCTGACCACCAGAACTAGAAGCTGTGCCCTGCTGGGCTGGTCTACCTCGTGAAGTTGCTGGGGCAGACTGAGTCCTACCACCTCCCTTCCCCTTCTTAACTGAAGGGGAATCTATAATCAAGTGTCCAGCCTAACCACACCTAAAGCATGCACACGTGCCCAAACGACACTCTCCTGGGTGATTCTTCCCACACTTGCTGCAACTAGGATGGGGAGGTCCCTTCGCAATACTTCCCTGTGACTGGGAATAGGAACCAGGTCCTCTACCACCCTGATAATGATGAGGCCTCTGAGCCTGGGTAGGAGCACTAGCAGAAGAATGCACAGATCCTGATGACTTCTTCTGGAAAGAAGAGCGATGTCCACCTCCGGACCTGTGATGACCAAAACCTGATCCCTCGGATCTTGCTCTCTTGTTCTCCCTCGCCATCTCTCTTAGCTTTTCACCCTCAATCTATTGGGCATGAGTCATATAAGTCGTAAAATGTTTATATCACTCAACAACAAAGTAGACCTACACTCCTTCTTCACCGCATCAGAAACCCCATAGATGAACTTGCTCATTTGATCATGCGGGTCCGCTACCATGGAGGAAGCATATCTAGACAACTGAGTGAACTTCAGACTATACTCTTGAACTGACATCGACCCTATCTCAAGTTCACAAATTCCTCCACCTTTGCTTGCCTCAACTTTCGAGAAAAGAACCTATCAAGCAAGGTCCTCTCAAAACACTCCCAAGTTGTGGGGACCGCATCCCTCACCCTAGCCTCCTTTCATTGCGTGAACCAAATATGAGCTACATCCTTGAGTTGATAGGATGCAAGATCAACACAATCAACTCCAACCACTTGCATAACTTCGAAGATCTTCTTCACTTCATCAATAAAGTTGAGTGGGTCCTCACTCACTTTCAAACCTCAGAATTCAAGCGAGTTCATATGGATAAAGTCACGAACTTGGGGTGCTACCCGGACTAGGGTAGGAGCCTGCTGATTGTCCTGAGTGGCCAAAGTCTGGGCTAGCAAATGAATGGCATTCCTGAACTTCTCATTCGTGAAATTAGGGAACGAAACGGGAGGAGCAACATTCTGAGCGGTTCGGGGAGGCATAGCACGTCGATGAGGCATAATATGAAATGTACAACATGATGATTAGAGGAACATAAGAGTCAAGATCTATCGCACGATGTGATCATGAAAGAAGTGAAGTTTTCTAAGATACCTCATAGCTTCCCTCTCATATGTGTGGCGCGCTTCACACACATGAAAAAGACTCTACTCGATGCAGCTTTTAGACATCCTAGGACTCTTGAACCTGAGGCTCTTATACCAAGTTTGTCATGCCCCGAGATTACCCCCTGGACGTAACACGAGACTTGGGACCACAAGTGCCCCCAAGCTAACCCTTGGTTATAGCATCCTCGAGCATAACATAAGGTAAGAGGAAGCATAATAGACAAAGTCAGAATAACATAAATGTAGAATCAAGTCAAATAGGAATACAAGATCCATATGAAAACTCAAATACTGTCTATGTCTGAAAAGCCTCTACATGACATAAGGAGTTTCTAGGATAAGACCCTAGCTAACTCGAAGTATGGAGGTAAGAAATCAGTACAAGCTAAAACTTATCTAGTCATCGACCTAAGAGCACTCACCAACAGCTGACAAAAAAGTTGCCTGGATGATCTAGCCACGTGTCTGAAAAGGAACACCTAAATCTGCATTATCAAAGGATGCAACGCAAGATATACGTCAATACTATAGGATGTACTGAGTATGTGAGTGATGCATGAATCGTGATAAAAACAGTTTAAAACATGCTTAAAAAGGAATTTATTACATGAAGAAGGGACATGAGTAAATACCAAGATAAAAGACATTAAATATGAAATAAAGTTTAAATCAAAGTATAGAATCATATAACTTCATAGCTTGAAAATAAACATGTGGGAGTTTCTCTTAACTGACATAAACTATGATGAGCTACATGGAGTCCAGTGTCATGCACCCACACTGAAAAAGGTTGTCCTAACCGGCCAAAGTTAGAACCATGTCATAAAGGATCCTGTCATAAGCCACAGAGGGCAACCTACGGTGGCAACGTAGTTTTGGACTTGGGTTATCTGAACCCTCGTCTCTCGGTGCTAAATAGTACTTTTAAAATATAATAACATGAGCTCATATACATGTGACATATCTAATGCCAAACTTGTTCATACTTGTTCATAACTTGTTCATAACTTGTTCATACCCCGGATCGTCATACTACTCATGAATTTTAATTTAGAAATTGTTTCTTGAGCATTGATGAAACATAGGGTGTTTTGTCTTGCATAATACTTCATGACATGGAAAATTTGTATTGCTCTAGTTCAATTTCATAAAACATATACTTTAGAACATAGAACTAGGCATACATGCTTGAAAATCCGTAAGGAATATGCTATCAAAATCCAATTTGCTTAAATTAACTTCATGCATGTAGAAATTTCCATGGTTAAACTTCAATTCATAAAATAAGAGTTAACATGTAAAAACTCATATGAAATCATGCAATTTTATAGTAATTTCATAATCAAATCATGAGAAGATCATAATTAGTAAAACCCATAAGAATTGGATAAGAACCCTAGTTTGGAGATCCATAAAATCAAATATTGAATTAGGGGTTTTGGGCACATGGGTGAAAGAAATCCATTGTTGATTACCCACATACCTTGATTGAAGATAACCCACTTGAGTTGGAAAGACTTAAAAGGCTTGAACTTGGAGCTTGAGAATTGAAGCTTGGAGAAGAATGTTTCCTTTTTGGGAGATGAGTGAAGTAATGAGAAGGAACTTAGGCTAATGAGGGTGAAAAACCTTCTTGAAATAGTCAAAACGACATCATTTAGGAGTTAAAAGAGTGGGTAATGACTAAAATACCCCTGAGACTTAATTAGGAAAAAACTGATTTAAAATTTGGCTTCAGGTTCCACGGGTGGAGTCTACGACTCGTAGAACCAACCACGACTCGTAGTTCCTTCTCGTGGAAACTGCCCAAGATTTCAGGCTGCTGAAAGTTCTCTACGACTCAACAGGACTACTCGTGAAAGCTTCCATGGGTCGTAGAACCAAGTCGTTGGAATCAGGGAACCTGACCACTCTCTGTCTGAGTTCCATGGGTTGGTTCCACGACCCGTGAAAACTTTCACGAATCGTGAACCTGACTCGTAGTTCTTAGACCTGAGGATGGTCTGCAGGAATGGAATCACGAGTTACATCCACGACACGTGAAATCACCCACGGCTCGTGGACTTGACCCGTGATCCCTGAAAGTTCAAAAATCTCTGCAAGTTCTGAGTTTAAAAGCTTGATTGATTTTCGGGGTGTTACAACCCCAATCACAAAAAACTAGTTTAAAGGGTGAGGATTCCTATATCAAAGAGATCACCCACCCCTTAAAGAAAAGAGGAGTAAAAATATGTCACTTTTCACAAAATTGCATGTCCAAACAAAATTTCAAATTCAAATCGATCCAATTTCATGATTTCAAATCATGTCCAAACTATTAGCAAGATGTTTTTCTTTCTTTCTTTCTTTCTTTCTTTCTTTCTTTCTTTCTTTCTTTCTTTCTTTCTTTCTTGAGTTAACACCGACTGGACAAGAGGGGGTTACTCAATTGTAAGGACGACAAAGTGATTAAAATTTACGTTTAGCCATTCGACCCAATTAATTTTAAATGAATTAGATATTTAATTATTTTAAAAGTAAGTCAAATATGGATCAATCTATATTATTTATCATAGAATATAAATAATTCATGGGTATTTACCAAAAAAAAAAAGGTAATGAATTAACCCCTGAAGTTTGTCCCAAAAAATTACTTACATACTTTAACTTATGGGCATCCCAAAAAGTCACAAGTGCACCCCCATTAAAGTATGTAAGGGTGTAGGAATCCTTGAAAAGTAAATATACTAATAAGAGAAAAAGATTAAATGCTTGTAATCTAAGAGTATTTATTTTTTTTTTCACAAATATTTTCCCTTTTCTTGATTGATAAAACTAAGATTTAGTTTGTTACATTTTTTAATATTTTAAATAAATTTATTTTTTTCATTCTCTTAGTCAAATCAGATAAAAAGTGCACTAACATATGAGATTTTAATTCATTTGAGAATATGTTTTTTTCATAGATACTATTGGTACATTTACCCATATTATAATACGTTAAGGTGCATCAAATTGGGTAGCAACGTGCTACATCTTCTTCTTATGTGTTTGTGGCATCTATTTGATCATTATGTGCCCAATTATTTTCATGAGTCAGTAGTGGTAGAATGTGGTCATTAGTGTCATTAATTTTTGGTAACTCTTATAATCTCTAATTCATTATTCTATTTCATTATACCTTGTAATTTATGTAATCTCTAAATCATTCATTCACCTACTTTACTATCCACATTCATCCTATTCATTGCAAGGAAAAATTTCTTACCTATAAATAGTGATGGTTTTGCATTATATTGTGTACAAAAAAATATAGTGAAAGAAGATGAAATATGACAAGTGTGAAAAATATTGTAGTGTGTAGTAGTAAAAGAGAGAGTTGAGACAAAAAAAATATTCTAAGTCTCCAACTAAATTCACTATACAAAAGAGAGTAATTCTATATTGAAGGAAAGTGTTCTAATGGTGGAACTTTAGACTCTTCAACTAATCCGGAGTTGTTTGAGTTGTACGACATTGTTGGACTATTGTATCCTGGAGAGGATAAGTCAAGAGTGATACTGCTGGATCGATGTAGATTATGCCGCAGTGGGCTTGAATCTCTTTAAAGAGAGCGAGATATCCGCGCCTCAGCCTGAAGATTTTATTTATTCAATTTTATTTATTTTATTTTTTCAACTATAATTTAATTATTATGTATATTACACCAACAAATACTGAAAACAATTATTCCCCGTAAAGAATCTCAATGAAAGTATCTAAAATCAAATAGATACAAAAGCTAAGAATCATAATTTATCGAAAGAAATGAAAGGAAAAAAAGAGAAGGAAATTGAAGAAACAAAGCATAAATCTTATTGAAGAAGCAACAAATAATATGAAAATTCATATTATCCGTTGGTTAATTTATTTTTTATTTGTATTGAATATGAGAGGGTCAGATATGTTATTTTTTACTCGACCTGCCTATTTGCTGCCCTTACTCAAATATAAATTTGGCTCCGCTTCATTTCAAAATTAATAGATGAGATTTAATTAACTAAAATAAAATTCTAAGTATAGTTAAAATAATTAGTTACTTTCATATATTTTCTCCCAAAATATTTTTACAATTTTATAATTTAGTTAGGTCAGATATCCAAGTACAAAATATTTTTGCAATACTTATGTCATCGCCTACGTGATTTAATCTTTTCCCTATTAAATTTGTTTTTAAAAATTATGCAGCTGCATATGGAAAATGCAAAGTCGTCATGAATTAGAATTTAAATTTTACTCAAAGCAAAAAAGATAAATTTTTAATATATTTAGAAATGATATAATGTATAACTAAAGCTATGGGATTGTAAAATTATTACGAGAGAAAACATATTAAAGTAATTAATTATTTTAATCATAATTATGATTTTATTTTAGTTGAATAAATCTTATTCATTAATTTTAAATTATGACATATGGTCTCAATTCAATAAGAACTTGAAAAAAATAGAGAGAAAATAAAAAAAGAGCAGTTAAATCTCTCAAATAGTAAGCACCTTTCAATTTTTTAAGTTTGTAAGTTTGAGTCACTTAAAAAGAAACTCTTTGAAAAGGGTAAAAGAAAATAATTTACAGCGACTTTCTTTATTTATCATTGTAGTTATATGACAGAGGGAAGAACGTGATCCCTGAAGAAGATGATTATGATGCTGCTGCTTTCTTCCATTTTTAGAAAGTCTTTTTTATTGGTGCTTTCTTGTTTCAATCACTACTTTATTTTCCCAACTACATCCTCGTATGTCACACCAATTTTACCTACTGACTTTGAACTATAGACTTGATATATAACCTTTTTGCCCCACCCCCACAACTACCAAAACGAAATAAAAAGACAACTTTGCTTTTGTATAAACTTGTGTTTTATTCCACACAGGTTAGTCACTTAGTTGTGAAATGCAAAAAGTACTGTTAAGTATGAGGACTTTTAAATGCGAAAACTTAAATCAAGATGAAACCAAATATGAAGCAATATTAGTCAAGTTCTACATTTTATATATTGATAATGTGAAAGAAATTAAACTACCAGTTCAATTAAACAGATTAAAATAAGTCATCATTGCTAAATTTTCCGTATTATGTACGGTGGCATTTTGATTTAATTTAGAAAGTTACATATTGCTATAGCTTAACATAATTCGAAAATGTAATAATTATTAGTGTTGATAGAGCAGATAATATAAATTCACAAGGACCGTTTGGTAGGATTTATATAAAAATAGAGTTGAATAGTGTATATTATTAATATCATAATTAATAATGCAGAAATTCATCATACTGCCATTAGTTATGCTCCTTCGAGGAGATATTGTGGTGAACTTCCTGACTAATCCACAATGCCAGTCTCATTCTCATATTTTAATTTGTCTTCTTTTCTTCAAAATTTGTATTTTATGCTTTCAAAGTTGTATTAAATCTTAGAGACTCTTGGACTACGAATTTTAGGTTTTGGAACTATGAACTGTACCTGATAAATTTAAGTCAGGATCTTGTTGCTCTTATCAGGTTAGTGTTAGCGACTTTCAACTCACACGCAAGTGTACGTGGTCGTCCAAGTAATATAGACTGGTTTGTACGGATATCATACCCAAGAGACTTATGACTTAACAAATGTTCTAAATTTTTTGTATACCGCTAGAATAAACAAGTACGCAAGTAACTAAAACAAGAGTTTGTAGTACTTAAAATCTAAAACAACTTGAGAGAACTAAAAGCGAGTAAATAATGATTGTTGTTCCAAGTTTAGAGAGGATTCCAGGGTTACAACTTTATTTTGCAATCATAAGTAGTATTCACTTGAATCAACTTGTTCGTCTACCTAGTTGCTAATTTCGGGGTTGATTATACGACTACAGTCTTCCAAACCTCAAATCGTCTAATCCAAAATAGCGTCACAACTACATCGTTAAGTGGGGATGTGACATCTTATTTCGAACGCTTTTATATATCTTCCCGTATAAACCAAATAAGGCGTTCTAGGTATATTTCTATCCTAGTCACAAACCTACCCTTTACGTTACAAAAGAGAGGTCTTGCTCCTTATATTCCTTGGTCTATCTTATTGATCCTTCTTCCGAGTTCACAATAAAATTAGAGATTTATCTTAATGGCGGCCATGCATCAAAATAATAAATACAGGAATATAAGAACAACTAGTAATGGCAAATGAACTAATCAATCCAACTTTATACTACTAATCATGTGTTTGTAGTCGTAACCCCAGAACAAGGGTTCTTAGCCACTCATGCTAATCAAGAACACAAATAATATTATTTTCATTCAAAGTAATGTCTAAGAAAAGGATGAAAAAAAGCAACCTAATGGTTAATTCTATTCTCTGTCTTATGCTCTGAAAGTATGACGGAGCCCTTACGAAAGACTCACAATGTTCTATTTATAGGGCTTGGGAAATAACTCCTTTTCCTTCATGGAGTCAGAATAGGAGAAAGCTGAAAAATTTCATCGGGTTGGCCTTGGCGCGCCGCGCCAGTAAGGCGCCAGAGACACCCTTATGGAATTTGGGTGCTGGCGTAGCGCCCCACCAAGGCGCCAGTATGCTCCTTCTGAAGTTCTGGGTCTAGGGTAGCGCGCCACTAACGTACCCCAATCCAGTTTTCTCTTATTTGTTTGCTCCCGAACATTCTCCTAACTTGCTTCCACGCTTTACTCTTTTATTTCATCTTTCAATGGTTAATTTCTCCCGTCTCACTCCCTGCAATCATCTAATCATGTATCTCAGTGCATAATATATCAATACGAATGAAAACACACACAATATAGTAAGAATGCTCTTAAAACATAAGGGAAATATGGGTAAAATACGATAAATGGGCATATAAAAATGCCCAAGTTCACCACCCTACACTTAAATCTTTGTTCGTCCTCGAACACTCACTACCATCTATGCTATACTTCACCATAAGCGCCTAAGGAACTTTTCACCCTCACTTGCAAGCAACTAAACAATTTTAATCATGTTTTTGTAGTCCATTCATCAAGCAATATCCCTACAACCTTTTGAGCACTAAGACCTTTCACTTGAAATAACACACCCTCTATAACTGACTCTTTACCAAAGGCGGACCTACATTGGGAGTAGGAGGTGCACGTGCACCCGGTAGCCTCGAGAAAAACTCGAGATATATAGTTTGTATATCTGTATATATATTAAGGATACCCTTAAATATATATCGTGCACCCTCAAGAACAAGTTCGTTCTGTTGGCGAGATGGTTCAACATGTCGGCCCAACCTGTCCCTTTTGTGTGCGATGACCTGGGTTCGAATCCCAACTGGTGGCCATTTTCTTTTTAAAAATATAATTTTGAATCCAAAAGCGTTCCTCTTTTTTTCTTCTTACCCCTTCGAACTGTATTTTTTGAAATCCTACGGTAGTTCCTAACTTCTTATTTAGTAGTTAATTATTTTACATGTTGTCTTTTATCTTTTATGTATTGTGGACATTACTTGGACATTTTTAATTTTATTTTTAAAAAATAAGCTCTCCTCCAACTTCAAAAGGTATATATTCTCCCTATCTTGTACTATATAATGTCTATTTTAATTTCATCTTTTATTTAAAAGATTAGCGGTTAAAGTTTAAAATAGGCTTAAATCAAACGTTTTCTCATAGCAATCATTTTGTAAAAACAAAGCTAGCAATAACACTACCAAGCATATGTCCTGGGTGCCCTCACTATTTTAGTACCGCCCCTTTTTCCTTCACACAAAGTTACTTTCAATGGGACATTTTGAACATTAAAGCACTCACTCTCTCAAATGATGTTTCAAACATATCATAACATGTCATAGGCTTGCCCTTAGTGTATCGTGAACTTAACAAAGCACTCCATTCATGGAATCAAAAAACTTTTTTTGGTTGTAGTGTCAGCTTCCGGACGGGTAGGATGCTTTTAAGTACATAGTGACTCTTTTCCCTATTGCACAAATTCAAGACACTACACTTAACTCTTTCTTTCTCCTTTTGCCTTATTTACTCTTATGTTCACACCTTCTTGCACTATCAGTCATTCTATCTAGTTTTTGCCCTTAAGTTCATACGTACTTGTTGCTAGCAAACCTTTTTATTTTATCATTTCTTTTTTTTTCTTTTCTTTGATGACTCCTAACAACAAGCACTTTGCAAATTTCACCGGGCATCATATCTTTCTTCACTACATTTACCTCCCCTTTTCATTTACCCTTTTTAAATTAGGAACTTTTATTTGGATCAAATTAGCACAGAGTATTAACAAAATGGATAGGCTCATTATGCGACTTGACAAAGAAATAGGCCTCAAGGCTCAAAGGGGCTTCACTAGTGGTAATGTCAAGGTGACACAAGCAATCATCAAAGAAATAAGAAGAAGGCTAAACAAGGAAATGCCTTAATCATATCCCACAATTTCATGCTAGTCAATTTTTATATACACATGGGGCAAGTTTTAGATGCTACTTCATGCAAAAAACTAATCAAAAATTCATAACACACGACACCATGATTCATATACCGAAATATTAAAATTGCATTTTCATACACAAACCCATTGAGTGATTTTACACAATTAAGCCCATTTTCTTCATTCTTGGAGTCCAGTTAAAGAGCTTATGTGTCTCTAATGAAATTCTTGTTTACATGCATAACTTCACACGAACTACCCATAAAGTCTAGCTATGACTCCAAGTGGGGTTGTAAAGTTCCAAAGGCCGGACTCCTCTTCCTACAAACCTATGACTAATTTTTTCTTAAGACGGTCATCATCCATTCATCATCAGGACAAGTTATTAATACTACAACTCACCTAAAAAAAATCTACGCGGTTCAAAGGAAATATCCTCAGAAAAAGAACCAAAAATAAAAGCTAAAGAACCCATCCTAATAAAAGAAAAACATAACTACCTATAGTCATACTTAATCACCAATCAACACCACAAACCAACCACACATTGCCCACTACATACTAAATATTTAGCAATAAAAATCAAAGGAATTTTATTCCTCCACCCCACACATAACATGGCACTGTCCCCAGTGCTTCAAATTAGTATAAAAGTAAAGAGTGAGAGAAGGAACTCCCTGGACCTCTAGGCATCGTCCTCATCATCATCAGGAAAAATTCTCAATCCTCCTCAACTGTGGTATTGTCAACTGCCATAAGAGACGTTCCAGAATCATCTACCTTATCATCCTCATCATCATTGGTGGAATGAATGGTAGGCTCATCATCATCTAGTGGCTCATGGAACATAAAGCCCATCTTGCACATGTACATGGCACTTTCGGTCAATGGTTACCTGTCTCTCATTTCAGCCATCTCCTCATCGGTCGCATGTCGATCACCAATCCTCAACTACAGCTCTGCCATTATAAACATCCGACCCATCCAACTATCATCCCTTGCCGGGCGATCAGCACTAGAGAGTACAGACCCGTATGAAGTGTTTTGAGCCTTGGTGTTTGTGACATCCACTTTCTAGCTCACCAAATAAGGAACTATAGGAGGGAATAGGTCATGAATCTCTTCCAAAATATCATCATTTCTAAAAAATCGAGTCATTAACCCACCATAGCAATAACACCACCTCTTATTATTTCTGAATTTTATCATGTTGTGACGCATAACTGAAGCAGCATTAATAGGTAACCCTTTCATTAACATATATACTAGAATTACTCTCTCTGGTAACCTCAGAAGTATGCTTGCCTGGCAGGAGGGTACTACACATAAATTTCAGCCATACTCGCGCCTCCTGATTCAAGTAGGCATAGTGCAAGGTGGCATGACATCCTGTATCCTTGCTTCTCTCCCATCGGGCTATGGAATTTATACCACAAGGTATGTAATGAATGTATTTATATGGTAAAGCTACTACCAGTTCCATATATGGATGGACATCTACATGCGGTGTCCCCCAGAACTCATTCAACGCCAGGGTTGTGAATCTGATTATTTTCCCTCAAGCCTCCGCTTTATGACTCTTGCCATAATCTGTGTCCCAATTTGCATAGAATTCTCATAGGAGAGTGAGGTTGCACTCACCTGGGTATTGGAAGATATAGTGGATGCCCAATTGATAAACTATTTCATGAATTCGGAGAAATTTGGTTTACAACCTCGGTTTATCAACATGCTCATCCCCCAGATACTTCACCTCCTTCTGTGATTCAAACAATCTTCCTCATATGTTTTGATAACTTATTTTCCGAACTTCCGCGGGGTGCCTTCGGGGCTACCGGAGCTGCTGACCCAGATGCGTCTTCCTTTTGGGATCGCTTGCTTCACGCACCGTCTATGGCAGCTTTCTTTGCTCTTGGTGGCATTGTATCTATAAGCACACAATTGACAAAAATTATACCAATACAATAAAGACTAGCGAAATTAGTATTTGACAAGGTCGTAATGACCCCACACTTAATTTGCTAGCATGGTGTCTATAGGTTACCGATGTGGGGTATTCAGACTTCCCCCGTTAGCAATTTTCTTATATCCTATGACACCATATCAATCAACTAATTTTCACGATTATTTACCAAACAATTTCATGTAGTCACTACCCACTTCAACACTACACAATATTCATGGCCACAATATTTTTCCCAACATTGGGCAATTTCACCATCTTTTCTTGCAATTTTAAATTGACCCACCTTCTCTCACTTACTTGCTTTCCACAAATCAAGAACCATAAGCAAAACAAGAAGTAAATTTTGAAATTCCACCATTACCAGTGTAGGAATGAAAATCATCTTCTTTTTGGATGTATTTTTAAATTTCAAGCTCTAATCCATGGTAGAAATTTTTTTAGTTTCTCCAATATGGTGAGACTAGTTCATATACATTAATCTTGTCAATAGAAAGAAAGTATATGAAGTGGGGAGTGAGAGAAATTAGTAGAAGAACTTACCTTGAGAAGTGATGGAAGATTTTAAAGCTTGGAAGGAAGCAACAATGGAGGAAGATGAAGACTCTTCGGAGAGAAAAGGGAGAGGGGCGACATTTTTTAGTAAAATAAAATAGAAGAGTGAGACAAAGTAGGTATTTTAAAAGTGGGGGACCAAAATTCATTGGGTCTTGGGTCGGTTGACCCTTGACCCATCCGATTCTTCATGTGGACACGCTGGAGGCGCGTTACACCATAGATGCGCCCGTCTGGGAATGAGCGTGGGGCACCGCACCAAGAAGGCACCAAGATAGGTGTGTGGAAGTTTGGACCATGGGGCGACGTGCTAAGAAGGCGCAAAAACATACCACGGAAGGCTTTGCTGTGGCATACCGTGCCATGAGGGCGCCAATCTGGGAAAATGCATGGGGCAGCATGCAAAGAAGGTTCCAAGATTGCCCGTCTGAAGTTTTGGCGCTAGGGTACTGCGCTAGAAGTGCGCCAGGCCCCCAGGGTAGTGTTTTTCATTACTTACCTTCATAAAATGTCATCATTGACCGTTATTACCCCTTTATTTCCCTGTAAAACAACAAAATCATTAGAAGACAATGGGTTGCCTCACACTCAGTGCCTTAGTTTTGATCATGGCATGACACTTCTTTTTATATTTTTGTTGTTTTGTCCTATACTATTACAATACATTCGTGGGTTGCCTCTCATGCAATGCCTGATTTAACATCGCGGTACGATGTACCTCAAAAGTTACTCATATGACAGAACGTACACAATGTTTTGGCCCTCCAAAACTCAACTGCGCCATGCAGTGTCATTTTCACTACCTCGAACGGTCCAGACCACTTGGACTTAAGCTTCCCAGGGAAAATATTAAGTCTCACATTGAATAGGAGGACTCTCTGGCCAGGTTCAAAAGTGCGAGGAAGGATGTGTTTATCATGCCACCGCTTGGTCTTCTCCTTGTAGAGCTTGGAATTCTCATATGCTTGCAACCTAAACTTATCAAGTTCATTAAGTTGCAGCTGTCTCTTCTATCCAGCTGGTTCTTTATCAAGATTCAACTTATTTATGGCCCAATAGGCTTGGTGTTCCAACTCTACTGGCAAATGACAAGCCTTACCATATATAAACCGATAAGAAGAAGCTCCAATGGGCGTTTTCTATATAGTTCGATAGGCCCATAATGCATCATCAAGCTTCTCAGTCCAATCCTTTCTTTGTACACCGTCTTCTGGAGGATTTTCTTCACTTCCTGATTTGAGACCTCAACCTTCCCACTCGTTTGGGGATAATAAGAATGAGCTTCTTTTTGACACACCCCATACTTAGCCAATAGTTTTCTGAACTAGTTACTCGTGAAGTGAGTTCCAGCATCACTAATCATCACCCGTGGAGTATCAAACCGTGTGAATATATTCTTCTTAACAAACTTCACCACCACTTTTGCATCATTGGTAGGAAGAGCTACAACCTCTACCCACTTGGATACATAATCCACCACAACAAGTATGTACTTGTTTCCAAAAGAAGATTGGAAGGGTCTCATGAAGTCAATCCCCCATACATCAAATAGGCTTAAATCAAACGTCTTCTCGTAGCAATCATTTTGTAAAAAAAAAGCTAGCAATAAGACTACCAAGCATATGTCATGGGTGCCCTCACTATTTTAGTGCTGCCCCTTTTTCCTTCACACAAAGTTACTTTCAATGGGACATTTTGAACATTAAAGCACTCACTCTCTCAAATGATGTTTCAAACATATCATAACATGTCATAGGCTTTCCCTTAGTGTATCATGAACTTAACAAAGCACTTCATTCATGAAATCAAAAAGACTTTCTTTTGGTTGTAATGTCAGCTTCCGGACGGGTAGCATGCTTTTAAGTACATAGTGACTCTTTTCCCTATTGCACAGTTTCAAGACACTACACTTAACTCTTTCTTTCTCCTTTTGCCTTATTTACTCTTATGTTCACACCTTCTTGCACTATCAGTCATTCTATCTAGTTTTTGCCCTTTAGTTCATACGTACTTGTTGCTAGCACACCTTTTTATTTTATCATTTTTTTTTCTTTTCTTTAATGACTCCTAACAACAAGCACTTTGCAAATTTCACCGGGCATCATATCTTTCTTTCACTACATTTACCTCCCCTTTTCATTTACCCTTTTCAAATTAGGAACTTTTATTTGGATCAAATTAGCACAGGGTATTAACAAAATGGATAGGCTCATTATCCGACTTGACAAAGAAATAGGCTTCAAGGCTCAAAGGGGCTTCACTAGTGGTAATGTCAAGGTGACACAAGCAATTATCAAAGAAATAAGAAAAAGGCTATACAAGGAAATGCCTTAATCATATCCCACAATTTCATGCTAGTCATATTTTATATACACATGGGGCAAGTTTTAGATGCTACTTCATGCAAAAAACCAATCAAAAATTCACAACAAACGACACCATGATTCATATACCGAAATATTAAAATTGCATTTTCATACACAAACCCATTGAGTGATTTTACACAATTAAGCCCATTTTCTTCATTCTTGGAGTCCAGTTAAAGAGCTTATGTGTCTCTAATGAAATTCTTGTTTACATGCATAACTTCACATGAACTACCCATGAAGTCTAGCTATGACTCCAAGTGGGGTTGTAAAGTTCCAAAGGCCGGACTCCTCTTCCTACAAACCTATGACTAATTTTTTTCTTAAGACGGTCGTCATCCATTCATCATCAGGACAAGTTATTAATATTACAACTCACCTAAAAAAAATCTACGCGGTTCAAAGGAAATATCCTCAGAAAAAGTACCTAAAATAAAAGCTAAAGAACCCATCCTAATAAAAGAAAAACATAACTACCTACAGTCATACTTAATCACCAATCAACACCACAAACCAACCACACATTGCCCACTACATACTAAATATTTAGCAATAAAAATCAAAGGAATTCTATTCCTCCACCCCACACATAACATGGCACTGCCCCCAGTGCTTCAAATTAGTATAAAAGTAAAGAGTGAGAGAAGGAACTCCCTGGACCTCTAGGCATCGTCCTCATCATCATCAGGAAAAATTCTCAATCCTCCTCAACTGTGGTATTGTCAACTGCCATAAGAGACGTTCCAGAATCATCTACCTTATCATCCTCATCATCATTGGTGGAATGAATGGTAGGCTCATCATCATCTAGTGGCTTATGGAACATAAAGCCCATCTTGCACATGTACATGGCACTTTCGGTCAATGGTTACCTGTATCTCATTTCAGCCATCTCCTCATCGGTCGCATGTCGATCACCAATCCTCAACTACAGCTCTTCCATCCTAAACATCCGACCCATCCAACTATCATCCCTTGCCTGGCGATCAGCACTAGAGAGTACGGACCCGTGTGAAGTGTTTTGAGCCTTGGTGTTTGTGACATCCACTTTCTAGCTCACCAAATAAGGAACTATAGGAGGGAATAGGTCATGAATCTCTTCCACAATATCATCCTTTCTAAAAAATCGAGTCATCAACCCACCATAGCAATAACACCACCTCATATTATTTCTGAATTTTATCATGTTGTGACGCATAACTGAAGCAGCATTAATAGGTAACCCTTTCATCAGCATATATACTAGAATTACTCTCTCTGGTAACCTCAGAAGTATGCTTGCCTGGCAGGAGGGTACTACACATAATTTTCAGCCATACTCGCGCCTCCTGATTCAAGTAGGCATAGTGCAAGGTGGCATGACGTCCTGTATCCTTGGTTCTCTCCCATCGGGCTATGGAATTTACACCACAAAGTATGTAATGAATGTATTTATATGGTAAAACTTCTACCAGTTCCATATATGAATGGACATCTACATGCGGTGTCCCCCAGAACTCATTCAACGCCAGGGTTGTGAATCTGATTATTTTCCCTCAAGCCTCCGCTCTATGACTCTTGCCATAATCTGTGTCCCAATTTGCATAGAATTCTCATAGGAGAGTGAGGTTGCACTCACCTGGGTCTTGGAAGATATAGTGGATGCCCAATTGATAAACTATTTCATGAATTCGGAGAAATTTGGCTTACAACCTCGGTTAATCAACATGCTCATCCCCCAGATACTTCACCTCTTCTGTGATTCAAACAATCTTCCTCATATGTTTTGATAACTTATTTTTCGAACTTCCGCGGGGTGCCTTTGGGGCTACCAGAGCTGCTGACCCAGATGCGTCTCCCTTTTGGGATCGCTTACTTCATGCACCGTCTATGGCAGCTTTCTTTGCTCTTGGTGGCATTGTATCTATAAGCACACAATTGACAAAAATTACACCAATACAATAAAGACTAGCGAAATTAGTATTTGACAAGGTCGTAATGACCCCACACTTAATTTGCTAGCGTGGTGTCTATAGGTTACCGATGTGGGGTATTCAGACTTCCCCCATTAGCAATTTTCTTATCACCCTATGACACCATATCAATCAACTAATTTTCACGATTATTTACCAAACAATTTCATGTAGTCACTACCCACTTCAACACTACACAATATTCATGGCCACAATATTTTTCCCAACAATGGACAATTTCACCATCTTTTCTTGCAATTTTCAATTGACCCACCTTCTCTCACTTACTTGCTTTTCACAAATCAAGAACCATAAGCAAAACAAGAAGTAAATTTTGAAATTCCACCATTACTAGTGTAGGAATGAAAATTATCTTTTTTTTTGGATGTATTTTTAAATATCAAGCTCTAATCCATGGTAGAAATTTTTTTAGTTTCTCCAATATGGTGAGACTAGTTCATATACATTAATCTTGTCAATAGAAAGCAAGAGTATGAAGTGGGGAGTGAGAGAAATTAGTAGAAAAACTTACCTTGAGAAGTGATGGAAGATTTTAAAGCTTGGAAGGAAGCAACAATGGAGGAAGATGAAGACTCTTCGGAGAGAAAAGGGAGAGGGGCACATTTTTTAGTAAAATAAAATAGAAGAGTGAGACAAAGTAGGTATTTTAAAAGTGGGGGACCAAAATTCATTGGATCTTGGGTCGGTTGACCCTTGACCCATCCGATTCTTCATGTGGACGCGCTGGAGGCGCGTTACACCATAGATGCGCCCGTCTGGGAATGAGCATAGGGCACCGCACCAATAAGGCACCAAGATAGGTGTGTGGAAGTTTGGACCATGAGGCGACGTGCTAAGAAGGCGCAAAAACATACCACGGAAGGCTTTGCTGTGGCATACCGTGCCATGAGGGTGCCAATCTGGGAAAATGCATTGGGCAGTATGCTAAGAAGGTTCCAAGATTGCCCGTCTGAAGTTTTGGCCCTGGGGCACTGCGCTAGAAGTGCGCCAGGCCCCCAGGGTAGTGTTTTTCATTACTTACCTTCATAAAATGTCATCATTGACCTGTATTACCCCTTTATTTCCCTGTAAAACAACAAAATCATTAAAAAACAATGGGTTGCCTCCCACTCAGTGCCTTAGTTTTGATCATGGCATGACACTTCTTTTTGTATTTTTGTTGTTTTGTCCTACACTATTACAATACATTCGTGGGTTGCCTCCCATGCAATGCCTGATTTAACATCGCGGTATGATGTACCTCAAAATTTACTCATATGACAGGGTGATTGAGGTTTTCTCCATGTCTATATGCTCAACCCAATAGTGCTTCACTCTTTGCCCATTAACCAAGAACGTACGCAATTTTTTGGCCCTCCAAAACTCAACTGCGCCATGCAGTGTCATTTTCACTACCTCGAACGGTCCAGACCACTTGGACTTAAGCTTTCCAGGGAAAAGATTAAGTCTCACATTGAACAGGAGGACTCTTTGGCCAAGTTCAAAAGTGCGAGGAAGGATGTGTTTATCATGCCACCGCTTGGTCTTCTCCTTGTAGAGCTTGGAATTCTCATATGCTTGCAACCTAAACTTATCAAGTTCATTAAGTTGCAGCTGTCTCTTCTATCCAGCTGGTTCTTTATCAAGATTCAACTTATTTATGGCCCAATAGGCTTGGTGTTCCAACTCTACTGGCAAATGACAAGCCTTACCATATATAAACCGATAAGAAGAAGCTCCAATGGGCGTTTTATATATAGTTCGATAGGCCCATAATGCATCATCAAGCTTCTCAGTCCAATCCTTTCTTTGTACACCGTCTTCTGGAGGATTTTCTTCACTTCCCGATTTGAGACCTCAACCTTCCCACTCGTTTGGGGATAATAAGCATTAGCTTCTTTTTGACACACCCCATACTTAGCCAATAGTTTTCTGAACTAGTTACTCGTGAAGTGAGTTCCAGCATCACTAATCATCACCCGTGGAGTATTAAACCGTGTGAATATATTCTTCTTGACAAACTTCACCACCACTTTTGGATCATTGGTAGGAAGAACTACAGCCTCTACCCACTTGGATACATAATCCACCACAACAAGTATGTACTTGTTTCCAAAAGAAGATTGGAAGGGTCCCATGAAGTCAATCCCCCATACATCAAAGATTTCCACCTCAAGAAACTTTTGCAGAGGCATCTCATGCCTTCTAGAAATAGCTCCAGTCCTATGACACTGATCACACCCTTTGACAAATGTTGTCGTATCCTTGAACAAAGTAGGCCAATAAAATCCTGACTGTAATACCTTCTAAGTTGTGCGTTCTCATCCATGATGTCCCCCATAAGGGGAAGAATGACAACTTTCTAGGATCTCCCTTACTTGGTTTTCCAGAATGCATCTTCAAATAATTTGATTTAACCCTTGTTTAAATAAGTAGGGCTCCTCCCATATGTAAAATCGAGTGTGATGACATAACTTCTTCTTCTGCTGAGTGTTGGCTTTAGGTGGGCACACTCTACTTACCAATAAGTTGACAATATCTACATACCACGGTAACTCTGCAACACTCAAGGCCATGAGTTATTCATCAGGAAACTCCTCTCTAATTTGTCTTTCATTAGGCACATAAGACCATCCCTCAAGTCTGGACAAGTGATATGCTACTTGGTTATGTGTGCCCCTTCAATCTCTAATCTCCAATTCAAACTCTTGGAGCAGCAAAATCCACCGAAATAAGTCTAGGTTTCGCATCCTTCTTGCTGAATAAGTAACGGATCGCAATATAATTCATATGTACAACCACTTTCATTCCTATGAGATAGGAGAAAAAATTATCTAAATAAAAAACAAGGGCCAACATCTCCTTTTCGGTGACTATGTAGTTTGTCTGAGCAGCATCAAGCGTCTTACTCATATAGTAGATACAATGAAATAACTTTTCTACTCTTTGACCCAATACAAATCCTACAGCCACATCATTGGCATCACACATTAGCTCGAATGGTAGCTCCTAATATGGTTCGATCAAAATAGGAGCCTCAGTCAAGCATTTCTTCAGATCTTTAAACGCTCTCACACAATTATCACTAAACTCAAACTTCACCTCTTTCTCAAGCAACTTGCACATTGGTTTGGATATCCTGGAGAAATCTTTAATGAAGTGTCTGTAGAACCCTGCATACCCAAGAAAATTGCGTGCACCCCTCATAGAGACTAGAGGTGGAAGTTTCTCAATAACTTCTATCTTCGCTCGATCTACTTCCAACCTCATTTTTGACACCTTATGGCTAAGGATAATGCCTTCCTTCACCAAAAAGTGTCACTTCTCCTAGTCAAGAACCAGATTCATCTCCTCGTATCTTGCTAATACTCTATCCAGATTATGTAGACATGCATCATAAGAATTTCCAAACACCAAAAAATCATCCATAAACACTTCTACAATCTCTTCAACCATGTCAGAGAAGATAGCCATCATGCATCTTTGGAATGTAGCCGACGCATTACATAGTCTAAAGGGTATACACTTAAAAGCATAAGTGCCATAGGGACAAGTGAATATGGTTTTTTCTTGATCCTCCAGTGCAATAACTATTTGATTGCAGTCAGAATATCCATCCAAGAAGCTGAAGTACTCCTGTCCAGCCAATCTGTCCAACATCTGATCAATAATGGAATGGGATAGTGGTCTTTTGGGGTGGCTTTATTCAATTTCTTATAATCCATGCAAATCCTCCACCCAGTGACCGTACGTGTAGGAATCAACTCATTCTTCTCATTTGTTACCACTATCATCCCCCTTTTCTTGGGGACACACTGAAAAGGACTGACCCACTTTCTATTTGAAATAAGGAATAGGATAACTGAATCCAACCACTTGATCACCCTTTTCCTTACCACATCTTTCATGACAGGGTTTAATCTCATTTGATGCTGTGCCATGGGATTGTACCTTTCCTCCGTATAAATCTTGTGCATGAAAAGGCCATATTGATCCCATGAATGTCAGATATCTTCTACCCAATTGCTCTCTTACTCCTTCACAATACTGTTAGAGCTTCTTTCACCTGTGCTTCTTTTAAACTGTCTGCAAGCATGACTAACAGTGTATCATCTTCTCCTAAATATGCATATTTCAGATGAGATGGGAGTGGTTTCATTTTAAACTTTAGAGCCTCTTCAATAGATGGCTTGGGAAGGGGTTCAGAGGTCTATTAAGAGGCTCAAACTCAATACATGGGTTAACACACTCTCTACCTCTAAGCATTAAACTATTTCGTGTACATCTCAATCTCCATAAATGTATTCCCCTGTGAGAGCTCTATCTAATGATTCCTTGGATGTTATGAGTAGAATCCCTGATTCTATGTCCACCACAGTAATAGCCAATAAGTCTTCATATAGTGCAGACAACTTCATTGCCTTATAAATATTGAAGACTTTAACCTTATCATGTGCTCTCATGATGAGTTTCCCTATTGCTACGTCTATCAATGCTCTGCCTATAGCCAATAATGGACTTTCCAAAATAAATAGAACTTCTGAGTCTGGTTCAAAGTTTAAGATCACAAAATCCACTGGAAAGATCAAAGATCCAATCTATACTAATACATCTTCAATAATGCCCTCAGGTCTTGCCAAGGATCTATCTGCTAATTGTATAATAATTGTGGTGGGACAAGGACTACCCAATCCCATTTTTTGAAGACAAAAATGGCATTAGGTTGATTCTTTCCCCAAAATCACATAGTGCGCGTGCTATGGATTTCTGCCCAATGGTGATATCAATCACGAAGCTACATGGATGTTTTAGTTTGGTTGGCAATCTATTCTGAATTCTTGATGTGCATACCTCTGTAAGTGCAACTGTGGCATATTTAGTCAACCGGTTCTTGTTTGCCATAATATCTTTGATGTTCTTTGCATATTTAGGGACTCCCTGAAGAACATCTATGAGGGGGAGATTAATGGCACCTACCTTAAAAGATCAAGAAATTTCTTAAATCCAACCTTCTCTCTCTGCTTGATCAACCTTTAAGGGAATGGTGGTGGAGGCTTTATACTAATTTAAGCTTCTTTTATATTTGTCTCACCATTAGCTTTTACCTTTTTTGCTGTAACTTCTACTACCTTAGGCTCTGCTTTCTTTGGCACAAGTTCTTCTAGCTCACTCCCGCTTTGGGTAGTCACCGCATTTACCTTCTTTGGATTTGGGTCAGTATCTCCCAGAAGGCCTCCTTGAGGTCTCATATTTTGTGATCCGATTAACTGACCCACTTGTTTCTCTAGATTCTGAATGGCAAGTCTCTGATCTTTCATCTCTACTCCTTGGCTAGCTTGACTCTCCATAATCGTCTTCAATATCTCTTCTATGTTTCTAGGTGGTGCCGCGGGCTTGTGGTTATTTGAAAACTGTTGATTCTGACCCTAGTTCCTGATCAAATTCTGACCTTGATTATTGCCATGTGATAAGTTGTTCCTCAGGTTTGCATTGTATGCATAGCCAAAATTCTAATTTTCATCTCTTTGAGAATACCCTACAAAGTACACAAAATTAGGAGTTGCTGCATAATCTTCTGACAGATGGTCTCCACCATAAGTCTCGCAAAACTGAAGAGCTGCAGGCTACAATGCATTCACTTGTGCCTGATTACTTCCAAGACCTAACTTGTTTAGGACTGTGGCTATATTGCTTATCTTGTTAGACATAGATTCCACCTTGGCAAATAAAGTTGTGTTGGTATCTACCTCTAATAAACTGGCAACCTTTTTTGGCACAGACCTGCTGGTGTCTGTGTTCCACTCTAGATTAATCTATGCCATCCTTTGTAGAAGAGTGTATAACTTGTCCTAGGTCTTCTCTAGTGCTTGCCCATTTGCTGCACATTCTAGCAATATGTTAGAATGAGAATCAAGCCACTCAAAGAATGTGTGAACTAGCACCTCATTAGTCCATTGGTGATGAGGACAGTCTTTAAGAAGAGACTTAAATCTCTCCCATGCCTGATAGAGATTTTCACCATCTTTCTACCTGAAACTCAGTATTTTGCTCCTCAGTTTGGCTGTCTTTCCAGAGGGAAAGAATCGCATCAAGAATTTCCTGGCAAGATCATTCCAAGAAGTGATGAAGTTCGGTGGCTCAGCTTTCAACTACCTCTTCTCCTCCCCAAGGAGGGTAAATGGAAATAATGCCAGTCGTACATAATCCTCTGAGACTCCAGTCGGTATGTAAGTATCACTAATTTCTAGAATATTCTGGAGATGCTGCTGCGGGTCCTTATGTGCTAAGACTGTGAACTGACCATTGGTGTGCAACAGTTGCACCATATTCTGCTTGAATTCAAAACAACTACCCGTTGGTGGTTTCTAAATACTGAACGTGACATTGGTCACAAGTAGGATTGCCACGTCTCTCACTGGACTAGGTGCTGCCATTTTTACTGGGGCAACTTCAAGTTGTTCAACTAACTAGGTTGGATTAGCAACCACCTCTTGAACTTGTGGAATCGGGTAAAGTATTGCCGCCCTTCTTCTCTGGTGAAATAATCTTTCGGGTTCAGGGTGTGGTTCCACTAAGTCTTTAATCCTTGCCAGTGTGTCGACAATTCAAAGTCTGTACCTACAGATTTTCAAAAATCTAAGATTAAGTTGTCAATACTTGAATAATAAATCCGTATAAGAAAATTTAGAAATTCGCTATTTTCTAAGTCTCTGGCAATGACGCCAAAAACTTATTAGCAACTTCTAACTCACATGTAAGTGTACGTGATTGTCCAAGTAATATAGACTATTTTATTCGAATATCGTACCCAAGAGACTTATGACTTAACAAACATTCTAAATTATTCATATACCACTGGAATAAACAAGTACGCAAGTAACTAAAGCAAAAGTTTGTAGTACTTAAAATCTAAAACAACTTGAGAGAACTAAAAGCGAGTAAATAATGATTGTTGTTCCAAGTTTAAATAGAATTCCAGGGTTACTACTTTATTTTGCAATCATAAGTAGTATTCACTTGAATTGACTTGTTCGTCTATCTTGTTGCTGATTTTGGGGTTGATTATATGACTACGATCTTCCAAACCTCTAATCACCTATCCATAATAGCATCATAACTACATCATTGAGCGTGAATGTGAAATCTTATTCCAAACACTTTTATATATCTTTCTGTATAAATTAAACAAGGTGTTCTAGGTATATTCCTATCCTAGTCACAAAACTACCCCTTACGTTATAAAAGAGAAGTCTTGCTCCTTATATTCCTCGGTCTATCTTATTGATCCTTCTTCCGAGTTCACAACAAAATTAGAGATTTGTCTTAATGGCGGCTAGACATCAAAATACTAAATACACGAATATAAGATCTAGTAATGGTAAACGAACTAATAAATCCAACTTTATACTACTAATCATGCATTTATAGCCATAACCCCAGAACAAGAGTTCTTAGTCACTCATGCTAATCAAGAACACAAATAATATTATTTTCATTCAAAGTAATGTATATGAAAAGGAAGAAGAAAAAAAACCTAATGGTGAATTCAATTATCTGCCTTATGCTCTGAAAATATGATAGAGCCCTTACAAAATACGCACAATATTCTATTTATAGGGCTTGGGATATAACTCCTTTTCCTTCTTGGAGTCAGACTAGGAGAAAGCTGAAATTTTTTATCGGGTTGGCCTTGGCACGCCGCACAAGTAAGGCGCCAGAGACACCCTTCTAGAGTTTGGGTGCTGGCGCAGCGCCTCACCAAGGCACCAGTATGCTTCTTATGAAGTTTTGGGTCTGGGGTAGCGTGCCACCAAGGCGCCCCAACACAGTTTTATCTTTTTTTTGCTCTCGAGCATTCCCTTAACTTGCTTCCACACTTACTCTTCCGTTTCATCTTTCAATGGTTAATTTCTTCCGTCTCACTCCTTGCAATCATCTAATCATGTGTCTTAATGCATATAATATCAATAGAAATAAAAAAACACATAATATAGTAAGAATTCTCTTAATATATAAGGTAAATATTGATAAAATACGATAAATGGGCATATAAAAATACCCAAGATCAGTTAGTTTCATAGGTATTTAGTTGGAACTAAAAAATTATACAAAATAAAATATTTTAAAATTATGATGATTTAATATGATTTGTGTGAAATTCAATACAATAGTTAGCTTAAATATAGGATACAACTACATCAGTTTATCATGACTTATGTGATACAATTCACAAAAAAATATTTTTTTCTCTTATGTGTTTGTAGTTTTCAAATGATGATGATTCATCGTGATTAGTGAAAAATTTAACTAAATAATTAGGTTGAGTATAACATGAAGTTATATTGGTGTATTGTGACTTGTGTCTCATAAATCTTGTAAGGATAATCACGGAGAAAGAACAATAATTTGTGTATCTTAGTGCAGCGAAATAGTAATTAAATTTGTGACAAAATGAGTCGCCCCAAGTCAAATTTTGGATATCTTGAAAATGAAATATTCTTTCACAAACTAGATGTCTTCTCTAATGTGTTTCTATTAAAAAGAGCTAGCGAAGACTATTCTCTATTTAGAGAAAGGAAAGCATGTGTTTTCCTGATAGAAGAGAGATGATTTATCTGCTTGATTTCAACCTTCTGACCAAAATATGAGTGATCTGTGATCCAGATTAAAATATCCAATATCTCTCACTTTGTACATGTTGGACATGATCCCAATCATTACTATGCCAATAACATACCTAATTCATATAGAAAAAGAATTTGTGCGACCTACAAACATCAAGAGCTATACCTTTCAAGGTTTTACAAGTTCTCTACGTAGTAATCCAATCACATGTGAAAAACATTCACTACTAACATTAGAATATTGTTACTCGCAATAACACACGCATTATTCACTGCTTAAGTAATTACTTATTCGATCCCTCATCCTCTAAGGAGGTGGACTTAAGTTAATATTTAACTTTATATCAACAGCTACACTTGATACTCTCATGTTAAGTGTAATGATCATTCTGCAAATACAAGTTAAATTATTAATTTTTAATTGTCTTCCATTTCTACTCGAACATATCTATTCTATATTAACTATTTTTCAAGATATGTACTGCTTTAGTGAATCACACATGGATATTAGTGACTTGTTAAAGTAGCAACACCAATTGAAACTTCAAGACACAGTCAAAGGACAAAGGATATTTTGATGAAAAGTTAATACAAATTTTTAGGGTCTCACACAATGAAGAAGTAAGGATCCATTCTTCCATTAACTCATTAATGGCAAAGCACAAGTGATATGAAACACTTTCTATGGTACTTTCATCTTATATTTGCACATGTGTCTTATTCATTTACTCATTCAACACCGTATAGATCTCGATCTAGATACCTCTAGATGTATAGTCGGAGCTTCTCTCTTCAATGATTCTTAGACCCATCTTCTTAGAAAAACTCATATTTGACTTACAAAACAAGTCGTAATATTGTGGTAGAACTCATCCCTTCACATTTCATGATGTAAGAGGAGATTTCTCATGTGAGAAAAGGAATCTCACAACTTGTTCAACATATTTTATCAATAAAAGTACATTATCATATGCATATGATATATGAACATAAAATTCAAGAGTCAAATATTGATAAAAATATTATAACAATCAAGTTATTTTATAATAAATATGATCATATCCTATGCAAATCTAGAGCCATAACATATCTCTCAAACATGTCTCTAGATATCGCCTTTGTAAAATGATCAACTATCATTTCTCACATAGTAATATATTATAAATTTATTTCTCTATTTTCTACTATATCTCTCATAAAGTTATACTTGATATCAATGTGTTTGATCTTATTATGATACTAGAATCCTTCGTGTATACTATAGTCGCTTGATTGTTATAATATAAAATCATTGGACCTTGAGAATTTTATACTATATTCAAATGCTCAAAGAATCTCATCAATCAAATAACTTTTTATACTGTAGATGCACAACCATGAATTCAGTTTTCATGGTCAAAAAAATTGTGCAAGTTTATTTCTTACTTTTTCATGAAATAGCACCACCTTAAGTAAGAAAGTATAGTCAAAGGATTAATTTTTATCATTTCGATCACCATCCCAATCAACATTTGTATAACCTCTCATGAGTAAATTATATCCATTATAACATAGTGAATAATCTGTAGTTCTCTTTAGGTAACAGAAGATCCTCTTCACTACTTTCCAATAATATCTTCCGAGATCGGATTGATACCTGCTAACCAGACCTATGACATAATAAATATTTGGAAAGCTCTAAAATATAGAACTCAAGAAATGTATTCCTTTTTGTTTTATATCATTGAATACATTTTAAAGCTTAAAGTTTTATCTCCTACTATAGAAGTATCCATGGGTTTGTAATTATTCATTCAAAAGTGTTTCAATTTTTTTTACACATGTTTCTTGAGATAGACTCAATTTTTTTTTTGAAATGATCACTTTGGTTCTTAACACCAAATTTATAGTCTATTTCTCTCATATTTGTTTTATAACAAATGACTTTGAAATTCACGACTTGATAGTTTTTACATACTCAAATTATTTTCAGCTAATAAAGTATCATTCAAGTAGGAAAATAATTACTAACATTTTGTCTAACGTCTTCACATAGATTCAATGGTCTTTATCGATTATGGTTAAATTAATGAAATCACCTCCTTGTGAAATCTTAACTACCACTACCTTGAAGACTGGTTCAGGCAATAATTATATTTTTTCAATTTACGAAATTTCTTTTATTGAACTTTAACAACAAGACTTACAGATCGATCCATGTATATTTTCTCATTTAGTTCTCCATTGAGAAAAGCAATCTAGCTAAAAGTAAGAGAACTGATGTAAGCTTCACAACTTGTGATTTTTTTTTCATAATATATTCCAGCTTTTTGAGTAAAACCTTTTGCCACCAATTGTGTCTTGTATCTTTCTATTAACACATCCTGTAATAACATGTTCCATCATTATGGGAAAACTATTCGTGCGAAGAATCAGGTTAAAAAACTTTTGTGTTTGGAAGTTGGAAATTTTGGGCTAGGCTAGTATCGAATGATTTCTGAGTGAGGTATAGCATAGGGAAATTCAGATAAATATTGGATAAAATATCTTATGTTGAGCTAGTTTTTCTATTAGATAAGACATTAAGGAGTTCAGAGGACTTTTCAAAAGTGAATTTGGATGAGTAGAACTCCCGATATCGAAGTTGACGTGAAATGATTGATTTAAAATGTCAGGATTTGAAGTGTGTTGTAAAATGGACAATTTTGGGAGATTTTTTGAGGTTCTGTTTCATGTCAATCACTATAGTGGTTGACACTACCGTACAACAACAACCGCTATAGTGGAAGTCAAGGCGGTCAGAATCGCCATAACGGATGGATTCCGCTACGGTGGTACCACTGTAGTGGAGCGAGAATCGCTATAGTGGAGTAAGTCACTGTAAATACAAAAACTTCCCTTAGAATTTTCTAAGAATATTTTGGGGAAGGGTAGAGGCGATTTGGGCGATTCTATATCCATTTTCCACTGAATTTCTTTCTAAATATAAGTATTTTACTCCCCTACTTTAGTACTTTGATTTTTGAATCTTAGAATTGATAGTTACGGACTTGGGTGAAGGTTTGGCTTGACCTAAGATGGTAGAATCTGATGTAATAGAGATTTTAAGTGAATTAATAGTGGGAAAGCCCTGGGATGGGTGAAATGATTATGGTTTGGCCTGGGGACTAGAATTTGAGTATAATCCGGGGATTTGTTAGGCCATTTAGATTGATTTTAGTATTATGTAATTATATTTATACCAAGGACAAGCAGAAGCTTGATGGAATGGGAAGGCTCCGGTCCAGTAGAGCTTTCAAGTTATTTATGGTAGGTGATGATTGCTGTTTTGTCATTTGAAATATGTGTACATGGTAACTATTGCTTAGTATTACATGTTCATTGCATGGTTTAGGAAATGAAATTATGAATGTCTAAATATCCGATTATCAATCATGTGAAATGAACTTGTCTTTGTTTCTTGTCGGATTACAAGTGTGATTGTATTTATTATTGTTAATTGTTGGATTATGTGTGGCATTTGGTTTGATCGGGTACCTTGCTTGGTACGGGATACATATCGGTTGTATCGGGTACTATGTCTGGTATGGGTTACATATATATGTTGGCTCGGGTACTATGTCTGGTATAGGTTCTATATTGATTGGCTCGAGTACCACGCCTGGTACGAGTTTGTTTATACTTGTTTGATTGTATTCTATTGATAGTTCCATGAGTGGATCGGATTATTCCTTGAAATGTGATTGTTTCATATTGGCCCATGATTGGCCAGGTGGTTACACTTAATTATAGGGTTGGTCCTTGTGTAGACCGGGATTGCATGTTGAATACTGTAGGTATTGTCCTAGGGACCCTTGGTTGGTCCGGGTTGCTTGAAAAGGGTTGGTTTTTTTTGTAATTGTTGTTGTTTCAGGTGGTTGTTGGCATGTTTCATGTAGTTGGTAAGTTAGGGGGAGAACTGAGAGTCTGGGTTACATTTCTGGCTTGTTATACATGTTTTGCCTGCTTTACTCTGCTTTACTCAACTTTAGTTATATGTTCATATGTTGTTTATTGGAGTTGGCCGATGATCCTACAAGTACACCGTGGTTTTGTGTATTGATACTACACTTTCTTTCCTTTTATAAGTAAAGGACATATTCCGACGGCTGCTACACGACCTTAGTTATAGTCGAGACATTTTTAGAATCCAAGGGTGAGCTGCTTTTTCCAGGCTACCATAGTTTCATCCATCTTCCTTCTAGTCTATTATTTCAGACTTAGACTTTTTTTTTTGGGGTTGCATCCCCACACTCTAGACATTAGTAGATATTTTGGTACACGACTTTCAGATTCTAGGGGTATTATTCCACAGGAAATTTATTATTATTATTTTTAGCTATGAACGCTAGTTTAATTTATTGCATCTGGTTTTGAGCTGTTAGTTTTGCTAAGTGTTGGTTGATTTGTTGGTTTTCTCATCCGGGGGTTTTGGGTAGGTTCCACTAGCGGAGGTTTGGGTTATGACAAAGATGGTATTAGAGCCCTAGATTCGTTGATCTCATCCTACCAAAATGGGTCCATTAGGCCATAAAGATTGATTCTTGGTTATTGTGCATTGTTTTAGACCAAGAACCGGTAAGAACTTTGAGAAATGGGAAAGCTCCAGTTGAGTAGAGCTTTGGATCATTTCGAGGTAGGTGATGGTTGCTTTCTGTATGCTTTGTATGTTTAAGTACTCTTATCTAAGTATTTGTATGAGATGCATTGCTTAGGGAATGATTAGAAATGTCTAATAGTCCTGTTTAGCAGTTTGGTAAATTAAACGTTGTATTGTGCTTATTGGTTTACAAGTTGATTGTTTATTTTTGTGACTGTGGATTGTTTGACATTCGGTTGGCTCGGGTACCACGCATGGTACAAAATATACTAATGGTTGTCTCGGGTACCACGCCTAGTATGAGATAATACTAATGGTTGGCTCGGGTACCATGCCTGGTACGGGATAATACTAACGGTTGGCTCGGGTACCACGCTTGGTATGGGATAATACTAGCGGTTGGCTCGGGTACCACGCCTGATACGAGTTTACTTTGTTATGTTGTTATATCTTTATTTAATGGTTCCCTGAGTAGACCGGGTTGTGAACTTGAATTGTGGTCGTGTATTTTTGTCCTTGTGAGGCTGGGATGAATTGAATTGCTTTATGAGTTTGGTGTTGGTATAGACCGGGTGGTATGTCTGGCACTTAAGTGTTGTCTTGAAGGGATCCAGAGTGGGTTCGGGATATGTAGCGGGATATGACTGTTATTGTTGTAGATTATTTATCATAATTGTGAAATGGTTTACATGTGGGACATGTTAGGTAGAGACTTGTGGTCTAGGAATATCTGTTGACTTGCCTATGTGTTTTATTTTACTCTTACTTGATTTTTGTACTGCTCATACATTGTTTATTTGGAACTGGCTGATGATCCTACCAGTACATGGTGGTTGCTTACTAATACTGCACTTGCTTGTCTTTTTGTGAGTATAGGAAATCTTCCAGCGGTTGACGTACGACTTCACTTATAGGCCTGACTTTTTGAGATATCAAGGGTGAGCTATTCGACCGAGCTGCCTTGTTGTCCATCTAGTTGAGTTGTAGCCCATTTGTTCGGGATTAGATTATTTCTATATTCGGGGTTGCATCCCCGTACTCTAGTTTTTGGTATATGTCTTTGGTTCGATGACTTTCATATTTTAGGGAGAGATTTCCATATTTTATTTTATTTATAAAGTTGATTTTATTTATGATTGAATGCTAGATTAAATTTCTGCACTGGTTTTAAGCTGTTAGGCTAGGCGAAGGGTTGGACTCTAATGGTTCGCTTATCCAGGGGTTGGGTGGGTGCCACTCACGGCGCTCTGGGTCGTGACAAAGATGGTATCAGATCCCTAGGTTCATTGATCTCGTCATACCAAAACAGGTCTAGTAGAGTCTTATGGAATGGTGCGGAGACGTCCGTACTTTTGTTTGAGAGGCTATAGGACTTTAGGAAACTATCTCTTCTTTATCCCATCGTGCTACAACTTGATTCCAATTGGTATATGGTGATTGATAAGTCGGTAATCTACCAACTTATTGAGCCTAAATCCATGAATTATTGTTATGTTTTGAATAGATTTAGAGGTTCTTATGGCCTTTATTGATGTCTATGCAGGTACTTTGGGTAGAAGAAGAAAAGCAAGGATATGGATCCAAAAAGAGCCAAAAAGGATCTAAGTGTGAAGAGTTGTGAAAAAGCTGGAGAATCTGTTAGGAGGTGCGGTGGCTGTGCGACACGCACAAGCCAAGGTGCGGTTCACACCTCCTCCGCATGAAGCTGCAAAGTTGACTGAAGATTCTACTAAGAAGTGCGGTTGCCATGCGATGCGCATAGCCCGTGGTGCGAAATGCACCACCTTCGCATAAGGCCTACCTATGCGGCTAAAGTCAGTGGTCAAGCTGAAGCAGGTGTGCGACCCGCACGCTGCAATGTGCGAACCACACATCGCATCGCACACCACTCGGAGGGTAATTTTGTCCTAAAATTATGTGATGATTTTGGAGCATATAAATGGAAATTTTAGGCTTATTTGTACATACAATTTATAGCATACAATTTTCAGAGAGAACTTGGAGATATTTTTAGCTTGTAAAACTTCTTCTCCATCTCCATTGAGAGAGGGTTTTCAATCCAATCTTTTGGTTAACAAATTGCGTTCCTAATTTGACTCTAGAAATTGAGAATCAACTACAATTGATGAGAATTTGATGTACCCAGCTGGTATATATTCTCCCCTTTCTATGAGTGGCTAATTTCTCTTGTCTAGGGGTGTATTGATGATGGGTGCTTAGCTAATGGGTGTGGGTGTTGCTAATTCACTTTTATAATTGCTTATCTAAAATGGATCTAGTGATTTCACCATGTTTTAATCAAAAATTTGTGGTTGCAAACATGAATTTACCTCACTTGGCTATATAATTGCTCAGGAGAGAATCTTATAGTTATGGATGTGAAATTGCTAGTGGGTACTTGGGAATCCATTTAGACTAGAGGCTAGGGATAGCTCCAATCGTGGAATATCCCATTTAAGGGTCCGAGCTAGAGATAGGACGACCCCCCCAAACACTTGTTGGTTGGTTACTTAGCACACCGAATGATGTTCTAACCAAAATCATCAGAAATATGGATGTTGATTGGGAGATAGCACTCCACACTTATAACCAAAGCTACCCGTGTCAATAGGTGAAAATTAAAGTGAATTAGTGATCACCCTATTCTATAGCGAATGCCCCATCGGAAATGCACCCATAGTCATCTAGCTCTTATTGGTACACCCATCTCGATTTTACTTCCTGTTATTTGAATTGAGTTAGTAGTGACAACTTTCTCAATTCTCCCATTTTATTGTTTTGGTTTTGTTGACCAATTACTCTCATTTTGAAATCGCTTCGCACAATCTCTAATTAGTTAAATCAGGTCCCTTGGGTATGACCCCGACATCTATTGGGTTTATAAATGTGTTTTGACTATGCGATCGCTGTGACCTCCTAGTTGGAGAGCCTCGATTTGAGACATCCGTAGAGATCTCAAGTGGAGTGTCAATCGTCTGTTTTACTTCCACTGACTTGGGAGCAGTTTCACTCTCTTTCCTTAGAGAAGTACGTACCTCGTACTTTGAGGGACCAAAAAAATGATGAATTCTTGAATTTGGAGCAGGGTAGCATGTCAGTCTCTACTTACGAGGCAAAGTTTCATGCCTTGTCTCATTTTGCTACGCAGTTGCTGGGTTCCGAGTAGGAGCGGGTTCAATTGTTTATCAATAGTTTGAATACTGAGCTTCAGGTACTGTCTGTGCACATGATTTCTTCAGGGAAATGCTTCAATAAAGTGGTGGACTATGTAAAGAAACTTGAGGGAGTCAGACAGGCGGGGTAGGCTAAGGTGTTGGCCAAGAAGCCCCAAAATGAGGGAAATTATGGTGGTTCATACTCCAGGGGTCAGAATCAGTAGGTATACTCAGCCCGTCCTATTTAGTCAGCTCTGCCAGCTGCTACAGGGTCATTCGGAAGCTAATCAACAGTTTTCAGCTCCTAAGGGCCAGGGAGCTTCTTATTCATCTGCTAGCAGGCCTGCGGTTGATCGTGGTTGTTTTCATTGTGGTGATCTGGGCCACTTTAAGAGGGAGTTCCCTCATAGGTAGACCAGTAATCAGGTTCAGCAGAAGCCCAAGGCTATGGTCCCAGCGGGTAGAGATGGTCATGCTAGAGGTCGTCCACAAGGTGGGCGAGGCAACTTTTAGGGTGGCCCGAGAGGTAAACGGAATGGCAGCTCGGGCAGAAGTGCAACGCAGCCAGCCGGGTACGTTTTCTAGATTGATGATTAGGCTCACTGCTATGCATTTCCAGGGAGGACCGAGGCTGAGGCATCATATGCGGTGATCACAGGTACCATTCTTGTTTGTGATAAAATGGATTTGATACTATTTGACCTAGGTTCTATGTATTCTTATGTGTCTATGAGTTTTGCGTTAGGTCTGGACTTGGTATGTGATATCCTTGATTCCCCTATCCATGTTTCTACTCTAGTTGAAGAGTCTGTGGTTGTGACTCATGTCTATCGTGATTGTTTTGTGGTGTTTGTGGGGTTGCATACTTGGGTAGACTTGATAATCCTGGATATGTTGACTTTGATGTGATTTTGGGCATGACTTGGTTATCCCCTTATCATATTGTGTTGAATTATAACACCAAGATTGTGGCTCTAGATATTCCGGGTAAGGATAGGCTAGAGTGGGAGGGTGTATACAGGCCTAAGCCAGTTAAGATCATATCATTTGTTTGGGCTAGAAAGCTAGTAGGGAGGGGGTATCTAGCCTTGTTGGCTCATCTTCGAGATGATAATGTGAAGTCTCCATCTATTGAGTCAATTTCGATTGTTTTAGAGTTTCGAGAGGTGTTCCCAGTTTATTTGCCTAGTATACCTTTGGACAGGGATATTGATTTTTGCATTGACTTGGAGCCAAGCACTCATCCCATTTCTATTCCTCCGTACCGTATGGATCTGGCAGAGTTAAGGGAACCTAAGACTCAGCTTCAGGAACTCCTAGATAATGGATTTATCCATCCCAGTGCTTCGTCTTGGGGTGCTCCGGTCTTGTTTGTAAAGAAAAATGATGGTAGTATGCGGATGTGCATAGATTATAGAAAGTTGAAAAGGTTACCATCTGGAATAAGTACCCAGTACCCCATATTGATGATCTGTTTGACCAGTTACAGGGAGCATCAGTGTTTTCAAAAATTGACTTGAGGTCAGGATATCATCTGTTAAAAATTAGGCCTAAGGACATTCATAAGACTGCTTTACGAACTTGCTATGGGCATTATGAGTTCTTAGTGATGTCGTTTTGTTTGACCAATGCACCGGCGACATTCATGAGTTTAATGAATGGGGTATTTAAATCATAATTGGATTTGGTCGTCATCATTTTCATTGATGATATTTTCATCTACTCCAAGAGTAGGGAGGAGCATGCTGAACATCTCCGTATAGTGTTGGACATTTTGAGGCACCAAAAGCTTTATGCGAAGTTCTCCAAGTGTGAATTTTTGTTGACTTCAGTCACATTCTTGGGGTATGTAGTGTCAGAACAGGGGGTGATGGTAGATCCCCAGAAGATTGAGGCAGTCAAGAGTTAGGTCCGGCCTAGCTCGGTGACTGAGGTGAGAAGTTTTATGGGGCTTGCAAGCTACTATCGTAGGTTTGTCAAGGATTTTGCATCTATTGCTACTCACCTGACAAGGCTGACACATAAAGATGTACCATTTTTGTGGTCCAACAAGTGCAAAGTGAGCTTCCAAAAGCTCAAGACACTTCTGACCATGGCTCCTATCTTGTCCTTGCCGGTCAAAGGTAAAGACTTTATTATTTACTGTGATGCTTTGCATTCTGGTTTGGGTGCTGTGTTAATGTAGGATATAAATGTGATAGCCTATGCCTTCAGGATATGAAGGTGCATTAGAGAACCTATCTGAATCACGATTTAAATTTGGCGGCGGTGGTCTTTACACTCAAGATTTGGAGGCACTATCTCTATGGTGTCAAGTGTGAAGTGTTCACTGATCACCGTAGTTTGCAACATGTTTTCACTCAGAAGGACTTGAATTTGAGGCAAAGAAGGTGGATGGAATTGTTGAAGGATTATGATGTGACTATGCAGTACCATCCGGGTAAGGCTAATGTGGTGGAAGACGCATTGAGCCGGAAGACACTTAGCATGGGCAGTTTGGCTTGTTTGGAGGTGTCCAAACGACCACTGGCAAGGGAAATTATGGCATTGGAGTCCAAGTTCATGCACTTGGGTATTTTAGAACAAGGTGGGTTGTTGGACAGTATTGAGGTCAGAGCCACTTTCATAGAGGAGATAAAGGCCAAGCAGTTTCAGGATCCAAAACTGAGTAGCTTCGAGGTAAGGTAATATCCGGGGAGTCTAAGGACGTTGCATTAGACCCTAGAAGAGTACTAAATTTCAGAGAAAGGGTTTGTGTTCCTCGGGTTGATGAATGGTTCAGAACATCTTAACAGAGGCTCATGGTTCGCGGTACTCAATTCATCCGGGTGTGACTAAAATGTATAGAAATTTGAGGTAGCATTTCTGGTGGCCCGAGATGAAAAGGGACATAGTTGATTTGTGTCCAAGTGTCAGAACTGCCAGCAGGTAAAGTATGAACATCAAAGATCTAAAGGACTACTTCAGAGAATGCCTATTCCAGAGTGGAAGTGGGAAATGATAGCCATGGATTTCGTGGTGGGTCTTCCCAAGATGTTGGCGAAGTATGACTCAATTTAGGTCATTATTGACAGGCTGACCAAGTTCGCTCATTTTATTCCGGTCAGGGTAGATTATAATTCGCAGCAATTGGCTAAGATCTACATGAAGGAGATTGTGAGGTTGCATGGAGTACCACTGTCCATTATTTCAGATAGGGGTACGCAGTTTACCTCCAAGTTTTGGGGAAAGTTGCATGAGGAGTTGGGAACTCAACTCACCTTTAGTACAACTTTCCATCCTCAGACTGATGGTCAATCGGTGAGGATGATCCAGGTGTTGAAGGATATGCTGAGAGCATGTGTGATGGACTTCGGGGGTCAGTGGGACCAGTTTCTACCATTGTGAGAATTCTTGTACAACAATAGCTACCACTCCAGTATTGACATGGCACCATTCGAGGCATTGTATGGGAGAGGTTGTAGATCACCGATTGGGTAGTTTGAGGAAGGAGATGTAAAGCCTTTGGGCGTAGACTTGGTAAGGGAAGCCCAAGAGAAGGTGATGGGCATTCAGACCAAGTTGCTAGCTGCCCGAAGCAGGCAGAAGAAATATGCGGATCGCAAGCTCCGGGACATGGAATTTCAGGTTTGTGAACAGGTACTGCTGAAGGTATCACCAATGAAGGGAGTTATGCATTTTGGTAAGAAGGTCAAGCTCAGCCCTCGGTTCATCGGTCTGTTTGAGGTTCTTGAAATTATGGGGCCAGTGGCTTACAAATTAGCATTGCCGCCTAGTTTATTGGGTATCTATCTGGTATTCTATGTATTCATGCTTAAGCGATACCATGGGGATGGGGACTACATCATCAAGTGGGATGAGGTGCTTTTCGATAAGGACTTTTGCTATGAAGAGGAACCTATTTTGATCCTTGCTCGAGATATTTGGAAATTGAGGACAAATGTGATTAGTATGGTAAGGGTTCAATTGAAGCATCGTCCGGTTGAGGAAGCCACTTGGGAAACCGAGAAGGACATGCGGGATAAGTACCCTCACTTGTTTGAGGATTCAGGTTCTACACTTTCCTTCTCTAATTTCTATAATTTTGGGTTTGATCGTTCGAAGATGAACGATTGGTAAATTAGTATATGTTGTAATGACCGGGTTCGTCGTTACGGGTAAACTATTCGTGAAAAATTTCAGAGTTAGAAAAACTTTGGATTTGGGAGTTTGAAATTCTAGGCTAGGCTAGTCTCGGCCGGATTTGGAGAGACGTATGGTCTAGGACAATTCGGGTAAGAATTGGGTTAGATGTCTTGGCTTGAGCTAGTTTTCCTTGTAGCTAAGACATAAGGTTGTCCAGGGGACTTTTTGGAATCGAATTCGGGTAAGTAGAACTTCCAAAATTAAGGTTGACGTGAAAAGATTGTTCCGGAACGTAGGGGAAACTAAGTGTGTTTTAGAATGGACACATTTTGGAGAATTCTCGATATTCTGTCCGTGATGAGAACTACCGCTCTACCACGGCGACCTCCATTATAGAGGAAAAATTACTGCTATAGCGGAAGTCAAGTCGGTCAACCTCCGCCATAGCGGTTGACTCTGCTATGGCAGTACCGCTATAATGGAGTGGACCGCTCTGGCGGAGTGTGATGGAATTTAATACAGAAACATTCCCCAAAAATATTCAGTTTTCACAAGTTCAGTTGAGAGAGGGGCTAGGGCAATTTCAGGCAAATTTCCTCCATTCTTCGTCGTTTTTCCTCCCAAAGGTAAGGTTTCTACTCTCCGAACTTCATACTACTTTTCCTATGCGGAAGAATTGCTAGGAGTGGACTTGGGGAAAGGTTTGGAATGACTTAGGGATGGTAGAATCCTGGAGAAAAGGGGGATTCTAAGTGTAGAAGTTCTTGGGTGTTGTTAAATCCACTACCTTATGATCATGTGACCTTAATTCCCTAATTGTTTCCATAAGAATGGTAGAACTAGATGAATTAATGATAGGAAAGCCCAGGAAAAGGGGTGGGATGATCATGGGTGGCTTGGGGTTTGGGATTTTGCGTAATCGGGGTGAATTTTAGGCCATAAAGATTGATTCTTGGTTATTGTGCATTGTTTTAGACCAAGAATCGGCAAGAACTTCGGGAAATGGGAAAGCTCCAGTTGATTAGAGTTTTGGATCATTTTGAGGTAGGTGATGGTTGCTAGATGTATGCTTTGTCTGTTTGAGTAATCTTATCTAAGTATTTGTATGAGATGCATTGTTTAGGGAATGATTAGAAATGTCTAATAGTCCTGTTTAGCAGTCTGGTAAATTGAACGTTATATTGTGCTTGTTGGTTTACAAGTTGATTGTTCATTTTTGTGACTGTGGATTGTTTGACATTCGGTTGGCTCAGGTACCACGCCTGGTATGAAATATACTAACGATTGGCTCGGGTACCACGCTTGGTACGGGATAATACTAACAGTTGGCTCGGATACCACGCCTGGTATGGGATAATACTGTCACGCCTTGAGGATACCCCTTGGACATAACATGGGACCCGGGACCATAAGTGTCCCAAGTTAACCCTTGGTCATAGCATAACTCAGGCATATCAAATAAGCATAGAAGAAGCATAATAGGAACTAGATAACTCAATCCATAAGATAAAAATCAATAGGAATATGATTCGAAGAAGACCCAAATACTGTCTATGTCTAAAACGCCTCTACACATGACATAAAGAGTTGCTAGGACAAGACCCTAGCTAACTCAAGGTACGAAAGTAAATAACCAAAACTAGCTAGAATCATAACTGGCCCTCAAACAATGAGGACTCACCAATACTGACTGGAAATGGCCTGCGGTCTCTAGCCACGAGCCTGAGGGAGGGAACTTGAATCTGCATCATCAAGAGGATGCAACACAAAGTATGCAACAGTACTATAGGATGTACCGAGTATGTGATATATGCATGATCATGATAAAAACACACTTAAAACGCATTTAAACTGAGTTTATGTATAATAAGGGTATCAAAAAGTAAATATAATAGTTTTGAGTAATAAGTATGAGTTAGAAGTCAAAACCTCAAATAGGATATCAAATGGTTTAGAAAACTTGAAAGCATTCGTATAGGAGTTTCTTATAACTGACAATAGACCATGTGAGCTACACGGAATTCTTTTTCATAAGTAACCGATGAGGCACTCTCAACTAACAAGGACTCCCTTTTATATACGTGAAGGGCACTCTCAACTAACGAGGACCTTCTTTCATAAACATGAGGAGATACTCTCTACTAACGAGGATCCTCTTTCATAAACATGAGGTGACACTCTCAACTAACGAGGTCCTTATTTCATAAATGTGAGGAGACACTCTCTACTAACGAGGACCCTCTTTCATAAACATGAGATGACACTCTCTACTAACGAGGGCCTTCTTTCATAAGCGTGAGGAGACACTCTCTACTAACGAGGAACCTCTTTCCCTACTTTGGTAACGTAGTTTTGTACTTGGGTTACTTAGACCCTCATCGCTCGGTGCTAAATACTAATCCCAAAATATACATATAGCTCATATAATACTTGTGACATATCAAGTGTCAAATAATTGGAAAAACATAAGGACATGCCTAATGTCATGCAAATTCAAACCATAAGTTCTTAAAAACTTAGCATAGCCATAGTTCAAAACATAGTTTTCTTTCTAAATTCATACTTGAAGAATTAGGCATGAAATTTCCATAAGGTACTAGAGATCACAATATCAATGCATGAAATTGAACTTAAAATCCATGGAGGAATCATGAGAAAATACTTAATAGAAAAGCCCAAGAGGATTGAGTAAGGACCCCGAATTAGAAATCCACAACTTGAAAGGAATCATGCTGGAAATCAAGAATGCATGGGCTTTTGAAATCAATCAAGGAATCTTAATCAAATCATAAATAAACAATGAGGGACCATGAATTTATGCTTTGAAACTGATTTCATAAGTTTTTTCCCAATTTAGATCAAAATCCAAATTTCATAAGTTCATAATCCAAAATAAGAATTAGGAATTTTGGGCACAAGTGTGAAAGGAACCCATTGTTGAATACTCACATACCTTGATTGAAGCTAACCCACTTGAAATTGAAAAGAAGAGGAGGCTTGAACTTGGAGCTTGAGACCCTAACTTAAAGCTTCAGGGGGTGGAACTCCTTTTATTCTTTTCAAACTTGATTAAAAGAAGGGGAGAGAACTTAGGCCAAGTAGGAGTAAAAACCCTCCCAAATAGGCTTAAAACGACTTAGTATAGGAGATATAAGAGTGAGAAATTACAAAAATACCATTGGACTTAAACTTGGAAAAAACTGGAAAAAGTCAGCTTCAGAGACCATGAGTCAGTCCACGGTCCGTCATCCAAAAGGACGAGCCGTCAACTGATCCATGGTTTCAAATTCCACTTCTGAGAGTCTACTGGAATTCCATTCCACGAGTTACAGGATAGTCCGTCATTCAAAATGACCACCCGTCAAGTCACTCGTGTAATCTAGGGAATAAAAGCTAAATTTTTATAAACCACGGGTCACTCTACGGACCGTGGTTTTGATCTACGGGTCGTGAACCAACCAGTTGTTTTGAAGATGAAAATTTTAAGGTTCAGGTCAGAAATCACGAGTCACAGTATGGACCGTGGTTCAGAATCACGGTTCATCATCCCTTTCCGTAGTCACTGACAGTGCTGCAGTAAATTGCCCATAACTTTTTACTCCAGACACGGATTAATGCGCGGTCGGTGGCGTTGGAAAGAAGACTCAAAAACCTTTAATTTGGTAGTACTAGGACACCTAAATCTTTATATTTTAGGAGGAATAATCGATTGAAGTTGACCCTACTTTAGTCTTACATGAAAACTTACTTGGGTGAGGTGGTTGCGACTTAACTTGATGATAGAAGTTTCTTATGAACACGATCCGCATCCAAAGCACTCACCACACTAGGAAAATAATCATTACACTCATGGAAAAGGTTCGGGTATTAGCTTAGGATTTTTAGGGTGTTACAATATCTCCCCCTTGGGATCATTCATCCTCGAATGAAGACTAAGCAAGGAAACTCTAGAGAGAAAATAGCCCAACCAAATTGAAACATGAAAACTGAAGAATCAACATGAAACTTAACTTTTCAACTTAAAACATGACTGAATCAACTTCGAAAACATGAATACATGCTAGGATCATGAGGGAAACTGATGGAATAGATTCGGAAGGACATACTAAGGATAGAACTACTAACTCAAGCTGAAACTGTATCGGAAGGAGAAGGGTCAAGGTACTTGGCCTTCATTGATGATTTTGCTTCCCAAGTAGCTCCTTCAACTGAGTTGTAAAAGCTGAAGTACTATCGTGGTAACCGACTTCCGATTGACATAAAAACTGAGTTGGTTTCATGAGACACGTATACATGCTGAGACTGTAAGAACGACCAATAGGACAGGAACTGGATATCCAACATGATAACTGGTCTGGGATGAGAGTAGGAACTCAGCTAAAACTCATAAAGAACAAACATACTCTAGAAATCACAGTTAACCGTAAGGGACACCAAATTGAGAGAAGTAGATATATGAGAAAACTATTCTCTTCTAAATACCACCTCTACCATTCGCAACTAACAATCTCAACAGTGCACATAAAGGTACTAAGGTCTGAGTCTAACTACCCGATTATCCATGTTCAAACCTCTCTTGACTAGGTCTCTTACATCAAGAACATCTTTTAAGGATAGTATTCCCTCTTATCACAATAGCCAACTAACCTAGGGCTCCCAACCAAAGGGTCACTAGTTGTACAAAACAAATATCCACATGAATCCCATCACGATATTCAAGCTTATAACTATGGTCACTTTATGGTTCGTAGCTTACCCTATTTAAGACTTCTCTCCTCTTTCCTATCAAAACTAGGAGTCATAATTTCAAGAACTTCTATAGAGGGACATACTGAAATTCCTCATCTAACTATTTTGCACGAATAATCGTTACCTCACAATTCACCCACACCTAGAAGTCAAAGTGAAACCATTACGCTAACAAGGAAAAGAAATCTGCTACCTCCCAGCTAGAGTTACTCCAAGGCCTTCTCCCCTAACGCTTATAACAACATAAAACCAGAATTATTGAAAGAAAAGAGCGGGAGTAGGAGTGTCACAAATGAAAGATTATAGACTGATCTTGACTTACACTTAGCGTGATCAATCCCCTCAAGGTGAGGCTTGGGGGACCGAGCGCAATAGGCATGAATATTTCACATACTGGGCACGTGAGGAATGAATGGTGGGGATCACCACCCCTCGTCCTCAAAGGCAAAGGTCAAGGGCTTTAGAGTAAGGAAATCATAAGTGCAAACCGTTTCAAGAATCAGGTCGGAGCATATGCATAACGTAACATGATTTGATTAATCATAGAGGCATGTCTGAAGAATAAACTGAGCAAATAGGACCGAGCATACTGAGAGACATGAGTTTACATAGATAACAAACCCCAGGGCATAAAACTGAAATTTATAGAATCACAGGATAAGAGTAGAATCGTTGTCATAAGCAATCACTTGCCATTCTAGAATCTGAACATGAGCTTGAATCTAAAAGAGGACCATGGCACTGACACACAAGGCATGAAAAAGGTATCATAATGGCATAAGTATACTTAGGACGCTAGGATGGAAATAAGCTTCTGCCTCCCTTCTTGACTTTGTTCTAACACCATAAGTATCGCTACCTGAGCCTCCAAAATCTGACCAATTCTACATTTCACCATCTCCCCCTTAGGTTTATGCCACCCTCCTAAGTCTATGGACCTCTCACCAACCTCTCAAAGGAACTATGATCATTTTACCTTAACAGAACATACACTATTCCAGAATCTAGCACGAATACCCACTTACCTTCTATAGTCTAAGACCCTCCTTCACCTAAAAGTCTAGGCCTCAACCCTCTTATCCCCACTTAGTTCTAGGTCAAGACAACTCACAACCAAATAAGAATAGGGGTCCGGATAACCTATGCTGAGAAGACAATTGGTTCCATCTTCTGGTCTTCTTTTCCTTCCTCTTCCTCTTCTTTAGTTTCTCTTTCTCATTCAACTGAGCTATCATGGCTTGAGCCAATATACAAATGGCTTCACGAAATTCTCCATTTGTAACCTCATGATCTGGAGTAGTCGGATTAGCATTCCTCATGGGGTTTCTTCATAGAGACATTATCTGAAATACGTATGGACAGATTAGAAGAGTGAGTAGAGTCAAACTCTATCGCACAATAGTGAACATGAAGAAGTGAAGTTTTTTCCTAAAACACCTTGTAGCCTCCCTCTCATAAGTGTGGTACGCTTCATACCCATGAGAGAAACACTACTTGATGCGGGTTTCAGACACCCTAGGACTCTTGAACCTGATTCTCTGATACCAAGTTTGTCATGCCCCGAGGCTACCCCTTGGACGTAACACGGGACCCAGGACCACAAGTGTCCTAAGTTAACCCTTGATCATAGCATAACTCAGGCATATCAAATAAGCATAGCGGAAGCATAATAGGAACTAGATAACTCAATCTATAAGATAAAAATCAATAGGAACGTGATTCAAAGAAGACCCGAATGATGTCTATGTCTGAAAAGCCTCTACACATGACATAAAGAGTTGCTAGGACAAGACCCTAGCTAACTCAAGGTACGAAAGTAAATAACCAAAACTAGCTAGAATTATAACTGGCCCTCAAACAATGAGGACTCACCAACACTGACTGGAAATGGCCTGCGGTCTCTAGCCAGGAGCCTGAGGGAGGGAACCTGAATCTGCATCATCAAGAGGATACAGTGCAAAGTATGCGTCAGTACTATAGGATATACAGAGTATGTGAGATATGCATGATTATGGTAAAAACACACTTAAAATGCATTTAAACTGAGTTTATGTATAATAAGGGTATCAATGAGTAAATGTCATAGTTTTGAGTAATAAGTATGAGTTAGAAGTCGAAACCACAAATAAGATATCAAATGGTTTAGAAAACTTGAAATCATTCATACGGGAGTTTCTTATAACCAATAATAGACCATGTGAGCTACATGGAATTCCTTTTCATAAGTAACCGAGGAGGCACTCTCAACTAACGAGGACTCCCTTTTATATACGTGAAGGGCACTCTCAACTAACGAGGACCTTCTTTCATAAACATGAGGAGATACTCTCTACTAACGAGGATCCTCTTTCATAAACATGAGGTGACACTCTCAACTAACGAGGTCCTTATTTCATAAATGTGAGGAGACACTCTCTACTAACGAGGACCCTCTTTCATAAACATGAGATGACACTCTCTACTAACGAGGGCCTTCTTTCATAAGCGTGAGGAGACACTCTCTACTAACGAGGAACCTCTTTCCCTACTTTGGTAACGTAGTTTTGTACTTGGGTTACTTAGACCCTCATCGCTCGGTGCTAAATACTAATCCCAAAATATACATATAGCTCATATAATACTTGTGACATATCAAGTGTCAAATAATTGGAAAAACATAAGGACATGCCTAATGTCATGCAAATTCAAACCATAAGTTCTTAAAAACTTAGCATAGCCATAGTTCAAAACATAGTTTTCTTTCTAAATTCATACTTGAAGAATTAGGCATGAAATTTCCATAAGGTACTAGAGATCACAATATCAATGCATGAAATTGAACTTAAAATCCATGGAGGAATCATGAGAAAATACTTAATAGAAAAGCCCAAGAGGATTGAGTAAGGACCCCGAATTAGAAATCCACAACTTGAAAGGAATCATGCTGGAAATCAAGAATGCATGGGCTTTTGAAATCAATCAAGGAATCTTAATCAAATCATAAATAAACAATGAGGGACCATGAATTTATGCTTAGAAACTGATTTCATAAGTTTTTTCCCAATTTAGATCAAAATCCAAATTTCATAAGTTCATAATCCAAAATAAGAATTAGGGATTTTGGGCACAAGTGTGAAAGGAACCCATTGTTGAATACTCACATACCTTGATTGAAGCTAACCCACTTGAAATTGAAAAGAAGAGGAGGCTTGAACTTGGAGCTTGAGACCCTAACTTAAAGCTTCAGGGGGTGGAACTCCTTTTATTCTTTTCAAACTTGATTAAAAGAAGGGGAGAGAACTTAGGCCAAGTAGGAGTAAAAACCCTCCCAAATAGGCTTAAAACGACTTAGTATAGGAGATATAAGAGTGAGAAATTACAAAAATACCATTGGACTTAAACTTGGAAAAAACTGGAAAAAGTCAGCTTCAGAGACCATGAGTCAGTCCACGGTCCGTCATCCAAAAGGACGAGCCGTCAACTGATCCGTGGTTTCAAATTCCACTTCTGAGAGTCTACTGGAATTCCATTCCACGAGTTACAGGATAGTCCGTCATTCAGAATGACCACCCGTCAAGTCACTCGTGTAATCTAGGGAATAAAAGCTAAATTTTTATAAACCACGGGTCACTCTACGGACCGTGGTTTTGATCTACGGGTCGTGAACCAACCAGTTGTTTTGAAGATGAAAATTTTAAGGTTCAGGTCAGAAATCACGAGTCACAGTATGGACCGTGGTTCAGAATCACGGTTCATCATCCCTTTCCGTAGTCACTGACAGTGCTGCAGTAAATTGCCCATAACTTTTTACTCCAGACACGGATTAATGCGCGGTCGGTGGCGTTGGAAAGAAGACTCAAAAACCTTTAATTTGGTAGGTACTAGGACACCTAAATCTTTATATTTTAGGAGGAATAATCGATTGAAGTTGACCCTACTTTAGTCTTACATGAAAACTTACTTGGGTGAGGTGGTTGCGACTTAACTTGATGATAGAAGTTTCTTATGAACACGATCCGCATCCAAAGCACTCACCACACTAGGAAAATAATCATTACACTCATGGAAAAGGTTCGGGTATTAGCTTAGGATTTTTAGGGTGTTACAATATCTCCCCCTTGGGATCATTCATCCTCGAATGAAGACTAAGCAAGGAAACTCTAGAGAGAAAATAGCCCAACCAAATTGAAACATGAAAACTGAAGAATCAACATGAAACTTAACTTTTCAACTTAAAACATGACTGAATCAACTTCGAAAACATGAATACATGCTAGGATCATGAGGGAAACTGATGGAATAGATTCGGAAGGACATACTAAGGATAGAACTACTAACTCAAGCTGAAACTGTATCGGAAGGAGAAGGGGTCAAGGTACTTGGCCTTCATTGATGATTTTGCTTCCCAAGTAGCTCCTTCAACTGAGTTGTAAAAGCTGAAGTACTATCGTGGTAACCGACTTCCGATTGACATAAAAACTGAGTTGGTTTCATGAGACACGTATACATGCTGAGACTGTAAGAACGACCAATAGGACAGGAACTGGATATCCAACATGATAACTGGTCTGGGATGAGAGTAGGAACTCAACTAAAACTCATAAAGAACAAACATACTCTAGAAATCACAGTTAACCGTAAGGGACACCAAATTGAGAGAAGTAGATATATGAGAAAACTATTCTCTTCTAAATACCACCTCTACCATTCGCAACTAACAATCTCAACAGTGCACATAAAGGTACTAAGGTCTGAGTCTAACTACCCGATTATCCATGTTCAAACCTCTCTTGACTAGGTCTCTTACATCAAGAACATCTTTTAAGGATAGTATTCCCTCTTATCACAATAGCCAACTAACCTAGGGCTCCCAACCAAAGGGTCACTAGTTGTACAAAACAAATATCCACATGAATCCCATCACGATATTCAAGCTTATAACTATGGTCACTTTATGGTTCGTAGCTTACCCTATTTAAGACTTTTCTCCTCTTTCCTATCAAAACTAGGAGTCATAATTTCAAGAACTTCTATAGAGGGACATACTGAAATTCCTCATCTAACTATTTTGCACGAATAATCATTACCTCACAATTCACCCACACCTAGAAGTCAAAGTGAAACCATTACGCTAACAAGGAAAAGAAATCTGCTACCTCCCAGCTAGAGTTACTCCAAGGCCTTCTCCCCTAACGCTTATAACAACATAAAACCAGAATTATTGAAAGAAAAGAGCGGGAGTAGGAGTGTCACAAATGAAAGATTATAGACTGATCTTGACTTACACTTAGCGTGATCAATCCCCTCAAGGTGAGGCTTGGGGGACCGAGCGCAATAGGCATGAATATTTCACATACTGGGCACGTGAGGAATGAATGGTGGGGATCACCACCCCTCGTCCTCAAAGGCAAAGGTCAAGGGCTTTAGAGTAAGGAAATCATAAGTGCAAACCGTTTCAAGAATCAGGTCGGAGCATATGCATAACGTAACATGATTTGATTAATCATAGAGGCATGTCTGAAGAATAAACTGAGCAAATAGGACCGAGCATACTGAGAGACATGAGTTTACATAGATAACAAACCCCAGGGCATAAAACTGAAATTTATAGAATCACAGGATAAGAGTAGAATCGTTGTCATAAGCAATCACTTGCCATTCTAGAATCTGAACATGAGCTTGAATCTAAAAGAGGACCATGGCACTGACACACAAGGCATGAAAAAGGTATCATAATGGCATAAGTATACTTAGGACGCTAGGATGGAAATAAGCTTCTGCCTCCCTTCTTGACTTTGTTCTAACACCATAAGTATCGCTACCTGAGCCTCCAAAATCTGACCAATTCTACATTTCACCATCTCCCCCTTAGGTTTATGCCACCCTCCTAAGTCTATGGACCTCTCACCAACCTCTCAAAGGAACTATGATCATTTTACCTTAACAGAACATACACTACTCCAGAATCTAGCACGAATACCCACTTACCTTCTATAGTCTAAGACCCTCCTTCACCTAAAAGTCTAGGCCTCAACCCTCTTATCCCCACTTAGTTCTAGGTCAAGACAACTCACAACCAAATAAGAATAGGGGTCCGGATAACCTATGCTGAGAAGACAATTGGTTCCATCTTCTGGTCTTCTTTTCCTTCCTCTTCCTCTTCTTTAGTTTCTCTTTCTCATTCAACTGAGCTATCATGGCTTGAGCCAATATACAAATGGCTTCACGAAATTCTGCATTTGTAACCTCATGATCTGGAGTAGTCGGATTAGCATTCCTCATGGGGTTTCTTCATAGAGACATTATCTGAAATACGTATGGACAAATTAGAAGAGTGAGTAGAGTCAAACTCTATCGCACAATAGTGAACATGAAGAAGTGAAGTTTTTTCCTAAAACACCTTGTAGCCTCCCTCTCATAAGTGTGGCACGCTTCATACCCATGAGAGAAACACTACTTGATGCGGGTTTCAGACACCCTAGGACTCTTGAACCTGATTCTCTGATACCAAGTTTGTCATGCCCCGAGGCTACCCCTTGGACGTAACACGGGACCCAGGACCACAAGTGTCCTAAGTTAACCCTTGATCATAGCATAACTCAGGCATATCAAATAAGCATAGCGGAAGCATAATAGGAACTAGATAACTCAATCTATAAGATAAAAATCAATAGGAACGTGATTCAAAGAAGACCCGAATGATGTCTATGTCTGAAAAGCCTCTACACATGACATAAAGAGTTGCTAGGACAAGACCCTAGCTAACTCAAGGTACGAAAGTAAATAACCAAAACTAGCTAGAATTATAACTGGCCCTCAAACAATGAGGACTCACCAACACTGACTGGAAATGGCCTGCGGTCTCTAGCCAGGAGCCTGAGGGAGGGAACCTGAATCTGCATCATCAAGAGGATACAGTGCAAAGTATGCGTCAGTACTATAGGATATACAGAGTATGTGAGATATGCATAATTATGGTAAAAACACACTTAAAACGCATTTAAACTGAGTTTATGTATAATAAGGGTATCAATGAGTAAATGTCATAGTTTTGAGTAATAAGTATGAGTTAGAAGTCGAAACCACAAATAAGATATCAAATGGTTTAGAAAACTTGAAATCATTCATACGGGAGTTTCTTATAACCAATAATAGACCATGTGAGCTACATGGAATTCCTTTTCATAAGTAACCGAGGAGGCACTCTCAACTAACGAGGACTCCCTTTTATATACGTGAAGGGTACTCTCAACTAACGAGGACCTTTTTTCATAAACATGAGGAGACACTCTCTACTAACGAGGATCCTCTTTCATAAACATGAGGTGACACTCTCAACTAACGAGGTCCTTATTTCATAAACGTGAGGAAACACTCTCTACTAACGAGGACCCTCTTTCATAAACATGAGATGACACTCTCTACTAACGAGGTCCTTCTTTCATAAGCGTGAGGAGACACTGTCTACTAACGAGGACCCTCTTTCCCTACTTTGGTAACATAGTTTTGGACTTGGGTTACTTAGACCCTCATCGCTCAGTGCTAAATACTAATCCCAAAATCTACATATAGCTCATATAATACTTGTGACATATCAAGTGTCAAATAATTGGAAAAACATAAGGACATGTCTAATGTCATGCAAATTCAAACCATAAGTTCTTAAAAACTTAGCATAGCCATAGTTCAAAACATACTTTTCTTTCTAAATTCATACTTGAAGAATTAGGCATAAAATTTCCATAAGGTACTTGAGATCACAATATCAATGCATGAAATTTAACTTAAAATCCATGGAGGAATCATGTGAAAAAACTTACTAGAAAAGCCCAAGATGATTGAGTAAGGACCCCGACTTAGAAATCCACAACTTGAAAGGAATCATGCTAGAAATCAACAATGCATGGGCTTTTGAAATCAATCAAGGAATATTAATCAAATCATAAATAAACAATGAGGGACCATGAATTTATGCTTAGAAACTGATTTCATAAGTTTTTCTCCAATTTAGATCAAAATCCAAATTTCATAAGTTCATAATTCATAATAAGAATTAGGGATTTTGGGCACAAGAGTGAAAGGAACCCATTGTTGAATACCCACATACCTTGATTGAAGCTAACCCACTTGAAATTGAAAAGAAGAGGAGGCTTGAACTTGGAGCTTGAGACCCTAACTTGAAGCTTGAGGGGGTGGAACTCATTTTCTTCTTTTGAAGCTTGATTGAAAGAATGGGAGAGAACTTAGGCCAAGTAGGAATAGAAACCCTCCTAAATAGTCTTAAAACGACTTAGTATAGGAGTTAAAAGAGTGAAAAATTATAAAAATACCCATGGACTTAAACTTGGAAAAAACTGGAAAAAGTCAGCTTCAGAGACCATGAGTCAGTCCACGGTCCGTCATCCAAAAGAACGAGCCGTCAACTGATCCGTGGTTTCAAATTCCACTTCTGAGAGTCTACTGGAATTCCATTCCACGAGTTACAGGATAGTCCGTCATTCAGAATGACCACCCATCAAGTCACTCGTGTAATCTAGGGAATAAAAGCTAAATTTTTATAAACCACGGGTCACTCTACGGACCGTGATTTTGATCTACGGGTCGTGAACCAACCAGTTGTTTTGAAGATGAAAATTTTAAGGTTCAGGTCAGAAATCACGAGTCACAGTATGGACCGTGGTTCAGAATCACGGTTCATCATCCCTTTCCGTAGTCACTGACAGTGCTGCAGTAAATTGCCCATAATATTTTACTCCGGACTCGGATTAATGCGCGGTCAGTGGCATTGGAAAGAAGACTCAAAAACCTTTACTTTGGTAGGTACTAGGCCACTTAAATATTTATATTTTAGGAGAAATGATTGATTGAAGTTAACCTTACTTTAGTCTTACATGAAAATTTACTTGGGTGAGGTGCTTGCGACTTAACTTGATGATAGGAGTTTTTTATGAATATGATTCGCATCCAAAGCACTCACCACACTAGGAAAATAATCATTACACTCATGGAAAAGGTTTGGGTATTAGCTTAGGATTTTTGGGGTGTTACAAATACTAACGGTTGGCTCGGGTACCACGCCTGGTACGGGATAATACTAACGGTTGGCTTGGGTACCACGCCTAGTAAGAGTTTACTTTATTGTGTTATTGCATCTATATTTAATGGTTCCCTGAGTGGACTGAGTTGTGAACTTGAATTGTGGTCGTGTATTTTGGTCATTGAGAGACCGAGATTAATTGAATTACTTTATGAGTTTGGTCTTGGTGTAGACCGGGTGGTATGTCTGGCACTTAGGTGTTGTCTAGAAGGGATCCAGGGTGGGTCCGGGATATGTAGCGGGATATGACTGTTATTGTTGTAGATTATTGATCATAACTGTGAAGTGGTTTACATGTGGGACAAGTTAGGTAGAGACTTGTGGTCTAGAAATACCTGTTGACTTGCCTATGTGTTTTCCTATACTCTTACTTGATTTTTGTGCTGCTCATACATTTTTTATTTGGAACTGGCTGATGATCCTACCAGTAAACAGTGGTTGTGTACTGATACTTCACTTGGTTGTCTTTTTGTGAGTACAAAAAATCTTTCGGCGGTCGTGCACGTTCTCACTTGTAGGCCTAACTTTTCGAGATATCAAGGGTGAGCTATTCGATCGATCTTCCTTGGTGTCCATCTAGTTGAGTTGTATCCTATTTGTTCGGGCTCAAATTATTTTTATATTCCGGGTTGCATCCCCGTACTCTAGTTTTTAGTAGATGTCTTTGGTACGATGACTTTCAGATTCTAGGGAGGGATTTCCGCAGTTTATTTTATTTATAGAGTTGATTTTATTTATGATTGAATGCTAAATTACATTTCTTCACTAGTTTTAAGCTAGGCAAAGAGTTGGACTCTAATGGTTCACTCATCCGGGGGTTTTGTGGATGCCACTCACGACGGTCTGGGTCGTGACAGATCGGTAAGTCATAGCTTACCCAGTGGCTGATGAAAAGCTATTATAAAGATATTGTCTGAGCCCAAACTGCTTTGAGAATCCCCGAAACAATCAAACTATCAAAAATATAATCTATTTGTCAATACAAAGCTAACAATACCCATAATGCTAATAATTAGCTAGGTTGAAAATCCGGGTAAAAAACAGGCCCATGGGTCCCGCAATCCAAAACTGAAAATGAAAATTATCACAAGGTTCCCAACGCTGCGAGAAACTCATGCTCAAAAATTGAGCATAATTCGGGTAAAAGAAAGGCCTAAAACAGCCCCTAACTCGGCTAACCGTGCTGAAAGAATTCCCATCTAATGTCGTCTTCTTTGAATGTTGATCACAGTCAAACTTCCAACTTCAACTGGCCTAAAATCTCAAAAAGTGAGATAAGACCATACCAAAAGTTCCTAGGCCCTTACCAAGAGTCTAACTAGACCAAAATCCATGCTCTGGAGCTAATAGAGCTGTCAAAATTCGATTTTGAACTTGTTTGCTAAGGATGTTGACTAAAGTCAATGATTTTCCTAAGTTAAAGCTCTAAATAGAAAAATAATCATAAAGACCAAACGGATGGCTCGGGAACCGAACTAGTGGTCCCAGCAAGTCATAAATGACTTGGGGCCGCTATAAGTAAGCTCTAAAAGTACAAGAAAGCCAAAAACACAAAAATAACCAGAAGGGTTATTACAACCTCCAATACCATTTTCTGTCTAAAATCAGCTATGAAATTGACTAGAACTTGAGATTTTATAATGGTCCATGGTTTGTACATTAAATCATACATACTAATCTCTATTACCCATATAGTCATCCTACCCGATAATTGAGGTTGATGCATAATGTTCCTTAGAGGACATGTAATTATGATATTAATAGGATGACATTACAAATATGACCCAAGTTTTCTAGTGGCCGTTACCAACGCTAAGGCTATATCAATATACGAGTGTCTAGTTTTCACATTTATAAAAGTTCCACCGACATAGTGAATCAAAAACTGCATGTCTTTTTCTTCTTGGATTAAGACGACACTGATTGCTACATTCGATACCGCAAGATACAAGGCAAAAGTTCTCCTTCTATAGGCTTGGAAAGCAATAGAGGACCCGCTAAATATTTCTTTAAGTATTTAACCCATGTTGGCACTCTGAACTCCATTTGAAATCATTTTTCTTTAGTAGAGAGAAGAACTTGTGACTTCTTTTGTATGATCGATATATAAATTGGCTTAATGTAACCAGTCTATTGGTGAGCCACTGTACAAACTTTACATCATTGAGGATCTCTGGAATCTCTTCAATTGATTTAATTTTGTTCAAGTTGATCTTGATCCCTCAGTTAGATACAAGAAAGCCCAGAAACTTGCCTGACCTAACATCGAAAGCGTATTTTTCTGGATTTAGCTTCATTGTTGACTCCCGCAGTGGTTTGAAGGTTTTCTAAAAATGAATCTTCGAATCCAGAGACCTAACCAACATATCATCTATATGCACTTTCATTATTTTTCAATTTATTTTTTAAATATGTCATTAACTAACCATTGATAGGTTGCTTTGATATTTTTTTAGTCCAATAAGGATAGTATTTATAGAAATATGTTCCGTATTTGGTGATGAATGAATTTTTCTTTTGGTTCTCCGAGTTTATCTTTATCTCGTTATAACCAAATTATGCATCGAGAAAACTTAACATATCATGCCATGTCATCGCATCGATCATTTAATCTATGTGTGGTAAGGGGAATGAATTCTTGAGGGCATGCTTTATTTAAATCTTCCAAATTAATACACACCCATAATTTATTATTTTTTTGGGTACAATCATCACGTTAGATAAAACTTCATGATAGTTTACTTCCCAAATGGAGTCTTTGTTGAGCAGTTTGCTTACATCTTTTTTTACAAATTTATTTTTGAGTTTTATCATTGACTGCCTTTTTTGCTTCACCAATTGGAAGTTGGAGTCTATGATCATCTTGTTAGTCGTGACCTTTAGTGTGTTACATGTCATATATAAGTGTGACTATGAAAAATAATTGATGTTAGTTATAAAAAAGAAATTAATTTAACCCTGGGTCTCAAAGTTGATCCGATTTCCAAGTATACCTTCTTTTCTGGAAAGGGGTGACCAGAGATACTTGATCGAGATCTTCAACAGTTGAATTGGTGGCATCAGATTCCTGCAGAACTATAAAGTTCATTGAGACCCGATATATTTCTTCTTCTTTTTCATCTTCCTTCGAGTCCCCTGGTTTTTGAGTATATGGGGGTTCTTGCTCCAGAGCTTCTTCGTACACCAAAAGTTTTTCCATTAGTGTCATGTCTTATGGGATGGATTCGTTTCTTGTAATTGCTATTTATTTTTTTTGTTTGCTTTTCCCCTGGAGTTTCGTCTAGTGCAAACATCTCTTTAGTCACTGACTGCTCTCCACAAATCCATCTGACTCCTTCTAGAGTCGAGAATCTCAATAGGAGGTCTAGTGTTAAAAGAACCACTTTCATATCGTGTATCTAGAGTCTCCTAAAGAGTGTTGTATGGAATATGTCCGTCTATCACATAAACTTGACTAATCCTCCTGTATTTATCAAGAGCATGATTTCACCTCTTATTGTTTCACTTGCCATGTTTAATTCAGATAAGACTCTTACGGTGAGAACAATTTTGCCTATCAGCTTCAACTTCTCCACCACCTTCTAGCGGATCACATTGGCAGAACTGCCTGGATCTACCAGCACACAATTAATTTAAAAACTACAAATGTTTATAGTGATTAATAGGCCATTATTATGTGGATGCGTAGTTCCTTCCAGGACTTCATCGTCAAAGGTTATTAAGTCTTCCTTCTATATTCTTTTTTTTCTTGTTACCGTCACCTTAGTTTCTTTAGTTGTGGTAAACATAATATCTTTTACTTCTTCTCCTTTGATAATAATATTGATTACATGATTAGGTATAGCGGTTGAGTAGATGCGAAAGCATCCCTGCATATTTCTTAATTGTTCTTGGCTCATTTCCTTAAGAATTCTCTAAGGTGACATTCGTTTAGCAACCGTGCTACTTATTGTCACAAATGAGAACAGTCCTCAGTGAGGTGCCTGTGAGACCCATGAACTCACACATCAGCCTTGAATCCCTTAGGTTGGGGTCAAAACTGATGGCTTTCGTTCACCTTGCATCTTTGATTTGTCTGATGGTTGCTACTAGATCGATCGCATCCATGTTGAAGTAGTATTCAAATAAGTGTGGTGCTTCTATGTTGTTGATTTCTGAAGTTGAAGGTCCTGATTAATTTTTGTTCAGCAGGCCTTATATGTGGCTTTGGTCGCTTCTTCTTGTATACTTGACTTTCTTAGGTGTCTGGGAGTAGTGATTTTGGCATCCCCGGTTTATCAACTCTCGGGGACTTTCCAGCGAGATATAGGATTGATACTTTTATTTCAATGATTTTAGATTGTGGTCCCATGATTCTTTTTCAGTAATTATGGATTATAGATATTGTAAGGTAGAGCCAGTTGATCATCTTCAACTCTAATTTTGGAGTCATACCTGTCATGGACGTTAGCTCAAGTTGTTGCCCATAATTCTAGCAGATTGTTTTCAGTTTCAGCGATATACTTGAGCTTTTAGGGTTGAGCCCTTTGGTTAGAGATTTTGCTGCCTACTAGTCTGGAATCGGAGGTAGCATCATCCTTTCTCTTTGAAAGTGTATCATAAATTTTTGGAGAAGTTTGGTGTCTCGTTGAGCGATTTTGAGGATGTCGGCTTTTAAAGATTGCACTTTTTTTGCTTCAACGTGTTCTTATACAAAAGAATATGTAAGATATTCAAAAGATGTAATGGAATATTCGAGTATTATAAAATACCATGTCATGACCCCTTTAGTCAGGGTTTCCCAGAACTTCTTGAGCAAAATCGACTCGATTTTGTCTTGTTGCATATCATTTCCCTTTATCGCATATGTGTAACCAGTCACATGTTCATGGGGATAAATTGTCTCAACCGATTGAGAATCAACTTTGAGGTCGCACTTAGTGGGTAAAACAATTACACATTTCTCTTTGGGTCTGGGCCCTTCAATATTGATGGAGCCTCCGGAATTTGATTCATGCGTGCGTAGAATTCTTTCTTGTTATGATTTATCAGATCAGTCAGTGCCATTAAGCACTTCATGATCTTTAAAGATTCTCCGCTACTAGAGTTGGAGAATTGTTTTCTCTATGATCTTCATCTCAAGCACGCCGAGTTGATTCTTTGCATGATATTTCCAGGCCCAAAGTGACCTTGTCTTGGAAGCTCATAATGACCTTTTGATGATAATTCAATATGACAAAGAATTTTGCGAAATTGACCTCAACAACTCCGGTTATTTGTGTTTTGGTCATTATTGCCTTCTTCATGCTGTATTTGATCCTTGTTGCCTTCTTCATTTTGGGTTTGATCCTGATGAGAAACTCTCTGTCTATCTCAGACTCTGATTGGGCTTACCTCATCGTTCACGTGGTTGTCCATGACGAGATTGATGTTGACATTGATCTGATTTTTAGTTCCAGTCATAAAGTCAGTGGAGTTGCTTAAAAAATAAAACTTTGTCAATTAAAGTCTAGAGAGAGAAAAAAATCAATACCACAATTATCCTTAGCCCGACGGTGAACGTCAAACTGTTTACTCTAAAAAGAGGTACATTTAAATTTGTTAGTGAAATTTTAAAGATAAGAAAATCAAATTGGTCAAATATAAAAAAATAATAAATAATGCTAAAAATAAAAAGCAGAACTTAAGCAATTGAAATATAAAGATCGATATAGCCTGGGATGGCTAGAGCCTAATCATTCGTAGCCAACATAGATCAATTGAGCAAAAGGTAGAAAATGACAGTAAAAATCTTTGGTTGAAGAGTGATTCGTCTCTACAAGGTGATGATTACATTTATTTATATAGGGGATGGCTCTCCAGGAGCTGACAATTCCCTTCTCTCCCCGGTATCGTCCCACACAGAAAGAAAGAGCGCAGAGCCCCGGCTCGATCTGTAGGTCCGCTAACATAAAGCGAGGAGTTGAGCCTGAACTGGCGAACCGAAGTCACTTTCGGAACCATACTTCCTACAGCTAACATGTGTCCAGTCCAACGGGAACGCGCAGCGCAAACGAACCTGAGCTGCTATACCGAATTCCCCGCTGGCCATCGGGGACCGAGTGGTAAGGCCATGATCCGCAGGGGAACAGATCACTCATTCTTCCATTGGGGACAAGTGCACGAACGACAACTCCAAACGTCACACATCCGCCGCCTACCTACCGTTTAGGTGGCACCAGCGAGATCCAGTAAGGAAGTGTCGCGGCTGCTCCATTCCGCTGCGGTCTCATGAACTGAACTTCGTTGCCTAACATAGGAAGTTCTTTTATCCATACCGCCCCAAACTTGGATTCCTGACCCAATCCAAAATTCCTTTATTTATTTATCATTTTTTATCATCTGTTCTTTTTTTCTCTCTAATCTATCTAGTTCCGTCTTGTACAATCATCTGATGAAGTCTCATCAAATAGCTCTTCCACTTCCAGTGGTCACATAGTTACAAACCCAAACAACCAATAAAAGCTAAATGGAAAAAGAAAGGAGTTTAGAACGAAACTATTTTTGACTTGGAAGACAAAGAAGTGTGATAAAGATGAGACCGTATAAAATGAATATTCATCAAATTGACTATTTTCCGATTTGTTCTTTCGTCGATTTTGGTTGATTTGTCCTTCCCCCTCTTTCTTCGTAGATTATTAGCCCCGGGACACCTATACCAAAAGCTCAGTGTGCAATTTGCATGAAATCTATTTTTCAACTTCAAACTAGTAAGCGAGGGTCCATAAATCCGTAGCCAGAAAAATAAATTGTTTTTTTTTGAGTCCATAAAGGCTTCTTTAGGATTGTAGGGGGCCTGTTCGGCCAAGTCAGGATGTTTAGAAAGCACTCCTTGAAAAAGGGTTCTGACCAATATTATCCCCTATCCTTATCTAAGAGAAAAATGCAATCTCTATTTTCCATTATCAAGATCTTATTCCTCATGGAGGATTCAAGGGCACCGACCAAGGCTCTGACAGGACCTGCATCTCGAATGAATCTTCCGATGCCAATGAGGTCGAGCGTGATGGGCCGGAACCCTCATGGGAAGGGATTATTTCCCCACTAAATGCACCAAAAATCAAAGTAGAGAATGTCGCCATTCCAAATAAAAAAGGAAAAAGTCAGGATAGGATTCACCCAGGCTTCTGAACCTCTGAAACTGGACTGGAGCAAGCTACCAAGCTCCTCTTCCCCCTTCATCACTCTCTATCTCCGGCCCTTGTCATTAGTTAGCTTGCACTTCCCTTGCTTGCCCTTTGAGTTTTCAAAGTCAAGGTGCCTTTCCCTTTTCCCTTTTTCTGCCTTACCTCTTACTGAAGTGAAACAATTGACTGTTGTGCATTAACCCCCTAATGAAGTATGATAAATGAAAAATTGAATGACATTAATAAATAAGGGGTAACACCTGACGTTATCCAGGGGTTGATTTCTCAACGACAGCCAACGGCTAGTGAAGACTTGTTGAGTCTTCCTCTGGACACCTAGCTTTTATGGTCCGGTATGATATTCTACTTAGTGTAATTGGTATCCAGTGTGTCTATATGCTTTGGTCACCTCAACGAGTCGACGCATGATCTGTCATTGGATTTCGTCTAGTTATTTGTTGAGTTGTACCTTCCACTCTTTCACGCATCACGATTTAATTCACCCACGTGTTCAGGCTATTTTTTCCATATACGTATTTGGTTTTTTGTTGATTTTTTTAAATATATGACAATATACTTCAAGCACATATTAGATTGACTAATTCTAGCATAACACTACCAAATCAACTACTATCTGAGAAAAAAAAAGAAATACGTACATAATCAAGTTATATATGTAGCTTTCTGAATATCGTATGCATTATATAAGAATTTAACCATCTTCACGGAACATAAAAATAATTTTTACAATGAACTTAATTTTTGTGCAAAATTTTAAAGATCTACTTGTGATATATCAAGATATCTTGATAATAATTAAATTAAACAATGATGAAAAAATTAAAGGATTCACAGATAAATTATTTTAAACATGAAATAGATTCTTGAAATTATCAAAATAAAAATTACAAATCAAACTAGAAAATAAAGACAAATAATTAAATTACTATAAAGCCACACACCTATATTATGAACCAAGAATGCAAAAGATTAATATGCACCGTAAAATTTTAGTATATACATATATATGTGTGTGCGCATTTTATATAGTCGATTTGGTTGGATTATTTATTTTTTTGCTTAAAATTGAAATCAAATAAACTTCAATCAATCTTTAAAATTAAAAACCAAATCAATCAACCAAAAACTGTCAATTTTTTTTCTTTCGTTTTGATTCAATTTTTCAATTTTCTGTGAACAGTGAACACCCCTAAACGATGTTTTTCCCTTTGTTTTTTTTCTTCTTCTTTTAGATAGACATATGGTGGTGTTGTCTAGTTCCAACTTTTAAAATTTTGGTATAGTTCTCCGGTATCCGGAATATATTGACTATTAGAATTCGCTTTTACGTAAGGCCATTTAAGATAAAATGTTCTACAATAATAATGTATTCAGTGTAATTTATAAGTAGGATCTGAAAGGATGATATGTACGCAATTTATGTTTATTCTGTGAAGGTACAGAGACTATTTCTGATATTTTTTCTGTTCAAATAAATCATAACAAAATCAGTATAAGATAAAATATTTTCTAATTTTTTATATATATTTTTTTCATTTCAAATTTCAAGATTTCTAATTAAAAATTGAAAGAATTTAATTATTCACGACACCTTTTCAGTGATATCTTAGTGTTTATTAGTAGATCGATCATTGTGGAGATTTTCATTAACAGTTCTCTGATTCGAGTCATATTAATTTCTCTTTAGAAAAATACGGAAGCACGGTGTGAAATCATTAGTAACATGACTTGAACCATTGATATTTTCTCATAGATTTGAATTAGTCAGGCCAGTAGATTAGATACTAAATGATTGTACTAACAATAACGTGAGATTGTATTGGCTTCTTTTTATCTTATACACAAATTTACATTATTTATATTGATAATATAAAAATATTTTACACGATCAGTTTAGTTTTGGGCTTCTTACGTAACTGTACAGGTGTCAAAAATATTCAACTAAAATGGTCGCATGTATTTATAGTATAGCGATATTATATAAATAGTGTATAACTGTATATATATGATATATAACTATATCAAAGATGTATATACATCCATATACACTGTTCATACAATATTCAGTGAGTCCATCATTATCTTTCCTCTTTTTATTTTTCTATTCTTTTTGCTGAATGAACTTAAATCTCTACCTCACTTTTGAGGTAGTGGTATGATCTACATACAATTTACCCAACCAAATTCCACTTTATGAAAATATATTGAATATGTTATTTTTATTGTTGTTGTACTACTTAAATCTCTTGAGTCTTATTAGGAACCTTTGCTTATTAAAAAATTCAAATAAGACAAAATTGAAGTAAAAAAGATTAGATTATTATTATTATTTTAGTTAAGAAATTAAACCATAAGAAATTTATGAAAAATGACAAAGAAAGAAATAAGAAGGAAGACAAAATTATACCAGATGAGAAACAAAGAAAGAAAAAGGAAGAGAAGAAGCCTAGGATGCGTTCGACTGCCAGAATATGCACTTTGCCTGTAATAACAAACGACTGAATGATATTTTTTTGTAATAAATAATAATAAATTATTTTGACCTAATGAACATTTTATCTAATTCTCCATTTAATTTTTACCTATTATATAAGATTGTTTACCATCTTTATCAAATTAGAAATTACTAATGTTTATCATAAAGATTACATGTATAAATGACATATATACTTTACGTAATTATATAAGGTTAATTGACGATCATGTTTATTGAGTTAACAATTAATATTTATCATAGATCATAGAAATTTATGATAGTGTATTTTACATTGCAAATACATAAAACTTAAACTCTAATATAATTTTTTCCATCTTATTATTGCTAGTAACGTAAGTATATCAGTGTCCACAGAGACGGATCCCATAGTAATTAAGACCTAATAAATCTTGAATTCATCTATTGTTTTTTCTTATATATGGTACAACTAATTTCTTTTTATTTTTATCTAGTGATCGATATCCACTTTGAAAGCTAAAACTCCTCCTACCAAAATGATTCATATCACGTCTTGAATTCAAAATCTTTTTTTAAGAATTTATGTATGAATACTTACCGCTCCCCTGCCATCTTAATTTAATGATTATTGTACACTTAATTATGTGCCTTTTAATGTGAGCTTGTCATAAACGGAATCAACCAATTGCTGGATTTATTTATGAGAAAGGTAAGGGGTGATTTTCACTTTTGCTCTATTTTGCGTTGGTTTTTGACTTTTGTGTTCAAGATAAATAACTTTATTTGCAGATTATAAGTTGATATTTATAGATCATAATATCCCACAAGTTATTATCTCACGCTTTTAAAGAATTTGTTTTCCACTATACATAGATTCTATTGCTAAGAACCATAATTAAAAATCAACCCATTTAAAAGGTAAAAGTGACCCTCTCCGGACCACTACTTGTCATCTTTACTAAATATTTTTATTTCATAATACTTTTTATTCTAGAAAACTAAAACATAATTAGTTGTATATTTTCATTTTTATCTTTATTCATAAATATGGAGAAATATTAATGTGATGCAAAAGAAAGAAATATTAAATTGAGAGGAATAATAAATAAGGTTAATTTAGTCAAATTACTCTCTACTTAATGTTTTTTCTGAAAAGACGTGTAAACAAAAAATATGATAAGTAAAATAGTACAAAAAAAAAGTAAAGATTAATCTATTTAAAAGATAAACCGTGCAATAATATGAAAGGTAAGTTGTCAATTGTCTGGCTCGAAGTTTGTAGGACATGCATATCGTACTCTTAATTATTGAGAACCACTTCTATAAGACTATAATGATATGGACTTGGATGTCATAGAAAGCATACTGCCACCAATTAGTTGCTCAACTACTTAACTTTATAGCTGTTCATTTTGGAAATATATATTTGTGATATAATTTTGAAGAATTTCTAAATTTGGCAAACAATCTTTTCATCTGAAAATTCCTGAATGATCCAAATAGTTGTTTTAATTTCCATAAACAACTAAGTTTCCTTGTGTTGATGTGATGTTAATTGTTCTCATGCATTTAGTTGTCATTTCCAAATATATTTAGTAAAGAAAAGGTCAACGAGGCTTTCTAGTTTAGTTGTTTGTCATTTCCAAAATATATGTTTCAAATTTTCCAAAGTACAGTGACTAACTTTTTCCTCCAATGCTTATTGATTTCTTTATTATGAGAATTTTCTTTTAGTTCAAAACGTGAATTCAACTATTGCTCAACAGTGTTAATGACTTTTAGACTTACCCTTTTTCCTTTTCACATCATTATTGTTTGGCCAAGACACTAGGTTTTGGCCCAAGCTCTAAAGATATGAATTCTTATAGCTAAAGTAGGGGCGGTTTCTTATATTGACAAGTACTTCCTCCGTCTCATTTTATATGAGTTAGTTTGATTCGGTATAAAGTTTAAGAAAGAAAAAAAACTTTTGAAATTTATAATCTAGAATAAGTCATAGATGTTTGTGTGGCTGTAAATCATTTCATTAAGGATAAAATAAGTATTTTAAAGTTAAATTATTACTAAATATAAAAATGTGTCATTCTTTGTAAGAATGACTAAAAAGGAAAGTGAGTTATATAAAGTGAGACAGAAGGAGTAATAAATATGTATTGTTGGGCACGGGCGGAGCCAATCCTTTGGTAGAAAATTGTATTGTATATATAAAATTGAAATTAATTTTTACGTATATATATCCGATGTTGAATCTCCTTGACTCTTTTTCTGTGTTTATGTACTACTTTATATTTTGAACCCTTAGTAAAAAATTCTGACTCCGTCACTAACTGTGAATCAGATTTTTTTGCTACTTGAACATCATCTAAGATAGTAATAATTTATTTAATATACTAAGACCTCATTTGTTATCACTTAATGAAGGTCTGAATCTAAATGGTTCAAACTTCAGCCCATTAAGCGCACTTTTTTAAATCTCTTAATAGGTTTGAGAATATCTTATTCGATCAGATCTGAGAATAACTTAACATTATTCAGACTCTTTTAAACACTCTAATTTATTTATGGGAAAGATATCATGTCATTTGTTTCTCTTCGACATAAAATCGGTGCCTACTGTTCTCTTTCTCCAACTATTAGTCGACTACTCAAAATCTTCTTGAACTAGTAAGATTTTAAAACTTTTTACAAGTATGTTATTTATTAATTTGTCATATTCGAAATTATTATGCAAGAACTCTGAAATTTTAATATTGGCATAAAGTTCTTGATTCACTAAAGTGCAGAAACCGTTATTATATATATATAGAGAGAGTTAGTCTTCCAAGATTTGTTTGAAAAATTGTCCTGCTTTGCATTGAAAAAAAAACTATGTTCAATATTTGATGGGTCCATTCTTTAAATCTGATAAAATCTAGCTAGAGCTAGTTGATGAAGAAGAGAATCCTAACTGCTTGAGAGAGAATATGAGAGACGAGTAAATCAGTAAAATAATTCATTTAAATTGAATCCAATGGAATATTGTAGTGTATATACTGCGTACAATTATAATTTCCATCCACTAATATAAACTAACTACTTCACTGATCAACTATTACAATAATTAAGTAGGTAAAGTAACTGTAAACCTAACTAACTACATTATGTAACTGTATAGCTAATACTAGGTTACTCTTGTATCTTCAGTACTCCTCCTCAAATGAGGTGTACTTAAAATGTTTAGATATCTAAGTTTGGATAACAAAGTCTCATATAAATCCTCCCAAGTTCTTTAGTCAGAAGATCTGTCGTTGATCTTTAGTGTTGATGTAGTGAGTCTAAATCGAACCTTGGTTCGCCTTTTTTTCTTATAAAATGACAATCGATTTTCATGAGTTTCATTTTTCACAAAACACAAAATTAGCATCAATCTAAATAGTTACCTTGCTATCACAGAATATGACAGTCAAACCTCAATCTGCAAATCCAATTTTTTAAACCAATTAGTAAGCCAGACCACTTCAACAATTAGTGAGGCTAGGCTTCTATATTCTGCCTCAGTAAAACTCCTGAAAACTGTTACTTGCTTTTTTGACTTCTAAGAAATGAGAGAGTTTCCTGACTTCAATAAGTAGCATGTTACATATCTCTTGGTGTTAGTATGGGAAGCCCAATTAGCATCACAACACCCTATCAATACATACTCTTGTTAGAAGACATCAATAATCCCAAACTAGGTTGGTTCTTGATGTTCTGATCACCCTCATAGTTGCATGCCAATGCTGCATTTTAGGTTTCTACAAGAACTGACTTGAGGTCTACATTGTATAGGCAATGTATGGCCTAGTAATTATTAGGTACAATAGCTTCTCAATCAACCTTTCATATTGATATATGTGTGCAAATAGCTCTGCTTAACTACCCTCATCATGATCAATAGTAATTAACTTTATGTTACACTTTAATGTTGTTGAGGCTATTTTCCTCTTACTAGGTCACCCTCAGAGACTAGCTCAAGAGCATATCTTCTTTAATTCATCAAGATACCTCTCTTACACCTGTTGAACTCAATCAAGGAAAAACTTGAGCTCACCCAGGTCCTTTTCTTCAAACTGCTATGCAATACTCTCTTGGTATCTTACATCAAGACTAGATATTTCCAGTGATGATCTATTCATCAACATATACTAGGATCATTATAAAACTATTTACCTTCCTCTATGTGAAGAAAGAATAGTCTTTGTGGCTTTGTTTGTACTTAAAATGTAACAAGGCTTCAATTAATTTAAATTTCCATTGCTTGGAAGCTTGTTTACGTTCATAGAGGGACTTTACAAGCTTGTAAATGACCTGTTGCACCCTCTGAATAGACAACCCTTTAGGCAAGTCCATGAACAATTCTTTAGATAAATCTCTTTGCAGAAATGCATTGTAGACGACGTCCATATGGTATATACTTTAATTCTCATCAGCTGCATGTGCAATGATTATCCTCACTGTCAGCATTATTATCACAGGTGAAAAGGTCTCCTAATAGTCTATTCCAGTAATCTAGTTGTACCTCTTGGCTACCAACCTAGCCTTGTACTTTGTAACACCTCATAATTTGAACTAACTATTGTACTGTACTTAGCAGGAAAAATTGCAAAAAATTTCAAGTTTTCAATAACTACGGTCAAGATTACAGATTGTAGTCCAGAACCACAACTCGTGATCTGACCCGTGGTCTGACCTCCAGTGTTGGTCCCTCTTTAGTCTACGGGTAACATCACGGATCATGGTTTGAAATCACAGACTATCCTATCACTCGTTGACTTGGTCATCAGAGAGGTGCCAGTTTTCTACCTCAGAACCACAGATGAAACCATGGACCGTTGTTTAGAACCACGGTCCCTCCTGTCATCCGTGGTTCCTTTTGATCAGAGAACCCTCAACTTAAGGTCCAGAAATCACGAGTCAAACCACGGACCATTATTTAGAACCACAGTCTGTCTTGTGACTCGTGGAATCAGCAGATCAGAAGACCCCCAAAAACTCAGGGACAGAACCATGAATTAGTCGATGGTCCGTCGTTTAAATCTATGATCCGTCGACCAACCCATGGTTTGATATTTTGAGAATTTCTGTAGTTTTTAATTTAGATTCCTAAGGGTATTTCATACCTTTCCTTCTTATTTTAGTTCAGACTATAAATAGTTTTAGGCTTCATTTAATTAGTCAAATCAGTTCTCCTCATTCTTTCTGTCAAGTCAAAAAAGAGTGTTCTTCTCCAAGTTTCAGACATAAGGCTTTCTCCTCTAAGCTTCACTTCAAATTTTCTTAAAGAATCTTCTTCTACAAGGTATTTGGGTATTCAATAAGGATTTAGTCCGCCTTTATGCCCAAGAATCTCAGACTTTTATAATAATTTTTGTGAATTTAAAAACTAAGGTTCTTACCTTTTTATGCAAATCTTTATAGAGTTGAATTCCCATGCTTAGTATAGGGTTTATCCTGTTTAAATTAAGTATATCATATTTTCAATGTTTTGCATGGATTTTTACAAGGTTGTTAAGAAATCAAGGCCCTAGCTCTAGATTCTAGCCATTTTCTAAAGTGTTAGTTTTTCTTCAAGATTTAACCTAGACTACTAGTTTGGAGTTGAAACTAAGATCTTAGTCAAACTTTCAGGTTACTACAGTATCTCAGAAAAGTAATGTTTTCAGACCAGTTTAGTTCTGTCTCAGAAATTCAAGACTTTCGTTTTAAATTAGCTCATAATATTGAGTTTGGGAGTAGTATTTAGCACCGAGTTGGACTAGGGTTCAGTCTACCCTCAAGTCCCAGAACTACGTACCACCGTAGGTTATTTAGCCTCTTAGTTGGGCCTAAAAACTAGTGATCACATCATCTATGCCTTTATGTCCTGGCAAGGTATATTGGGTCCTCTCGATGGAGCGTATACATCGAGCTCCATGTTTAGCTCACGTGATTTATGTCGGTTAATAGACTCTCCCACAACATCAGTTTTCAGTGCAGTACTTTAGGCCCTCAGTTTATGTTTCTTCTCAGTTTTAGTATGCTTTCAGATTATTCTTGAATTTTAACCCATTTATGGATGATTATATTTTGGGCCTATGTACTACAGTTCAGTTTAGTCTAAATAGCTTATCAGTATTTTAGCAAGTTTACATATTTAGTCAGCTTTGCATATTCCTCATGCTCAGTACATCCAAAGTACTGATGCATACTCTATGTGTTGCATCCTATCATGATGCAGGTTTAGGTTCTCAACATCGATCGTGTGATAAGTTCGTATCTTTTCCACCTCAGTATCAGCCAGTGATGAGTTCTCATCATGCGAGGACATATCTTTACATACTTTTTGAGTTAGTCAGTTGTCCCTATTTTTAGTATTTGGAGTTAGCTGGGGTATGTCCGAGCAGCTCATCAGTATTATAGACTTTCATATATAGAGTCAAAACTCAGTTGATTTAGTTGGTTTTATCTCTTAGATAGCATTTTATCTCAGTTATTTTGAATTGAAACTTCTTTAGTTATGTGATCCATTTCGTTATGTTTCTACATAGTTAGGATTATTTTAGTATGCTTATTGTATGCTAGATTCAGGGTTAGCTTGGGGTCACTTGTGATCCTAGGTCCCGTGTTACGTCTAGGGACTAGCCTCGAAGCATGACAAACTTGGTATTAGAGCCTCAGGTTCAAGAGTCCTAGGGTGTATGAAAGTGGCACTAAGTAGAGTCTCTTTCATGGGTGTGAAGTGTGTCACACTTATGAGAGAGAGGCTACGAGGTGTTTAAGAAAAACTTCACTTTTTTCATTATCTTTATCGTGCGATGGATTTTAATTCAGTTCCTCCTCTCTAATCCATTCATTATGCATTTTAGATCATGCCTCCTTAAGAAGCTAACGCCCGCAATGCTAACGCAAATCCTCCAGTCCTTGATCATGAAGTTATGGATGCGGAGTTTCATAATGCAATCTAGTTGTTGGCTCAGACCATAGCCAATTAGGCTAATCAGCAGGCCCTAGTTCCTGCAAACCCGAATGGTAGGTCAGCTGCATCACGGGTTAGGGATTTTGTTCGCATGAATCTGCCATAGTTTCTAGAATCAAAGGTTGGTGAAGACTGTCACGCCCCGAGGCTAGCCCCTAGACGTAACACAGGACTTGGGATCATAAGTGACCCCAAGCTAACCCTGAATCTGGCATATCACAAGCATTCTGAAATAACTCTAAACAAGCAGAAGCATAACTGAATAAAGCATATAATCTAAAGAGAATTCAACTGAGAATATCTGAGATAAATAACATTCTAAAAAGCAGAACAACCTAAATCAACTAAATCTGAATCTATGTCTGAAAGCCTCTAATACTGATGAGCTGCTGGGACAAGCCCCCAGCTAACTCCAAATATTGAAAATAAGGACAAACTGACTAACTCAAAAAGCCTGTAAAAGATATGTCCTCGGATTATGAGGACTCACCACTGACTGTCACTGATATAGCACCGGAGCGAGCTAATCACGAGGCTAAAGCTGAGAACCTGAACCTGCATCACGATAGGATGTAGCATATAGAGTATGCATCAGTACTTCAGATTTACTGAGTATGAGGGATATGCAAAGCTTACTGAATGTGTAAACATGCTAAAATACTGATAAAGTATTTATACTGAACTAAACTATAGTACATAGGCCCAAAATATAATCATGCATAAAAACTTAAATGCAAGAGTAATCTGAAACATACTGAAAGCTGAGAATAAACATAAGCTGAAGGCCTGAGGTACTTTACTGAAATTAATACTGTGGGAGAGTCTATTTACCGACATAAACCACATGAGCTAAACGTAGAGTCTGATGCATACGCCCCATCGAGAGGACCCAATATACCTTGTTAGGGTATAAAGGCATGGCTGATGTGATCACTAGTTTTGAGGTCCAATTGAGGGGCTAAATAACCTATGGTGGCACGTAGTTCCCTCAAAGTTATGGAGTAAGACATCGATTTCTCAACAAGATCAATTTTTCTGATTGTATGATGAACTCCCTTGAAAAACATTGGCGCGCGTGTAAACGAGTTGCTCTACCAACTGAGCTATAGCCCTTAGTGCTTGTGATACATATTTTTAATTTGAGAAAGTCTTTCAGTGGTAGCTGGATCCATATCTCCCTTTGCTTTGCCAAATAGAGCCCTGGGATTTGACGGCGGACTTAAAAAGCCACCTACAGACGCTTTACGCCCAATCATTCCGCGGAATTCATAAATAAGTTTAAGAATCTGAAACAAGATTTTTCCAAAATTTCTATGAGAAAATGAGAGAAGAATATCCGTATAATAAAGCTTTCCCAACCGGCCAACGATCCTTCCCGTGCGCTGATCGTGGATAAGACACTCAGAAGAAGAAAAGATGACACGAAGATGGTTAGCTGCAAGGTGACTGACAGAAATTTCTTTTTAGGCAATTCCCCCGTCCATCGATTGATCACGCGAGTACGCATCCAGTCAGCGCATAGCGAATGAAAAAAGAGGATACGCTGAACCCTTGTACATCTCGGTGCTAAACACTACTCCCAAACTGAATCCTAATAGCTCATTTTAAACCTGGAGTCCTGAATTTCTAAAACAAAACTAAGCTAGTCTGAAAGTATTATTTTTCTAAAATACTGTAGTAACCTGAAAACTGACTAAATTCTTGTTTTTAACTCAAACTAGTAGTCTAGGCTCAATCTTGTAGCAAGCTAATATATGGGAAAATATTACAAATTAGGGATAAGTTCTTGATTTCTCAAAACCTTGTAAAAATCTACGCAGTTCAATATAAGCAATATATACTTCATTAAAATAGGATGAAAATCATGTATAAATCAAGAAGATAGATTTCTATATCAATCTACTAAAAAGGGGTAAGAACCCTAATTTCAAAACCATGAAAATTACTGCAAAAGCCTGAGATTTTCGGGTATAAGGGAGAACTAAACCCTTACTAAATACTCACATACCTGAAAGCGAGACCCTTGTTGAAATCTTTGGGTTTGGAGCCTGAAGTTGAAGAACCCTACGTGGATGAAGAATGATCTAGAAAAATCTTCTTGAAGTTCTTGAATTTGTTTCTTAAAATCCTATGGTCAAGGGTTAGGATTTCTATCAATAATTTGTAATTTAGTGGCAAAATTTGATTTGAAAAATTTGAAATCCTTAGAGAAGGACTTGACTTGATGAAGGAGGAGGATAGGAGGAGAGAAAATGCATTCTAGGTATGAAATAATGATAAAAGAATGAAGAAAAACATATTAAAGCCGACTTAAAAAGGTCCTCATCGGCCCACATGCAATTTGACATGCGGCCACACGTGAGGATTTGCGGGTCGCATGTGATTTGCACTTGCTTCAAGAAAGTTGGCAAAATTTCCCCAATGTGCGTTTTGACATGCAATTCACGCATGAGGTCTCACGTTTCACATGTCATTTCGCACCTGATTTCCAGACTGTTAGTTAAAACTAAAATGGTCATAACTTTTTACTCCAGACTCGTATTAATGCACAGTTGGTGGCATTGGAAAGAAGACTCAAAAGAATGTAATTTGATGGGAACTAGGCCACCTAACTTCTTATATTATAGGATTAATAGTTGTTTAAAGTTGACTCTAGTTTAGTCTTTCATGAAAACTTCTTTGGTTGGGGTGCTTTCAACTTAACTTGTTGATAGGAGTTTCTTATGAACATGATTCGCATCAAAAGCACTCACCATACTATAGAAATGATCATTATACTCATTGAAATGGTTTGGATCTTAGCTTAGAATCTTTGGGATGTTACAATATCTCCCCTTTGGGATTATTCCTCCTCGAATAAAGACTAACTAGGCTGAGGTGGTAGGGAAAGAGCTGCAATCCCACCAACTGAGTACTAAAAGAAAATTTCTAGCTAAAATGGATTCTAAGTACATGAAGGAATGCTAAAATTCATGAATAGCTGATAGAACATGATACTGAGACTGAAATACGCATGAGAATACCAGGTATGTGGGATTTCACTAGTGGATTCCTTTCACCCATTAGGTCCCTAGATTCTAACTAGTTTTCAGTTTCCTCCATGAATTGTCAAACCTAGGGTTAATAGAACTTAGAGATTTATCGTAATTCAGTTTCTACAATCTCTATGGTATTGACTACATGTTCTTGAAGAATTAGTGTAGTTCCATGTATAATGTTTAGAAAACCTAGTTGTGTACTTCCAGTATTTCATGAATTAAGTTCACTAGACATGCTAATTATATGTTCATGTACCAGGATTCGAATGCCATATCTCCCAGTATATTTATGTTGCATTCTCAGTTGATTTTCAGTATTTTGAGCTATCCATCATGTCAGTACATTGTTGTTCACATTCAGTTGGGAGTAGACTTAGTATCGAGCGGACGAGAGGATGAAGTCTTAGCTGTCAATTTAGGCTAAGACTTTAGTAACAGTCCTCAAGTCACAGAACTACGGCGCCACCATAGGTTTAAGAAGTCAGCTGTCAGACTAGGCTGCATATCCTTGTCCCTTGTGGACATCAGTAATGGATCCACGTCAGACTTGTTCGTACCCTTAGCAAGGTATGATCACCCTCCCATCCAGGGTTACAGGTTGGCCCCATAGTTAGCTTAACTTGGGGTATGTCGGTTAGTAGTGTCTCCCATAGTCACATTCATGTGTATTGACCTTGTATCCAGTATTTATGTTCAGTATTTAGTTTAGTATGTTATTTTATGATTTATACTTGGTCATTGCATTCAGTTCATTTTTTAGTTATGTTGCAGTAAATCTATCTTCATGTTCAGTTTTATATTTCCCAGCTCTGTATATATATATCCTTCATGCTCAGTACATTCAAAGTACTGACGCATAATCTTGTGCTACATTATTTTGTGATGTAGGTTCAGGCACTCAGCATCCAGACCGCTATTAGTTCGGTTCCCCAGTTCGTACTCAGCAGTTCATTGGTGAGTCCTCATTAGTTCGAGGATGATAGACATGCTTCATTTCAGTATTTACTTTCAGTTTTACCTTTGTAGAGTTAGCTGGGGGCATGTCCTAGCAACTCCCATTCAGTTAGATGGCTTTCAGACATAGACTAGACTCAGCAGTTGTTAGTGTTGTTTTCAGTCGGCACTAAACTATATTTTTATATTATATCTTTTATTTAGATTTGTTGGGCTCTCTCCTTGCTTTAAGATATTAAATCGCTTTAGTTTCCGCACAACATATATCTTTAAACTTGTTTTTACTTAGATATGCCATGCCATGGGTGGTTAGCTTGGGGTCACTTGTGACACTAAGCACCATGTTGCATCCAGGGGGTAGCCTCGGGGAGTGGCAAACTTGGTATCAGAGCATCAGGTTCAAGTGTCCTAGGATGTCTGAAAACCGCATTAAGTAGAATCTTCTTCATGGGTGTGAAGTGCGCCACACTAATGGGGGAGAAGCTATGAGGCATCATTAGGAATAACTTCCCTTCTTTCTTTTTCCAATTCGTGCTATAGAGTATAAACTCTATTTAAATTCTCCTCTATTCTAACTCATGCTCTTCGTATTTCAAAAAAATTCCTCCTAGAAGAGCAAACGCTAGGAATCATCCAGCACCAGTAGCTCCAGCAGACCCATTGAATGAGCAGGTTATGCATGCCGAATTCAGGGTTGCTTTTCAAGTACTTGCTCAGGACATGACCGCCCAGGTCAACCAACAGGCTGCGGTCCAACACCGCCTCAGGTAAATACTGCTGCAGCCAGAATCCGAGACTTTACTCGGATGAACCCTCCAGAATTTCATCGGTCCAAGTCAGAGGAAGATCCCCAAGAGTTTCTAGAAGATATTCAGAAGGTGATAGATGTTATGGGTGTCACCCCAGTGGACAGTGCAGACTTAGCTACCTATCAGCTGAAAGGGGTAGCTTATACTTAGTACCAACAGTGGAAGGAATCTTGTTGTGCCAATGCAGGGTCAGTGACATGGGATCTTTTCAAGACTGCATTTTTGGACCAGTTCTTCCCACTAGAGCTCAGGGAAGCCCAGGTTCAAGAGTTTATCAATCTGAGGCAGGATGACATGAGCGTCAAGGACTATGCCCTGAAGTTCACTCAGCTATCTAAGTATGCCCCAGCAATAGTAGCTGAACCTAGAGCTCGTATGAGCAAGTTCGTATCCGGTGTGTCTGATGATGTGGTCAAGGAATGCAAGGTTGTAATGCTCGTGAAGGAAATGGACTTCTCCAGGTTGGTTACTTATGCTCAAAAGATGGAGAAGGAAAAGATCAAGGAAGCTAGGATAGGTGAGTATAGCCACTCTCAGCAGAGGTCAGAGGGTGGCAACCGCCCTCATTATCGCCAGAAAAATTCAGCTCCAACTCCATATTCTGCTAGTGACCCAGTGCCCAAGTTCAAGAAGGATAAATGGGATAGAACGTATGGATCTAAGTCCCATGGTACAGTTACTAGTGGGCGCACTGACCTAGTGTGCAAAAAGTGTGGTAGGAACCACAAAGGTGAGTGCCTAGAAGGTAGTGGAAATTGCTTTGGGTGTGGTAATCCAGGCCACATGATGAGGGATTGTCCCACAGCTTCTCAGAAGGGTAAGGATGTTCGCCCTCAGACTGGTTCTACAGCAGCTCCAATAGGCCGCCCTACTCAGCATGGTGCCTTGTCTGGCACAGGTGGTGGTCAGCGCCAGAATAGGCTTTATGCTCTCCAAGCTCGATAGGATCATGAGGACTCTCCTGATGTGGTCAAGGGTATGTTATGAGTCTTTAATACTGATGTTTATGCATTGTTAGATCCAGGGGTTACACTTTCCATCATTACACCTTATGTAGCAGTAAACTTCAGTATTAGTCCAGAAACTCTCCTAGAACCCTTCTTAGCCTGTACTCCAGTTGGTGACCCAGTTATAGCTAGACGGGTATACAAAAATTACCCAGTCACAGTTTCCCAGAAAGTCACCTCAGCAGATCTTGTAGAGTTAGAAATGGTAGACTTTGATATCATTCTAGGCATGGATTGGTTACATTCCTATTATGCCTCAATCGATTGTAGAACTAGGATCGTTCGATTTCAGTTTCCTAACGAGCCAGTCTTAGAATGAAAGGGTAGTAACTCAGTGCCTGTAGGTCGTTTCATCTCCTACCTTAAGGCCAGGAAGATGATCTCCAAAGGGTATATCTATCACCTTGTTCGGGTTAAGGATTCAAACTTCGAGACCCCAACTCTAGAGTCAGTCCCAGTGGTGAATGAGTTTCCAGAAGCATTCCCAGAAGATCTTCCCAGAGTTCCCCTCGAAAGGGAAATCAACTTTGGAATTGATCTCCTTCCAGATACCCAACCTATTTTAATTCCTCCCTACATAATGGCTCCAGCTGAGCTTAAGAAATTGAAAGAACAATTGAAAGACCTGCTAGATAAGGGCTTCATTAGAGCCAGCATCTCTCCATGGGGTGCTCCAGTATTGTTCATGCATAAAAAGGACGGTTCCCTCAAAATGTGCATTGACTACCGTCAGTTGAACAAAGTCGCAATAGAAAAAAAATAAATATCCCATCCCCAGGATTGATGACTTGTTCGACCAGCTTCAAGGCACTAGTTACTTCTCCAAGATAGACCTCAGATCCGGCTATCATCAGCTCAGAGTCAGAGATAGTGACATTCCGAAGACAACCTTCAGGACTCGGTATGGTCACTATGAATTTGTTGTTATGTCTTTTGGACTAACCAATGCTCCTGCAACTTTCATGGACTTAATGAACAAGGTGTTCAGACAGTATTTGGACTTGTTCGTCATTATCTTCATTGATGATATCCTTGTTTATTCTCGAAATGAGGAGGAGTATACGACTTATTTAAGGGTTGTGCTCCAGATCCTCAAGGATCGCCAGCTATTCGCTTAGTTCAGCAAGTGTGAATTCTGGTTATAGTCTGTCACTTTCCTTGGTCATGTGGTATCCAGAGAAGGGATCTGTGTTGATTCCCAGACAATTGAGGCAGTAAAGGACTGGCCCAGACCCACCTCTCTGATAGACATCAGAAGTTTCTTGGGTTTGGCGGGTTATTACAGGAGGTTTGTAGAAGGATTTTCATCCATATCTGCCCTATTGACCAATTTGTCTCAGAAAAAGGTCAAGTTTCAGTGGTCAGAGGAGTGTGTGAAGAGTTTCTTAGAATTGAAAACCAGGTTGACTACAGCTCCTATTTTGACTCTACCAGATGGTTCAAACGGTTACGTGGTTTATTGTGATACATCCAGAGTTGGCTTGGATTATGTTTTGATTCAGCAGGGTAAGGTCATAGCTTATGATTCCAGGCAGCTTAAAACCCATGAGAAGAACTACCCGACTCATGACCTCAAGCTTGCAGCGGTTGTGTTTTACCTAAAGATTTGGAGGATCTGTATGGTGTTCATGTTGATGTGTTCACAGATCACAAGAGCCTCCAGTATGTGTTCACCCAGAAAGAATTGAATCTTCGTCAGAGGAGGTGTCTTGAGTTCCTCAAGGATTATGATATGAATATGCTCTACCATCTGGGTAAGGCCAATGTAGTGGCTGATGCTCTCAGTAGACTGTCTATGGGTAGTGTATCCCATGTTGAGGAAGAGAAGAAAGAACTGGTCAGAGATGTTCATCGGCTTGCCTGCCTAGGAGTTTGCCTTATGGACATGACAGATGGTGGTGTGATAGTTCAGAATGGGTCAGAATCTTTATTGGTAGCTGAAGTTAAGGAGAAGCAGGATAGTGATCCCATACTACTTCAGCTGGAGGGTGCAGTTCATCAGCAAAGAGTAGAGGTTTTCTCCCAAGGGGGAGATGGTATACTTCGTTATCAGGGGCGCTTATGTGTTCCAAAAATGGGTGAGTTGAGGTAGCAGATCCTCTCAGAAGCCCATAATTCCAGATATTTCATTCATCCAGGTGCCAGATGTACCGTGATCTATGGGAAGTCTATTGGTTGAACGGCATAAAGAGACATCACAAATTTTGTGGCTAAGTGCCCCAACTGTCAGCAGGTAAAGATAGAACATTAGAAACCAGGAGGTGTGACTCAAGAGATTAGCATTCCTACCTAGAAGTGGGAAGTGGTAAACATAGATTTCATTACGGGCTTACCCCATACTCGCAGGAAGCATGATTCCATTTGGGTGATAGTTGACAGAGTCAGTAAGTCAGCCCACTTATTGGCAGTCAAGACTACAGATTTAGCGGAGGATTATGCTAGGCTCTACATCAGCGAGATAGTCAGATTGCATGGGGTTCCCTTGTCTATCATTTTAGATAGAGGTCCTCACCTTACATCTCATTTCTGGAGATCTTTCCAGAAAGGTCTTGGTACTCAGGTGAACCTCAGTACCGCATTTCATCCGCAGACGGATAGTCTGGCTGAGCATACCATTCATAACTTGGAGGATATGTTGAGAGATTGTGTGATCGATTTCAAGGGTAGTTGGGATGATCACCTACCTCTCATAGAGTTTTCCTACATTCCAGCATACAGATGGCCCCATATGAGGCCCTCTATGGGCGTAGATGAAGGTCACCTCTTGGTTGGTTCGAAGTAGGTGAAGCAACTTTAATTGGGCCAGATTCGGTACATGAGGCTATGGAGAAAGTTCAAATCATCAGGGAGAGGCTAAAAATAGCTCAGAGTTGTCAAAAGTCCTATGCAGACATGAAAAGAAGGGACTTAGAGTTTGAGATCGATGATTGGGTTTTTCTTAAGGTGTCGCCCATGAAAGGGGTGATGAGATTCGGCAAGAAAGGGAAGCTCAATCCCAGATATGTAGGTCCTTACAGAATCCTGAAAAGGGTTGGTAATGTGGCTTACGAGTTAGAGTTGCCATCAGAACTAGCAGCAGTTCATAAAGTCTTCCATATTTCTCTTTTGAAAAAGTGTGTGGGTGATCCGACTTCGATAGTACCCTTAGAGAGTGTGGCTGTGAAGGATAGCCTCACCTATGAGGAGGTTCCAGTTGAAATTCTTGACCTTCAGGTTCGTATGTTGAGGAATAAGGAAGTCGCATCAGTTAAAGTTTTATGGAGGAATCAGTCTGTAGAGGGAGCTACTTGGGAAGAGGAAGCAGCCATGATGTCCAAGTACCCCCACCTCTTTCCCTCCGATTAAGTTTCAGCTTGAGGTAATTAGTTCCTCTCCAATATCTCAGTTTACTCTTGTGTAATTCAATCTCAGTACCATTGTTCCATCAGTTATCCTTGCATTTCAGCATACTTGCATGTTTATGGAACTTAGTTTAGTAGATATCAGTTTCCAGTACTCTGTTGGTAGGGATTCAACTCTTTCCCTCCAAACTCAGCTTATTTAGTCTTCATTCGAGGACGAATGATCCCAAGGGGGATATATTGTAACACCCCAGAACTTCCAAGCCCAGACTTAGCTCAGAAAACTAGGAGAAATAAAAAATTTCAACTATCAGGAACCACGAGTCGTGGAACAGTCGATGCGTCATGGACTTGACTCGTGGAACAATGATCAAAGGACTTCTCCTCTGAAGTTCATCCCACAATTCAAGTCTACGGACCGTAGAAGTTTCCATGGACCGTAGAACCTGTACGTGGAATCCTTGTAATAGATGACCTTCAGGAACCACGATTGAGTTCCATGACCCGTGGTAGTTTCCACGAGTCGTGAACCCAAGTCGTGGAACCAGTTCCAGTAGCCTATACTTAAGTCCTCAGGAACGATGAGTGGGTTCCACGACCCGTGGAAGTTTCCACGAGTCATGAACCCAAGTCGTGGAACCACAGTTCAGAGGACCAGGAAATTTCTTACAAGAACCACGAGTGGGTTCCATGACCCGTGAATGTTTCCACGATTCATGATTCCAACTCGTAGGGTTCATTCCAGTGGCCAGGTTTCAGGACGAGGAAACCATGATAGGGTTCCACGGCCCATGGAACTTTCCATGAGTCGTAGAACCCAGTCGTGATCCCTGGGTCGCAATTTTTAGCAGCTTTTCTAATTTAAATTCCAGGGGAATTCCAGACATTTCCTACCTAATTTAATGCCTAAGCTACGTAGTTTTATGTCATCTAAGTCTGATTAAGTATCCTAAAAATAACTAAACCCGCATTCTCCTAAAAATCATCGGACTTAGACAAAAAGGAAACAACAGAGGCGTAGTTTCTCTCAAGAATAAGCAGAGGCCTTCACCAAAGTTCAGTCCCAAAATTCAAGGATTTCTCCGTGGATTTTTTCACCAGGTATGTGAGATTTCACTAGTGGGTTCCTTTCACCCATTAGGTCCCTAGATTCTAACTAGTTTTCAGTTTCCTCCATGAATTGTCAAACCTAGGGTTCCTAGAACTTAGAGATTTATCGTAATTTAGTTTCTACAATCTCTATGGTATTGACTACATGTTCTTGGAGAATTAGTGTAGTTCCATGTATAATGTTTAGAAAACCTAGTTGTGTACTTCCAGTATTTCATGAATTAAGTTCACTAGACATGCTAATTATATGTTCATGTACCAGGATTCGAATGCCATATCTCCCAGTATATTTATGTTGCATTCTCAGTTGATTTTCAGTATTTTAAGTTATCCATCATGTCAGTACATTGTTGATCACATTCAGTTGGGAGTAGACTTAGTATCGAGCGGACAAGAGGATGAAGGCTTAGCTGTCAGTTTAGGCTAAGACCTTTAGTAACAGTCCTCAAGTCCCAGAACTATGGCACCACCATAGGTTTAAGGAGTCAGCTGTCAGACTAGGTTGCATCTCCTTGTCCCTTGTGGACATCAGTAATGGATCCACGTCAGACTTGTTCGTACCCTTAGCAAGGTATGATCACCCTCCCATCCAGGGTTACAGGTTGGCCCCATAGTTAGCTTAACTTGGGGTATGTCGGTTAGTAGTGTCTCCCATAGTCACATTCATGTGTATTGACCTTGTATCCAGTATTTATGTTCAGTATTTAGTTCAGTATGTTATTTTATGATTTATACTTGGTCATTGCATTCAGTTCATTTTTTAGTTATGTTGCAGTAAATCTATCTTCATGTTCAATTTTATATTTCCCAGCTCTGTATATATATCCTTCATGCTCATTACATTCAAAGTACTGACGCATAATCTTGTGCTACATCATTTTGTGATGTAGGTTCAGGCACTCAGCATCCAGACCGCTATTAGTTCGGTTCCCCAGTTCGTACTCAGCAGTCCAGTGGTGAGTCCTCATTAGTTCGAGGATGATAGACATGCTTCATTTCAGTATTTACTTTCAGTTTTACCTTTGTAGAGTTAGCTGGGGGCATGTCCTAGCAACTCCCATTCAGTTAGATGGCTTTCAGACATAGACTAGACTCAGCAGTTGTAAGTGTTGTTTTCAGTCTGCACTAAACTATATTTTTATATTATATCTTTTATTTAGATTTGTTGGGCTCTCTCCTTGCTTTAAGATATTAAATCGCTTTAGTTTACACACAACATATATCTCTAAACTGGTTTTTACTTAGATATGCCATACCATGGGTTAGCTTGGGGTCACTTGTGATACTAAGCACCGTGTTGCGTTCAGAGGGTAGCCTTAGGGCGTGAAACTACATATTAGGGACTAAGCTTCCCCTTCTTACTGAAACTCATCACCCCCTTCATGGGTGACACCTTCAGAAAAACCCAATCATCAACCTCAAACTCTAGCTCCCTTCTTCTCACATCTGCATAAGATTTCTTATGACTTTGAGCCGCCTTCAACCTTTCTCTAACAATCTGAACTTTCTCCATAGTCTCATGGAATGAATCTGGCCCTATCAAAGATGCTTCACCTACCTCAAACCAACCTATAGGTGATCTATACCTCCACCCATAAAGTGTCTCATACAGGGCCATTTGAATTCTAGAGTTAAAATTATTATTTTTGGAGAACTCTATAAGAGGCTAGTTCTCATCCCAATTACCCTTAAAGTCGATAACACAAACCCTCAACATATCTTCTAAGGTCTAAATGGTACGCTCTGCATGTCCATCTGTCTGCGAGTGAAAAGTTGTACTAAGATTAACTTGAGTACCAAGACCCTTCTGAAACAATATCCAAAACTGAGATGTGAACAGAGTACCCCTATATGAGATGATGGATAAGGGAACTCCATGCAACCTGGCTATCTCCCGGATGTAGAGTCTGGCATAGTTCTCTATTGAATCAGTAGTCTTGACAGCCAAGAAGTGGGCTGACATAGTCTCCCTATCTATAATCACCCAAATAGAATCGTGCTGCCTATGAGTATGAGGTAAGCCTGTAATGAAGTCCATATTGATGACCTCCCACTTCCAAGTAGGAATGTCCATCTCCTGAGTCATATCACCTGGTTGATGATGTTCTACCTTTACTTGCTAACAGTTGGAACATTTAGCCACAAATCAACAATATCCCTTTTCATACCATTCCACCAATACTCTTTTCGTAGGTCACAGTACATCTTGGTGGCACCAGAATGGATGGAATATCTGGAGCTATGTACCTCTATCAAAATCTTCTACCTCAAGCCACCTACATTAGGAACGCATAGCGACCCTGATAATGAAGCACACCATCTCCCCCTTGGGAGAAAACCTCTACTCTCTGCTATTGGATAACACCCTTCAGTTGAAGTAAGATAGGATCACAATCCTGCTTTTCCTTCACCTCGGCTACTAATGAGGACTCTGACCCATTCTGAACAATTACACCACCTTCTGATGAATCTATAAGGAAAATCCCTAACCAAGCAAGCCTGTGGACATCCTTGGCTAATTCCTTCTTTCCTTCCTCAATCTGTGACACACTAACCATGGACAACTTGCTAAGTGCATTAGCTACTACATTGGCCTTACCCGGATGGTAAAGCACACTCATGTCATAGTACTTAAGGAGCTCTAACCACCTTCTCTAACAAAGAATCAACTCTTTCTTCATGAACACTTAATCAAGGCTCTTATGGTCAGTAAGCACATCTGTATGGACACCATATAAGTAGTGTCTCTAAATCTTTAAGGAAAAGACCACTACTCCTAACTCAAGTTTGTGAGTTGGGTAATTCTTCTTATGAACCTTAAGTTTTCTGGAGGCATAAGCGATGACCTTACCATGCTGCATCAGAACACAATCTAAGCCAACTCTGGACACATCATAATATACTACAAACCCATTTGAACCTTCTACTAGAGTCAAAATTGGGGCTGTGGTCAACCTAGTTTCAACTCTTGGAAGTTTTTCTCACACTCGTATGATCATTGGAACTTAACCTTTTTCTGAGTCAGCCTAGTCAACGGAGAAGCTATGGATGAAAATCCCTCAACAAACCTCCTATAATAACCAGCCAAACCCAAGAAAATCCTAATATCTGTTGGAGAGGTGGGTCTAGGCTAATTTTTAACTGTCTCTATCTTCTTAGAATCCGCTCGAATACCCTCCTTAGACACTATATGACCTAGAAAGGTGACTAACTACAACCAAAACTCTCACTTGCTGAATTTGGTGAATGACTGGCAATCCTTGAAAGTTTGCAGCACCACTCTCAAATGATTCGCATGCTCTTCCTCACTCCGTGAGTAGACCAGAATATCATCTATAAAGATAATAATGAACATTTCCAAGTACTGCTTGAATACCTTGTTCATCAAATCTATAAAAGCTGTAAGAGCATTCATTAGTCCAAAAGACATAACCACAAATTCATAGTGACCATACCGAGTTCTGAAGGCTATCTACAGGATGTCACACTCTCTAACTCTGAGCTGATGATAACCGGATCTGAGGTTAATCTTAGAGAAGTAGCTGGCACTCTGAAGCTGGTCGAACAAGTCATCAATCCTGGGGATAGAATACTTGTTCTTGATTATGACTTTGTTCAACTGACGTAGTCTATACACATCTTGAGGGAACCATCCTTCTTGCACACGAAGAGAACTGAAGCACCCCATGGAGAGATGCTGGGTTTGATGAAACCCTTATCTCAGAGGTCCTTGAGCTATTCTTTCAACTCCTTAAGCGAATCGATATGGGCTGCATATCTGGAAGAAGGTCTATCCCAAAGTCGAGCTCCCACTCAGGAGGGACTCTGGGCAGATCTTCAGGAAACACCTCTAGAAACTCACTAACCACAAGAACTGACTAGAAAGGTGGGGTTTTGGACTCAAAATCCTTAACCTGGACTATATGGTAGATGTACCCCTTTGAGATTATCTTCCTAGATTTGAGGTAAGATATGAAATGACCTTTTGATGTTGGAGGACTACCTTTCCATTCTAAGACAGGTTCATTTAGAAACTGGAATTTCACAACTCTGGTTCTGCAGTCGACTGAGGCATAATAGACATGTAGCCAATCCATGCCAAGAATGAAATCAAAGTTGATCATATCTAACTCTACTAAATCTGCTGTGGTGACTTTATAAAGGACTGAAACTAGGCAATCTCTATACAACCTCTTAGCTAGGACTGACTCACATACTGGAGTGGAGACTAGAATGGGCTCTAGGAGTTTTTCAGGACTGACTCTGAATTTACATGCAACATAAGGGGTTACAAAAGATAGGGAATACCCTAGGTCTAATAAGGCATAAACATCAAGAGAAAAAATTGATAATATACTGGTGACTACATCTGGTGAACTATCCTGATCCTGGCATGAAGACATGGCATAGACACGGTTATGACGTTGACTACCACCTGTGCCAGAAGTAGTACCCTATTGAACTGTGCAACCCGATGGAGCTGCAAAAGTGGTAGACTGAGCTCTGTTACCTCCCAGTCCCTGCTTGGAAGAAGGGCACTCCTTTAACCTATGGCCAAGCTGAGCATACCCAAAACACCCCTCTCTACCAGTAAAACACTCACCTGAATAATTTCTACCACACTAGGGGCAGGCTGGAAAAGTGTAGTTACCTGAAACACTGCCCTGAGACTTAGAGCCTAGTGATATCTTTTTCTAATCCTGTCGAGGTCTGGGAGATGGAGCACTAGCTGAAGAAGGTGCTGGGGCTGCAAACTTCTGCTAGAACTGTGAGTGATTTCCATCTCCCGACCTCTACTGAGAATAGTCATAATTGCATGTCCTAGCCTTTTTGTTATCCCTTGCCATCTCCTTAAGCTTATCTTTCTCAACCTGCTGAGCATGGGTCATCAGTCGAGAGATATCCATATCCTCTCAATAACATATCATTCCTGCACTCTGTTTTCACCAAATCGGATACCCCATAAAAGAACTTTTCCATTTGTGCCCTCGAATCAGCTACCATAGATGGGGCATACCTAGAAAGCTGAGTGAACTTCAACCTATATTCCTGGACTGATATCGATCCCTTCCTCAAATTCATAAACTTTTGGGCCTTATCCTCCCTCAGCTCCCTCAGCTCCCTCAGGAAGAACCTATCCAGAAAAGCTCCAGAAAAATAATCCCATGTCACAGGAGCTGTATTCACACCCCTATTGTCTTTCCACTAAGTGAACCAAATATGAGCCACATTCTTGAGTTGATAGGATACTAGCTCAACACTATCAACACCATTCACTTGCATTACCTCAAGAATCTTCTTGATTTCATGAATGAAATTTTATGGGTCTTCACTAAACTTTAACCCTAAAAACTCTGACAGATTTATGCGAACAAAACCCGGATGTAGCTGATCTACCATTTTGGTTTACATGAACTGGGGCCTTCTAATTAGCCTGATTAGCTACAGTCTAATCCAATAACTGGATCGCATTATGGAATTCTGCATTTGTAACTTCATGGTTCGAGGCTGGAGGGTTTAGCGTTAGCATTGCATGCGTTAGCTTTGTGACGAGGCATGATCTAAAACGTATAATGAACAGATTAGAGAGGAGAAATTGAATCAAACTCCATCACATGATAAATATAATAAAAGAATTGAGATTTTTCTTAAAATACCACGTAGACTCTCCCTCATAAGCGTGGCGTGCTTCACACTCATGAAAGAGACTCAACTTAGTGTGTCTTTTAGATACCCTAGTACTCTTGAACCTGATGCTCTGATACTAAGTTTTTCAGACCCCGGGGCTAGCCCCTAGATGTAACACAGGACTTAGAATCACAAGTGACCCCAAGTTAACCCTGAATTTGGCATATCACAAGCATTCTGAAATAACTCTAAACAAGCATAAGCATAACTGAATAAAGAATATAATCTAAGGAGAATTCAACTGAGAATATCTGAGAAAAATAATAGTCTAAAAAATAGAACAACCCAAATCAACTGGATCTGACTCTACATCTGAATTCCTCTAATACTGATGAGCTACTGGAACAAGCTCCCAGCTAACTCCAAGTACTAAAAATAAGGACAGACTGACTAACTCAAAAAGCATGTAAAAGATATGTCCTCAGATAATGAGGACTCACCACTGACTGTCGTTGATATGGCACCGGGGCGAGCTAATCATGAGGCTGAAGCTAAGAACCTGAACCTGCATCATGATAGGATGCAACATATAAAGTATGCATCAGTACTTCGGATGTACTGAGCATGAGGGATACGCAAAGCAGACTGAATGTGTAAACATGCTAAAATACTGATAAAGTGTTTATATTGAACTAAACTGTAGTACATAGGCCCAAAATATAATCATGCATAAAAGCTGAAATGCAAGAGTAATCTGAAACATACTGAAAGATGAGAATAAAGATAAACTGAGGGCCTAAGGTACTTTAATGAAACTAATATTGTGGGAGAGTCTATTAACCGACATAAACTAAGTGAGCTAAATGTGGAGTCCAATGTATACGCCCCATCAAGAGGACCCAATATACCTTCTCAGGATATAAAGGCATGGCTGATGTGATCACTAGTTCTGAGGCCCAACTGAGGGGCTAAATAACCTATAATGGCACGTAGTTCTGGGACTTGAGGGTACACTAAACCCTAGTCCAACTCGGTTCTAAACACTACTCCCAAGCTAAATCCTAATAGCTCATTTTAATACTGGAGTCCTGAATTTCTGAAATAGAACTAAGCTAGTCTGAAAGTATTATTTTTTTGAAATACTGCAGTAACCTAAAAACTGAATGAATTCTTATTTTTAACTCAAAACTAGTAGTCTAGGCCCAATCTTGTAGCAAGCTAATACATGGGAAAATACTACAAATTAGGGCTAAGTTCTTAATTTCTTAAAACCTTGTAAAAATCCATGCAATTCAATACAAGCAATATACTTCATTAAAATAGGATGAAAATCACGTATATATAAAGAAGATGGATTTCTGTAGCAATCTACTAAAAAAGGGTAAGAACCCTAGTTTCAAAACCATAAAAATTACTGCAAAAGCCTAATATTTTTGGGCATAAGGGCGAACTAAACTCTTGCTGAATACCCACATACCTCCAAGCGAGACCCTTATTGAAATCTTTGGGTTTGGAGCCTGAAGTTGAAGAACCCTAATTGGATGAAAAATGACTAAGAAATCTCTTCTTGAAGTTCTTGAATTCATTTCTAGAAATCCCATGGTCAAGGGTTAGAATTTCTATCAATAATTTGCAATTTGATGGCAGAATTTAATTTGGAAAATTTGAAATCCTTAGAGAAGGACTTGCCTTGATGAAGAAGGAGGATAGGAGGAGAGAAAACATATTCTAGGTCTGAAAGAATGGTAAAAGAAGGAAGAAAAATGGATTAAAACTAACTTAAAAAGGTTCTCGTCGGCCCACATGCAATTTGACATGCGGTCGCACATTAGGATCCGTGGGTCGCATGTGATTCACACTTGCTTCTGTATAGTTGGAAAAATTTGCCTGATGTGCATTTAGACGTGCGATTCGCACATGAGGTCTCACATTTCACATGTTATTTCGCACCTGATTTCCATACTGTCAATTAAAACTAAAATGGTCATAACATTTTACTCCGGACTCGTATTAACACACGATCAGTGGCATTGGAAATAAAACTCAAAGGACTTTAATTTGGTGGGTACTAGGTCCTATAACTCCTCATATTCTAGGAGTAATAGTTGTTTGGATTTGACCCTAGTTTATTCTTTCATGAAAACGTTTTTGGTTGGGGTGCTTTCAACTTAACTTATTGAAAGAAGTTTCTTATGAACATAATTCGCATCAAAAGCACTCACCACACAATGGAAATGATAATTACACTCTTTGAAATGGTTTGGGTCTTAGCTTAGAATCTTTGGGGTGTTACAAAGACCCAGAGATTTTTTTTGATGAGGTCAAGAAGATTCTTAAGGTGATACAAGTGACTGGTACTGATAGTGTTGCGTTAGCATCCTATCAACTCAAGGATGTGGCTCATATTTGGTTCACTTAGTCGAAGGACAGCATGGGTGTGAATGCATCTCTTATGACATGGTATTGTTTTACTAGAGATTTTCTGGATAGGTTCTTCTTAAGGGAGTTGAGAGAGGCTAAGGCCCAAGAGTTTATGAATCTGAGACAGGGGTCGATGTCAGTCCATGAATATGGGTTAAAGTTCACTCAGCTTTCTAGGTATGCCCCATCTATGGTGGGCGATTCAAGGGCATAGATGGGTAACTTCTTGTATGGGGTATCCAATTTTGTGAAAATAGAGTGCAGAAATGCTATGTTATTGGGGGATATGGATATCTCTAGACTAATGACCCATGTTTAGCAGGTTGAGGAAGATAAGCTTAAGGAGATGGCTAGGGATACCAAAAAGGCTAGGACAGGCAACTATGAATATTCTCAGGAGAGGTCAGGAGGTAGGAATCGCTCATAGTTTTAGCAAAGGTCGGCAGCCCCAACACCTTCATCGCCTAGTGCTCCATCTCCCAGGCCTCGATAAGATCAGAAAAGGAGGGCATCAGGCTCTAAGTCTCAGGGAAGTGTTTCAGGTAACCACACTTTTCTAGCATGCCCAAAGTATGGTAAGAACTATCCGGGCGAGTGTTTTGCTGGTAGAGAGGGGTGTTTTTGGTGTGGTCAGCTTGTTCATAGGTTGAAGGAGTGCCCCTCTGCCAGGCAGGGACATGAAGGTAACAAAGCTCAGTCTACCACTTCAGCAGCTCCAGCCGGTCATGCAGCTCAACAGGGTACTACTTCTGGCATAAGTAGCGGTCAGCGTCAGAACCATCTCTATACCATGTTTTCATGCAAGGATTAGGAGAGTTCACCAGATGTATTCACTGGTATGTTAACAGTCTTCTCTCTTGATGTTTATGCCTTGTTATATCCAGGGGTTTCCCTATCTTTTGTAACCCTGTATGTTGCATGTAAATTTGGAGTCAGCCCTGAAAAAAACTTAGAACCCATCCCAGTCTCCACTCCAGTTGGTGAGTCAGTCTTAGCTAAGAGGGTGTATAGAGATTGCCCAATTTTAGTCCTTTATAAAATCACCTCAGCAGATTTAGTAGAGTTAGATATGACCGACTTTAATGTCATTCTTGGAATAGATTGTCTACATGCCAATTATGCCTCAGTCGATTGCATAATTAAAGTCGTGAAATTCCAATTTTTATAAATAAGCTTGTCTTAGAGTGTTAAGGTAGTCCTCCAATATCAAAATGTCATTTCATATCTTACCTCAAAGCTAGAAGATGATCTCAAAGGGTTACATCTACCATATAGTCTGGGTTAAGGATTCTGAGTCCAAATCCCCATATTTCCAGTCAGTTTTGGTAGTTAGTGACTTTCCAGAGGTGTTTCCTAAAGATCTGTCTAGAGTCCCTCCTAAGCGGGAGATCAACTTTGGGATACACCTCCTTTCAGATACGCAGCCCATATCTATCCCTCTTTACAGAATGGCTCCAGCTGAGCTTAAGAAGTTGAAAGAACAGCTCAAGGACCTCCTAGATAAAGATTTCATCAGACCTAGAATCTCTCCATGTGGTGCTCCATCTCTCTTCATGCACAGGAAGAATGGTTCTCTCAGGACGTGCATAGACTACCATTAGTTGAACAAGGTCACAATCAAGAATAAATATTCTATCCCCAGAATTGATGACCTATTCGACCAGCTTTAGGGTGCCAGCTACTTCTTTAAGATTGACCTCAGATTTGGTTATTATCAGCTCAGGGTTAGAGAGTTTGACATTCAAAAGACAGCCTTTAGAACTTGGTATGGTCATTATGAATTTATTGTAATATCTTTTGGACTAACGAATGCTCCTGCAACTTTTATGGACTGGATGAATAGGGTGTTCAAGCAGTATTTGGACATGTTCGTTATTGTTTTTATGGATGGTATCCTATTCTACTCGTGGAGTGAGGAGGATCATGCTAATCATTTGAGAGTGGTGTTGTAAACTCTCAAGGATCGCTAGTTATTCACCAAAATCAGTAAGTGTGAGTTTTGGCTGCAATCAATCACCTTTTTGGGTCATGTAATGTCTAAGGAGGGTATTCGAGTGAATTCTCAGAAGATAGAGGCAGTGAAGAATTGGCCTAGACCCACTTCTCTGACAAACATTAGGAGCTTTTTGGGTTTGGCTGGTTACTACACGAGATTTGTTGAGGGGTTTTCGTCCATAGCTTCTCCATTGAACAGGTTGACTCAGAAGAAGGTTAAGTTTCAGTGGTCAGATGAGTGTGAGAGAAACTTCCAAGAGTTGAAAATAGGTTGACCACAGCCCCAGTTTTGACTCTACTAGAGGGTTCAGATGGTTTTATAGTATATTGTGATGCATCCAGAGTTGGCCTAGGTTATGTTCTGATTCAGCATGGTAAAGTCATTGCATATTTCTCCATACAGCTTAAGACTCATGAAAAGAACTACCCAACTCATGATCTTTAGTTAGCAGCAGTGGTCTTTGCCTTGAAGATCTTGAGACACTACTTTTATGGTGTCCATGTAGATGTATTTACTGACCATAAGAGCTTACAGTATGTGTTCACTCAGAAGAAGTTAAATCTTCATCAGAGATAGTGGCTAGAACTTCTCAAGGACTACGACATGAGAGTGCTTTACCATCCGGGTAAGGCCAATGTAGTAGCTGATTCACTTAGCAGGTTGTCATGGGTAGTGTGTCACAGGTTGATGAACGAAAGAAGGAATTATCCAAGGATGTTCACTGGCTTGCTTGATTAGGGGTTTGCCTTACAAATTTGTCAGAAGGTGGTGTCATTCTTCAGAATGGGTCAGAGTCCTCATTAGTAGCCCAGATAAAGGAAAAACAAGATGGTGATCTCATTTTACTTTAGCTGAAGGGTGTTGTCCAACAGCAGAGAGTAGAGGTCTTTTCCCAAGGGGGATATGGTGTACTTCGTTATCAGGGTCGGCTATGTGTTCCTAATGTAGGTGAATTGGGATAGCAGATCTTGACAGAGGCTCATAGCTCCAGGTATTTCATCCATCCTAGTTCCACCAAGATATACTGTGACCTACGGGAAGTCTATTGGTCGAATGGTATGAAGAGAGACATTGATAATTTTGTGGCTAAATGTCCCAACTGTCATCAAGTGAAGGTAGAACATTAGCGACCAGGTGGTATGACTCAGGAGATGGACATTCCTACTTTAAAGTGGGAGGTCATCAATATGGACTTTATTACAGGCTTACCTTATACTCGCAGGTAGCATGATTCTATTTTGGTGATTGTAAATAGGGTGACTAAGTCAGCCCACTTCTTAGCTGTTAAGACCACCGATTCAGCAGAGGACTATGCTAGACTCTACATCCGTGAGATAGTCAGGTTGCATGGAGTTCCCTTATCCATCATCTCAGATAAGGGTACTCAGTTCACATCTCAGTTTTGGATATTGTTTCCAAAGGGTCTTGGTAAGCAGGTTAATCTTAGCACAACTTTTCACCCACAGACAGATGGTCAGGCAGAGTGTACCATCAAGACTTTAGAGGATATGTTGAGATCTTGTGTAATTGACTTTAAAGGTAATTAAGATGATCACTTACCTATTATAGAATTTGCCTATAATAATAATTTTCACTATAGCATTCAGATGGCTCCGATGAGGAACTTTATGGGCGGAGGTGTAGATCACCTATAGGCTGGTTTGAGGTATGTGAAGAAATTTTGTTAGGCCCATATTCAGTCTATGAGACTATGGAAAAGTTTAGATTATTAGAGAAAGGTTGAAGGTGGCTCAAAGTAATCAAAATTCCTATGCAGATGTGAGGAGAAGAGATCTAGAATTTGAGGTTGATAATTGGGTGTTTCTGAAGGTATCACCCATGAAGGTGGTGATGAGGTTCGATAAGAAGGGAAACCTTAGTATGTGGGTCCTTATAGGATTCTGAGGAGAGTTGGAAAAGTGGCTTATGAGTTAAAGTTTCCCGCAGACTTAGCATCGGTGCACCCAGTCTTCCATATATCCTTGTTGAAGAAATACATAGGTGATCCAGCTTTAGTTGTGCCTTTAGAAAGTGTGGGAGTGAAAGATAGTCTCTCCTATGAAGATGTCCCAGTTCAGATACTTGACCATCAGGTGCGTAGGCTAAGGAACAAGGAGGTCGCTTCAATGAAAGTTTTATAGAGAAATAAGTCAGTTGAGGGAGCTACTTGGGAAGCAGAAATAGCTATGATGGCCAAGTACCCTCACCTTTTTCCTTCTGATTCAGCTTTAGTTTGAGATAATAGTTTCTCTCCAGTCTTTCAGCTTATTCATATTCATTTTACTCTCAGTATTATGTTTCCTCAACTATTCATGCATTTCCAGCATGTTTTCATGTCGTTAGAACTTGATATAGTTAAATATCATCGTCTAGAACTCGGTTGGTGGGGATTGCAGTCTTTTCCCTCCAAACTCAGCTTGTTAGTCTTCATTCGGGGATGAAAGATTCCAACAGGGAGATATTGTAACACCTTAGAATCTGAACCAACTACTGTATTGTACTTAGTAGGAAAATTGAAGAAAATTTCAAGTTTCCAGAAACCATGGTCAAGATTATGGACCGTAGTTCAGAACCACGACCCGTGATCTGACCCGTGGTCTGACCTCCAGTGTTGGTCCCCCTTCATTCTACAGGTAACATCATAGACTATGGTTTGAAAACATGGAGCATCCTGTCACTCATGGACTTGGTCATCAGAGAGGTATCAGTTTCCTACCTCAGAACCACGGATAAAATCACTGACCATTGTTAAGAACCACGGTCTGTCCTGTCATCCGTGGTTCCTTTTGATTAGAGAACCCTCATCTTAAGGTCCAGAAATCACGAGTCAAACCACAGACCATCATTCAGAACCACAGTCCATCCTGTGAATCATGGAATCAGCAAATCAGAAAAACCCCAAAAACTTTGGGATAGAACCACGGATTAGTTGATGGTCCGCTGTTCAGATCTACGGTCCACCGACCAACCCGTGGTTCGATATTCTGAGAATTTCAGCAGTTTATAATTTAGTTTCCCAGGGGTATTTCAGACCTTTCTTTCTTATTTTAGTTTTGACTATAAATAGTTTTAGGATTAATTTAATTAGTCAAAACTTCCAAAACGCATCAGTTCTCCTCATTCCTTCTCTCAAGTCAAAAAAGAGCATTTTTCTCCATGTTTTAGACCTAGGGATTTCTTCTCCAAGCTTTGACTTCAGTTTTTCTTGAAAAATCTTCTTCTACCAGGTATATGGGTATTCAGTAAGGGTTTAATCCGCCCTTATGCCCAAGAATCTCAGACTTTTACAATAATTTTTGTGAATTTAGATATTAGGGTTCTCAACTTTTTAGGCAAATCTTTATAGAGTTGAATTCCCATGCTTAGTATATGGTTTTATCCTATTTAAATGAATTATATCATATTTTCAATGCTTTGCATGAATTTTTACAAGGTTGTTGAGAAATCAAGGCCCTAACCCTATATTATAGCATTTTTCTGAAGTGTTAGTTATTCTTCAAGATTTAACCTAGACTACTAGTTTATAGTTAAAACCAAGAACTCAGTCAGACTTTCAGGTTACTACAGTATTTCAGAAAAGTAATGTTTTCAGACTAGTTTAGTTCTGTCTCAGAAATTCAGGACTTCCATTTTAAATGAGCTAATAATATTCAGTTTGGGAGTAGTATTTAGCACCAATTTGGACTAGGGTTCAGTGTACCCTCAAGTCCTTGAACTATGTGCCACCGTAGGTTATTTAGCCCCTCAGTTGGGCCTCAGAACTAGTGATCACATTAGCCATGACTTTATAACCTGGCAAGATATATTGGGTCCTCTCAATGTGGTGCATATATCGGACTCCACGTTTAGCTCACGTGATTTATATCGGTTAATAGACTCTCCCACAACATCAGTTTTCAGTACAGTACTTTAGGCCCTCCGTTTATGTTTATTCTCAGTTTTAGTATGCTTTTAGATTATTCTTGCATTTTAGCCTATTTATGCATGATTATATTTTGGGTCTATGTACTACAGTTCAGTTCAGTCTAAATAGCATATCAGTAATTTAGCATGTTTACATATTCAGTCAGCTTTGCATATCCTTCATGCTCAGTACATCCAAAGTACTGACGTATACTCTATGTGATACATCCTATCATGATACAGATTCAGATTCTCAGTATCAGCCATGTGATTAGTTCGTATCTGTGCCACCTCAGCATAAGCCAATGGTGAGTCCTCATCATCCAAGGACATATCTTTACATGCTTTTTGAGTTAGTCAGTTATCCCTATTTTCAGTATTTGGAGTTAACTAGAGGCATGTTCGAGCAGCTCATCAGTATTATAGGCTTTCAGTCATAGAGTCAGAACTCAGTTGATGTAGTTGGTTTTCTCTCTCAGATAGCATTTTATCGCAGTTATTTTGAATTGAAACTTCTTTAGTTATATGATCCATTGTGTTATGTTTCTGCATAGTTAGCATTATTTTAGTATGCTTGTTATATGCTAGACTCAGGGTTAGCTTGGGGTCACTTGTCATTCTAGGTCCCGTGTTATGTCTAGGGGCTAGCCTCGGGGCATGACATACCTTTTCATCTGTAACATATTTCTTGAACTTGATTTTGAACACCCATTTCCACTCTATAGAAGACTTTTCTTTGGGTAGTGGCATGATCTTCCAAGTTCCACTATTTTTTCATGCTTACAACTCTTGTTGCATGAGCACCCATCTATCATTTTTGATTGCCTATTAATATGACTTAGATTCTTTAGCAACTGAGATGTTACTCTAGTAGGCTTGATAAACAGGTAAATGTGATCATAAAATAACATTGACAAGAGAATGAGCATTCTATTTAGAATTTCCATAAGCAATAACATGATCCTGATGTCACATAGGGGGATCGACACCTCTTCTGGATCTTATTGGCTGACTGGCTCAGCTTGGTCCTATAATAGGAGGGTCTACATATGTATCACCTAAAATGTTCTCATTCAAACTATCAAATTCAGTCTGAATTATAGGCTCCTCCTCCTCATATAGGTTTATTGCTCCTGCATCATATGGAAACGATTCATTAAGTAAGCCTACAACTCCTGTATCATGTGTTAAAGAATATATAGGTGGTGAAGCATTATTGTAAGAGTTTTCCTCAGGAACTGAAAATATTGGCAAATGCTTCTCTTTCAAACATATAAATGGAAAAACCTCCACTTTGAACACCACATCCATACTTACTATAAACTTTTTGTTAGTCAAACCATACAAAATGTATCAGATATGCCCAAATTACACCTAAAAGAAGCATAAAGTGGTCGTTGTTCAAATATAAAACCTAACCAAGGTTAGGGTCAATCCCACAGGGAATATGGTAGGATCTCATTCAACTGTGTGTATTAACGCTCTGAGATGGCTTATTTCCCTAAAGAGGAGTTTTAAGTAACAGTTAATGTTTGTAAATAATTAAGTAACCAGTAATCAGTAAGTATCAATATTGTTGTGAATTAGAGCGAAGATGGACTAGGACTGTGTTCCCCATGAGTTTATAACATTGTAGGCAATGTACTAGCAATATATTCTGGTGCTTAGCATGCAAGATCAGTAAGTTAGGTTCACCTAAATGGTTGGTCCCCTAGATAGATGAATTTCACTATGCAACTTGATCCATCTACGAATGTATACTTTATTAACTCTTACCTTTGATTCCATATTAGCTATTCCCGAATAAGGTCAAGCTATTAGATGAGGGTTGATAACCTCAAATCTCTATTGTAACCAACTCTTTTACCATTTGTTACCTCCTTGGTTCGGTAAGTAAGAATAAGGCGAGTTCTAACATCGGCCACTATTAAAAAGCAATCAAAGCTAAGGGAAGAACAATACATACATAAACACCATCCTAGAATTGCTAAGTACTTTGCCTACTTTGTTAATCCGCCATGGTTCCCACAACCCTAGCTGTGGATTTAGCTACTCATGTTCATAAGCAAACAATCAGAAGTTGTTGAAGCACTCATGATCATATACTTACAAGAAGAAGTAAAAAAATCCAGAAACTTGAATAATTGAAGAAGGATCAAGAATCAATGAACTTGTTAATCTCTCAAAACCAAGAACAAATCAATACCAAGTGTTTACGAATATGTTTACTACAAAATATATAGCATAACATGTAAAAGAAAACCTAGGAAAAGTATTTATAGACATCACAAATCCTATCCTAAATAAACTAGGAGAACTGGAATCGATAGAGATCATGACTAGGTTGATGAACCATCATTTCAGATGATGGTTCGTGGTTTGCTAAGGTCAACTGTGGTCCTAAAGATTCAACATTGTATGTTATGGGAAACCAGGGGGGATCACAAGTCGTGAAATCAATCTAAAGTTCGTCGAATGACTCATTATTTTAGACTCTATTATTGCACCTCTTTGATCAATAACCACGATTCCAACAGGATGGTTCGTGGTTTGGAATTATGGTCCGTGGAGTGACTCATGTTCCCGCTCTCCTGTTCTACGAGTAATAGGATAGGTCATGGTTTGGAACCACGACTAATGGATTGACTCGTGCTTTTTGCCTATATTTTGCACTCCTATTAAACTTTTTTCATGACTGGCAGCACGGGTCCATGGTTCCGAACCACGGGCCGTCAATCCTTCTATAATCACTGTACCCATCACTTTTCAGTATAAGTTTCAGCACTTTGGCTATGGAATCTGTTCTCCTGCACAGTTAACAAAAATCATTAAATCTACCAATAAAGTTCTAAACAACATGCAATAATCCTAAGTATTAAGCATCAAAAGTGACATAAATCCATGGAACATAAACACCATCAACTTAAAACTGTTTCTTATCCTCAAGCGACAAAAGAAAACTATCCTAGTACGATGCTTAGGCAAAAGAAAACTAGAAATCATGGCAGTCATATAATTCAAACAGTTCCGCTCACAATAAACACCCATTTCTTTCTTAGTATACAACAAGTGCACAAGTCACCATTTATCAAGACAACACAAGAGGATCCATGAATGACATTACGCTATCAATAGACAACCTAGCATACACAGGCGACACTTACACTAATAGTCAGCAATCGATGTTACTCTAGTGCCCTCACCATAAAGAAGTCCCAATTACATAGTAAATCAATTAATATATAGGACTGAACTAGAACACTCACAAAGAAGTTCCAGCAATGCATGCATAATACCATAGGCTTGCCTTTATTTTCTATGCCTCAGTTTTTGAACAATTGGACTAGGATCACTATAGGACTTTACTCGGCTTGTAACATAGGTTCGGAGATGAGTATGGTATATTTGGGAAGTAGACTTTGCTATTTTTCTTCCACTTTTAGACCAACTCTTTTCTTTTTTCCTCTCTTATTCTCCCTTTTTTCATTAAGTGACGGGTGCAACTTTTATTACAGACTCAACTTTTTCATCATATTTTCTTATTTTCTATCTTTTTTTTTCTAACACATATGTCACACCCATTATCTTTCCCTTTTTAATCACTAACCTTTTTCTTTCATACACCATACTTCTCACTTACCTCCATAGCAGCCACCCTCAACTTAGGTGATTTGCCTGAGTTCAGGTACACAATTTCCAAGGAGGGATCAGGACCAAACTGAAGGTTCATAGAAAACAAGGAAGGTGAATAGGCTAAACAAAAAAAAGGTCAATTTTGGCTCAAAATCAGGACTGAAAGGATATTCAATTCATTTGGACGGTCATTTAGGCTAAGTGGACTATTTCAAAAATAGCCTATGATCCTTTCCTAACTAACTATCCTACAGCCTAGGCAAGACTAATCGAGCAAGTTCTGTATTGGAACACAATGCAAGAACAGTACGAATGCAGCTTACACACACATGGTACAGAGTCAAACAACTAATTGCTAAATTATCAAGTTCATGCCCTAGCTTAAGCTATTCATCACATCGATAATCATAATGTCAATCATATATCCATAGCAGTTAGTCTATCAAAATGGTGATCATGTCACAGAAAATTTGGAGGGGTCTCCATTTTTCAATCAAAATCAATTTCAAAATCAGACCATAGACTGCGCTAAGCTCCTATTCTTCTTTTACTACACACAACCTATCTAAACATGTTGTTTCAACAGAAATAAATATCCTTGGGTAAAGAACACAATAAGAAAACCCCAAGGATTTGAATACCTCAAAAAGGTACCCTCTTGGGTTGCCTACCAAGCAGCGCCTGATTTAACATCACGGTACGATGCGGGTTGTCTTGACTAATCAGACTTTGCTAAATACACCCATCAAAAACAACACAGACTAGCTTCCCCACCCCACCAAAAAGATGTGCATTATCCCTAATGCACTAAAAAATATCTAACCTAAGCATTGTCATCATGTAGTAGCCGGACCTGCTGGATCGGTGCCCATTTCTTTCTTATCAACAGAGGCTATCTCAACAATCCTCTCAATATCATCAGTTGCCCGATCAGCTTCATCTATGATCTCTCCCACAATGAGGTCTAAAGAAATTACCTCTGTGGTGCCAGCAACACTATTTCCTGAGCCACCAGTACTAATAGCATCAACTCGAATATGGTAGATGGCTAGGGATTCTTTGGGAACCTCTGCTTTTTTCTTATTTTGCTTCTTCTCTAACTCACCTGGTGTCAACACCGTCTCATTAGCCTCTTGGCAAACTTTCTTATCCCTTCTCTTACTCTTTTTTCTTCTTGTCAATTTCAGAAAGATTATTGTCATCCTTACCCTCATCACGAGCAATTTTGGTCGGTTCACGAGGAGGGGAATGCACAAGCAAATCAATGAAAGAATCATCCTCCACATCCCCAACTGGTGAAATCTGAATATGTGGGATAACCGACACCTATTGCTTTTGGATAGCATCAATGTCAGCACAAGCTTTTGCAAGCTCAGTAAATATAGTAGTAAGGTCCAAAATAGTTAGATTCTACAACTGCTTATTCGCACAAATCTTTATTCCTTCTAAACGGTCATTTATTCTATCAATAGAACTCTGAACAGGGGCAATAGCATCAACTATATCTATTTGGATCAATGGTTTCATGGTGTTTGAGAAGCTTTTAATCTGCTCATCCACATAAAATATCGCTTTAGCTACCTTGCTAAAAATCTCACTAGTGAAAAGAACGAAAGGACCCGGCTCATTAGATGGTGTCAACTGAGCTTCTGTAAATAGGCCAGGTGTAGAGGCCAAAGGAGTAGAAGTAGTAGAAGCAGTCTTATCAAACACAACCAATGCGTCATCCCCGATATCTCTCTTGGCTCGAGAAAAATAGTACTTCCAGATGCAGTAGAATGGGCTCTACTCTTTGCCACAGGGTTATCCATATCCTAAATAAGAGTAATATCCTGAAGGCCAGTAGCTTGTAAGGTCCTATCAACTCCCACAATCTCAGGCACCTCGGCAGATTGGCATAACTGAGTGACAAGGCAAGGAAATGGGAGGGATGTTGATGCCAGCAATGCACACTCCTTGAGTTCCTCCGTAATAATATGGGCAATAATAATGTCATACCGAGACATGATGGCTATAACTAAAATTGCCCGATCTGGAATCAATGTATTATTTGCAGATATCGATACCAACCGGTGTGAATTTCAAGATCTTCACCATTAGCCACGGTGGGTTTCCATCAGTAATAACCGATGCAAGCCACCTAAGAGTTGTTTGCTTATGGTTTTGCTGCTCCAAGTAGGAATCTATGTATGGTTGAGCCGCTGGTGCCACATAGTTTGGGCCATATATAAAGCGTTGGATGGTGCACTCTGAGATGTCAACCTGAATCCCTCGTACTTGCACTCTATCCAATGCTGGCTGTATTTTTGGATTCTTCCCTTTTTTCACATATATTAATCAAGGTGGCAGCATATGCAGCATAGAACTCACGGACTAGAACCGGGTTGTAAGGACCACCCTGCAGACTCATCCACTGGAATTTGTAGTGATCATACAACTCTTTAATGTCGGCCATATCGTTCAAAGCAGCAGATATCACCTCAATTTCTTCAAATATACTTTGCCTTGGATGTCCTTTATCATTTTGTGCCATACCTTTATGAAACAACTAGGATCTACCATATATGGCCTATCTCACTCTATCCCAAACTCTAAGGGTTTTGCATTTAAATGTCGGGGCAATGAGGATATGCTCATTAGGTTGACATACTACTGAAATAGGACCCTTAGTGCCTAATTTGCTCGCACTCTTACTAGAACTATCGCTATTACTCTCTGAGGATGACCCTGAATCTGCATCTTTCTTACTGCCTGAAACTGTATCCTCTCCAGGTTCAGACTCGTCGGTACCGCTCGCCTGAGGTGATGACCCATAATCACCCTCTCTCTCTTCAGACTGAGGAGGGGTGGTCTATATCTACACCTTTGCTCTCTATCTAGTGGTCTGAGGTACTGTATCAGGATCAGAGTCTATAGTGTATACTTCCTCGGATCCACTCTCCTCTGACTCAGAGGACTCATCTAGAATTTGTCATTTTTTTCTAATAGCAGCCTCTGAGTCTTGTGTTGCTACCTTCTTCGGGCTGCTCTTTGGTGGCATGGTGCCTGCGGGGTACAATTGGTTAGTACAGGTTATCAAAGTAAAATAGAACTCAGATGTTGCAGTAAAAATCAACGGATTGGTCCACAACCAGTAGAAGCAGATCACGGCTCGTGAACTAATTTGTGGTTTCAGTCACCATTTTTAGTGTTAGAAACTATGACCTACTTGACGGATCGTGGTTTAGCACCACGAATCCATCATGTGAGTCATGTGTCTGGTCCTGTGAATAAACATTTTTTTATAAATTTGGTTTCAGGTACCATGAGTCATATGACGGGCCGTAGTTTGGAACTACGGTTCATCCTATGAGTCGTGGTTCATTCGTCAGAAGCTAACATGTGGGAGATCTACTATACAAGTGGATTTACGGTCCGTTAACTGAATTATGGTTCGTAGATTCACTCGTAATCACTGACCAACAATTTTTTTCGATCAAAAACTCCCTCCTTCTTAAGTCTTAAACAGTTCATTCAATCCCACAACATAAACCTCCCAATTAACAAATTTTGTGTCTGCTACACACTACAAATCTATCACACATTCATCTAGGGTTTAATATTTTCAAGTGTTAGTCAAAATATGAACCCTAGACTCGGATTGATTAGAGAAAAAAAAGTACTTAGAAAGTGGCATGACTTACCCTTTGTGATCGAGTTCTTTTTCTTATCAGAGGAGTGGAGTGCTGTGATGGATTTGTACGTGCAATTAGTAGGATTTTTTTATTGAATTAATGGGAGAGTTTGAGTTTAATTGGGAGTGAAAGAGGGAGTAATTTTTGTTCTTTCCTTTTTAAAAATGGTGGTTTGCCTTAGGTGAAGGGGAGAAGAAGAAGAAAACAAAAGCCGGGTCGAGTTATTATTTTAAAATTATTAGCCGACCTATGACCCGGCTTTGATACTATACCTCGAAGCTACAAGTGAGAACTATGGTTCATCAAATAAAATGATGACCTGTAGTCTCACTTGTGGTTCTGGTTGTTTGCCTTACCTGCTTCCACGAATGATGATAGAGATTAAGGTCTGTCTTTTGAAAGTATGGACCATCCTGTGAGTCGTGGTCTATTTCATCAGAGGCAATGAATTGGGGTCGAGGGACCACGAGTTGGTCTATGGTCCATATAACCTGTTCACAGACCATGAGACCATTCGTGATTCCTGGAGATTTCTACAGTGGTATTCTTTTCTTTTCATATGCACATAAAACAAACATTAGCCTTGGGTTTTCTCCCAAGAAGCACCTGATTTAATGTCGCGGCACGATGCCGGTCACTTGACTACTCAGACTTCATCAAGTTTCCTCATGGGTTGCCTCTTATGAAGCACCTGATTTAACATCACAGCACGACCCAGGTTCCTTGGTTACTCAGACTTCACCAAGGGTCCATACTTCAACAACTTTTAGCTCCTCTGCTATTCCCAAATAAGACTTTATACGCTGACCATTTGCTTTGAACCTCTTGCCCTCATGATTTTCAAGCTATACGTCACCATGTGGGAATACTTGTACCACTTTGAATGGTCCAATCCACTTGGACTTCAACTTTCTAGGAAACAACCAAAGTTCACAGGTAAATAGTAGGACCAACTCACCTAGATAGAAATCTCTCTTCTCAATCTTCTGGTCATGATACAACTTTATCTTTCTTTGTACAAGGCAAAAATTTCATAGGCGTTTAGGCGGAACTCATCTAACTCATTCAATTGCCCAAGTCACTGAAATAATGCTACAGACCAGTCTAAATTCAACTTCTTCAATGCCGCCATGGCCTTATGCTCAAGCTCAATAGGTAGATGACATGACTTACCAAACACAAGATTATATGGTGACATACCTATTAGTGTCTTTTACGCAGTACGATACACCCACAAAGCAAAATCTACTTTTCGAGACCAATCTGTTCTATTTACATTGACAATCTTTGATAGGATTGACTTTATCTTACGGTTGAAAACCTCAACTTGCCCACTAGTATGAGGATGGTAGGGGGTTGCAACCTTGTGTTTCACTCCATACTTCTCAAGCAAGACACGAAGTAACTTATTGAAAAAGTGAGAGCCTCCATTGCTAATAATTGATCATGGTGTACCAAATCTGGAAAAGATGTTATTTTTCAAGAATGTTGTGACACACTTTCCTTCATTAGTGGGAAGCGCAACCGCCTCCACCCACTTAGAGATATAGTCGACAGCAATCAATATGTACCCCATCCTATTGGACATCAAAAAAGGACCCATGAAGTCAATACCCCACACATCAAATAGTTCAATCACAAGGATAGGAGTGAGACGAAGCTCATGCTTCCTTGATATACAACCTTCTTTTTGACATCGACTGCAAACCTTAGCAAAATCATGGGCGTCCTTGTGAATGGTTGGCCAATAGTAGCCGCATTACAAGATCTTGTGAGTTGTTCGAATATTAATATGATGCCCCCAACTGGGGATGAATGTCAAGCCTCTAATATCTCCATCATCTCAGCTTCATACACACATATACAGATCATGGTATCAGCACATATACAAAATAAGAATGGCTCATCCAAGAAGAATTTCTTAACATTAGACATGAACTTTCTTTTCTGGTGAACAAACATATCAGGGGGCACCACATCACTTGCCAAATAGTTGGCAAAGTCTACAAACCATGGAATCTGATCTTGAGAGGCAGCCAATACTTTCTCTTCTGGGAACCAATTATTAATCTCTTGCTCATCATTCAGCTTTAGCATTGCTTCTTTCTCTAATCCTGACAGGTGATCTGGTACCTGATTTTTTATACCCTTCCGGTCCTTGACCTCAAAGTTAAATTCTTGTAGCAGCAACACCCATCTAATCAATCTAGGCTTAGCAACCTTCTTCACTATGAGGTACCTAAGAGCTACATGGTCAGTGTGCACAATTACCTTAGTGCCAAGCATATAAGATCTGAATTTCTCGAATGCAAATATTACAGCAAGCAACTCTTGTTATGTCATAGTATAGTTCTTTTGAGATAGATTAAGTGTTTTTCTAGTGTAGTAGATGGGATGAAGCATCTTTTCGCCTCTTTGGCCTAGGACTGCTTCTAGCTCCACTCCACTAGCATCACACATACCTCAAAAGGCTGAGACCAATTAGGTGACACAATAATGGACACAGAGATCAACTTCTACTTGAGGCATTCAAATGCCTTCAGACATGCATCATTAAAAACAAACTTCATTTCCTTCTCTAATAATTCTCACAAGGGGTGTAAATTTTAGAGAAATCCTTTATGAACCTGCGATAGAAACCAGTATGCCCCAAGAATCTTCAGATACCCTTCACAGAAACTGGAGGAGACAATTTTTTGATCACCTCTATCTTTTCTTTGTCGACCTCAATACCCTTCATGGAAATTTAGTGTCCAAGCACTATGCCCCCTTTGACCATAAAGTGACACTTCTCTCAATTCAGAACTAAGTTGCATTCTTCACATCTCTTCAGCACATAACTCAAATGAGCCAAACAATCATCGAAAGAGTCATCAACTACAGAAAAATCATCCATGAACACCTCAATAGTGTCCTCTACCATATCTGATAAAATCAACATCATACATCGCTGAAATGTTTCCAGTGCATTGCATAACCCAAATGGCATCCTCTTAAAAGCAAATGTCCTATATGGACAGGTGAAAGTAGTCTTCTCTTGGTCTTTATAAGCAATCGAGATATGATTGTATCCTGAATAACCATTAAGAAAATAATACCATCCTCTACCAGCAAGACGGTCTAACATCTGATCCATGAACACCATTAGAAAATAGTCTTTCTCGGTCTAAGCAATTAAATTTCAGTAGTCCATTCATACACGCCAACTTGTGACTGGCCTTATCAGAATCAACTCATTCTTAGCATTAGGAACCACATTGATTCCACCTTTTTTAGGTACACACTGAACCGAGCTCACCCATTTGCTGTCTGCAAGAGGGTAAATCACGCCTGCATCTAGCCACTTGATGATATCCTTCTTGACAACTTTTTGCATAGGCTGATTCAACCTACACTGGTGCTCAATACTCAAATCATAATTTGGCTTAAGCTAAATTTTGTGCATGCAAATTCCAGGCGAAATCCCAAAAATATCGGTAATGGACCGACTGATGGCTCTCTTGAACCTTCTCAGAATAGAAACCAAAGCTTCAATCTGCCCTTCATCTAAGTTTGCAGCAATAATAACTAGCAAGGTGTCATTAGCTCCTAAGAACAGATATTAGAGGTCGGAAGGAAGTGTTTTGAGCTCCAACACTGGAGGCTCCTCAATAGATGGTCTAGCTGGTGGGGTCTGTCTATTCTTCAGGTCTAAATCAAGCTTATTCGGAGCATAAGTATAAGACCCCATACTTGCAAGTGCTTCCACCATATCATTATACTCATTAATATCCTCTCCATTAAAATTCATAATAATAGCTACAAGTCCTTCAACACCAAGTCTCTCTTCAATAGGCACTACTAGCTGCTCCTCATCAACCACATCTATAACTGATACTACGCGCATGTCATCATGATATTTTGTAAACTGGGAGACATTGAAAGTTACTACCTCATCATTAAGTCTGAATTTCATCTGCCCAGTTTCCAAGTCAACTAAAGCGAGTCTGGTGGAAAGGAATGGGTGCCCCAAGATGATGAGAACCAAAAAATCCAGCTCACAGTCAAGGATCACAAAGTCTGCAGGAAAAATAAAAGTGTCAACTTTCATAAGTGCATCATAGAGAATCCCCACTGTCCTTTTCACTATACGATCTGCCATAAAAAGCCACATTGTAGTCAGTTTGGGGGCTCTCAAGACTAATTGTTTGAACACTACTAGTGGCATTAAATTAATACTAGCATCCAGATCATACAATGCTTTCGCAAAATAGAAGGCTCCAATTGTACAAGAGATAGTAAAAGCTCTAGGATCTTCTTTTCTTGCACCAGAGAACGGAAGGCTATTGCACTACAGTGGTGCAAGTTATCGGTTGGCTCAAAACTTACAGTCCTCTTCTTCTTCACTAGATCCTTCATGAGCTTTGCATACCCAGGCATCTGCTCCAATGCTTCAACCAACAAAATATTCACTAAAAGTTATTTCAGCATGGAGATAAACTTGTGATATTTACCTTTCTCAGCCTTCTTGATCAATCTCTGTGGGTAAGGTGGATGAGGTAATGGTATGGGCTTCAAGACTTGTGGAACCTCTTCGTTCTTCTCCTTGGTGGCTTTGGACTTCTTCTTAATTTGACTTTCATTACCACTATTATTCTTTGAATCGACCATAATTTCTGTAACATCTTTTTCAGGTTCGGATGGCTCATCAACAACAATAGAAATAGAGGGATCAACAGTCTATTTCCCACTTCGAGTAGTCACTGCCATGCAATGCCCATCATTTTTTAGATTCTGGATTGTATTACTAGGAAGTGTACCCTTCTGATGTAGATTCAAAGTTGAAGACATCTGACTTATCTGTTGCTCTATTTGCTTGATGGCGATAACATATGCCTCTAATTTCTGATTCATGACTGCAATGTCAGCACACATCTCCTTCAAGTTACCATCAGTTGAATCCACCTTCTGCAACACTTTGGCCAATATCTCTTTGATTGTAGGCTATTCAGATCCTGCTTGACGGTTACCAAGAGGGACATACAGGTCATTTATATCATTCTTGTATCCATCCCTCTTGTGCCAGTCACCGTCTCTGTCTCTACCTCTACTCCTGTCTCTATTGCCATACCAATTATAGTTGTCATCTCTATCTCTGTTCTGACCTTGATTTCCTTGGCCATTGGCCCAGAAACCCACCACTTGATCATCAGATAATTAGATTCTTCATCAGATCCATGCCCATTGTGTCTTGATGCTTTATCTTATGAACCTATAACATTCACCTTCTCCAAACTATTATTAAGAATTTGTTTCGCAATCATATCTACAGTTGTTTTTAACCTTGTGAAATCCTATCTAATCTCCTGTAATTCTTGATAGTCTATGGATTTCCCAACCGCATAAGTTCCTACTTCACTTTCAGTCTCTCTCGTATGCCAGGCTCTGTTTGTCTTAGTAACCCTGTCAAGCATCTGAAAAGCTTTGACATAAGTATTCTCTATGAACGCTCCCCCAGTGACTGTATCAGCTACTGCCTTGGTGTTTGCATTCAATGCTCCATAGAAAATTTCTTTCAAATGATCTGAAGGGATCCTGTGATTCGGTACCTGTTTTAGCTTCTTATTGAATCTAAGCCATATTTCATATAGTGCCTCTATGGGTAACTGCTTGAAATTATAGATTTTGTGCTTGCCGTGCAACATTGATGGGGAAAGAACCTCTCCAGAAACTGACTTCTCAGTTCAAGCCATCTGAATATTGAAGCATCAAGTAGTTTCGCAAGACAAAGTGTTCCTTCTCCAGTCAAAGAGAATGGAAAGAGCCACAATCTGATAGCATCTTGATCTACTCCTGGAAGTTTGTAAGCCTTGCAGATCCCCACAAAGTTCATCAAGTGTAAGTTCACATCATCAGTGGGCTTGCCAGCAAATAATCCCTTTATGTTTAGCAACTGAATCATAGTGCTTGTAATATCAAACTTTGTACCATCAGGTAGTGGTGGCAATATTATGGGGCATCTTTTCCCTGTCTCATCAACATCATCATTATTAAGATTATACCAAGGGATGTGTTAGGGTTGTTGAGGCTGGCAACCCCTTTCCCCTCTCAGACCAATTGGATCTTGATGTATATTGTGTTAGGCTACCTCGTCTCTTGTAGCTTGAGCATTTAGTATGGCTTGACGAGAAGCTTTCTGCCTTGCTTTCCTTGCCTGTTAAGCTGTAGCATTTTGGTTTGCTAGGTCTGCAGCAACCTGAGCAATATATGCAATTTGTGCCTCTTCTTCTGCCTACTGCTTTTGCTATTCTTTGGTCAACATCCGAGTGTGGCCTCTTCAGGTGTCTCAAAAACTCCCTCCTTAACCACGTTTCTTAGAGTTCTTGGGAGTTCGGGATCAAATGGAATCAGAGGATTGCCTTGACTCCTTGTATTGGGCATGCACAAGTGTTCAACCTATAGAACAAAATAAAAACAACAGAAAAAGAAAAATCAAGAAATAAGGACCAATAGTCAAATAACACAATTGCTCTTAATCCTAAGCCATATTCCCCAGCAATGGCGCCAAAATTTGATACGTCCAAATTACACCTCCAAAAGAAGCATAAAGCGGTCGTTGTTCAAATATAGAACCTAACCAAGAATAGGGTCAATCCTACAGGGAATATGGTAGGATCTTGTTCAACTGTGTGTATTCGCGCTCTTAGCCGACTTATTTCCCTAAAAGGGGGTTTTAAGTAACAGTTAATGTTTGTAAATTATTAAGTAACAAGTAATCAGCAAGTATCAATATTTTTGTGATTCAGAGAGAAGATGGACTAGGACTGTGTTTACTATGAGTTCATAATGTTGTAGGCATTGTACTAGTAATCTATTCTGGTGGTTAGCATGCAAGATCGGTAAGTTAGGTTCACCTAAATGGTTGGTTTCCTAGATAGATGAATTTCACCATGCAACTTGGTCCATCTATGGGTGTATACTTTACTAACCCTTACCTTTGATCCCAGATTAGCTATTCTCAGACAAGGTCAAGCTATTAGATGAGGGTTGATATCCTCAAATCTCTGTTGTAACCAATTATTTTCCCATTCGTTACCTTCTTAGTCCGGCAAGTAAGAATAAGGTGAGTTCTAACGTTGGCCACTGTTAAAAACCAATCAAAGCGAAGGGAAGAACAATACATGTATAAACACCATCCTATAATTTTTAAGTACTTTTTCTATTTTGTTAATCCGTGATGGTTCCCATAACCCTAGCCGTGGATTTAGCTACTCATGCTCATAAGCAAACAATTAGAAGTTGTTGAAGCACTCATGATCATATACTTACAAGAAGAAGTAAAGAAATCCAGAAACTTGAATAATAGAAGAAGAATCAAGAATCAATGAACATGTTAATCTCTCAAAACAAAGAACAAATCAATACCAATTGTTAACGAATATGTTTCCTACAAAATATATACCATAACATGTAAAAGAAAACCGAGGAAAATTAATTATAGACATCACAAATCCTATCCTAAACAAACTAGGAGAACTAGAATCGGTAGAGATCATGACTAGATTGATGACCCGTCATTTCAGATGATGGTTCCTGGTTTGCTAAGGTCAACTGTGGTCCTGAAGAGTGAACATTGTCTATTATGGGAAACCACAGGTGGGATCACGAGTCATGAAATTAATTTATGGTTCGTCGAACTACTCATAGTTTTAGACTCTATTATTGCACCTCTCTGATAAATAACCACGATTCCAACAGGACAGTTCATGGCTTGGAATTATGGTCTGTGGAGTGACTCGTGTTCCCTGCTTTTCTTTTTGCATGTCTGAAGGTTTACTTGTTCTACGAGTAACAGTATGGGTCATGGTTTGGAACCTTGACTCATAGACTGACTCGTGCTTTTTACCTATATTTTGCACTCCTGCTGAACTTTTTCCACAACTGACAGCACGGGTCCGTGGTTCTAAACCATGGGCCATCAATTCTCCCATAATCCCTATAGCCATCACTTTTTAGTATAAATTTTAGCACTTTGGCTATGGAACCTGTTCTCCTGCACACTTAACAAAAACCATTAAATCTACCAACAAAGTGCTAAAGAACGTGCAATAATCCTAAGTATTAAGCATTGAAAGTGATGTAAATCCATGGCACATCAGTATCCTTTATCTCATAGAATAACCCATTAGCACATATGTACTAGCTTTGGTTGAAAATTTATCTTCTTTGACAACTTTGGAAGCATAATGTATATCAAAAACAACATAAAATAGGCTTTTAATTTTTTTTAGAAAACCTCATTAGGTCAATAGAATAGTATAAAGCATGAACCATAAAATTTAATGAAGAAAGAGGACACAATATCATAACATTCATCATTTTCTCGTATCTAGATTTTAACAACAACCAACTCAAGGAATAAGGAATTCATAAGGAGAACTTTGGGTGTAAACCCTAGCTTAAATCTACAAAAAATTATACTTTTAGATACTAGGACATGGGAAAGAACTGTAACGACTGAATCCGTCGTTACAGGTGAATAATTCGCACCAATTCTTATATTTAGAAAACTCCAGGATTGGGAGTTTAAAATTCTAGGCTAGGTTAGTCTTGGCCAGTTTTAAAGCGAGGTATCGTCTAGGACAATCCAGTTAAGTATTGGGTTAAGTGTCTTGATTGGAGCTAGTTTTCCATTTATCTACGACATAAAAGAGTCCGGGGGATTTTTTGGAATAAAATTTGGGTAAGTAGAACTCCCAAAATCGAGGTTGATGTGAAAGGGTTATTTTGGAACGTCGAGAAAATAAGTGTGTTATAAAATGGATCAATTTGGAGATTTTATGACATTATGTCCCATGTCAACCGCTACGGAGGTTGACACACCGCCATAGAAACCTCCGCCATAGAAGAGAAAACACCATTACAGCGAAAGTCAACGTCGGTCAGCCTCTACCATAGCGGACGACTCCACTACAGCGGTACCACTATAGAGGAGTGGACTTCTATAGTGGAGCGTGATGCAATTTAATGCAGTAAATTCCCCAAAACAATTTAGTTTATCTTCAAGACATTTTGGGAGAAAAAGAGGGCTATTTTGGGCGATTTTCATCCATTTTTCATCCCAAAGGTAAGGATTCTACTCCCCAAACTCTGTACTATCTTTCCTACGCCATAGAATTTCTAGGGGTTGACTTGGGAAAAGATTTGGAATGACCTAGGAATGGTAAAATCTGAGAAAAAGGAGAATTCTAAGGGTAGAAGTTCTTGGGTGTTGTTAAATTTACTATATTATGATCATGTTATTTTTAATTCCCTAAATGTATCCACAAAAATGGTAGAACTAGGTGAATTAATGGTGGGAAAGCCCGAGAAAAAGGGTGGAATGATCATGGGTGGCCGGGGGTTGCATCCCCACATTCTAGATTTTGGTAGCATTTTGGTATGATGACTTTCAGATTCTAGGGGGGATTTTCCGTAGGGTAGTATTATGAAATTGATTTACTAATGATAATTGCTAGTTTACTTTTTGCACACTGGTTTTGAGTTGTTAGAACAGTTAAGTTTGGGGTCGTTGATGGTTCGCTCACCCGGGGGTTGGGTAGGTTCCACTCATGGCGGTCTGGGTCATGAGAAAGATTGTATCAGAGCCCTATGTTTATTGAACTCATCGTACCAAAACAGTTCTAGTAGAGTCTTTCAAAATGGTTCAGAGACGTCCGTGCTTTTCTTCGAGATGCTATGGGACTTTAGGAAAAACTCTCTCTTCTTTCTTCCTTCGTGATATAACTTGATTCCAATTGGTATCTAGTGATACAAATTGGTATCTGACTTCATTCACTCTTCTTTCCGTAGATGGTTAACACAAGAAATGGCAGAGCTAGAGCAGCAGTCCTAACAGCAGGCCCGACATTTAAAGGTAGAGGTAGGGGTAGGGGCAGAGGTCGAGGTAGAGCTACACCCGCCAGGGGTGGAGCTCAAGCTACTGCAGGAGCATGAGAAGCAACCCCTACCCCACCTAAGGAATAGGTTGTCGAAGATATGGAAGTTATTTATGAAGATTATAGGGCGCAATCGGAGGCAGCACCAGCTGGAGGTGTAGGCCTTCCCTCTATGATGCCCGAAGCATTTCAGCAGGCTTGGAACTTCTTGAGAGGTTTGGTTGTGCTGGAGACACTCCCGCGGGTGTTACAAATTAGGCTCTGGGTACCCACCCAGCAGTCACTACGGCTCCTAGGATGGGTACAGCTTCAGGCACCAATGATTTCTTCAGGCCAATGCTAGGCCCAGTAATTAAAGAAAATGAACATGAGATGCTGACAAAGTTTCTCAAGCTGAAACCTCTTATATTTCAGGGTACTGATAGGGAAGACGCTTATGAGTTCATATTGGATTGTTATGAGAGGCTGCACAAGCTCGGTACTGTGCAACATCATGGGGTTAAGTTTGTCATATTTCAGCTGCAGGGTGATACCAAGCAGTGGTGGAGATCTCATATGGAATGTCGATCATCTGTTTTGCCTCCACTGACTTGGGAGCAGTTTCACGCTCTCTTCTTATAGAAGTATGTACCCCGTACTCTGAGACATAAGAAAAATGATGAGTTCTTGAATTTGGAACAGGGTAGCATGTCGGTCTTTGCTTACGAGGCTAAGTTTCACGCTTTATCTCATTTTGCTATATAATTGTTGGGTTCCGAAGAGGAGCGAGTTTGATTGTTTGTGAAGGGTTTGAATACTGAGCTTCAGGTATTGTCTGTACACATGACTTTATCAGGGAAAGGCTTCAATAAAGTGGCGGATTATGTAAAGAAACTTGAAGGGGTAAAGTAAGTGGGGCAGGCTAAAGTATTAGCCAAGAAACTCTGAAATGAGGGAAATTACAGTGGTTCATACTCCAGGGGCCAGAATCAGCAGGTATACTCAGCCTGTCCTATTTAGTCAGCTCTACCAGCTGCTATAAGTGGTCTTCCGGGAGCTAATCAGTAGTTTTCAGCTCCTAGAGGCCAGGGAGCTTCTTACACATCTGCCAGTAGGCCTACACTTGACCGTGGTTGCTTCTATTGTGGTTATCTAGGTCACTTTAAGAGGAATTCCATTACAAGCATACTGGTAATCAGGTTCAGCAGTAGTCTAAGGCTGTGCTCTCGGCAGGTAGAGGTGGTTATGCTAGAGGTCGTCCACAGGGTGTGGGCGAGGTAACTTTTAGAAAGGCTGGGAGATAAAGGGAACGGCAGCACGGGCAGGGGTGCGGCACAATCGGCCAAAGAATAGCTCGGATTGATGACCGGGCTCAGCGTTACGTGTTTCCAAGAAGGTCTGAGGCTGAGGCATCAGACGCAGTGATCATAGGTACTATTCTTGTCTGTGATAGAATGGCTTCGGTAATTTTTGACCCAGGTTCTACATATTCATATGTGTCTGTGAAATTTACTATGGGTCTAAATTTGATTTGTGATATCATTGATTCCCCTATCCATGTTTCTACCCCAGTTGGAGAGTCTGTGATTGTGACTCATGTTTATCGTAGTTGTTCTGTTGTATTTATGGGGTTGCACACTTGGGTAGACTTGATAATTCTTGATATGGTTGACTTTGATGTCATTTTTGGCATGACTTGGTTATCCCATTATCATGTTGTGATAAACTGTAACACCAAGACTGCGGCTCTAGAGATTTCGGGGAAGGATAGGCTAGAGTGGAAAGGTGTGTACAGGCCTAAGCCAGTTAAACTCGTCCCATCTGTTTGGGCTAGGAAGCTAGTGGGAAGAGGGTGTCTTGACTTTTTGGCTCACCTCCAAGATGATGGTGTAGAATCCCTATCTATTGAGTCAGTTCTAGTAGTTTCAGAGTTTCGAGAGGTGTTCCCAGTGGATTTGCTTGGTATGCCTCTAGACAGGGATATCGACTTATGTATTGACTTGGAGCCAGGCACTCGCCCAATTTTTATTCCTTTATATCGTATGGATCCTATGGAGTTAAGGGAACTTAAGACTCATCTATAGAAACTCCTAGACAAGGGATTTATCCATCTCAGTGCTTCGCCTTGGGGTGCTCTGGCATTGTTTGTAAAGAAGAAAGATGGTAGTATGCGGATGTGTATAGACTACAGACAGTTAAACAAGGTTACCATACAGAATAAATATCCTCTACCCCGTATTGATGATCTGTTTGACCAGTTACAAGGTGCATCTGTGTTCTCAAAAATTGAATTGAGGTTAGGGTACCATCAGTTAAAGATTAGGCCTAAGGACATTCCTAAGACTGCCTTTCGAACTCGGTATAGGCATTATGAGTTTTTAGTGATGTCGTTTGGGTTGACTAATGCACCGGCAGCATTCATGAGTTTCATGAATGGGGTGTTTAAGTCTTTCTTGGAATCATTCATCATTGAGTTTATTGATGATAACTTAATCTACTCCAACAGTAGGGAGGAGCATGATGAACATCTCCGGGTTGTGTTAGAGATATTGAGACACCAAAAGCTTTATGCAAAGTTCTCCAAGTGTGAATTTTTGTTGACTTCAGTCGCATTCTTGGGGCATGTAGTGTCAAAAAAGGGGGTGATGGTAGATATCCAAAAGATCGAGCCAGTCAAGAGTAGGGCCCGGCCTAGCTCTGTAAATGAGGTGAGGAGTTTTGTTGGACTCACAGGTTACTACTGGAGGTTTGTCAAGGATTTTGCGTCTATTGCTACTCACTTGACAAGGCTGACACAGAAAGACGTACCATTTGTGTAGTCCGATAAGTGCAAGGAGAGCTTCAAAAAGCTCAATACACTTCTGACCATGGCTCCTATTTTGTCTTTGCCGGTTGATGGTAAAGACTTTATTGTTTATTGTGATGCTTCACATTCTAGTTTAGGTGTTGTTTTGATGCAAGATAGGAATGTGATAGCCTATGCTTCTAGGCAGTTAAAGGTGCATGAGAGAAACTATCCGGCTCATGACTTAGAGTTGGCAGTGATGGTGTTTGCACTCAGGATTTGGAGACACTATCTCTATGGTGTCAAGTGTGAGGTGTTTACTAACCATCGGAGTTTGAAATATGTCTTCACTCAAAAAGACTTGAACCTGAGGCAGAGAAGGTGGATGGAGTTGTTAAAGTACTATGATGTGACTATTCAGTATCATCTGGGTAAGGCTAATATGGTGGCAGACGCATTGAGCCGCAAAACAGTTAGCATGGGCAGTTTGGATTATTTGGGGGTGTCCAAACGACCACTTGCAAAGGAGATTCAGGCATTGGAATCTAAGTTCATGCACTTGGGTATTTCAGAACAAGGTGGGGTATTGGCCAGTGTTGAGGTCAAAGCCACTTTATAGAAGAGATAAAGGCCAAGCAGTTTGAGGATCCGCAACTGAATAAACTTCGAAGTAAGGTGATATCCATAGAGTCCAGGGATGCCACATTGGATGATGGAGGGGTAATAAACTTTCAGGGAAAGACTTGTGTTCCTCAGGTCGATGATATAATTCAGAAAATCTTTACATGGTTTGCAGTATTCGATTCATCCGGGAATAACCAAGATGTACAGGAATTTGATACAGCTTTACTGGTGGCTCGGAATGAAAATGGACATAGCCAATTTTGTAGCTAGGTGTCAGAATTGATAGCAAGTAAAGTATGAGCACCAAAGACCTACAGGACTACTTCAGAGAAAGCACATTCCAGAATGGAAGTGGGAGAGAATAGCCATGGATTTCGTGGTGGGTTTTCCAAAGACTTTGGGGAAGGATGACTCTATTTGGGTCACTGTTCAAAGGCTGATTAAGTTAGATCATTTTATTCTGGTCATGGTGGATTTCAATTCATAGCAATTAGCTAAGATCTACATGAAGGGGATCATGAGATTGCGAGGGGTACCATTGTCTATCATTTCAGACAGGGGTACACACTTTACTTCTAAGTTTTGGGGTAAGTTACATGAAGAGTTGGTTACACAACTCACATTTAGTACATCCTTCCATCCTCAAACTTATGGTCAGTCGGAGAGGACAATTTAGATATTGGAGGACATGCTGAGAGCATGTGAGATTGACTTTAGGGGTCATTGGGACCAGTTTCTACCGTTGTGTGAGTTCTTATACAATAATAGATACCACTCCAGTATCGATATTGCACCATTTGAGGCACTGTATGAGAGGAGTTGTAGGTAACCTATAGGGTGGTTTGAGGAAGGCACTGTAAAGCCTTTGGGCGTAGACTTGGTAAGGGAAGCACAAGAAAAGGTAAGAGGCATTCAAACCAAGTTGCTAGCTGCCCAAAGCAGGCAGAAAGAATATGTGGATCGCAAGGTAAGGGACATGGATTTTTAGATTGGTGAGCAGGTATTATTGAAAGTGTCACCAATGAAGGGAGTTATGCATTTCATTAATAAGGGCAATCTTATCCCTCGGTTCATCAGTCCGTTCAAGGTTCTTGAGATTGTAGGGCCAGTGGCTTACCGGTTAGCACTACCGCCTAGTTTGTCGGGTGTCCATCTGGTGTTTCATGTATCCATGCTAAAGCGATACAATAGGGATGGGGACTACATCATGAAGTGGGTCGGAGTGTTATTTGATAAGGATCTTTGCTATGAAGAGGAACTAGCTTTGATTCTTGATCGGGATGTCCGGAAATTGAGGAAAACAATGATCAGCATGGTAAATGTTCAATGGAAGCATCGTCCAGTTGAGAAAGCCACTTGGGAAACCAAGAAGGACCTGCGGGACAAGTATCCTTACTTGTTTGAGGATACAAGTACTACTCTTTTCGCTCTTTACTTTCCATATTTTTGAGTTTGATTGTTTGGAGAATAACGATGGGTAAATTGGTATCTGTTTTAATGATCGGTTCCATCATTACGGGTGATTTATTCATGCCAATTCTTAGAGTTAGAAAATTCTGGGATTGGGGGTTTGAAATTCTGGGCTAGTCTAGTCTCGACCAGTTTTGAAGAGAGGTATGGTCTAGGGCAATCCGGGTAAGGATTGGGCTAAGTGTCTTGATTTTAGCTAGTTTTCTATTTAGCTAAGACATAAAGGAATTTGAGGAACTTTTTGGAATCGAATTCGGGTAAGTAGAACTCTCAAAATTGAGGTTGATGTTAAGGGGTTATTCTGGGACGTCGAGAAAATAAGTGTGTTGAAAAATGGACCAATTTTGGGGATTTTATGACTTTTTATCCCGTGTCAACCACCACCACCGTAGCGGAGAAAATACCGCTATAGTGGAAGTCAATGTCGGTTAGCCTCTGCCATAGCAGACGACTCTACTACGGCGGTAGCACTATAGCTAAGTGGACCGCTATAGTGGAGCATGAAAGGATTTAATGCAGAAACTTCCCCAAAACAGTTTAGTTTTTCTTCAAGATATTTTGGGAGAAGAAGAGGGCAATTTTTGGGCGATTTTCATCAATTTTTCACCATTTTTTGTCCCAAAGGTAAGGATTCTACTCCCCAAACTCCGTACTATCTTTCCTATGCCATAGAATTTCTAGGGGTAGGCTTGGGGAAAGGTTTGAAATGACCTAGGAATGGTGAAATTCTGGGGAAAAGGGGAATTCTAAGGGTAGAAGTTCTTGGGTGTTGTTAAATTTACTATATTATGATCATGTGATTTTTAATTCCCTAAATGTATCCATAAAATGGTAGAACTAGGTGAATTAATGGTGGGAAAGCCCGGGAAAAAGGGTGGAATGATCATGGGTGGCCTGGAGTTTAGGATTTTGCACAATCAGGTTCACATCCACGGCCTGCGAATCAGATAGTTGAAACAATTCAGAGACTTGGAAAATCTCAGAAAAATCAGACTGCTCAAACCATAGTTCGTGAACCTAGTCCAGGGTCCCATGAACTCAATTTGTAAAGATAATTCATAGACTTAGAATATCTTAAAAAAATTTAATGGCTCGAACTATAGTTTGTAAACCTGGTTTACAGTCTGTGCGTCAAAAATTTCTCAACTTTTAAAAGACACGTTGGATGTTTCTTTTTCCATTTTTTCACTTCTGGATCAATCATATCAATTCCCCGATCTCTCTTCTATCCTCCTAAGGCTAGGTAAATCTTCTCCATCATTCTTTAAGATAAATCCATGTATTCTACCCTAAAATTTAGGATTTCTAAGAAGATTCATGATCCTAAAATCTTTGGATTCTTAGGGAAACTTTTCTCTAAGTCCCAAGAATAGAAGACAGAGACTCCCCATCTAGTTTTAGAGCACTCAAGGTATGTAAGACTACACCTAGATTAAAAACTCTGTACTTGTCACGAACCCAGACCGTCATGAGTGGCACCCACCCAACCCCTGAGTGAGCGAACCATCAATAACCTTGAACTTAACTGTTCTAACAGCTCAAAACCAGTGTACAAAAAGTAAACTAGCAATAATCATCAGTAAATCAATTTCATAATACTACCCTACGGAAAATTCCTCTTAGAATCTGAAAGTCATCATACCAAAATGCTACCAAAATCTAGAATGTGGGGATGCAACCCCAATATAAAAAATAGTCTAAGCGTGAAATAAGTGGGCTACAACATAAAGAGATAGAAATCAAGGCAGCTCGACCGAAGCTGCTCACCTTTGACATCTGGAAATGCAGGGACTACAGGTGAGGTCGCGTGTCAGCCGCTGGAAGATTGCCTGTACTCACAAAAGAAAAACGCAAGTGCAGAATCAGTACACAATCACTGTGTACTGGTAGGATCATCAGCCAGTTCCAAATGAACAACATATGAATAGTACAATAATTAATTAAGAGTAGAGGAAACATGTAACAGGCCAATAGATATCCCTAGACTACAAGTCTTTTCCTATCTTGTACCCACATATAATCCACCTTTATATCCATGATCAACAATCAATAAAAATCAACAATTATACCATTTCACACATCCCAGACCTACCCCGGGATCCCTCTAAACATCACCTAAGTGTTAAACATGCAACTCGGTCTACACCAAGAGTAAACTCACAGATCAATAATAATAACCCGATCTCTCAAGGACCATAAGAAAATATCACAATTCAGCAACACAACCTGGTCCACTCATGGAACCAACATCAAAATGCAATAATGCAATAAAGTAAACCCGTACCAGGCATGGTACTCGAGCGAACCAGTTAGTATTTCCTATACCAGGCGTGGTACCCAAGCCAACCATTAGTATATCCCATACCAGGCATAGTACCCGAGCCAACCGTTAGTATACCCATACCAGGCGTGGTACTCGAGCCAACCGAATGTCACATAAATCCACAGTCACAAACAATGAATAATCAACACTTGTAAACCAACAAGCCAATAACACCTAGTTCATTTCACAAGACTGAAAACAGGACTTTTGGAAATTCGTAAACCATCTCCTAAGCAATGCAACTCATACAATTACTTAGACAAAAGTACACAACATACAATGCATACAAGAAGTAATAACCATCACCTACCTCGAATTAGTCAAAAGCTCTACTCAGCCGGAGCTTTCCCTTTTCCCAAAGTTCTTGCCGGTTCTTGGTCTAGAACAATACACAATAACCAAGAATCAATCTTTGTGGCCTACAATTTACCCGAATTGCCCGTAGAGGCTTGGCGAGTTGAGATTCTTCTGGTTAGTTTATGCAGTTTATTTCACGGATCATGCACTAGTTGTACAATTTGTACAAATGACTGTGAACTCTTGAGATCTGGTCTGAGATGGACTAAGTGCTATATAAATGTTGATTTCAAATTTGAGGTGTTATAATAATGATAACAAGAAAACTTTTTTTGATATTTCTCATCATGTCGAGCTTCAAGATAAGAGACTTGGTGCTGCTGAAAATATACCTAGTGCTTATGTGGCAGAATCAAGTACTACAAAAATTTTAGGCTTCAAGTGCAAAAAAAGATTAAAAAATGATAAAAAGAGTAAGAAGACCGTAGAAGGACCCTCCAAGAAAATGAACTAGCCAAATTCCAAGAAGAAAAAATATTTTTTTATGAAGAAAGTCAAGAGTAAGATAAAGAGCTACAACTGTTATATTCCAGAGAATTTTTCTCGTAAGTGCACCAAGCTTAAAAACATAGTATTTCAAAATGAATCTCCAAGTGCTATATATATTTTTAGCACTATGCTAGTAACTTAATTCTATCCTATGTAAATTGTAGACTCGGGAGCTACCGATCATGTGAGTCATAAGCGAAAGAGATTTATGAAGTTTTATTAAGTCTCACCGAAATCAAGGTAGGTATATGTAAAAAATAATGCGACACTTGAAGTCAAACTGATAGACACTGGCAAAATGAACTAGTATGACGACCCATTTTTGATGTTGTACGACATCTTATATGCTCCAGAGATTTGATAAAACTTAGTCCCCGTGTCTGTTCTTTTAGATCACGATTTTCATTCAGATTTTAGTAGTAATGGTGTTAAAATTACTCAAGCCCATATTTTACATGATTTTGGACTTCACTATGATGATTTTATCGTTTTATATTGCAATCCTTCAACTTATGACTTTAATATTAACTGTTGTATAATGACATATTATTCTAGTAACAATAATATTGATATTATCACATGGCATGCAACATTGAGTCACGTAGGAAAAGATCGAATGAATAGATTGGCAAAAAAAAGTATATTAAGTTCTTCCTCCAAAATTAAAATGCCAACATGAAAAATTATCTTGCTGAAAAGATTATACGTAAACTATTTGAGAAGGCTAAGAGAACTTATGAGTTCCTGCTGCAATTAATCCATTCTAATATCTCTGGTCCAATGAATGTGACGACAAGTCTGGTGTTTTTTGTATAATTATATTTATTGACAATTTCACGCGCTTTGATTATGTCTTTTTGATTTCTCATAAATTTAAAGCACTTGAATGCATTAAATATATATGAATGAAGTTGAGAATCAATTAGATAAAAATATAAATACTTTAACAACTGATAGAGGCCGTGATATTTGTCAAAATAGTTTTAAAAATTATGTAATAAAAAAGATTACGTTTTTTTAGTATTTTTCACATAATTGTATGAACTTAATTTTGTGACTGGGCCTTAGAAAGCTCGCGAAAAGATGAATAGATGAAAGATATGAAAGAGAACTAGAGTCCATAAGAACCAACAAAGTCTAGAATCTAGTTTAACTTTTTCCTAAACGTAGAGCTATCGGGAACAAATGAGTTATCAAAGTTAAACGCAAAGTGGATGTGTCATGACCTAAATCACCGCGAGTGGCACCCATCCAAAACCACCGGATGAACGAAACAACAAATCAACCAACACTTAGAAAAACTAACAGCTCAAAACCAGATGCATTAAATTAAACTAGCGTTCATAGCTAAAAATAATAAAAATAAATTTCCTGTGGAAAAAGACCCCTAGAATCTAAAAGTCGTGTACCAAAACATCTACTAATATCTAGAGTGCGGGGATGCAAATCCAAAAAAAAGAAGTCTAAGTCTAAGATAATGGACTAGAAGCATGCTAGATGAAACCATGATAGCCCGAAAGAAGCTGCTCATCCTTGAATTCTGAAAACGTCGGGACTACAACTAAGGTCGCGTAGCAGCCGTTGGAATATGTCCTATAATCACAAAAGGAAAGCAAGTGCAGTATCAGTACATAAAACTATGGTGTACTGGTAGGATCACCGGTCAGCTTCAATAAACAACTTATGAACATATAACTAAAGCTGAGTAAAGCAGAACAAAACATGTAAAACAAGACAAAAATGTAACCCAGACTCTCAGTTCTCTCCCTAACTTACCAACTACATAAAACATGCCAACAATCACCTCAAACAACAATAATTACAAACAAACCAACCCTTTTCAAGCAACTCGGACTAATCAAGGGTCCCTAGAACAACACCTACAGTATTAAACATCTAATTTCGATCTACACAAGGACCAACCCCATAATTAAGTACAATCACCCGGCCACTCATAGGCCAATATGCAATAATCACATTTCAAGGAATAACCCAGTCCACTCATGGAACCATCAATAGAACATAATCAAATAAGTATAAACAAATCCATATCAGGCGTGGTATCTGAGCCAACTAATATAGAACCTATACCAGGTGTGGTACCCGAGCCAACTAATATATATAACCCATACCAGGTGTGCTACCCGAGCCAATTGATGTGTATTTGTAGTGCCCCAAACTTAAGATACGCGTGCAACTCGTAAACGTGAAGGAATCATTATTGAACCAAGAGGATAAGGTTGTGAATGAATAATTATGCAAAGAGATGCTTATACTAAGCCATTTGAAGTGATATACCAAGGATATAGACCAAATGGAGACTTGGAACAAAAATTCAAATTGAAGGATTCACTACGGTGGACTATTTCAAGCAAGCTAGTACAAGGTCTTACTTGTAATGGGTATATATCCCAATATAAAATGATTTAGAGGTCCTATGAAGTACCAAATTAAATATATTTGAGTCTGTTTTGCAACACAAAAAACCGATCATCCATACGAGTTTGGAGTAAAAAGTTATGCGCATTTTACTACAGACACGCGCACTGCCCAATCACCACGGGACATGTGGCAACCTTGGGTAAGTCGGCCAAAAGTGCTGTATTTATATTGAAACTTTGGGATTTCGTCTCCCATACATATCAGAACATAAGGGACCTGATTAAAACTTATTTTTTTCAGTTCTTCTTCATCTCAAGCCCTCCCTAGCCTAAGGTAAGTGAATTCCTTCAAGAATCAAGTTTATTTTTCATCGTAGGTCACGGAAACATACTTAGTCAAGTGTTTTCTTGAAGGAAAAGGTGTTGTTCATGAAGATAAAAAGGGTGAAGAGATTGTATTCTTATTTATAAAGGTATGGCTATTGTTCTATCCCTATAAATATGACTCTAAGAGTTGTTTTAAGTATAGTTTACAAGCAGGACTCGCGGGACGGTGAAAGGAAGTCGTGAGTCCATATTTTTTCCATTGTAACTAATATATTCGGTGAGGAGGGAGTATGTAGAGGGATGTAATGGTTGTACTATTGAATAAACGAGGTGTGTATTGTGGTGTATTGAGGCAGCAAGCTTGCTGCGATAAGGAGGGACACTAGGTATAGCAAACACGATTTCTACGGCTCTTGCAAGCTTGTCCCTCGTCAAGTGTTTGATAAAATTCCTCAATGGATTGAGAATGTTGTTTATATGTTATTTGTCTTCCTATCACTGTATTAAATGTTATAATTCTTGCCCAACTTAATCTATAAGATTAAAGGGTCATTTAAATGCTACTAAATAAAGAACTCCCGAGGCGGTATTTTAAAAGTCGAGGGGTCAAGTTTATGACCTTGTTTGGGATATGGAATGGGCTGCATATTTTAAGGAATTGATGGAGGGATTAATATTGACTTCATAGGTGGTCACAGTTCAGTTGATAAGGGGAAAAGATAGAGGTGGTACGATACACCATTTAATTATCTTAATTACTAAGCTTGTCGCTCGTAAGCTATTATCATCTTCCCGACCTCGCCATATTTCTTGGTTAGTCACTTATACTATTGAATATATTGTTATGTCATAGATAAGGAGTGTTTGATGGGAACCAATGATGCTACATAAGGGAGAGAGAGTCTCGAAGTAAGGTATGTAAAGCTAAAACCTTTCTTCGCCATCAAGGCACGACCTAGAGTCACATGTTCCTCCTATAAAGGTCGTCATAGATTATATGATTCTTGAAAGAAAAGCTTAATTCTATTACAGGTCTCTCTCGAGTGGATTTCTAAACCTATAGAGTTATCGTACTCATTTCTAGTCAAAGAAGTCACATGTTTCACACGATCATACATGTCTTCAGTTGAAACTCTTAGAAGTTATCGAGCATATATGTCACGAACTTAGAGAAATTAATTGGCCATAAAATAGACCTGTGTATAAGATCACATAGATATATGATTCTTCAGCTAAAAGAAAGTAATCAATATTCAGATAACGAGTTATACGATTTATTAGTGGCCTATTATGAGCCTTTACAAGCAAGACGAGATTATAGCCTACTCTACAACATGAGGTGGGTATCATTAGGGCCACTACGTGCAACGCTATTCTGTGCACAGAATTCAAACAAAGTCAGATGGAACTTCCCGTCGTGGATTCCTTGACTACACAGGCCTGCGGGCAGATCTTACAGGAGCCCCGAAGGGCGTACCTTGATAAACCACGTTATCCAGACTATGAGATTTCACACATGGTTATGATAGTTGGCTACAGATGTCAAACAGGTGTCACTGATCGCCGACAGCAGGCCATCTTGTGACTTCCTGACAGTTAGTATTACATAAAGAGTAGATAAATTATGTAAAAGGGTAAAGATGTCACCTAGGCAAATTCTAGGGATTTTATACATATGTAATTAATTAGTGTATAAGACGTTATATAAGGACCCCTGATATTGGTCATTGTATTATTTTCACTTTCAGTTTCAAATTACATTCACTGCATGTGTATGCTCAGATTTTCCTATCTTTGATATTCAATTCAGTGAGCATTCTCACATGTCTACTTGTTATTCAGTCTGCTTTACATACCAGTACATGTTTCATATGTACTGATGTCCCTTTATTTTTGGGCGCTGCATTTTATGAATGCAGGCTCAGGTACTCAGGCTAGCATACATCCACAGTAGACCAGTGCCTTCCCGTTGATCAGTTGGTAAGCTCCGCCTCGCTCTAGCGCTATCAGATGCCTAGGTCACATGTTTTGGATTCATGTACCTATCATATGTTGGGTATGTCGGGGCCCTGTCCCGACTAGTTATCAGATTTTGAGTTGCAAACTCTTTAGAGGCTTCTTAGACATAGGTTTGTTTCAGTTGTACAGTTTGTCTAGTGGACCCTTCAGTTATTTATGTTTCAGAATATGTAAACACATGTTGATGTCCATATCGTTTCTTATCAGCTTATAACTTTATCATGAGTTTAGTATATATGTCTAGCAGGTTCTCGTATAACTCACTTGACGTCCACCCCTCCTACCTAGGGATGTGACAAACTTGGTATCAGAGCATAAGGTTCAAGTGTCCCAGGGAGTCTAAGGAGTCGTGTCTAGTAGGACCTTTCTTATGAATGTGTTGCGCGCCACATTTATAATTAAGGGACTATGCGGGCTTTTAGGAATCTGACCTTCTATTAAAATCTAGATCGTGCAGTAGAGCTAAGTCATAGAAAGTTACTTCTGACTCACATTCTGCTTATTTGTGATACATATCATGTCTACCAAAGATACGGAAAATGTAGGCCATAGGGCCACTACCACCAGTAATCAGGAGGCAGCCACTATAGAGCATTCTCCAGTATTTGCGGATCAGACCAGGGCTCAAGTGGTCTTGCCAAGAACTCAGGTGCCTAGAACAGAAGGGCATACAGGAGTTTCTACACCTCCAGTAGCATCAACAATAGTTTCTACACTGCCTGTACCACCACCAGGTGCCTCAGAGCAGGATCTTAGAGGAGCAATACAATTGTTCACCCAGCTAGTAGCTACTCAAGTCCAAGGACAGAATGTTGCTACACTTAACACTATTCAAGGGAAGACTACCGGATTCAGAGTTCGTGATTTCTTCAGGCTGAATCCCCCGGTGTTTACAGGATCTAGTGTGAAAGAGGACCCTCAATAGTTTATAGATGACATCAACAGAATCTTCAGGGTTTTGCATATATCTGAGACTGAGGCTGTGGAATTGGCCTCCTATCAGCTAAAAGATGTTGCCATTTCCTGGCATGAGATGTGGGTCGATTCCAAGAGCCTGAACGCCCCTCCAGCAGTTTGGGACGAATTCTCGAGGGTCTTTGTGGATCACTTTTTACCTTTAGAGCTTAGGGAAGAGAGGATGTATAAACTTCTATCCTTACGACAGAATAACTTCAGTGTTAAGGAGTATAGCATGCGATTTACGCAATTGGCCAGATTTGCTCCAGAGATGGTCAGCACCCAGAGGGCGACGATGCATTACTTTATGGGTGGCCTCGGAGATCATTTGATTGACTCTTGTGAAGTTGCTGCACTTAATAATGATATGGATATTTCTAGACTGATGGCATATGCACAGCAGGCAGAGGATCGCATCCGTGACCGCAGGGCAGACAGATCAGAAAGGGAGCAGAGTAAGAGGGCCAGGGCAGCTGGCAGGTATTACAGAAGTGACAGGGCTTTCTTCAGCAGAGGTCCACCTAGGCAGGCTCAGTCAGCATCCAGCTTCACAGCTAGTGCTCCAGCTCATTCATCAAGGTCCAGACAGGATCAGAGTCAGACTTCTAGGGCACCAGGCCCTTACTATCAGAGAGGTACTGGTCGGGGATTTCCACTTTGTCCTACTTGCAGACAATGTGGTCGTTCTCATTTTGGAGAGTGCTTATATGGCTCTACTGCTTGTTATGGGTGCGTATTCAAGGGTCACAAGATGCGTGATTGTCCTAGACTTAGAGCTGATGGAAGGGGTGATAGATCACTATCCATAGGCTCTGCAGGAGCATCCTCTTCTTCAGCACCACCTTCATCTCGTGATCCTGAGGCACAGACAAGTAGAGGTACAGGCAGGAGTAGAGGTAGAGGTTCAGCTTCGGGAGCTGGCCCAAATTTAATGTATGCATTAGCAGGTCGACTGGATTCAGAGGATTCCCCCAATATGGTTACAGGTACCTTATCCATCTTCTCTTATGATGTTTATGCATTGATAGATCCAGGGGTGACCCTGTCATATGTTACTCCATTTTTTGCTAAGAAGTTTGGAATAGAGCCAGAGTTATCACGTGAGCCATTTGCAGTATCGACTCAAGTAGTAGAGTCTATTATAGCTAAAAGGATCTACTATGGGTGTCTAGTAACAGTATGTGGCCATGATACATTGGCTAACTTATTAGAGATGGACATGGTTGATTTTGATGTCATTATGGGCATGGACTGGCTATCCTCTTGTTATGCTATAGTTGATTGTCGAGCTAAGGTTGCTTGATTCCAGTTCCCAGGAGAACTAGTTTTAGAGTGGAAAGGGAATGTTGTGATGCCTAGAGGAAGGTTTATTTCCTATCCTAAGGCACAAAAGCTTATAACAAAAGAGTGTTTATATCACCTAGTCCATGTCATAGACCTTGAAGCAGAGAAATGTATGTCAACTCTTCAGTCCGTACCCATTGTGAATGAATATCCAGATGTATTTCCCAATGAACTTCCTGGATTACCTCTGGTTAGAGATATTGACTTTGGTATCGACCTAGATCCCGATACCCAGCCTATATCCATTCCTCCTTATAGAATGGTACCAGCAGAGTTGAAAGAACTAAATGAGCAGTTGAAAGATCTACTTGACAAAGGTTTTATTCCACCCACATATCTCCATGGGGCACTCCAGTACTATTTGTATGTAAGAAGAATGCAACAATGCGAATGTGTATAGATTACAGTCAGTTGAATAGAGTGAAAATAAAGAATAAGTACCCCTACCTAGAATAGATGATTTATTTGATCAGTTTCAGGGAGCTAAAAGATTTTCAAAGATTGACTTAAGATTTGGTTATCACCAGTTGAGGATACGTGAGGTTGATATTTCAAAGACAGCCTTCAGAACTAGATATGGGCACTTTGAGTTCCTTGTCATGTCATTTGGACTGATGAACGCCCCAGCATCCTTCGTGGATATGATGAATTGGGTTTTCAAACCCTTTCTTGATATGTACGTGATTGTATTTATAGATGATATCTTGATATATTCACGTGATGAGGCAAATCATGCAGACCATCTCAGATCAATTCTACAGACTCTTAGAGAATACCATCTTTGTGCCAAGTTTTCTAAATATGAGTTCTGGGTGAACTCAATGGCTTTTCTTGGCCATGTGGTCTCTGGTGAAGGTATCAAAGTGGACTTTCAGACGATAGAGGCTATGAAGAGATGACCTCGACCTACCACTCTGACAGAAGTGCGTAGTTTCTTGGGGCTCGCCAGTTATTACAGGGGGTTTATGGAGGGATTTTCCTCTATTTTCGCCCCATTAACTAAATTAACACAGAAAGCATCCAAATTTCAGTGGTCAGATACTTGTGAAAAAAGCTTCCAAGAGCTTAAAGATAGATTGACTACAGCTCATGTATTGACCTTACTAGAGGTAACAGAAGGGTATGCCATTTATTGTGATGCTTCGGGTGTCGGCCTAGGATGCGTCTTGATGCAACATGGGTAGGTTATAGCATATGCTTCTCGACAATTGAAAAAGCATGAACAGAACTACCCCACACATGATTTAGAGCTTGCAGCAGTTGTATTCGCACTTAAGATTTGGCGCCACTATTTCTATGGGGTACATGTTGACATATTTACAGACCATAAGAGTCTCCAATATATCTTCAAGCAAAAGGAGTTGAATTTGAGGCAGATAAGGTGGCTAGAGTTGCAGAAAGACTACGATGTCAATATTCTCTACCATCCCGGTAAAGCCAACATTATAGCGGATGCTCTCAGTCGCGTTTCTATGGGCAGCCTAGCACATTTGTCACCCGCTCAACATGAAGTAGCATGAGATATTCACAGATTAGCCAGTCTAGGAGTTCGACTTCTTGATTCTGAAGATGGGGGTGTGTTTCTGCAGAACACTACAGAGTCATCATTAGTGGTGGTAGTGAAAGAAAAACAATATGATGATCCGTTATTACTCCAGTACAGAGAAGAAATCCGACAACAAAAAATTTCAGCATTTTAGATGGCGGGGGATGGTTCCTTAAGGTCCCAAGGGAGACTGTGTGTTCCTAATGTAGATGGTCTAAGACAATAGATAATGGATGAAGCACATTGTTCCCGGTATTCCATTCATCCAGGCTCTACAAAGATGTACCATGACCTTAAAGAGGTCTACTGGTGGAATGGCATAAAAAGGGATATAGCAGAGTTTGTAGCACAGTGCTCCAACTTCCAGCAAGTGAAAGTAGAACATCAAAGGCCTGGTGGCCTAGCTCAGACTATGAGCATTCCAGTATGGAAATGGGAGGCCATTAACATGGATTTTGTTACAAGTTTGCCTTTCACATTTCACAAGCATGACTCTATTTGGGTGATCATTGATCGATTAACAAAATCAGCCCACTTCTTACCAGTTTAGTCTAACAGTACCACAGAAGATTATGCCAAGCTATATATAAAAGAGATTGTTCGCTTGCATGGAATCCCAATGTCTATCATTTCAGATAGGGGTGCTCAGTTCACCTCACATGTTTGGAGGTCATTCCAAGATAGTTTGGGAACACAAGCGAACCTTAGCACCGCATTTCATCCACAAACGGATGGCCAAGCCGAGCGCACTATTCAGACACTCGAAGACATGTTGAGAGCATGTATTTTAGACTTTAAAGGCAATTGGGATAATCATTTGCCCTTGATAGAATTTGCCTATAATAATAGCTATAACTCCAATATTGGCATGGCTCCATTTGAAGCTCTTTATGGGAGACGATGTAGATCACCTGTTGGTTGGTTTGATGTAGGTGAGACTCAAATATTAGGACCAGATCTTGTCCGTAAAGCAATTGAAAAGGTAAAGCTAATACAGGAGCGGCTGAAGACCTCTCAAAGTCGACAGAAATCATACACAGATGTGCAGCGCAGAGATTTAGAGTTTCAAGTTGATGACTGGGTATTCTTGAAGGTATCGCCTATAAAGGGGGTTATGCGATTTGGAAACAAAGGTAAGTTGAGCCCTAGATATATTGGTCCTTATAGAATCCTAAAGAGGGTTGGCAAAGTAGCCTATGAGGTTGATTTACCTCCTGAGTTAGCAGCAGTGCATCCAGTTTTTCACGTGTCTATGTTACGTAAATGCTTAGCGAATCCTTCTCAAGTTATCCCTTTAGAGGGTATAGTGCTCTTAGAGATTTATCATATGAATAAGTCCCGGTGGCCATACTAGATAGACAAATTAGAAAATTGAGAACGAAAAAAATAGCTTCAGTTAAAGTCCTATGGAAAAGTCAGAATGTAGAAGAAACCACGTGGGAAGCAGAGGCCGACATGAGGGGAAAATATCCTCACTAATTCAAGGAACAACCAGAAGGTTTTTAAAGTCATTACTCCTTTCATTCGAGTATCAATTTTAGTCATGTTTTTTAATACTATTTTATCAATATGCTAAATGTTCAGGTACTTGATACGTGCCTATGATTCAAGAATTCTATATGTTCCTCAGAGTTGAGATGTAAAGTTGAAGGAGTATGAGGTAAGCTATATTAAATTCAATAGTTTTCATTCCTATAAGGACAAGCGGAGCCTCGTTAATACCTATTGAATATTATTCTCTTGTTGTGACGCTCTGTGAAGCGCATGGTATGTGTTTTGGTTAGCTGACAGGTTTCGGATAGGACAGTTTACAAGGGAAACTTTGCCAAAAAAATTTTTGGAAAAAGATAGAGTTAGAATATTTTTGAGTCGTATCCTTCATTCACGGACGAATGATCCCAAGGGGGGGATAATGTAGTTCCCCGAACTTAAGATACGCGTGCAACTCGTAAATATGAAGGAATCATTATGAACCAAGAGGATAAGGTTGTGAATGTGTAATTATGCAAAGGGACGCTTATACTAAGCCATTTGAAGTGATATACCAAGGTTATAAACCAAATGGAGACTTGGAACAAAAGTTCAAATTGAAGGATTCACTACGGTGGACTATTTCAAGCAAGCTAGTACAAGGTCTTACTTGTAATGAGTATATATACCAATATAAAATGATTTAGAGGTCCTATGAAGTACCAAATTAAAGATATGTGAGTCTGGTTTGCAACTCAACAAACCTCTCGTCCATACGAGTTTGAAGTAAAAAGTTATGCGTATTTTACTACAGACACGCGCACTGCCCAATCACCGTGGGACATGTGGCAGCCTTGGGTAAGTCGGCCAAAAGTGGTGTATTTATATTGAAACTTTGGGATTTCGTCTCCCATACATATCAGAACATAAGGGACCTGATTAACACTTGTTTTCTTCAGTTCTTCTTCATCTCAAGCCCTCCCTAGCCTAAGGTAAGTGAATTCCTTCAAGAATCAAGTGTATTTTTCATCGTAGGTCACGGAAACATACTTAGTCAAGTATTTTCTTGAAGGAAAAGGTGTTGTTCTTGAATATAAAAAGGGTGAAGGGACTGTATTCTTATTTATAAAGGTATGGTTGCTGTTTTATCCCTATAAATATGACTCTAAGAGTTGTTTTAAGTATAGTTTACGGGTAGGACTCGCGAGATGGTGAAAGGAAGCCGTGAGTCCATGTTTTTCCCATTGTAACTAATATATTCGGTGAGGAGGGAGTATGTAGAGGGCTGTAATGGTTGTACTATTGAATAAATGAGGTGTGTATTATGTGTATTGAGGCAGCAACCTTGCTGCGATAAGGAGGGACGCTAGGTATAGCAAACACAATTTCTACGACTCTTGCAAGCTTGTCCCTCGTCAAGTGTTTGATAAAATTTCTCAATGGATTGAGGATGTTGTTTATATGTTATTTGGATTCCTATCACTGTATTAAATGTTATAATTCTTTCCCAACTTAATCTATGAGATTAAAGGGTCATTTAAATGCTACTAAATAAAGAACTCCCGAGGCGGTATTTAAAAGTCGAGGGGTCAAGTTTATGACCTTGTTTGAGATATGGAATGGGCTGCATATCTTAAGGAATTGATGGGGGAATTAATATTGAATTCATAGGTGGTCACAGTTCAGTTGATAAGGGGAAAAGATAGAGGTGGGATGATACACCATTTAATTATCTTAATTGCTAAGCTTGTTGCTCGTAAGCTATTATCATCTTCCCGACCTCGCCATATTTCTTGGTTAGTCGCTTAAACTATTGAATATGTTGTTATGTCATAGATAAGGAGTGTTTGATAGGAACTAATGACGCTACATAAGGGAGAGAGAGCCTCGAAGTAAGGTATGTAAAGCAAAAATCTTTTTTCGCAATCAAGGCACGACCTAGAGTCACATGTTCCTCCTATAAAGGTCGTCATAGATTATATGCTTCTTGAAAGAAAAGATTAATTCTATTATAGGTCTCTCTCGAGTGGATTCTTAAACCTATAGAGTTATAGTACTCATTTCTAGTCAAAGAAGTCACATGTTTCACACGATCATACATGTCTTCAGTTGAAACTCTTAGAAGTTACCGAGCATATATGTCACGAACTTAGAGAAATTAATTGGCCACAAAATAGACCTGTATATAAGATCACATAGATATATGATTCTTCATCTAAAAGAAAGTAATCAATATTCTGATAACGAGTTATATGATTTATTAGTTGCCTACTATGAGCCTTTACAAGCAAGATGAGATTATAGCCTACTCTGCAGCGTGGGGTGGGTATCATTAGGGCCACTACGTGCAACGCTATTCTGTGCACAGAATTCAAACAGAGTCAGATGGAACTTTTTGTCGTGGATTCCCTGACTACACAGGCCTGCGGGCAGACCTTATAGGAGCCCTGGAGGGCGTACCTTGATAAACCACGTTATCCAGACTATGAGATTTCACACATGGTTGTGATAGTTGGCTACAGATGTCAAACAGGTGTCACTGATCGCCGACAGCAGGCCATCTTGTGACTTCCTGAGAGTTAGTATTACATAAAGAGTAGATAAATTATGGAAAAGGGCAAAGATGTCACCTAGGCAAATTCTAGGGATTTTAAACATATGTAATTAAGTAGTGTATAAGACGTTATATAAGGACCCCTGATATTGGTCATTGTATTAGTTTCACTTTCAGTTTCAAATTACATTCCCTGCATGTGTATGCTCAGATTTTCCTATCTTTGATATTCAATTCAGTGAGCATTCTCACATTTCTACTTGTTATTCAGTCTGCTTTACATACCAGTACATGTTTCATATGTACTGATGTCCCTTTATTTTTGGGCGCTGCATTTTATGAATGCAGGCTCAGGTACTAAGGCTAGCATACATCCACAGTAGACCAGTGCCTTACCGTTGATCAGTTGGTAAGCTCCGCCTCTCTCTTGAGCTATCAGATGCCTAGGTCACATGTTTTGGATTCATGTACCTATCATATGTTGGGTATGTCGGGGCCCTGTCCCGACTAGTTATCAGATTTTCAGTTGCAAACTCTTTAGAGGCTTCTTAGACATAGTTTTTTTTTCAGTTGTACAGTTTGTCTAGTGGGACCTTCAGTTATTTATGTTTCAGAATATGTAAACACATGTTGATGTCCATATTGTTTCTTATCAGCTTATAACTTTATCATGAGTTTAGTATATATGTTTAGCAGGTTCTCGTACAACTCACTTGATGTCCACCCTTCCTAGCTAGGTATGTGACAAACTTGGTATTAGAGAATAAGGTTCAAGTGTCCCAGGGAGTCTAAGGAAGTGTCTAGTAGGACCTTCCTTATGAATGTGTTGCGCGCCACATTTCTAATTAAGGGACTATGCGGTCATTTAGGAATCTGACCTTCTATTAAAATCTAGATCGTGCAGTAGAGCTAAGTCATAGAAAGTTACTTCTGACTCACATTCTACTTATTTGTGATACATATCATGTCTACCAAAGATACGGATAATGAAGGCCATAGGGCCACTACCAGCAGTAATCAGGAGGCAGCCACTATAGAGAATTCTCCAGTATTAGCGGATCAGACCAGGGCTCAAGAGGTCTTTCCAAGTACTTAGGTGCCTAGAACAGAAGGGCATACAATAGTTTCTACACCTCCAGTAGCATCAACAGCAGTTTCTACATTGCCTGTACCACCACCAGGTGCCTCAGAGCAGGCTCTTAGAGGAGCAATACAATTGTTCACCCAGGTAGTAGTTGCTCAAGTCCAAGGACAGAATGTTGCTACACTTAACACTATTCAGGTGGAGACTGCCGGATCCAGAGTTCGTGATTTCCTCAAGATGAATCCCCTGGTGTTTACAGGATTTAGTCTGAAAGAGGACCCTCAACAATTTATAGATGAGATCAACAGAATCGTTGGGGTTATGCATATATCTGAGAATGAGGCTGTGGAATTGGCCTCCTATCAGCTAAAAGATGATGCCATTTCCTGGCATGAGATGTGGGTCGATTCCAGGAGCCCGAACGCCCCTCTAGCAGTTTGGGAAGAATTCTCGAGGGCCTTTATGGATCACTTTTTACCTTTAGAGCTTAGGGAAGCGAGGGTGGATGAATTTCTATCCTTACGACAGAATAACTTCAGTGTTAAGGAGTATAGCATGCGATTTACGCAGTTGGCCAGATTTGCTCTAGAGATGGTTAGCACCCAGAGGGCGAGGATGCATTACTTTATGGGTGTCCTCGGAGATCATTTGATTGACTCTTGTGCAGTTGATTCACTTAATAATGATATGGATATTGCTAGACTGATGGCATATGCACAGCAGGCAGAGGATCGCATCCGTGACCGCAGGGCAGACAGATCAGAAAGGGAGCAGAGTAAGAGGGCCAGGGCAGCTGGAAGGTATTACAGAAATGACAGGGCTTCCTCCAGCAGAGGTCCACCTAGGCAGGCTCAGTCAGCATCCAGCTTCACAGCTAGTGCTCCAGCTCATTCATCAAGGTCCAGACAGGATCAGAGTCAGACTTCTATGGAACCAGGCCCTTACTATCAGAGAGGTACTGGTCGGGGATTACCACCTTGACCTACTTGTAGACAATGTGGTCGTTCTCATTTTGGAGAGTGCTTATATGGCTCTACTGCTTGTTATGGGTGCGGATTCGAGGGTCACAAGATGTATGATTGTCCTAGACTTAGAGCTGAAGGAAGGGGTGATAGATCACTATCCATAGGCTCTGCAGTAGCATCCTTTTCTTCAGCACCACCTTCATCTCGTGATCCTCAGGCACAGACAAGCAGAGGTACAGGCAGGGGTAGAGGTAGAGGTTCAGGTTTGGGAGCTGGCCCAAATTTAATGTATGCATTAGCAGGGTGACTGGATTCAGAGGCTTCCCCAGATATGGTTACAGGTACCTTATCCATCTTCTCTTATGATATTTATGCATTGATAGATCCAGGGGAGACCCTGTCATATGTTACTCCATTTGTTGCTAAGAAGTTTGGAATAGAGCCAGAGTTATTACGTGAGCCATTTCCAGTATCAACTCAAGTAGGAGAGTCTATTATAGCTAAAAGGATCTACTATGGGTGTCTAGTAACAGTATGTGGCCATGATACATTGGCTAACTTGATAGAGATGGACATGGATGATTTTGATGTCATTATGGGCATGGACTGGCTATCCTCTTATTATGCTATAGTTGATTGTCGAGCTAAGGTTGCTCGATTCCAGTTCCCGGGAAAAATAGTCTTAGAGTGGAAAGGGAATGTTGTGATGCCTAAAGGAAGGTTTATTTCCTATCTTAAGGCACAAAAGCTTATAACAAAAGGGTGTTTATATCACCTAGTCCATGTCAGAGACCTCGAAGCAAAGAAACATATGTCAACTCTTCAGTCCGTACCTATTGTGAATGAATATCCAGATGTATTTCCCGATGAACTTCCTGGATTACCTCCGGTTAGAGATATTGACTTTGGTATCGACCTAGATCCTGATACCCAGCCTATATCCATTCCTCCTTATAGAATGGCACCAGTAGAGTTGAAAGAGATAAAGGAGCAGTTGAAAGATCTACTTGAGAAAGGTTTTATTCCACCCCACATATCTCCATGGGACGCTCCAGTACTATTTGTATGTAAGAAGGATGGAACAATGCGAATGTGTATAGATTACAGTCAGTTGAATAGAGTGAAAATAAAGAATAAGTACCCCTACTTAGAATAGATGATTTATTTGATTAGTTGCAGGGAGCTAAAAAAATTTCAAAGATTGACTTAAGATCTGGTTATCACCAGTTGAGGATACGTGAGGTTGATATTCCAAAGACAGCCTTCAGAACTAGATATGGGCACTTTGAGTTCCTTGTCATGTCATTTGGACTGATGAACGCCCCAGCAGCCTTCATGGATATGATGAATAGGGTTTTCAAACCCTTTCTTGATATGTACGTGATTGTATTTATAGATGATATCTTGATATATTCACGTGATGAGGCAAATCATGCAGACCATCTCAGATAAATTCTACAGACTCTTAGAGAACACCAGCTTTATGCCAAGTTTTCTATATGTGAGTTCTGGGTGAACTCAGTGGCTTTTCTTGGCCATGTGGTCTCTGGTGAAGGTATCAAAGTGGACTTTCAGAAGATAGAGGCTATGAAGAGATGGCCTCGACCTACCACTCTGACAGAAGTGGCGTAGTTTCTTGGGGCTCGCCAGTTATTACAGGGGGTTTGTGGAGGGATTTTCCTCTATTTTCGCCCCATTAACTAAATTAACACAGAAAGCAGCCAAATTTCATTGGTCAGATACTTGTGAAAGAAGCTTCCAAGAGCTTAAAGATATATTGACTACAGCTCCTGTATTGACCTTACCAGAGGGAACAGAAGGGTATGCCATTTATTGTGATTCTTTGGGTGTCGGCCTAGGATGCGTCTTGATGCAACATGGGAAGGTTATAGCATACGCTTCTCTACAATTGAAAAAGCATGAACAGAACTACCCCACACATGATTTAGAGCTTGCAGCAGTTGTATTTGCACTTAAGATTTGGCGCCACTATTTCTATGGGGTACATGTTGACATATTTACAGACCATAAGAGTCTCCAATATATCTTCAAGCAAAAGGAGTTGAATTTGAGGCAGAGAAGGTGGCTAGAGTTGCTGAAAGACTACGATGTCAATATTCTCTTCCACCCCGGTAAAGCCAACATTGTAGCGGATGCTCTCAGTCGCATTTCTATTTGCAGCCTAGCACATTTGTCACTCGCTCAACATGAAGTAGCATGAGATGTTCACAGATTAGCCATTCTAGGAGTTCGACTTCTAGATTCTGAAGATGGGGGTGTGGTACTGCAGAACACTACAGATTCATCATTAGTGGCGGTAGTGAAAGAAAAACAATATGATGATCCCTTATTACTCCAGTACAGAGAAGGAATCCGACAACAAAAAATTTCAGCATTTGAGATAGCGGGGGATGGTTCCTTAAGGTCCCAAGGGAGACTGTGTGTTCCTAATGTAGATGGTCTAAGATAACAGATAATGGCTGAAGCACATTATTCCCGGTATTCCATTCATCCAGGCTCTACAAAGATGTACCATGACCTTAAAGAGGTCTACTGGTGGAATGGCATGAAAAGGGATATAGCAGAATTTGTAGCACAGTGCTCAAACTTCCATCAAGTGAAAGCGGAACATCAAAGGCCCGGTGGCCTATCTCAGACTATGAGCATTCCAGTATGGAAATGGGAGGCCATTAACATGGATTTTGTTACAAGTTTGCCTTTCACATTTCACAAGCATGACTCTATTTGGGTGATCATTGATCGATTAACAAAATCAGCCCACTTCTTACCAGTTTAGTCTAACAGTACCACAGAAGATTATGCCAAGCTATATATAAAAGAGATTGTTCGCTTGCATGGAATCCCAATGTCTATCATTTCAGATAGGGGTGCTCAGTTCACCTCACATGTTTGGAGGTCATTCCAAGATAGTTTGGGAACACAAGCGAACCTTAGCACCGCATTTCATCCACAAACGGATGGCCAAGCCGAGCGCACTATTCAGACACTCGAAGACATGTTGAGAGCATGTATTTTAGACTTTAAAGGCAATTGGGATAATCATTTGCCCTTGATAGAATTTGCCTATAATAATAGCTATAACTCCAATATTGGCATGGCTCCATTTGAAGCTCTTTATGGGAGACGATGTAGATCACCTGTTGGTTGGTTTGATGTAGGTGAGACTCAAATATTAGGACCAGATCTTGTCCGTAAAGCAATTGAAAAGGTAAAGCTAATACAGGAGCGGCTGAAGACCTCTCAAAGTCGACAGAAATCATACACAGATGTGCAGCGCAGAGATTTAGAGTTTCAAGTTGATGACTGGGTATTCTTGAAGGTATCGCCTATAAAGGGGGTTATGCGATTTGGAAACAAAGGTAAGTTGAGCCCTAGATATATTGGTCCTTATAGAATCCTAAAGAGGGTTGGCAAAGTAGCCTATGAGGTTGATTTACCTCCTGAGTTAGCAGCAGTGCATCCAGTTTTTCACGTGTCTATGTTACGTAAATGCTTAGCGAATCCTTCTCAAGTTATCCCTTTAGAGGGTATAGAGCTCTTAGAGATTTATCATATGAAGAAGTCCCGGTGGCTATACTAGATAGACAAATTAGAAAATTGAAAATGAAAGAAATAGCTTCAGTTAAAGTCCTATGGAAAAGTCAGAATGTATAAGAAACCACGTGGGAAACAGAGGCCGACATGAGGGGAAAATATCCTCACTTATTCAAGGAACAACCAGAAGGTTTTTAAAGTCATTACTCCTTTCATTCGAGTATCAATTTTAGTCATATTTGTTAATACTATTTTATCAATATGCTAAATGTTCAGGTACTTGATACGTGCCTATGATTCAAGAATTCTATATGTTCCTCAGAGTTTAGATGTAAAGTTGAAGGAGTATGAGGTAAGCTATATTAACTACAATAGTTTTAATTCCTATAAGGCCAAGCAGAGCCTTGTTAATACCTATTGAATATTATTCTCTTGTTGTGACGTTCCGTGAAGCGTATGGTATGTGTTTTGGTTAGCTGACAGGTATCGTATAGGACAGTTTACAAGGGAAACTCTGCCAAAAAAAGTTTTGGAAAAAGATAGAGTTAGAATAATTTTGAGTCGTATCCTTCATTCGCGAACGAATGATCCCAAGGGGGGATAATGTAGTTCCCCGAACTTAAGATACGCGTGCAACTCGTAAACATGAAGGAATCATTATGGACCAAGAGGATAAGGTTGTGAATGGATAATTATGCAAAAGGACGCTTATACTAATCCATTTGAAGTGATATACCAAGGTTATAGACCAAATGGAGACTTGGAACAAAAGTTCAAATTGAAGGATTCACTACGGTGGACTATTTCAAGCAAGCTAGTACAAGGTCTTACTTTTAATGGGTATATATCCCAATATAAAATGATTTAGAGGTCCTATGAAGTACCAAATTAAATATATCTGAGTCTGGTTTGCAACGCAACAAACCGATCATCCATACGAGTTCGGAGTAAAAAGTTATGCGCATTTTACTGCAGACACGCGCACTGCCCAATCACCGCGGGACATGTGGCAGCCTTGGGTAAGTCGGCCAAAAGTGGTGTATTTATATTGAAACTTTGGGAATTCATCACCTATACATATCAGAACATAATGGACCTGATTAACACTTATTTTCTTCAGTTCTTCTTCATCTCAAGCCCTCCCTAGCCTAAGGTAAGTGAATTCCTTCAAGAATCAAATGTATTTTTCATCGTAGGTCACGGAAACATACTTACTCAAGTGTTTTCTTGAAGGAAAAGGTGTTGTTCTTGAAGATAAAAAGGGTGCAGGGATTGTATTCTTGTTTATAAAGGTATGGCTGTTGTTCTATCCCTATAAATATGAATCTAAGAATTGTTTTAAGTATAGTTTACGGGTAGGACTCGCGGGACAGTGAAAGGAAGCTGTGAGTCCATGTTTTGATCATTGTAACTAATATATTCGGTGAGGAGGGAGTATGTATAGGGCTGTAATTGTTGTACTGTTGAATAAATGAGGTATGTATTGTGGTGTATTGAGGCAGCAAGCTTGCTGCGATAAGGAGGAACGCTAGGTATAGCAAACACGATTTCTACGGCTCATGCAAGCTTGTCCCTCGTCAAGTGTTTGATAAAATGCCTAAATGGATTGAGGATGTTGTTTATATGTTATTTGGCTTCCTATCACTATATTAAATGTTATAATTCTCGCCCAACTTAATCTATGAGATTAAAGGGTCATTTAAATGCTACTAAATAAAGAACTCCCGAGGCAGTATTTAAAAGTCGAGGGGTCAAGTTTATGACCTTGTTTGGGATATGGAATGGGCTGCATATTGTAAGTAATTGATGGAGGGATTAATATTAACTTCATAGGTGGTCATATTTCAGTTGATAAGGGGAAAAGAGAGAGGTGGGACGATACACCATTTAATTATCTTATTTGCTAAGTTTGTCACTCGTAAGCTATTATCATCTTCCCGACCTCGCCATATTTCTTGTTAGTCGCTTATACTATTGAATATGTTGTTATGTCATAGATAAGAAGTGTTTGACGGGAACCAATGACGCTACATAAGGGAGAGAGAGTCTCGAAGTAAGGTATGTAAAGCTAAAACCTCTTTTCGCCATCAAGGCACGACCTAGGGTCATATCTTCCTCATATAAAGGTCATCATAGATTATATGCTTCTTGAAAGAAAAGCTTAATTCTATTATAGGTCTCTCTCGAGTGGATTTCTAAACCTATAGAGTTATAGTACTCATTTCTAGTCAAAGAAGTCACATGTTTCACACGATCATACATGTCTTCAGTTGAAACCACTAGAAGTTACCGAGCATATATGTCACGAACTTAGAGAAATTAATTGGCCACAAAATAGACCTGAGTATATAAGATTACATAGATATATGATTCTTCAGCTAAAAGAAAGTAATCAATATTCAGATAACGAGTTATATGAGTTATTAGTTGCCTATTATGAGCCTTTACAAGCAAGACGAGATTATAGCCTACTCTGCAGCGTGGGGTGGGTATCATTAGGGCCGCTACGTGCGACGCTATTCTGTGCACAGAATTCAAATAGAGTCAGATGGAACTTCCTGTCGTGGATTCCCTGACTACACAGGCCTGCGGGCAGACCTTACAGGAGCCCTGGATGGCGTACCTTGATAGACCACGTTATCCAGACTATGAAATTTCACACATAGTTGTGATAGTTGGCTACAGAAGCCAAACAGGTGTCACTGATCGCCGACAGTAGGCCATCTTGTGACTTCCTGACAATTAGTATTACATAAAGAGTAGATAAATTATGTAAAGGGTAAGTATGTCACCTAGGCAAATTCCCAAGGATTTTAAACATATGTAATTAAGTAGTGTATAAGACGTTATATAAGGACCCCTGATATTGGTCATTGTATTAGTTTCACTTTCAGTTTCAAATTACATTCCATGTATGTGTATGCTCAGATTTTCCTATCTTTGATATTCAATTCAGTGAGCATTCTCACATGTCTACTTGTTATTCAGTCTGCTTTACATATCAGCACATGTTTCATATGCACTGACGTCCCTTTATTATTGGGCACTTCATTTTATGAATGCAGGCTCAGGTACTCAGGCTAGCAGACATCCACAGTAGACCAGTGCCTTCCCGTTGATCAGTTGGTAAGCTCCACCTCTCTCTGGAGCTATCAGATGCCTAGGTCACATGTTTTGGATTCATGTACCTATCGTATGTTGGGTAGGTCGGGGCCCTGTCTTGACTTGTTATCAGATTTTCAGTTGCATACTCTTTAGAGGCTTCTTAGACATAGTTTTTTTCCAGCTGTACAGTTTGTCTAGTGGTCTCTTCAGTTATTTATGTTTCAGAATATGTAAACACATGTTGATGTCCATATTGTTTCTTATCAGCTTATAACTTTATCATGAGTTTAGTATATATGTTTAGCAGGTTCTCGCATAACTCACTTGACGTCCGCCCCTCCGAGCTTGGGGTGTGACAGTATCCCATACCAAGTGTCTTACCCAAGCCAATCAAATATCACACACAATCCAACAATCAACAATAATGAACACAATCACAATTGTAAACCAACAAGCAACAAAGACAAGTTCATTTCACATGATTGACAATCGGATATTTTGACATTCGTAATTCCATTCCCTAAACCATGCAATGAACATGCAATACTAAGCAACAATTACCATGTACACATATTGCAAATAGGTAAACAACAACCATCACCTACTTCGAATAACCTGAAAGCTCTACTTGACAGGAGCCCTCCCATTCCCTGAAGCTTCTGCTTGTTTTTGGTCTAAAAATAATTACACATAATACTAAAATTAGTCCAAATGGCCTAACAAACCGCGAAATATACTCAAATCCTAGTCCTCAGGCAAAACCATGATCATTCCACCCAACCTAGGACTTTTCCACCATTCATTCACCTAAAACTATCATTTTTACAGATATATTAAGCAAATAATGGTGGTTTAATCATGAATAAGTTAATGTAGTCACAACCCAAGAATTTCTACACCCTAGAATCCCCATTATATCAGATTCTACCATCTTAGGTCAAGCCAAACCTTTCTCCAAGTTCATAACTATCGATTCTAAGGTCCGGGAATAGAAGTACTAAAGTAGGAGCGTAAAATACTTACCTTTAGGAAGAAATTTGGTGGAAAACTGATATGAATTGCCCAAATCGCCTCTGCCCTTTCCCAAAACGTTCTTTGAAAACTCTAAAAAATTTTGGGGAAGTGTCTACATTTAAAGTGACTTACTTTGCTATAGTAGTCCCTGCTCCGATATAGCAGCGCCACCATAGCAGAACCCACCCGCTATAGCGGTGCTGACCGCCTTGACTTCCGCTATAGCGAGAATTTTTCCACTATAGAGTGTCAACCTCTATAGAATAGAACCTCAAAAAATCCTCCAAAATTGTCTATTTTATAATACACTTCAAATCCTGATATTCTGAACCAACCCTTTCACGTCAACTTTGATATCGAGAGTTCTATTCACCCGAATTCACTTCTGAAAAATCTCCCAGACTCCTTAACGCCTTATATAATGGAAAAACTAGCTCAACATAAGATATTTTACCTAATATTTTCTCGGATTTCCTTAGAATATACCTAGCTCAAAAATCATCTGAGACTAGCCGAGCCCAAAATTCTCAACTCTCAAACTCGGAAATTTTCTAACCCGATTATTTGCATGAATAGTTTACCTATAACGATGAAACAGGTTACTACAACAGATATCAATTTACCCATCATTCATCCCTAAATGATCAAACCCAAAAAAGATGAGCTAAAAGAGAGAAAAGGGTAGTACCTGAATCTTCAAACAAGTGAGGGTACTTGTCCCGCATGTTTTTTTTCAGTTTTCTATGTAGCTTTCTCAATCATACAATGCTTCCATTGAACTTTTACCGATCTGATTTCTTTTATTCTCAATTTTCAGACATCCCAATCAAGAATAGCAACCGGCTCCTCCTCGTACTAAAGGTCCTTGTCTAGCAAGACCAAATCCCACTTAATAATGTACTCCCCATCCCCATGGTATTACTTCAGCATAGATACATAGAAGACTGGGTGGACTCCGGACAAACTGGATGGCAGTGCTAACCTGTAAACTACTAGCCCTACCATCTCGAGAACCTCAAATGGACCAATATATCGAGGGCTAAGCTTTCCCTTCTTGCCAAATTGCATTACCCCTTTCATTGGTGACACATTCAACAACACTTGGTCACCAATCTGAAATGCTATGTCTCTTACCTTGTGATCTGCATACTCCTTCTGCCTGCTTTGGGCTGCTAGCAACTTGGTTTGAATACCCCTCAATGTTTCCTGAGCTTCCTTCACCAAGTCAACGCCCAATGGTTTCACATCGCCTGCCTCAAACCACCCTATGGGTGATCTACATACCCTCCAATAAAGTGCCTCAAATGGTGCCATATCGATACTAGAGTGATCGTTGTTATTTTTGTATGAGAACTCACACAATGGTAAGAACTGGTTCCAATGGCCCCCAAAATAGACTACACATGCTCTCATCATGTCCTTTAATACCTAAATTGTCCTCTCCGGCTGACCGTTTATCTAAGGATGAAAAGTTGTGCTAAAAATGAGTTGGGTGCCCAACTATTTATGCAACTTGACCTAGAACTTAGAAGTAAACTGCGTACCCCTGTATGAAATGATGGAGAGTGGCACCCTATGAAATATCATAATTTTCTTAACATAAATCTTGGCCAACGGTTGTAAATTATAATCCACCCTGACCGAAAGGAAATGAGCTGACTTGGTCAGCCTGTCCATGATGACCCAAATGGAATCATACTTTCCCAAGGTCTTAGGAAGACCCACCATGAAATCCAAGGCTATCCTTTTCCACTTCCACTTGGGAATGGACATCTTATGAAGTAATCCTGCAGGCCTTTGGTGCTCATACTTAACTTGCTGACAATTCTAACACTTAGACATATAATCAGCTATGTCCCTCTTTTTTCTAGGCCACTAATAAAGTCGCCTAAAATCCTGGTATATTTTGGTTGCACCGAGATAAATTAAATGTCGTGAACCATGAGCTTCTAACAGCACATTCTGTATCAAGTCATCAACACGGGGAACACAAATCTGCCCCCTAAATCACAATACCTCGCCAGCATTCAATGTGACATCCTGGTCCTCCCCGGACACTACCTTATTCCGAAGATTATTCAACTATGCATCCTAAAACTGCTTGGCTTTGATTTCTTACAAAAATGTGGGTTTAACCTCAATACTGGACAATACCCCACCCTATTCTGAAATGGCTAATTTTATGAACTTGGATTCTAGAGCCCGAATCTCCCTAGCCAAGGGTCGTTTAGCTGATGGTACCCTGACCTTAAGTCGGTCTTCAAAAATACGGAAGCACACTACAACTGATCAAAAAGTTCATCAATGTAGGGTAAGAGATACGTATTTCGGATGGTGACCTTGTTCAGTTGCATGTAGTCTATACACATCCTCATACTACCGTCCTTCTTCACAAACAATATCAGAGCACCCCAAGGTAAAGCACGGGGACGAATAAAGCTCTTATCTAAAATTTCTTGAAGATGAGTTTTAAGTTCTCTCAACTCTGTTGGGGCCTATGATAAGAAAGAATAGAGATTGGGCGAGTGCCCGACTCCAAATCTATGCAAAAATCAATATCTCTATCTGGAGGCATGCCATATAAATCCGCTAGAAACACCTCCTGAAATTTAGAAACCACTGGAACTGACTCAATCAAAGGGGACTCCACACTAACATCCCAAAAATGAGCCAAGAAGGCCAAACACCCTTTCCCCACTAACTTACTAGCTTGAACAAAGGATATAATCTCCGTCTGCTTAGGCCTGTACACACCTTCCCACTCTAGTCTATCCTTACTCGAAATCTCTAGAGTCACGGTCTTAGCATTATAGTTTAACACAGCATGATATGGAGACAGCCAAGTCATACCCAAAACTATATCAAAATCTAGCATATCCAGAATAACCAAATCTACCCAAGTCTGCAACCCCACAAACACCACAGAACAAGTACGATACACATAGTTTACCACCACAGACTCCCTGAATGGGGTAGAAACATGAATAGGGGAATCAAGGACATCAAAAATCAAATCCAAACCAAAAGCAAATTTTACAGATACATACGAATATGTGGAACTTGGATCAAATAATACAGAATCCATCCAGTCACAGACTAGAATTATACCTGTTATCACAACATCTGACGCCTCGGCCTCAGATTTCCTCGAGAATGCATAATAATAGGCCCTATAATCAATCTGAGCAACCTCTATGGCTGGTTGTGCTACTCCCTTGCCTGCACCACCATTCCCTCTGCTCCCATGTCCTACCTGAAAATTACCTCATCCACCTTGTGGACGACCCCTGCCATTGCCACCTCCACCTGTCATAACCAAAGCCTTGCTTTGCTGTTGTGTCTGATTTCATGTCTGCCTGTGAGAGAATTCCCTCTTGAAGTGACCTGGATAACCATAATTGAAACATCCACGATCAATAGAAGGCCTAGTGGAGGTATAAGAAGCCCACTAGCCTTTAGAAGCTAAAAACTGCTGATTGGATCCTGAACGACCACCCACAGAAGCTAGCAGGGCTAAATGAATAGGACGAGCCGAATAAACCTGTTGACTGTGACCCCTGGAGAAAGAACCACTGAAATTACCTTTATTCAGGGACTTCTTAACTAACACCTTAGTCTTTTCAACCTGTCTGACCCCCTCCAGTTTCTTCACATAGTCAGTCACATCATTAAAACTCTTCCCTGCCGAGGTCATATGATCAGACAAGACCTGCAACTCAGTATTCAGACCTTTAACATACAGACAAATTCTCTCCTCCTCAGTACCCAGAAGTTGAGCAGAATAATGTGACAAGGCATAAAAATTAGCCTCATAAGTTGAGACCGACATGTTACCCTGCTCTAGTTCCAGAAACTCATCCTTCTTACGATCTCTCATAGTGCGAGGCACATATTTCTCTAAGAACAGAGCATGTAATTGAGCCCAAGTCATCAGAGGCAAGGCTGAAGGTCGACACTCTATATAAGCTCTCCACCACTGCTTGGCATCACCCTGTAGCTGAAAATTAACAAATTCTACCCCATGCTGTTGCACAATAACCAACTTATGCAGCCTCTCATAGCAGTCCAGAATAAACTCAAAGGCATCCTCTTTTTCTGTACCATGAAATATCGGAGGTTTCAGTTTCACAAACTTGGTCAGCAGATCGTGCTCGGTCCTGGTCATAACAGGGCCTAGCATCAAATGGAAGAGAGCATCAGTAGCAAATATCGCATCCATCCGAGGATCTGCTACAACAACTCGATGAGCGCCCGGAACTTGATTTGTTGTTCCAGTAGGGGTGGCTCCAGTAGCTTCTAGTCCATTCAGAAAATCCCACACTTGTTGAAATACCTCGGGTGATATGAGGGAAAGGCCTTCACCTCTGGTCGGTACCGCCCGCTCCTGCTCCATGCCCTTCTCAAGTACAACCTCAACTTTCTCATCAATAGAATCCTGGGGTGAGAGAAGGGTCGCCGCTCTTGGATCAGCCGCTACCTGAGCTCTACCCCTAGCAGGTGTTGTTATTCCTCTTCCCCTGCCCCTGCCCCTGCCCCTGCCCCTGCCCCTGCCCCTGCCCCTACCCTTTCCTCGCCCTCTGGCTGCCGGCCTCGCAACTGGAATCACTACCCTTGCTCCATTACGCCTGGTGTCAAACATCTACAGAAAAAAGAGTAAAGGGAGTTAGATACCAATTTGAATCACCAGATACCAACTAGAATCGAGTTATAGCACGAAGGAAGAAAGAAGAGATAGTTTCCTAAAGTCTTATAGCCTCTCGAACAAAAGTACAAGCGTCTCCGTACTATTTTGTATGACTCTAAAATTCACCCGAATTACGCAAAATCCCAAACCCCATGCTACCCATTATCATCCTACCCCTTTTTTTAGGCTTTCCCACTATTAATTCACCTAGTTCTACCTTTCTTATGGAAACAATGAGGGAATTAAGGTCACATGATCATAAGGTAGTGGAATTAACAACACTTAAGAACTTCTACACTTAGAATCCCCCTCTTTCCACAGATTCTACCATCCCTAAGTCATTCCAAACCCTTCCCCAAGTCCACTCCTAGCAATTCTACCACATAGAAAAAATAGTACACAGTTTCGGGAGTCGAAACCTTACCTTTGGGAGGAAAACCGATGAAGAATGGAGGAAATTTGCCTGAAATCGCCCTAGCCATTCTCTCAAACGAACTTGTGAAAACTGAATGTTTTTAGGGAATGTCTCTGCATTAAATCTCATCATGCTCCACTATAGCGGTTTACTCTACTAAAGCGATACCGCCATAGCGGAGACAACCGCTATGGCGGAGGTTGACTGACTTGACTTTTGCTATAGCGATAATTTTTCCGCTATAGCAGAGGTCTCCATGGAGGAGCGATAGCGCTCATTACAGATAGAATGTAAATAATTCTCCAATATTGGTCAATTCTACAACACACTTTCTTTCCCTGACATTCCAGAACATCCTTTTTATGTCAACCTCGATTCCAGGAGTTCTACTTACCCAAATTCGATTCCAAAAAGTCTCTCGGACTCCCTTATATCTTAGCTACAAGGGAAACTAGCTTAAGCCAAGACATATAATCCAATCCTTACCCGGATTTTCCTAGACCATACCTCACTCCAAATCCAGCTGAGACTAGCCTAGCCCAGAATTTCAAACTCCCAAATGTGAAGTTTTTCTAACTCTGAAACTTGGCACAAATAGTTTACCCATAATGACGAACCCGGTCATTACATGATACTAGACTTGGCCTATATCGAATTTAATTGTACTATTTAGCTCATCTTTGGGTTAGATTTACTAGTTTGGCACCCCAGACCTTATCCACTTTTTTGTTGTCCATTATTATTTCTCCTACTTCAGTATTTGAGCTAGTATGGTAGTATTACCCTTTATGGACCTGAGTGGCCTTTGCATTTGCCTCTGGATCATAGTTAGTGGGATATTTGGGAAGTGTCCAAGAGTCCCGGACATTGATTCGTGATTGCTAGATGGTCATCTGTGCTATAGAACAGATTGAGCATGTGCAGGGTGTTGACACCCAATTTTGACCTCTCTATACCTCTCTCGGGCTGTTATTATACTAGTTATTGTTATTTTTAAGCTTAATGTTTCTCGCGTATTGCTTTTATCTGCTAAATAAATCACGTGTTTTATCGACGTCTTGACACTTTTTAAATTCGTATGTAATTTATAAATATATAATTTATTTCTTAATTATTACTATTTTATCATAAATTTTGTATAATATTACATGTCATTAATTTTACGTACAATATATATACGTAATTAATTTTAAATAAAATTATTCGCTTGATAATTATCGTTAATTATTATTTTATCTATTAAATAGCAGCCCAATTTTAATTTTCTTCCCAATTTATTTAAATTCTAGCCTCCTTTTATACAATTTATTTCAATTCTAGCCTAAAATTAAGTCAATTTGGACTCAATTTCAAATGCCCAATTTCAATTCCAATTCGGGTACCCATTGACCCGTCTGACCCACTCCAAAACCCATCCATTCAGATTAAATCTCAGTCATTGATCTAATACGATCAATGGCCAAGATCACTTCACCCTTTCTTTCCTTTTAAACCACACACCCCAACCCTAACCCATTCTCTCTAAAAAAAAAAACCACCAGCCGCCACCCTCCATCTCACTCTTCTCTCTCTCTAAAATCCCTCTGCCCATCTCACTTCGCCATCACCACCCCCGCCGCTCCGGTGCTCAACCAACCAACACCATCCTTCTCCCTCCACCATCTCACCATCCCCTTCTCTCTTGCTCTCCATCTCATCTCTCTTCCCCCATGCCGATGGGCAGCGGCCTACTGCTGCTGCTTTGCTTCGACCACCATCGGTGGAACCCCTCGACAAAAACCCCAATCACCTGAAACGGCCACCACCACGCCGTCTCCTCCAAACACTAACAGTAAACAAGAAATAGCAAAACTCCTCTTTCCTTGTTCCTCCGAGAAACCTCAAAAACTTTGTAGACATCATCGTCTCCGGCGAATACTAGAGGTAAACTGATGAATGGACTACTGTGTATGGCTCGTCATTAATTTATGTGGCCAACTGTTGTTTGATCGAGAGGGTTTTGAATAGATACTCTCACCTTGGTTTTTTTTGTTGAAAGCTTTGAGGTTCATTTTGGGACGGATTACCATTAAACTTTTCCGGGTTTGGTCTCTTTACTCTTTTATCAAAATTTCAGATGCAAAATTAGCAGAGTTGGCTGTAAATTTGTTGTTGGAATTCTGTGGTTTTGTGTTAATTGCCCCATGTGGACTGACATGTATGGGAAATCCTAATTTTCATGAACCTCTACCGTTAACCCCAATTTTGAAAACTTCAGGTATGTGCTTGTTTTGTTGGTGAATTCGATGTCTAAGCATATTATAATCATCATGTTGTGTTCTGAGTTGTAAGATGTCGAGTCTACTTTGTGTTGAATCCAATTTCTAAATTGATGTTTCTGGTTCTAAGTGGTGGTTGCTCAGTTTATATCTATCTGCTGCCTTCATATGTTGCTTACAAATTGTTAGAGTATGATTCTTATTCATGACTGGAAACTTTATGCCTAATTCCGAAGCTCAATGAACCTTGTTATTGACTATGAAATTTGGGATCCTCCTTGCTCAATATTTGATTACTTTAGACCGTAATTGGATCATTCCAAGCATGAATTCATATTCCTTTTTCCTTATATGGGTAGGACAGCTTTGATACTTGGCCTTTTGTGATGAAATTTTACTACTGATTAGCTCTCTTTTAACTAATTGTCACAACCTTAGCACTTATCTAATTATGATAATCTTGAAATATCTGGCTCGTAATTGATTTGGCTTATTTGTTTAAGGAAATACTCTACTTTGATTGATTCTCTGAATATTTTTTATTTCTTCCCTCCCTTAACTGATTATCACAATCTTAGTATTTGGCCTTTTTTATGGTAAGCTTTGATGTGAATCATTGATTGATTTCTGCCTGATTAATTAATTTCCTCACTCCTCTCCTTTAGATAAATTGTCACAACTCTTGCACTTGCCTATTTATGGTAAAACTTTGATTGTTTTTGCACTAATTGATTCTCTATGATTAATGAAAGAAAAGGCTCCCCTGAAAAGGCTCCTATTTTTCACTATAAAAGCAGTCCCCCTCTTTTCATTATCACTCAGACTTGGAGACACTACCACTCTCATTTTTTTAACTTCTCTTCTTGGCTGCTAAAGTGGTATTGAGTGCTAAGTACAAAGACTTTGAATATTTTCTTGTTACTTGCGGATAACTGGTTAGTGTTCTACCTCTGTATATTGCAATTCATATGCATGTTTACCTTTAGTTAAGAATGTGTAATCATCTGTGTTTATCCACGATTATTCTGAGAGTTGTTTATAAAAGCATGTTTATAGGACGTACACTTAGAACTTATATTTCTGTTTGGTTTGATTTCTTTTGGATTAAACTTTTGTTAGCACAAGCCAGTTAGTTGTCTTATGTTGGCAGTTTTGTTGGCTTATAGAATTAAATTTGGCTCTACTTTGGTTTGTTATGTGGAATTTTGTGAGGTATGGAGGCCTTAGCTCATCCCATCTCTTGACATAAGAACTGCCTAGGATCCTCGAGATCCTCAGGAACTCTGACATGTCAAGGGGCGGTCTTATGGGCTGTAATAAGGTCCTCCAAATCCTACATTGACATGTTCGACAGGTACTCTATTAGAAGATGGGTTTGCACAATGGAGAGTTGCCCGGGACTGGGAGATTTTTTTTTAGAACTTAGACTTTATTAATTATGTTATGCTTTATATTCATTCATTTGGTCTGTAATAATTATTGTATAAACTTCGATAATAAATGAAATACTTTAGGGGACTGCTATGGGGGAAGGGAAAACTACGTGCTATTTGCCTTAGTTGTTTGAAAACGCCTAGAAAACATGCCTATAGGTAAGTTCGTTTCAGCTTTAAAATTAATTAGCATGCTCTATGGCTTAAAACCAGTTTTCAGTTCTGATTAGCTGCCATGTTTATAAGTTAAATATGTTTCAGCATTTATGATAGTTAGCTACCATGTTTTAAGTTGTAAAAATCAGTTTCAACATATAAATAACAGAGCTAGTTACCATGTTTAAAATCAGTTTCATCTTTTAAACAAAATCAGAATCATGTCTAGTTTAAAAATCGATTTCAGCATCAGTGTTCTGTGTATTTTAGATAGCATGCCTATAGGATTAATTCAGCTTCTGCATATAACACGACTAGAAATCATGCCTATAGGATTCAGTACGTTGAAACTGTTTCAGCATGTTAAAATCGTTTCATCATGTTAAATTCAATTTCAGCATGTTAAAACCCCTTTTCAGCATATTCAATTATCTGACTATCATTTTCAACATGTTACTTCATTTAGACATCATGCCTATAGGATTTAAATTCGCTTCAGCATATTAATTCATTTAGATATCATGCTCATAATATTCAATTAATCAATTCTCTACATATCTATGCTACTAGAAATCCAGTTTGTAGTTTAATAAGGCGTTAATTTCTGAAGCATGTTTATCACTTTGTACCTTCATAAATGATTAAGAGGCATGTTTGAGACTGTTATGTGCTACTTGTTTAAAGGTCCCTTGTTGTTTTGCTTGACGCTTTTTTATGTCTAATTAGGAAACCTAAGAATTTATTTGTCTAGACCCACATCCAAGTTAGTAAGTCCAATGCCTCTTGGACATTAAGTTGGAATGGGTAGGCATACTAAGGTACGCTAGATTTTTCATTTCTTTAGTACGTTCCTAGGAATAATAATCTTAATAATTAACTTAGGTGGGTAGATAGACGGACATGATGGAAATTGACCCGAGCAGAATACGAAAATGTCTTTGAAATTGTCTTCGGTAAATAAGCCGGGCGCTGATCCAAATAGGTTAAAACTAACCTGGTCCAAATAGGTTAAAACTAACCTAAGTTTAGTTCTTGTTTTATTATATGTTTGGGGTAGTTATCTAAATCATTTAGTAATTAGGTTTCTTTTTCTATATTCTTGTGTTAATTCTGTCTTCTCGCTGATCTCCTTTTCGTTTTATTATTTATTTTAATTGCGGTTTATATGCATGATCTTTTTCTCACTTAGACTATTAGTAATTAATTTATTTACTTGTTTAAAATAAAGGTTTATTTATTTAATTACTTAGTTAATAATAGGCTAATAAAATTGTTGACCCTTTGTTTATCACTTAATTCCCACATAAATAATGAATTCGGTAGGGACCCACATTTGTGGACCTCGAAAGGTGCTTAACACCTTCCTTTTGAGGTAACTTGAACCCTTACCCGATTTCTGGTGACGTAGACCTTAAATTAATTTAGTCGTAGTTAGTTAGAATGGTTCCCTAACGCACCTTAAATTCGTTAGGTGGCGACTCTTCACTCTTTCCATCCAAAAAGAGTTGTACCGTCGATGGCCCATCTTTTTGCGAGAAAAATGGGGCGCGACACAGGGCTAGTAGGTTGATATTGAGTTGTTTTTTGTATCTGAGCATATCATCGTCATGAAAAGAGCTTTTCTGCATCAATTTATTACTATTTCAGGGCTACAGGCCCGACTATCACCAATTTTCTAACCTTGCATGGCCCCGAGGGCCCCTTTTCAATTATTAATGGCTACAAATAGACTTAAAACTTGTTTAATGGATCTTATTAAATTAAAAGGGATTACATGTTGGTTTTTCATACTGGTACTTGAGATGATATTAGACTCGGCTGGGCCGAGCATTAGACATGATTTTATTACTGATTTTAGACTAGGATAAACTCTGGGCATACATGATGAGATCTTGAGAGTTGGTATGTGGTCACGAAGACCTTCATGGACCTTGTCAATTTGGACTAGAGGCTACGGGCCAAGAGTGACGGAGGAGGGGTATATGGGGGAGTAGAGGTACATGGGGGAAGCCCTTCCATGGGTCTTACTTGCTGGCGTATGGGTGCCGGAGGAGGTGCATACAGTACCACTGGTATACCATATTATATCATTCATTTTTGCATAATTCCACCCCTTGTTTGCTATTTTCTGAGTGTACTCTCCGGTAGTATGAAATGCCAGTAGGGTTTGTCTTCACTTGTATGTATCCCTCGGGTGTATGGGCACTCATTGGGATTGTAGGTAGATCATTGTTACTTTCTCCTGTTTTAGTTACCTGTTAGTTTACTTTTTCATCATCCTTACTTTGTGACCTGTATTTTTATCATGTTTATGTTTAGTTTTCTTTCTTTTTCTCCCTTTATTTGAGGTTACCGGTACACCACAGGTTCGTTAAGCTTTCCTTATTTACTGTTATTGCAAGGACCCAGGTGCGTTCTCTACTCTTACATCTGTGTTCTGTGATACATCTTTTATGGCTAGCTTAGTACCCTTGTATTCTTTTATGCCTCCTATCAGTTGCTAGCTTCCTTGTACTTCACTCTATTTGTTTTTGTGACCCTTTTCCTTCCTCATCTGCTATCTACTGATTTTACTTTTTACATGTGCCCAGTCAGCCTATGATGTATACTGGCTACCAGTTGCTTATGCAATTGGTGTTCATACTACACTTCTCTATCTTCCTGGTGCAGATTCTAGTGTGGATCATCATCATTGACATGGGGACCTCATGCATCTCTTGGGACATCCGAGACATAGGGTGAGCTCCTGGTGACCGGGGCTTAGCTATATCTCTTCTTTTGCATAGTTCACTCTTTTGTATATTCGGAGACAGATTTATATTTTACTTTTGATCTCTCTTGTACTCTGTATCTTTTTAGTAGCAGCTCATGTACTGTTGATACCAGGTCGTGGGATGGTATAATTTTTAGTATATATTCAGGTTGTCTTCTTTACCTTTTTCTGCTTGTTTTATCCTTATTGTGCATGCTTCACTTAGTTAGTGGCCCATTACTAACCATTTTGGGCTATGAGAATTGGTTCGCCTATAGGGGTTGTAGGTGCCATCATGACCTGAGAAATTGGATCGTGATTGAGGTTGAAAAGAATATCCAAAAACTTTGGGCATCAAACCCGATATGTGAATCCTCTGCACGAAATGAGCATCTAACATACGTAGATTTAGGTAAGGTAGTTTCCTAAAGACTCATTCCGGGGAATTCTCAGAGGAGTCATCAAAATTTCACATGTTACTAACAATGAATCCAAGTATAAGGCATTAATTACAATTAGGATTTGGCTCTCTCCTGGTGGTGAACCAAATAAATTGAGCGTTCAAAGTCAAAGACGAATTAATGAAAAGGTACTGGGACAAAGTTGCACTCGTTGTCCTGAGTCATTTCAAGGAATGGGAAGTGACCCATATATTCCGAACACAAAATGTGGAAGTGGATGCCTTAGCCAACTTGGGAACTTCGTTAGACACAGGGGAAAATAACTCTGAAAAGGTAGTTCAGTTGCTCAACTCAGTCATAGACATTATCCATTATGAAATAAATTACACAGGCCTAATGTGGGACTGGAGGAACGAGTATATTGACTACTTTAAAGAAGAAAAGTTGTTGGATAACGCAAAATAGTCATGAGCACTTTGCACAAAGATCGCACGATATTATTTGATCAGTGAACAATTATACCAAATATATTTCACCAATCCCCTAGCCATATGTTCAGGGCTAGGCGAGGCCATTTACATAATGAAAGAAGTCCATAAAGGTTCTTGTGGTAATCGTTCTAGAGTTGAGCTTCTCATCCATTTTTGACTAGTAATAGCTGACGCTAAAGGATTTGTTCAAAAATATGACAAGTGCCAACATAATCCATTCATGATCCACCAACCAGTTGAGTCATTACACTCTGTGATTTTGCCATAGCTATTCCTGAAATGAAAATGAATATTATTGGATAGTTCTTGACATCGATCGACCAGGTAAAATTTATTTTACTATTGACTGACTACTTTACAAAATGGGTAGAAGGAGGTTTCTTCAAGAAGGTAAGAGATAAAAAGTTACAAATTTCCTCTGGATTCACATAATATGCCATTTTTGCATACCTAAAGAAATCACTTACGATAACGAAACTTAATTCGTTGGAGGAAAGATGACTGAATTTTTAAAAGAAATGGAAGTCAAAAGAATAACTTTCATGAAATATCATCCCAATGAAAATGAGCAGGCAGAATCAACGAACAACACAATGATCCAAAACTTGACCAAAAATTGAATGCAACCAAAGAAAGCTGGAGGAAAATTTTGTCTAAACTATTATGGGCGTCGAACGATGCCAAAATTCAGCACCAGAAAGACACCTTTTCATTGGTATAAAACTTAAAGAAAAAATTAGATACAACTAAAGGAAGGTTGAGAAAAAAATTTGTTTGAAGTATTCTGGGCGTATCGAACAATGCCAGAATACAGCATCGGGGAGACATCTTTCACATTGGTATACGATGTTGAAGCTCCAATACCAGTAGAGGTCGGGGCGCCAAGCCTCCGATTTTGATTTTCTAGTGATAAGGACAACGAGAAAGCTATGTCCCTCAATTCGTATTTGATTGAAGAAAGACATGATTTGACCTTAGTTCAAATAAAAGTGCAAAAGCAAGAATGAAAAAATACTATAACCGAAGAACCAATCTCCGGTACTTTCAAAAAGGATACCTGGTCCTCCAAACAGTAATCGGAGCACAAAAAATCCAAACCCTAGAAAACTCAGTCCCAATTGAGAAGGACCTTATCTAGTTACCAAAGTAACCGGTAAACACTTATACAAACTAGCAAACTAAGAAGGAAACAATCTGCCCAACAATTGGAACGTCAGCCACATGAATGATATTATTGTTAAGGTACCACATTTGAAGTTATTTATTTTGTTAAATCTAAATTACATGAACAAAAGCACGCGACCAGAATCACCAAGGAGAGACCACGCCGATCAAACATAAAAGTTTGTGATGCATTTTTTTCCCTTAGGCTGATTTTTATCCTAAAAGGTTTATTTGGCAAAGCATTTAATGAGGTAGAAAAATAAAATGTATTACGATATGAAGGAAATACTCAATGAATGTACACGAGACTAAAGATCAAATCTAGCTTATCTAGTGCCAACTCTTCATAAATTCATAATTATACACGGGGAGACTCTTCGAGATAGAAATATCAAAAAACCTTTCAGGCATGTAATCGAGGACTACTCGGTGGAGAGAGACCTCTACTCAGAAGTAAGAAGTCCAGGAAAATCCTAAGACTACTCAGGCAAAGAAACTAAGACTTTACTTATATGTAAGAAATCGAGGACTGGTGATCTTCACCCGAAATAAGTTCGATTGGCTGCCAAAAAAATCATTGTACAAGCTTGATTCACAATCATAGAAATGAAACTTTCATCTGCTTTCTTACTCTGACTAAGTACAGTTTACATATAATTTGAGAATTTGAAATGCTCAAAGCAGAGAATTTGGTGATCATACATAATAAAATATTCCAGCATAAAAGTTAAAAACGAAAATTATACATGACAAAGAAGTTTCATAACCTGAAGAATTCCAAGAAACTCTGGCAGAAGAACTCAAAATTTCAAACAATCGTTTCTAAAAGTGAACAGGATACGTCTTCATCACAAGCACAAAAATAAATGACCTTTACATGAACACAAACCGCAATGACATTTTTTGATCTATATCAAAAAAGTAGATGTGTCAATTCTCGATTCTAAATAATTCAGATGAATTTTTTTAATCTACATCAAAAATTAGGATATTTCAATTCCTGATCCTGATTATTTCAGAAAAAAATTACAGGTCAATATAAAAAAATAGATGTGTCAATTCCTGATCCTAAATAGTCCAGACAAATTTTTTTGATCTGTATAAAAAATAAATTCGATAATTCCTTATCAATCAGAATGAATTTTTTGGTTTATGTCAAAAAATCAGATATTTTAAATATTGATCCTAAAACACTAAAAACTTGTTGATGTTTTTTCAGATCTAAGTAAGAAATTAGATGCGTTAATTCCTAAATTCTCTTTTAGCATATTAATTACGAAGATCGGAGGAAACACATTCCAGCGATGAATCATTCAATCTACAACAAAAAATAAATACTTAGCCTATCAAAAAATATTTTCTACCAAAGGTCTCCTCAAATCAAGAATAAATGAATCAAAAAGTAATCATCCTAGAGACAAATTGAATTCAACCGTAAAGTCAATTGCCCAAAAATCAAGAGTAAAATGCTTAAAGTAGATCATGATGTTTTAAACTTCGTTTAAAAAAAAATAACATATTGTGAAAATAAATCAAAGCGAGAGAATAACCTAATCAAGCGATTCATATAATAAGCCACAAAAAGATTTATAGTTCTTCAAAAGGTAAAGTACAATAAACTGACAAAAGCTATCACTCAATTATCAGACTAAACTTTAAGTATTACATCATCCCCAAATGAAAACACTCCTAAAATATGGGAAATAGCCTCAGGGAATCTCATGTAAGATCTCAAGTATGACGTCGGTCCATGAATCTTGCTACTTCAGCATATTCACCCTGAAAAAGATACTGAGGAATGTCCTGATTGTTTCCAAACTATGAAAGGTGCAGAAAAAAATGTTAAAATTGATATAACAGCAAAAACACAAAAAACACATATGCCATGCAAAAGCTCAGATAAATCTTGAAGAGTAATGCGCAACATACTCTCTTATTTGTGCACATAGAAGGTACCACCCAAAAAAAGGCTATAAAGGACTGCACCACTTATGTCCCGAGAAAGCAGAACTTTCTCAGATATTAGAAGTGCAATGGTACGCTTGGAGCAGAATAAATTTGCAAAATTGAAAAGAGAATGGAAGACTTTCCTAAGAATTTCACATGAAAATCGCAGTAGAAAATAAAACGATCTCAAAACTGCCAAGATGGAAGAGGTAAAGGCAATTAGGTAGCACCAGAATTTTTTTCAAAGAATATAATATTCAAGTAAAAACTTAGGAGACGAAAAAATGCCTCAAAAAAGGCAAGAAAAGATCATGTTAAAGATTTTCAACCCAACGAGGCTAGGAAAGGAAATGAAAAATAGAAAAGAAAGATGAAAGATATTTGGTGACGATGCAAAAGTATAAATCGCCTAAGAATAATTCACACAAGGACGAGTGGCCTAAAAAATACTTGAACGAATGATTTGTGTCAAAGGCATTAAATATAGAAGACGCTTCATTTTCTTCCGCTAGAATATTCAGTTCAAAGCAAAATCAGAGATTTGATATCGCGTGAAGAAAGGAGGGCAATCAATTACTTTTTCTAGATAAAAAAAGATTAAGTCCAGAAAATATGGGGACTATCTGTATAGGAAAAATTAGCTCAAACACGTGGGTGAATTAAATCGCGAAGCATAGAAAGAGTGAAAGGTACAACTCAACTATCAATTGGACGAAATCCAATGACAGGTCATGTGTCCACTCATTGAGGTGGCCAAAGCACAGAGACACACCGGATACCAGTGTAACCCCCCAAATTATGATTAGAAGTCCAACATCGATAAAACACAGGAAAGATACTGGATATATAAGTAAACAAGTTTTACTCCCTAGTGACACATTTTAAAGCTGTGGGGATCTAGGCCCAGAGCGGACAATATCACTAGCGGGTTGGACCGTTATAAATGGTATTAGAGTCACTCTTGTGTCAGCCTTATCGATGTGGGCCAGAGTTCAAACTGAGTTTAGGAAAATTCTGGTAAGGTGGGACAAACCTCAGTCCTGAGTCTAGGCAAATCCCATTTGGTGGGGCAAACCTCAACGAGGACGTTGAGTCCATAAGAGAGAGTGTATGTAACACCCCAGAATAGGATTAGAAGTCCCACATCGACAAAACACAGGAGAGATGCTGGATATATAAGTAAGCAGACCTTACTCCCTAGTGATGCATTTTAAAATCATGGGGGTCTAGGCCCAGAGCAGACAATATCACTAGCGGGTTGGACCGTTACAACCAGTTACACTGAATAGAATGTCACATCGGAAGAGAAGGGCGAGGTATCCGGAGAAAGAGTCAACGAACCTTCACTAGCCGTTGGAAAACTGACCCGTGACTAATCCCAAGCGTTATCCCTTATTTATTAATGTCATCTAATTAGTCGTTTATCATATTTTATTGTTGAGTTAATGCACAATTGTCAGCTCTTGGAGAGCTACCCTTTATATAAACAAAGGTGATCATCACCTTGTAAATATGAATCTCTTTAATCAAAGAATCTTACTGTCATTTTCTGCCTTTGCTCAATTGATCTCTGTCAACTGCGATTCATCCACATGAATCATGAGGCTCCAGCCAATCCAAACTATATCGATATTTGTATTTTAATTGTTTAATTACTGCTCTTTATTTTCAGTCTTATTTATTATTTTGTTATATCTGACCAATTCGATCATTTTATCCTTAAACCTCATTGACAAATTTAACTGTACATATTTTTAGGATAAACAGAATAAATCAGAAAAATCGACAAAAACTAAAGTGATAAAAAAACCAGCTAAATTGATTTGATCATCTTTTAGAAAAAATCCACCAAAACCAAACATGAACACCCCAATCGTCAGAGATCTAAGTGAAATGTTTGTTTCCTTTTACTTGATTGCAAGTTGCAAATCATCATTCTTGATTTGTCAACTCACGAAGTGAAAGAATAATTAAAGAGAGGGGAGACAAATGGGAGGGGACCAATTGAGAATATGAAGAAGAAAGCAATCAAGTATCAATGCCCACCCCCACCAGCCACGAGACAGTACAGGACGTACTACTACCTTTGCATACAAAGCCTGTGCTTTGTGGAGTTTAGGACTGGTTTGCACATGGCTAAGCTTTGGGTATTTGGTGTAGTTGTAGTCATGGAGTCCACAGGCTACAGATATGTCATTTTGGGTTTACTCGATCCCAAAAGTTAATTTATAAGGGGAAGATTGTTCAAGCCTATATAAGGATCGATCAACAGCTTATTTCCAACGAATCAATGTGATTCTCTAATCCACTCTAACACCCCCACTGCCAACTAGAGCATGGAGAATATAACATGAGGCCTAAATTGGGATAGATTTGGCTTTAATTCCATGTAAAAATATGTCACTTGGTTTTGACTCAACCTCAAAAGCTAGCTCATTATCAAAGAGGATTATTCAAGTCCATATAAGGCGACCAACAACTCATTCTCAACCAATGTGAGACTCTAAACCACTCTTACACCATCTCACATGCTCAGATTGTCAATTGGAGTGTGAACAATATAACATGCTGCCAAAATAGAGATAGACCTATCTTTGATATCATTACAAAAATATGACACTTGATTCTAGTTCAACCTTAGAAGTTATCTTTTCATGTATACAAGAAAACCAACAACTAATTCCCCAACCAATGTATGGATTCAAAATTTTAAAAATGGTATATATAGAGGCCGATCACCTGAAAGACAATTACATATAACTATTCATAAAAGAGGGATTAATAACTTGAAAAATAAGTCATATTATGTGTTATAACAAGCGATAAGGCATAGGAATAAATCTAAATAGTTAATTAAGCACCTAAAATATGTGATAAAGCTCACGATGTGAATTCGAACCACTGCTTCTCCTTATTGTCGTGCCTCTCTTCTTTACTAAAATACTATTTCGGATGAATGGGGAAGTCGACTTTAAGATCCGCATGCAAGGGAAGATCCGCTTATTCTTTGAGATCTCTATCACCCTCGTGAACTTATTTTTTCATTTTATTTACCCCTATAGTATGAGAGGGTCTTATCACCCCTAAACTTATTTTCTTGTATCATTTACTTCCTTCACTTTGATTAAAAAAATAAGTTAAAACATACCATGTGTGGTGAGCATTTGTTTAATTTCTTGTGTATACACTTGCCTATATACTAGGCAAAAAAAAGGGATTTTAATGTCTTATTTAACTTAATACTTTTAGATTCAAATTGATAGGACCTTACTCTTAGGTTTCAAACACAACAAAGTACAAAATAAAGATTCTGACTAATATTTTACGCCGCTTGTGTATATTAAATGAAAAGAACATTTTCGGCTACAAAAATAACCAAAAAATTCATGCTCCATTAAAGTATATACTATAGATACTAAAGTAAAAAATTCAATCACCATAACAAGGTTGAGACTTGAGAGACGATGAGGTCTGGTCAGTTTGAATATGAGAGAATCAAATGAAATAAGAAATTAAAACTCCTCTATTTTCTCTAGTACATGCGCGTTTATGCACATGATATGTTTTACTTTATTTTTTTAACAGATAATCAGTGAAAAGGGTAAATGATACGAACTAAAATAAGTTTTAAAAGGTGATACGACACTCGCATAATTTAAATGTATAATTAACAACTTCACTATAATTTAAATGTGTAAATATGACTTATCCCTTATAACAAGTTAAAATGCTTTGATAGCATAAAGAATGCTTACCATAATTAATGATTGAAGCCCCTACTCATACTTGATCCATACGAGGATTGCAACTGTTTGCTTAGAGAGGAGTCAGAAATTATAGATTCTTTGGTTCTGTGGTCCATTTTACTTTCATGGACAACAAACAGCTAGCTATGCTCAATTATCCTTGATTTGGACATTTCATTGCAGAAATTAGAGCCAACGTTTGAACTTTTTCTAACATAAAGGAAAAACTAATGCAATATATTACTCTAGTTTGGTTAACATTAAAAGGAAAACTGATGCTACATTACACTAATTTGGATACTTCTTATTTAGAAAGTATTTCAAATATCCAGCTAACAACATTGACTTTTGAGAGTTGGCTTTTAATAGGCACTCAACCAATTTACATATTTTCCTAAATGCATTACATTCTTATTTACTAGAAATGTAGCAAATTAGCAGAATTAGTTTGTGAATTTGTTTTTTTGTTCTGACGCTCTTTTAATCTATGACAGCAGTAGTAGAGTACACCTTGTAATAAATAATGTCATCCGACTATAATTCACAATAATAATAATAATTGTGTCTCAATCTGATGCAATTCAAGTTGTCTCAAGATCTTTTACAAAAAGTCAAGCACGTGAGCTCCAAGCATTACAAAGTTTGTTCATGAAAAGAGATGCACTTGAGTGCATTATGGAGCCTTCTCGGGGGTTCCACGTCTTGATGATAGCTTGGGGAGATGAAAAGAAGAAAGAGGCAAAAGATGGCCATGTTAGTGAGGAAATAGGCTAAGCATGCAATATGACCATTTGATGAATTATCATGAATTCAACCAAAGGAAGACAATCAAACAAGGCCCTTACTTCATTAAGGGTATAACTGTAATAGCTAATTCTTCCTTTCTTTATCCTAGTATAAGTAGTAACTTTCTTAATTCCCTAGGTAGATTACATTGATATTGACTAAATACTCTTTGAGAGATTAGTGAGCTTGCTTAAGCTTTTCCTTGTGTTGAATTTGGAAAGAAGGATTGCTTGGGAATCTAATTCCCTTGAGGTCTTTTTAATAGGTTTAGGTGCTATCTTGAACAATTCAATGGAGGTCTTTACTTTTTAGTATTGGTTGTCTTGATTTTTCAATTGTGTGACTACCTTTCTATCTCTTTTCTTCTTCCTTTTAATTCCTTTTTCTTGTTATTCCCTTTTCTTTACTTAGAATTGTATCAATTGGTATCAGAGTTTGGAACAAATCTAATCTTTGGGATTTTGATATTATTAAAAAAAATGATTTTTTTTCTTTTTGTTTTGTTATTTTTGATGTTAGATTCTTGTTCCCTAGTATCATTTTAGTCTAAATTTGAAGTTTCAAGTCATTTTGAGTTGTGGAGAAGATTCTACCATGAAAGAGTTTTGAAACTTTAATGACTTGAACAAATTCAAGTGGGTCTTGTTGATTTTGGTTGAAATTGAGGTTAATATTGGTTGGGGTTTGTTTTCTAGGCCGAGGGGGAGCTAGTCCTAAGGTTTGAAGAGATTTGGTGAAGTTTTGGAAAAAGGTTTTAACTTGGTGTTCTTTAAGATCTTAAGTGTTCTTGAAGAAAAAGATGCTACAAAAGTATATTTGATCTTCAAGTGCTCTTGAATTTTGACCAAAGGTGTTTGTTGAGTCCACTAGTGAAAAAAAATAAATCCATGTGGACCGGACACGTCAACAGCCACGTCAGCCACCAGCTGCCACGCACGAATCACCCCACTCTCACCTGTAGGAGAGTGTAGCTCAACTTCAGAGAGCTGATTTTTCTTAACACCCCAAAAATATTCTCAGTGTTGGAACTTTTAACACCCCAAAAATTTTCTACGTGTTGGAACTTTTAACACCCCAAAAATTTTCTACGTGTTGGAACTTTTCAAGACCCCAATTATTTTTTCTAAGTGTCAAACTTTTTTCCCTCTTCTCCTACACTTATTCCTATTCACCTTCATCTAATTTCTTTGATTTTACAACTAATTAACAACAAGTAATTCCTTCTACTTCTTGTTGATTAGTTCATGAGTCCGAATTTTTTTCTTGCCAATTTTTTTCCCCAATTTTTCTTGCTTATTTTCATTGAACCTTCTTGATTCTCGTCTGTTAGCCTTGAGTTTTATTTCTAGAGTCAAACAAGAATCCATTCTTGAACTCAAGTAGAGATTGGACTCTTGCAACTCATCGGACTAAACAAGATAAAATCATTGGCCAATGCAATTTGTGAGAAAATCAAAGATGTGCATCCTTGAGTGATTGTGAGCTATTTATTTTGACTAACCTAACGTGTTTGCTTGCTTTGTTTGAGTGTCTTCACTAGGTACCAATGTCGAATCATGGTGATGAGACTCGGGCTCCCACCGGGGACCCCGCTCTACTCAAAGTGATGAACATGATCTCCACTCTCTCTATCCAAATGGGTGAATGGATGGATCGAATTGATACTTGAATGGAGGGTATTGAAGCAACAAATAGGGATGCTTCTTCAACTCCTCTCATTCATTATCATGGAACCACAAGTGGATCTCGCCAAGCTTCTTCTTCCCCGATGTCACCTAGAACTCTTCACTGAATGATCTACCCTACTTCCACCACCCCACTACCACATATTACCCACCAACCTCTACCACTAGTGCCTCAACAACCACTACGTATACCTCATCCACAACCTCAATTGCCTCAACCACACCCACAAGTGCCTCCACCTCCACCAAATATCCATCAACCACTTCAAAATGTCCAACCATTCCAAAATGTCCAACCAATGGGTGATGAGCTCCCCGAAGAGATCCAAGAGGAGTTAGAAGAGGTTAGTAAAAATTAATAGCTCACAATCACTCAAGGATACATATCTTTGATTTCCTCACAAATTGCATTGGCCAATGATTGTATCTTGTTTAGTCCGATGAGTTGCAAGAGTCCAATCTCTACTTGAGGTCAAGAATGGATTCTTGTTTGACTCTAGAAAGAAAACTCAAGGCTAACGGACGAGAATCAAGAAGGTTCAACGGAAATAAGCAAGAAAAGTTGGGGAAAAAAAATTGGCAAGAAAAAAATTCGAACTCAAGAACTAATCAACAAGAAGTAGAAGGAATTACTTGTTGTTAATTAGTTGTAAGAATCAAAGAAATTAGATGAAGATGAAGAGGAATAAGTGTAGGAGAAGAGGGAAAAAAGTTTGACACTTGGAAGAAAAAAAAATTAGGGTCTAGAAAAGTTCCAACACTTAGAATATTTTTGGGGTGTTAAGAAAAATCAACTCTCTGAAGTTGAGCTACACTCTCCTGCAAGTGAGAGTGGGGGTTGACGCGCGCGTGGCAGCAGACGTGTCCGGTCCACATGAATTTTTATTTTATTTTTATTTTTCACTAGTGGACCCAACAAACACCTTTGGTCAAAATTCAAGAGCACGTGAAGATCAAATATACTTTTGTAGCATCTTTTTCTTCAAGAACACTTAAGATCTTCAAGAACACCAAGTTAAAACCCTTTTCCAAAACTTCACCAAATCTCTTCAAACCTTAGGACTAGCTCCCCCTCGGCCTAGAGAACAAACCCCAACCAATATTAACCTCAATTTCAACCAAAATCAACAAGACCCACTTGAATTTGTTCAAGTCATTAAAGTTTCAAAACTCTTTCATGGTAGAATCTTCTCCACAACTCAAAATGACTTGAAACTTCAAATTTAGACTAAAATAATACTAGGGAACAAGAATCTAGCATCAAAAACAACAAAACAAAAAGAAAAAAATCATTTTTTTTAATAACATCAAAATCCCAAAGACTAGATCTGTTGGAACAAATCTAATCCAAGCTCTGATACCAATTGATACAATTCTAAGTAAATAAAAGGGAATAACAAGAAAAAGGAATTAAAAAGAATAAGAAAAGAGATAGAAAGGTAGACACACAATTGAAAAATCAAGGCAACCAATACTAAAAAGTAAAGACCTCCATTGAATTGTTCAAGATAGCACCTAAACCTATTAGAAAGACCTCAAGGGAATTAGATTTCCAAGAAACCCTTCTTTCCAAATTCAACACAAGCAAAAGCTTAAGCAAGCTCACTAATCTCGCAAAGAGTATTTAGTCGATATCAATGTAATCTACCTAGGGAATTAATAAAGCTACTACTTATACTAGGATAAAGAGAGGAAGAACTAGCTATTACAATTATACCCTTAATGAAGTAAGGGCCTTGTTTGATTGTCTTCCTTTGGTTGAATTCATGATAATTCATCAAATGGTCATATTGCATGCTTAGCCTATTTCCTCACTAACATGGCCATATTGTGCCTCTTTCTTCTTTTCATCTCCCCAAGCTATCATCAAGACGTGGAACCCTCGAGAAGTCTCCATAATGCACTCAAGTGCATCTCTTTTCATAAATAAGCTTTGTAATGCTTGGAGCTCACGTGCTTGACTTTTTGTAAAAGGTCTTGAGGCAACTTGAATTGCATCCTTTTGGTTTAGCAATGAGGGCCCTGGTAATCAAGGATATGCCTCAAGAAAGGGAGCTTACCATGCCAAACTATATAGTGCGAAGGGCCATGATAAGCAAGGCTATGGATGACCCGAGTCAAAGGGAGAACCTTTTTCATTCTAAGTGCCTCATCAAGGGAAATGTATGTTCCTTGATAATTGATAGTGGGAGTTGTGCCAATGTTGCAAGTACTAACTTGGTGGATTTTCTCCACCTTTCCACCACCAAACACTCTACTCCATACAAACTTTAATGGTTGAGAGAATGTGGGGAGTTGAGAGTGCATAAACAAGTTTTGATCAAGTTTAAGATTGGTAAATACCAAGATGAAATCCTATGTGATGTGGTACCAATGCAAGCTTGTCATGTTTTGCTTGGGAGACCGTGACAATATGATAGAGCTACAAACCATGATGGTAGAACCAATCGATATTCCTTTGAGCATGAATGGCACAAACATGTCTTATATCCTTTGACACCGGTGCAAGTTAGTCAAGTATACCAAAAGATGCAAGAGTTGAAGGAGAAAATCAAGGGTGGGGATGGTAGTAGTAGAGACAATGGAGACGGAGAAGGGAGTGAAAGGGTGGAGAACCCTAAGACAAAGGCAAAGGTGGCTCTCCTGACAAGTTTTAAGGAGATTTTGGGGGAGATGGAGGAGAGACGCCCGGTGGTCCTTATCTTGCATAAGGACTATTCTTTACATACTAATGAACTAACCTCTTCTTTGCCTAGTTCTATTTCTTCTCTTTTGCAGGTCTATGACGATGTGTTTCCCTTGGAACTTCCATCGAGATTGCCTCCCTTAAGGGGAATTGAGCACCAAATTGACTTTATCCTGGGGTCACAATTGCCAAACAAACCAGCTTATAGAGCCAACCTGGTGTACACCAAGGAACTTCAATGGCAAGTAGATGAACTCCTTGAGAAAGGGTGGTACGTGAAAGCATGAGTTTGTGTGCGGTCCTGGTGATCTTGGTTCCAAAGAAAGATGGCACATGGCGAATGTGTAGATTGTCGCGCCATTAATAAAATCACGGTAAAGTATTGTCATCCCATTCCTCGACTTGATGACATGTTAGGAGCGGTTACCATCAAATCCGGATCAAACTCGGTGATGAGTGGAAAACGACATTCAAAATCAAATTTGGTCTATATGAATGGTTAATGATGCCTTTTGGTCTCACTAACGCTCCTAGTAGTTTCATGCGCTTAATGAATCATGTGATGAAATCTTTTATTGGAAAAATCGTGGTTGTGTATTTTGATGATGTGTTAGTGTATAGCAAGACCATGGATGAGCATGTTGTTCATTTGAAATGTGTGTTTGAAGTGCTTAGACAAGAACAACTTTATGCTAATATGGATAAATGCTCTTTTGGTGTTGATAAAGTTTTCTTCTTGGGTTTTGTTGTGAGTTCAAGGGGCGTTGAGGTTGATGAATTTAAAATAGACGCTATTAGGAATTGGCCAACTCCTACATCCATTGGTGATGTTCATAGTTTCCATGGATTGGTTAGTTTCTATAGGAAGTTTGTTAAAGGATTTAGCACCATAGCCGCTCCCTTGACTAAGGTAATCCGTAAGGATACACCTTTCTCTTGGGGTGAGGAGCAAGCAAAGGCATTTGAAACCTTGAAGAAAATGCTTAGCTCCGCACCATTATTGCAATTGCCCGATTTTGATAAGATTTTTAAAACTGAATGTGATGCTAGTAAGGTAGGTATTGGGGCTGTTTTGATACAAGATTCAAAACCCATTGCCTATTTTAGTGAAAAGCTTAAAGGTGCGACATTGAATTACTCCACCTATGATCTTGAGCTTTATGCTTTGATTAGAGCTTTGGGTAATTGGCAACATTACTTGTGGCCTAAAGAGTTTTTCATTAGGACAGATCATGAGTCCTTGAAACACCTAAAGGCCCAAGGGAAGTTGAACAAATGGCATGCCAAATGGGTTGAATTCCTTGAAACTTTCCCTTATGTAATCCAATACAAAAAGGGGATGGATAATGTTGTAGCGGATGCCTTGTCTAGAAAACATGTTTTGATTACCACTTTGACTTCCGAATTGATGGGTTTTGAAAGCTTGAAAATATTGTATCCCGAGGACCCTATTTTTGCTCCAATCTATCAAGATTGTAAAACATGGGAAAGGGACCATGGGCTTAAGGATAAACCTCCTACCTCTTTTGCTAGATTTGATGGTTACTTGTTCAAGAACAAGTGACTATGTTTACCAATGAGCTCTTGGAGGGAACTCCTAGTGAGGGAGGCACATGATGGGGGTTTAATGGGATATTTTGGTATTGATAAAACCTTGGGAATTCTTGAAGAACAATTCTTTTTGCCAAAAATGCATAGTGATGTTGTAAAACTTTGTGGTCAATGTGTTGAATGTCGTAGTGCTAAGTCTAGACTACTTCCCCATGGTTTGTACACCCTACTTCCCACTCCCCAAAGACCTTGGCTTGATATTTCTATGGATTTTGTGTTGGGTTTGCCAAGGACTAGAAGGGGAAAAGATAGCATTTTTGTGATTGTTGACCGATTCTCCAAGATGGCTCATTTTATTGCATGTCATAAGTGTGATGATGCTTCTCATGTTGAATGTTTGTTTGTTGAGAATGTGGTCAAGTTGCATGGCATTCCTAAAACAATAGTGAGTGATAGGGACCCTAAGTTCCTTAGCCACTTTTGGAAGGAGTTGTGGGGTCGACTTGGAACAAGATTGTTGTTTTCCACCTCTTGTCACCTCCAAACTGATGGCCAAACCGAGGTTATGAATAGAACCTTAGGTTCTATGCTTAGGGCCATGGTTAAAGGAAAGCTAACATCTTGGGAATACCAATTGCCTTTAGTTGAGTTTGCATATAATCGTGTTATTCATAGTACTATTGGCATGTCCCCTTTTGAGGTTGTTTATGGTTTTAACCCCCTCACCCTCTTGATCTAACCCCTTTGTATCAAGATGTTATTTTAAGTTTAGATGGTAACAAAAGGGCCGAGTCCATGAAGTCTTTGCATGAGAAGGTGCGCCTTCAACTAGAAAAGAAAAATCAAGAGACGGCCAAACGAGCCAACAAGGGTCGAAAGAAGATTGTGTTTGAACCGGGTGATTGGGTTTGGGTCCATTTTCGTAAAGAAAGGTTTCCCAACAAAAGGAAGACAAAGACAATTCTTAGAGGAGATGGTTCATTTGAAGTACTTGAAAGACTCAATGACAATGCATACAAGGTGGCTCTCCCTCCGAAATACCAAGTACAGAACACTTTCAATGTGTGTGATCTTTCTCTTATGGTGGTTGATGATGACCATTTGAATTTGAGGGAAAATTCCTTTTAAGAAGGGGAGAATGATGTAATTCAAGTTTCCTCAAGACCTTTTACAAAAATTCAAGCACGTGAGCTCCAAGCATTACAAATCTTGTTCATGAAAAGAGATGCACTTGAGTGCATTATGGAGCCTTCTCGGGGGTTCCACGTCTTGATGATAGCTTGGAGAGATAAAAAGAAGAAAGAGGCACAAGATGTCCATGTTAGTGAGGAAATAGGCTAAGCATGCAATATGACCATTTGATGAATTATCATGAATTCAACCAAAGGAAAACAATCAAATAAGGCCCTTACTTCATTAAGGGTATAATTGTAATAGCTAGTTCTTCCTTTCTTTATCCTAGTATAAGTAGTAGCTTTCTTAATTCCCTAGGTAGATTACATTGATATTGACTAAATACTCTTTGAGAGATTAGTGAGCTTGCTTAAGCTTTTGCTTGTGTTGAATTTGGAAAGAAGGGTTGCTTGGGAATCTAATTCTCTTGAGGTCTTTCTAATAGGTTTAGGTGTTATCTTGAACAATTCAATGGAGGTCTTTACTTTTTAGTATTGGTTGCTTTGATTTTTCAATTGTGTGTCTACCTTTCTATCTCTTTTCTTATTCCTTTTAATTCCTTTTTCTTGTTATTCCCTTTTCTTTATACGACTGTATAAATTCTTCCTCATCTTGTTATACAACAGTAACAATAACATACTCAGTGTAATCCTACAAAGTGGAGTCTAGGGAGGATAGAATGTACGCAAAACCTTACCTCTATCTCAAAGGTAGAGAGATTATTTTCGATAGATCATCTGCTCAAGGAAAAACTAGTCCAAAACAGTCCAGAAAATAAAGTAATAGAAGTACAAGAAATAGCAAATGGAAACAAAACAACAAATAGTAACATAACCCTAACTACATCAAAATCATATGATAGAAATACAAGACAACAAATAATAACAGAAATCGAAAGATCTAAAAGTAAAGGAGCAATACTACAACCACTAGTATGGACGGATGACAAGACAACACACTACTACCTACAAACCTTCTACCCTAATCCATATCCTCCATAACCTCCTACCAAATCATGTCCTCGAAAAAATGGATCACTGTATCATATTTTATGTAATAAACTCCCCCCAATACTTCTTCGGTCTATCTCTACCTCTCTTGAAATCATCCATATCCATCTTCTCACACATCGGCACTGGAAAATTCAGACATCTCTTCTTCACATGTCCGAACCATCTCAATTTTTCTTCCCGCATCTTGTCCTCCTCCGAAGCCACTCCCACCCTATCTCGAATATTCTCATTTTTTATCTTATCTCTCCTAGTATACCCACACATTCATTGCAACATCCTAATTTCTGTAATTTTCAACTTATGAACGTGAGAGTTTTTGACTGGTCAATACTCCGCCACATACAACATAGCTGGTCTAACTAAGACTCTATAGAACTTGCCTTTAAGTTTGGTGGCACCTTCTTATAACACAAGAATCTAGATGCAAGCCTTCATTTCATCCACCCTGCACCAATACGGTGAATGACATCCTTGTCAATCTCCCTATTTTCTTAGATAATAGGTCCATGATACTTGAAACTTCCTCCTTTTGGATGACTTGGGTACCGAGCCTCACTTTTATATCTTCCTCATATGTTACGTCACTGAATTTGCACTCCAAGTGATTTGGGTCATGCTTAACCTGAACTCTTTCAACTATAGGGTCTGTCTCCAAATCTTCAACATAGCATTAACTTCGTCATGAATCTCGTAAACCAAAATCATGTCGTCTCTGCAAATAATCTACACTATGACACCTTATCTTGAATTTATCACGTCAATGCATCTATCACTAAGGCAGATAAAAATGGGCTTAGGGATGATCCTTGATGCAACCCCATCAAAACTAGGAAGTGCTCTTAGTCTCTTTGTACTATCCTTATTGGGGTCTTGACTCTATCATACGTGTCTTTGATCTCCCTAATATACTCCACAAGTACACCCTAGTCTCCAAGATCTCTATAGAACCTCCCTTGGGACCTTCTCGTAAGCCTTTTCTATGTTAATAAACACCATGTGTAAGTTTTTCTTCCTCTCTCTGTACTGCTCCACTAGTCTCCTTGCTAGATGAATGGCTTCTGTAGTTGAGAGTTTCAATGTAATATCCATAACTTATTTCAAATTTGAGTTTGAGGTAGATTTGGGTGTTAAATCATGTATTGAATTATTGAAATGAAAAACAAGTTATTGATTCTGGGAAAAAAATTGTTCATCCGAACTTTGTGCCAAAATATTTGAAGTGAAGCGAAATATATGCCTCATCTCATGCCAAAACATCTTAAGTATAACATTATATTCTGAAATTTGATCTTGCGAAAATCACAACTTTAATAAAAAAATATCTGAAATTGATCTTGATATCATTATATGTTTATAGTGTTTTCCTTACATGTTTGAAGTGCAACCATTATTTATGTCTGACGTAGGCCTTGCCAAGGCCACAACTTCAATAAAAAATTTTAAAAGTTGGCCTTGGCTAACCAGGTCAAACTTTAGGTAAAAATATGATGTTTGATCTTGACAACATCATACTTCAGACAGAAAATAAGCAAAATTTGTTAAACTTTAAACACCAATTTTTATAACTTCCATCTCGTAGTTTGAAGTGGTGCCATAGTGAGTATATTTGGAAAAAAAATCAACTTTGAGTACATCTTAAATGACTATTTCTCCACTTTGCCAAACAAAAAGAAAAAAGCCTAGACCAATTCATTCAATTTACACAAATTCAGTTCATCATAAACCAAACCCAAATACACTTTATTAGGTCCATCAGCTCAATGTGCCAGTCTGAAACTGATTTTTTAGATAAAATTTTAATGAGACATCTTATTTGGTTGTCTCTACTTAATCCTTACCCAATTTTTAAAAAATATTTAATGAATATTTGAGTACAGCTTTTTCTTTGCTTCTTCTTCTTATTATTCTTAATTAGTTGTTGTATAATATTAATTTATAGTAACTAAAATATAATGGTTTGAAGAGATTTCAAATATAAAAAGCGAGTTTAAATTAAATGGGTCTTGAAAATAATGGCAAGTTATCATTATTATAAAATAAATTTGTTAGATTTGTTGTTATTTTGACAAATTGATGATTGAGATTTTATTTTTTATGATATATGTAACTTATATTTCAAATTTAAGCTTATTTGAAGTAGATTTGTAGAAACTCGAAGGACAAAATTTATATAATTTTTGGCATAAAAAATTCAGACATACACAACTGAAATTTTAGCTAATCTTTATATACACTTCAGTTATATAACAGGCATACATGAAAAAGTTAAAAGGGTGCTAAATGTGTTTGTCGGATTTATTATATTCTTATAAAAATCTATGATTGAGGTTTGTTCTTTACGATATATGAAACTTATGTGTCAAATTTGAGCTATTTTGAATATATTTGAGTGTTGAATCGTGTGTTGGATTATTAAAATTCAAAAAAAAATATCAAAAACACGCATGACTGAAAATTTTAGCCAATTTTTATATGCGCTTAAGTTGCACATGACCGAAGTGCATTTGTGCAAGCATAAATAAAAATTCAGACTCATATGACTGAATTTTTAATCAATTTTAACATGCACTAAAACAAAAAAGACAGAAATAGCCTTGACAAGTCAGGTAAAAGTTCAGTCAAAAATATCTGTAATTTGACTTTGTCAAGTCCACAACTTTATTAGAAAATGTTTGAAATTTACCTTGGCAAGCCATACTAAACTTCAGGAAAAAAAAATGATTACACTTCAAAAAATATATGACCTTCATAAGATTACACTTCAAAGAAAAATGTATGAAATGAGACATAAATTTTCAACTTCAGTCGTGTATGTTTGTAGTCATTCCCAAAATGAATGAACTTGTAAAAATAATAATTAAATAGCGGGCATAAATTAAATGACAATCCCAAAAATAAATATTTGTGCACTTAGATTCAGCCCCGTAAAATTTGGGCCACATATTAAGTCATGTCTATTCACTTTCTGCTTATTGGTCGTAATCCAAGATTTTATTCTCTCTTCATCAAGCCCAGCTTGTAATTCCTAAAATTAAACATATGTAAGAGAAGTGAGCAAAGGAAACTTGTTCCTACTGAAAAGAAAATTGCGAAAGTACACTAAATAAACTAGAAAACTAAAGTATTAATACTCAAATATCTCTTTTCATACTAATTTTCTAAGTATTCACTCGGCTATAAAGAATTACCCGCAATACCCCCAAAAAATATGTCGTGTGCAACATTCATTTTGGCTTCAAATTGAGCCTTGAATTGTGACGCCGCTTTTTCTTTCTTTTCCTTAAATTGCTGCACCCTTTTTCTTTCTTTTCCAATTCATTAGCCTTTCCAATTCTCTATTCTTTTCTCTCTTTTTTCCCCATATTTTTGTACTTTACTTTTCTTTTTGTGTTATTTATTTATTTTATTTAAATATAAAAGTAAATAGTAATTAGTTATCTTTTGACTGATAAAAATATAAAAATAAATATGGACTAAAATAGTTATCCATGATACCATGCCAATATATAAATATATTGTAATAATATCATAGAGGACTGAGGATTTTCTCATTGATGGATAATATTATTTCAGTATATAGATATATTATGGTGGTATACTAAGGAGTGTCTCATTGAAGAACTGAAATAGTCCTCCATGATACCGTCACAGTATATCGATATAATGTGATAGTATCATGGAGGATTGAGAAGTGTTTAATTGAAGAATAATATCATGACAATATATAGATATACTGTGATGGTATCATGGAGGACTGAAAAGTGTCTTATTGAAGGACTAAAATAGTCCTCTATGATATCATGTCAGTATATAGATATATATGATGATATACTGAGGAGTTTCCCATTGAAGGATTGAATCAATCCTTTATGATACTATGTTAGTATCTAGATACATTGTATTGGTATACTAAAGAGTATCTCAATGAAGGACTGAAATAATTTTCCATGATACTATGCAGCATATAGATATATTGTGATGGTATCATGGATAACTGAAAAGTGTCAGAATGAAGGACTGAAGCAGATCTCAATGAGTGTGAATGAAATTAGATTGTGAAAAAAAAAGAATTAAATAAAATTAGTAATAAATAAATAAAATAAAACCGAAAAAAAAGAAAGGAGATAAAATTGAGCATGAAATTAAATTATGATTAAAAAATAAATTATAACATGATTTGAGAAAAATAGATAAATGAATGAAAAAGGAGAAAAAAGAATGAAAGAATAAAGAAATAAATGAGAAAAAAGGAGTATAAAAAATAAAAAATATTGACGAATGCTTACTATATCAGTTATCTTTTGTTGTTATATAGAAAAAAAGAATAAAAAAAAGAAGGAAAAAATCAAGAATAAAAATATATTATGAAAGAAAAAAATAAAATTAGAAAAGAAACAAGAAATAAAGAAATTGAAAAACAAAGAGAAAACAGGAAAAAAAAACACAAAAAGGAGCCAAAATTAATTATAGTGAAAGAAGAAAATAAAAATAACATGATTTCTAAATAAAATAAATGAACAATAAAGGAGGAAAAAAATAAGAAGAAAAAGCGAGAAAAAAGAAAGGGAATAGAAAAGAAAAAAATAAGAAGAAGTAGAAAAATAAAAATCAAAAATCAAAAAAGGAGAAAAAAAGAGTGTCAAACCGAGGATGAATGAGATTATGATGTAAAAAGAAAATAAAAAATAATATAATTTAAGAAATAAATAAATAAAAATAAAACAAGAAAAAATTGGAGAAAAAAAGAAAATGAAAAGAAATAGAGAAATAAAAAAGAAAAATAATAAAAAAAGGAGTTCAATAACTACAAAGTTACAAAGGAAGAGGACATTTTCTGTAATTAGCTAGGAAATATTTAATTATAAATAGTGTATTTCTATGAGGCATGCATGTACTTTTCCCAAGAAAATTTTACTTCAAAGAAGGGAAATTAGCACGTATACGATATTCAACTGCTATTGTCATTCTTGAAATCACAACAAAACTCAAATGAACTTTCTAATAGTTGTTTTGAGTGGGTGTGATTGGAATTCATCGAAAATATCTAGCAGGTATATACAACGTTTAAGAAAAATTGAAGGTGATTTGGATTTGTTTGAAATAAAATTTCATATCTGAAATTGACATGAGAAAACATCAGCTCACGACAATGTAGATCACGTATGTATATTATTGCATCTCATACATATATTCTTATAAATATACATTCTTTTGTCCAGCATATATTTTCATGGATATTCACATATATACATGATATACAGGAGATACAAGTGGATATACATGAATATATATACGATATACAGGGAATATGCACGGATCAAGTCGTGTTTAACTTTGAGTTTTTAAATTCGCCTCAAATAAGCTCAAATTTTGCCTCAAATCATCTCCAAACAACTCCAATATTGATATTTAATCTCCTTTAGACATTTCCAAATAAATCACAATTACGCAAATTGAAAAATTTCAAACCAAGTTCAATGTTCATTAATGGTATTTTAAGTTTCGAATTTCACAGACATCGTCTTAGTATATTTGGGGGAAGAGTTCAATCCAACATCGGCAAATAAGGAAGGTAAAAGATGCCAATTTTAACACATATCAGGTTAGCATGTTTGGATTGATTTATTTTAAGTGATTTTAAGTTAAAATAGTTTTTAAGCACTTTTATAGTATTTTGTAAAATAAAAATGTGCTTTTAAACACTTATTATTAAGCTAAAAAGGCAAAAATAAGTCAAAAGCTATAAGCTCATCCAAACACTCACTATAGATTTTGTCTGGATAGACTTATTTTAAGCTGTTTTTTTTTTTAAGTTGGAAATCTCAACTTTTCACTTTTAGGTATTTTTAGTTATTTTGCCTTAAACTTAAGGGATTGTTTGGTGTGAGGGATAATGTATAATAGTTTCGGGATAAAATACAGGATTATTTTATCCCGCATTTGATTGAAGGTATTAGTTAATCTCGGAATTATTTATCCCATAGTGATGGGATAAGTTATTTCATATATATGGTGGAATAACTAATCCCAGGATTAATTATCCCAGGATAACTTCTTCCCAACCAAAAGACCCCTAAGTGTTCAAAAATACTTTTTTTATCTTGCCCAAACACTATAAAAAAGCTTAAAATTTATTTTGACTTAAAAACACTTAAAATAAGTCAATCCAAATAAGTTCATAAGTTGGTCAACACAACTTATGACTTTTCAACTTACATGTACTTTTGATTTAATCAAACCATTTACTATTTTACTCCTAAAACATTTTCTAATCATATTAATATCTTTTCTAAAATAAAATTTCTAACTATGTCTTCATTCCATTTTCCTCTTTCATTATTTTCATGGAAATATACTTTTAAATTTATATTCATGAATAATTTAAGGATAAACTACCTAAATACACATACCTCCTTATCATATTTACTAACTCTTCCATTACTTTATTTTAATTACTACAAATTTCACCTGTAAAAACACGGATACATCGCCCAAGGCGTGATACATCGCCCAAGGCGTGATACATCGTCTCACCTCGTGACACATCGCCTCACCTTGGATACATCACACCCGATGTATCAAAGGTAATTATCCAGAGGTGAGGCGATGTATCACACCTTGGGGCGATGTATCCGACCTGGGGCGATGTATCCGATCAAGTTTGAGTGGGAAAAGAGTAATTAGCTCCCAAACATGTGTGTTTTATGTAAGTTACCCATAATTTAACGGCCATTTAAGTTATTTTAATAGAAAAAGTGTTTATCAAACACATAGTCCTAACATTTTTATTCAAATACATAACATTTAGTTTTAAGATCAACTTGCTGACACATTCAATTTAACACCTCTTGAAGTGGAAACCGACTTTACCGAAATAATCCAACTACTAGAAAAACCACAAACTAATTATTATCCTAAAAAAATTTAGGCATTTTTTGCAGAAGTTGAGAAATTCAGTGTTACGACACAACTTTAAACAAGGCAACAAAGTGGCAGACTTTTTGGCGAAAGAAGGCTCCAAGCTATCTCTATGCAATCAGCTATCTACTATGACCGATCCTCCAACACCGATAATACAAAGAATCAAAGCTGATAAAGATGGTGTAATAACTAGAAAATCTGTAGCAATAGATATATGTAACAAGCTAGTTAGTCTTGGAAATCTTAGTATTATCACTACCCTTGAGGGTGAAAGTACCTCTACTAATGACACAGGTACTACAGTACCCTATGAAGAGATTTTCCACTCTTTGTTTTGTAGAGCAGGGGGTTGTGGGTTACCGATTAGACCTAGATTCGCGTATGTAAGTGAAAACGAAAAGAAAGGTGTTCCCCAACATTGGATTATTTTGAAAACTACCAAGGTTTTTTAACTAATTGAGTGTTGGGATCGAAATTAAGAGGGCGTCATGCGAAAGCTATTAATTGCAAATCATCAAGGCGATAAATCAGACGACAAAGAAAACTATACTAAAAACATATTATTCGATATGATATGGTCATAGGCCTACATATGAAAAACTAATATTAAGAAGCACTAAAACTAATGAGAAAAATCTCTCCCTAAACAAGACACTTTAACGATTACATTGTAGATGCTATTGTGTTGTGGAATGAGAAGGACGATCTTCAATTTATAGAGGTGCAAAATCTTTCCTCCAAGAAAGAGGTTAGCCAGATATGGAAAGTTTTATTTTTCCTTTTAGGAAAAGTAAAATCAATTATGGTAATACTTTGACTTGCCTTCAAGAGAAAGGTAAAACTCAAATATGATAAAAAAATCAGGGCAAAAACCCTAACATTAAGTTATCTGTAATAGTGTAGTTTTATAATATGTTATATAATATATCCTTTCAACCAAAAAAAAAAAACTAATCAAAACAGACTCTTATAAATTAAAAAGGAAAAATCCCTCACTATAAGATCTTATATTATAAAATATAGGGATATTTTTTCTTTTTTACCAAACATAACAAAAATTTTCAAAACATAGCAATAACATATTATCAATCACAATAGCATATTAGTAGTCACAAATTATAGTGATAATATATTTCTCTTAATCCTGATTAAATGATTAAAACAATCTAAATGAGAATAGAACTATTAATGGTGGTGACGTTTTTTAGATTTCTGACCAACTTACCAGAGAATATTTGAAAGACTACCCAATTTCAAAATTTATTTTGTCAAATATCCACTTATTTTTTTTCAATTATTTTTTAAGTTTTAGGATTAAAAAAGGTGAAAAAATCAAGAAAAGTGGGGTCAGCTTGTGGAGTCGGGGTCCTTTTTAGAGTTTTATAAAGTCTTGGGCAATATTCTAGGGGTCGTTTGGTGTGAGGGATAAAAATAAATAGTCATGGGATAAAACAAATAGTTCAGGGATAAAATTTTGATGTCTTGTTTGGTTGTCAAGTTTGGGATAACTTATTCCATCATTTATACCATAGTGATGTGATAAGTTATCCCATTACATGGTAGGAGAACTTATCCCATAATAGCAAATTTTGGGATAATTAATTCTAGAATAACTTGTTCCCAATCAAACGACCCCTAAGTCTCTTAAAATACACTCAAGTTTCTCTCTCTCTCTCCACCTCATTTTCACTCTTTTTTCTTCAAACTCTAAATCTTTTCATTCGAAATATCTTCTACTTCAATTCCGAAGGTCTCAATTTGTTGTTATCAAAATTTTATGCATGTGAATAATTTTAAACATTCTAATTTGACCACTTTGGTGACTAACAAATTATAAAACATAATATATGCATTAAGTAATCATAAATATTATGTGTATAAATATTAAATTTTTTAATTTAGCCACTTTGATAATTAACGAACTATATCACATTAAATACACATTATTTATTGCATAGTGTAAGGACCACTTTGATTCATTGCATAATATAAAACAAATATAATATGCATTATATTATGTGAAATTAAAGTTTTTTCAAACTAACTTGACACAATGCACAAATCCCCCCTTAAACTGTACTCGAAGTTGCTATGACACATCTAAACTTTACAGGGGTCCTATTACCCCCTAAACTTACTTTTTCTGTATTTTTGTGCTTTTTTTTGCTGACATGGCTGCCAAGTAGCAGAATATTTTTGTGCTTCTTTTGTGCTGACTTGGCAGCCATGTCAGCACAAAAGGAGCACAAAAATACAGAAAAAAATGAGCTTAGGGGGTGATAGGACTCCTGTAAAGTTTAGGTGTGTCATAACAACTTCGAGTATAATTTGGAGAGATACTTGTGCATTATCTCAACTAACTTTAATAGAACTTTAAGTTAACAGTAAGCTAAGGCGTAAAAGCTTTGAACTGTATTTAATTAGACAAAATCAGTTTTCAAAGAATCATAAGAAGCTCAAATTAAACCCATAAAAACTAAACCCAACATAATATCACAATACCTAATAGTGATAGAATTTTGATAGTTTGTTTCATAGAAATTCACACCCAGACAAACATAATAAAGTTTCCTTGTGCTTTTAATTTTTTATCAATCAAACATCAATAATTGATTAAATAGCAAAGTTACAGTAGCTTAATAACTTTGTAGAAACCCTTAGAAAACATAATGATTCCATCACATGAACATTAAACAAACGGGTATTGATGTCTGTTACATACAGTTCACCATAGATTCACAAATCTTTAAACCCAGTTTTTTCCGTATTAAATCAAAGATCTAGTCTTTCTTAGGAGAAGATTATCAGTTCAAATATCAAGGCTCGGATGCCACATGTAAGTTTAAATACTTTAATACATATCAGGATCTTGAACACGATAATCTTATAGAAACGTTATAGAAAACATACCTGATGCGGAAGCGTAAGTCGTAAATTGGTTTCTACCTCCTTGCCCTAGCTTTACATTACCACAACCGTCAGCGATAGAAAAGGTGTAGAGAGTATGTGGTAACCCTAATGGATGGAGAGAGGACCAATTTATAGAGGTTAACACTTAATCCGGTACGTCCATCAAGTAACCAATATACCGACGAGATATATTCTTCATTTAATGTTATTTATGATTTTACTTGGGTCACAAGTAACTTGGGCCACAAGTAAACTTGGACCACAAGTAAGATATTATTCTTACACTTGTGTGCTAGAATTGTTTGATTAGAAATATTGATTGATGATGTCATTAGGTATATTGCAAACACTTTATAGATTTTGTAAGAAATCCCAATTAAGTTATTAAGTTATCAAACACTTCACGCAACTTACCAAATAACTCGTGAAGATGACTAGTTTTTTTATTTTTTTTGTTCATCACCATAATGGTGGTGACATTTTTTATTTCTTGATTTATCGTTCTTAAAACATATTTAGTCAGCAGATATGACTTTCTAATTGTGGAAGATTATATTATACTTTTTAAACTAAACTCATATATTTTATTTAACTATGACATATATAAGGGTTTTCTCTAGAGGGAATCCATCGACGGTCCCTTAAAATTGACACCAATTTTTATTTAGACACCTCAACTGAATCTTGTTCATTTTAAACACTTCATCTAGGATTTTGCTGTGTCACTTTGACACTTTTTTGACAATCAGCTACATTTACAAAGTGTGTGATACACTCGTGGATGACATGACATGATGATAAATTAAAACAGGATACGTGACATTTGAGTGTAAAATAATAATTTAAAAATAAATTTATAAAAAAAAGATCAATCTAATTTAATTTTTAGCAAAAGAAAAATAAATAAATATTTTTATTTCTTAAACCCCCACCCCTCCGCGCACACACACCCCTTCTTCCTCCTTTCATTCCACTTTCCCGTTACCCCCACCCCCACTTTCTTATAGATCTTCTTCTTCTTTTTTTCTTTGATTTTGATTATATTTTGATTCTTTCTTTTTTTTGCCGTAGATTTAATGTTCTTTTTTTAATTTTAAATTATAAATTCGGTCTTTTGTAATCGTCTTAAACCTTCCGACGGCGGTTCTCCATTTTTTTCTGTGGGTTCTCCATTTTTTCCGACGAATAAAATAGTAACAATATTTTTAGATCTGAAAAAAAAATGGTGATTGAAAAGAAAAATTTAACTCACAAATTATTTTTAAGTAAAAATTTTTTAAAAAAAATAAACAAAAGGAAAAAGAAAGAGATCGAAAAGGAAGTTGTCGGAGAAGATATCTTCAAACATGATTTTTTGTTTTTTTAAAATTTAATTAATATTATAAAATAATGAAAGAGAAAAGATAATTTTTTTGCCAAAAAAAAAAAGAAAAATATTGTTTGAAATGCATTTAACGCGCCTAAGGAAAGTGAGCAACAATTTCTGTGTCATGTCAGCAAAAAACGTCAAAATGACACAACGAACCCCTTCTTGAAGTGTTTAAAATGAACAATCCTAGTTGAGATGTCTAAATTAAACATCGTGCCAACTTTAGGGTGCCACCGATGAGTTCCGCCTTTTCTTTAATACAAGTTGTTTTCTGCCGAAACACTATGTAAGTACTTCCTATGGCATGGTTCAAAATATGAGGTTCAAATACTCTAATTTTAGATCTCAATTGACAATTACATACATGATAAAAAAAAATCATACTTATAAATCATAATCTGTTTGTGACACCACATGCAATTTAGCGTTTTTGTTGCATTCACTTAACCAGACAAGAGAGGATTCATTGCATGCATGACTTTATTAATTGTCTTACAGCTGCAGTTGGTCCTGATAAGGTCAGAACTCAACGTTCCCGGAAGATTTGCGATCTTTTCTAGCCATCGCGGAATGGAAACGGACGTGAGAATATGGGACTTTGTGGGGGTGAGATTTACGGATAGTGCTCCCTACGGTTTAACTATAAGTGGTGTCTTACTTTCTTGTTGTAAAGCATCTGATTTTCATTCACTTATTAACTATATACTAAAACTTTGTAAACCAAAGTACCGTTGATATGAAATTCAAGAACCCATCGCTTTTTCGGCGACGCTTGCTGGAAACAGGCTCATATTTCTTACTTATTTTCTCATTCCTATTTAATTCACTGATTATTATTCCCTTATATCGATCTTAAGTTATGTTCTTTAAGAAAGTTAATTCATAACAATCCTATTGTTTGGTCATCTCAATTCGCGTATTCTTAAACCACATATATAAATTTAACTAATACTATTTTAAGGTAAACAGTTTGGCGTCCATCATGGGGATAGAACATTTGTGGTGTTCTTTTGACATATTAGTTGTTTACTAATTTTATTCAGACTGTTTTCAAGAAAATCCATCATCATAGGTCATGATGAAAGAAACACCCAGTCTGATGGCTAACAAGGCAATGGCAGTTAATCATTGACTGATGAGGAGATTCGAGTACCACTCGAATTCGACAGGGAGCCGTTAACCAGGGACTAAACACTGAATAGGAAAAGGGATGCAACTCCCGTTTATGGGGGAGATCATAACTGCCGAATTTAAATGAGCCGAATTCCTGACGACATAAAGGATTTTGAGGATGACGATAACAACCAAGGTCATGGGAACGACACGAACCTGAGGGAAGTAGTTAGAATCTTGATGAAACAACTTAATCAAATAATCACACAACTTCACCGCCATGACTAGATGATGTCCCAGCTTCAGCAAGTGGTGAAATTTTTTTCAAACAATGAAAATTTGGGAACTCTGATGCTGCCTAATGCAATTCACGCTCGAATGAATCAAATTTCTGGGGATCCTCCAGTACTTAAAGGATCGAACTTGAAGAAGTACATTCAGTTGTAGTATAAGTCGAGTGTGACACCAATGTTAATCCCAAAGAGGTTCAAGATGCCGGATATTCCCAAATATGATCTAACCATCGAATCTCTAGAGCATATAACGAGTTAGTTGTCAAAGGGAATGATTTGGAACCTGATGAGATCGAATCAGTTTTGATCAAAAAATTCGGTGAGACGCTCATTAAGGGACCCTTGACTTGGTATCCTCTTTTATCTGAACATTCTATTAACTCATTTGTCATGCTTGTAGATAATTTCATAAAAGCCCATGCGGGGGGATCAGAAAGTGTGGACTCATGAGGATATATTCAAAATAAGGCAAGGCAGCAACGTGCTACTTTGAGACTATGAGGAAAGGTTTAGAGAGAGAATGACATTGACCTTAATTCAAGATAAATCGGCAGCAACTACTTTCTCTCAGAGTTTTAAATCGATGAGTTTGAATGCCTCCTGGAAGTTGAAAGAAAACTTATAGGATTTTTCAACACATATATAGAATGAAATGTACAATCCGTACATACCAATCGAAGATTCATATAGAGCACGACCAAGTGAAATCTTTCGGTGCCTATTGTATCCAGGAATTGAGGCTGGTTTCAACAAATGTCAAGGAGTAATCCGAATTTTACCATAGGCCTCTTAGGAACTAGTATGAGCCTTATTAGTCATTTGCAAAACTAGATACTAATAGAAGGTCATAGAAAGCCCAAAACAACAGGGGACTACAGAATAGGGAGGCGGAAGGACCTTCCCAGCCTCCGCTCAAGAGCAAGGAGGCATCGAGGACATTGGAGTACAATTTTAATGTCAGTCCACTAGAGTTGGTTATAACAATAAAAAAAATATCAAAAGAAACTAGATGACTTAAGTAAATTTGGTCGGACCCTAATAAGAGAAACACCAGTTTGTGGTGTGAGTTTCATGGAACACACGAGTATCACACTAGGGATTACAAGCACCTTGGGAAGAAGTGGTACAGTTGCTCAAAAAGACTCAGTTGAGGGAGTTCCTAAGTTATCGAGCTAAGAATAATTATAACTAACGCTAGGATGCGAAAGAACAATCAAACCCCACTTTGCCTCGACACACGGTAATATGATATTGGGAGGGTTGCAAATCAACAGTGTGACTTATTCAACATCTAAAAAGACAAAAGTAACTTTCACTTACGAGAAAACGGACAGAGAATCTCTAGACACTGAAATCACTTTCAACAATAAAGATGTTGATGGACTAACAATAACGCTCTGGTAATATCTTTACACATTTTAAACTCTAATGTTAAACGTGTTTGGATTGATCCAGGTAGCTCGGCCAACATCATCCAATTACTGATCCTTGAGCAAATGAAATTAGTTGACAAGATAATTCTGGCCATGAAGCTATTAGCTTGATTCAGTATGACAAGCGAGATAACTCGATGGGAGATCATGTTTTCGATATATGTTGGGGACGTTGTGAAGGAGACTTTGTTTAAGGTGATGGATGGGAACATATCATATAACAATATCATCGAAAGATCATTGATTCATGATATAAGGGCAGTACCTTCCACCTTCCATCAAGTACTAAAGTTTCCTACTTCAAATGGCATTAAGAAAATCCGAGGGGAATAAATTGTTGGTTGAGAAATGTATGCCATAGCTTTAGCAGGTGACCAAGGCAAGGAAGATAAAAAATATCAATTACAATAACAAAAATTGGCCAAAGGACCTGATCCGGAGAGAGAGCACCAGAAGAAAATAGAGATCGGGGAAGGATTATCAGATACACTTCAAGTACTAAGGTCCTTCAAATTTTTGGAGGATATTGATGCCACCAAGTAAATGGCGGACTAGTCGGAGAAAGTCATCTTGTTTATTGACTTCCTAGAAAGAAAGGTATACATAGGTACAGGCTTAAGTCCCAAATTCATGCTCAAATTAATTGAATTTCTTATAGTTAATTCGATTTTTTTTGCTTGGACACATTTAGATATGAAATATATACTAATCTTGAGTGCATTTATACACCCAATTGCTGCATTTTATTCATATTTACGCCTCATTTTGAGAATTAATTCACATAGATTCTATTTATATTAATGAGCTAATATATGTGAATAGATGTGTTTCAATACAAATAAGCTAGGAATCGACCCAAATTAAAAGTTCAAAATATTCAAAATTGGAGCTTTGTGTCAGACTTGGACAAATTTCGGATGAAACTCATGGCCAAGGCTATGGCTTGGGTGCCGCCTTGGCCCCTAAACTTCTGAAAAGCATAAATAGAAAGGGATAGGGAATGAATTTCCCATAGCCTCACTATTGGAGGCATTGGCCTGGGCGATGCCTAGGCCCCAAAACTATAGATGAGTTAAATAGGTAGCAGCAAGGCGCTGCCTTGCTCATCGCCTAGGTAGGCAGGGTGTTGGGTGAGGCGATGCCTCGACAGGAGTTTGGGATAAAAATTTCACTAAATGCAAGTCCGAATTTGGAAAGGATTGAGGTTTATAGTAGTAAATATACCTTAGATGTTTTTGAGGGGATTGTCTTTCGTTCGGCGAGCAACGCAAGGAAGAAGAGCAAACACCTTAGGGTTCTTTCCTTTTCACTTTTTCTTATCATTACTTTGCATGAACAATATCAATTTTTGTAAACTTGATTATAGAATGAGTGGATAACCGCCCTTGTTCTAGGGTTACGGCCTTGGCATGACTGTTGTAGTATGCTTTTGATTCGAATTGTGAAGTTTATCATAATAGTTATTCTTTTATTATTGATTTCACTCTTTCACTACTTCATGACCAGTGGAATAAATCTATATTCTCATTGTGAATTTGACAGAGGAATCGTGGGTTAGAACTAAGAATAAAAGGAGTAAGATCTTAACTTTGAGACATCAAAGAGAGGATTTATGGCTAGGATATACATATACCTAGATCACCTTACTTGGTTAATAAATGGGGAAGTGCGATTGCATTTATATATTTGTCTTGATCATAGAAATATAGACATAGATACGCATATGAAATAGGTGATTAGACGCTCAAAAGACCATAATTATAGTATAAATCTCGTAAATCAATAATTAGATAACCTAAGCAATTTGATTAAATTGAATACACAACATAATTGCGAATTCGAGTTGTAACCCTAAAATCTTTCTATCATTGTGATCACCAATTTACTTTTCTATCTTGTTTTAATTAATTAGTAGAAATAGAACAATTCAAAAACTCATTCTTTATAACTACACACTTGTTCTAATTTGTGGTATTAGATTTAACTAGATTATTGTTATCCATAAGTTTCTGTGATTACGATATTCAACTTAACCAGTCTATACTACTTGAACGACCACGTAAACTTACATATGTGTTTATATCGTTCAAGTGTTGACAACTTAATTTTAATTGTTACTTCTACAAGTATAATTCGCGTATGTGATGCACCGCTAGTGGAAACAATCTAGCAGACTTCCACCATGAGCCTGAAAGACTATTTCATTAAAGACGGAGAGAGGTAACTTTTCTACAGCAACAACAAAAACTTGAGGAAATACCTATGGACATGGCAGCTACAATCCTCCCGTGGACCCTAAGCCTAAAAAATTATTTCATCAAAGGCGGAAGGAGGTAAATTTTCTACAGTAACAAAAGAACTTGAGGAAATACTTATGGACATGGCAACTAACAATCCTCCCATGGAGGTCCATGAAGTGGCAGTACCATTTGCGGGGAATGTAAGCATCCAAAGACGGGCCCCAGGAGGATAATTGAGTTAAATAAGAATATGATTCAATTTTATGCACAAGTGGGCAATTCACAGTCTTACTGCTTGAGGACCCGCAGTAGCATATCCATAACTTCTTGGAAATCAGTGATACTTACACCACAGTTAATGTATCAGTCGATTATGTGAGACTCACACTGTTTCCATTTTTCCTTCTTAGGGAAATGAAGAGGTGGTTGAAGACAGGGCTACCAAATTACATCACAACATTTAATGATCTTGCTCAAAAATTTCTAACTTGCTTATTTCCATCCGAGTAGACTGCAAAACTGAGGAGTGAGATATTGGAATTCAAGCAGAAAGATGGGGAGATTTTATACTATGCTTTGGAGAGATTTAAAGCCCTTCTCAGAGATTATCGCACCATCATCAGACTGAAGAGGTGTTATCGCATACCTTTATTGAGAGTCTTGAGTCATACACGGAGATCTCATGAGTTGTTTGTTCTCCTCAATCAATTTTTTATAGAGCAATTATGAGTGGCATAGGGATGGGAATAGAGTAATTCTAAAAATGGTTGCATGTGTGTTAGATGTTGATAAGTACACAACATGTTTAGCATAGTTGTCCGCTATGCAAAACCAGATTAACATATAGCTAGACAAGTTGAGCTTGGATTCTAATTAGTCACAGATGAATACATTTCAATAGACCCAGACATTTTGCAAAATGTGCGGAGGTGATCATCCAACAGAGGTGTGTGCAGCTAATTCAGAGTAAATTAATTTTGTTAGTAATGCTGGCAGAGGAGGAGGTAATCAGGCTTATGAAAATTCCTATAATTCTACTTGGTGTAATCACCCTAACTTCTCATAGAGTCAAAACCAAAATCAGAAATACAATCAGAATTAGTGAAGACCACAGGGTCAACATTAGCAAAACCACCACCAGCAGACGCATGTTAATCAGTCAAATGCTCAACCAAACACGGTGGAAGAGATGCTGAAGAAGATTATGGCTGATCAAAAAAAGATGTCCTTAGATATGAATAAGCAAGAACTAGCAGTAAGAAATCTTGAGAGGTAGATAAGGCAGATAGTTAGAGCCTAGAACACAAGGCCCCAAGGGAGAAGGTACATGTAGTGAGTACTCATAGTGGTAAGGATCTAAATGTGCTTATTCCATAAAAAGTAGTGTAGAGAGATGAAAATAGTGAGGAGAAGCAAGCTAAGCCAGAGTAGATCAGAGCGCATGATGCATCGTTAATGGAACCAACCTTTTTTCCACAATGATTAATGAAAAAGAGAAAGGAAGCCAGATTCAAGAAGTTTCTTGATTAATTGAAGCAAGTCCACATAAGTGTTCCTCTTATTGATGTTTTGCAGGGGTGTCAATGTATGCAAAATATATCATGGACATTGTGGCCAATAATAGTCAGTTGACGAAATACACTATAGTTGCACTTACTAAGGAGTGCACATCCAAAATTCAAAAAGGACTACCGACTAAAATGAAGGATCCGGGTAGCTTCACAATTCAGATTACTATTAGTCAGAAGGTGATAGCTCGTACTTTGTGCAATCTTGGGGCTAGAATTAATTTGATGTCGTCTTTTATTTTCAAGTATATGGGTCCTGGTCCCCCTCCCAAGTTGTTGTCACGACCTAACCTACTGCGAGTGGCACCCACCCTAAACCCCCGGTGAGCGAACCAAGTAATCAAATCAACATTTATTAAAACTAAGCAGCTAAAACTAATTTGTCATTAATCAAAACCAAGAAGTATAACTAAAAGTAAATAATAAGAATCTCTAAGGAAATAACCCCTAAAATTTGAACGTGTACCAAAACTTCTAACATAGTCTAAAATATAAGGATGCAACCCCAAAAATAAGGTAGTCTAAGTTCGAACAATAGACTAGAAAGGATAGAAGAATCCATGGCAGCTCGTAAGAAGTAGCTCACTCTTAGATTCAGATAACGCTCATGTCACAGTTGATGTCGTGCAACAGCCACCAGAATATGCCATGTACTCAACAAAAGAAGAGCAAGTGCAGTATCAGTACACAAAACCACAGTGTACTGGTAGGATCATCGACCAGCTCCAATATACAAAATATGAACACTTAAATTCAGTAAAGCAGGACAAAACATGTATAAACAAATCAACAATTATAACCCAGATTCTCAGTCATCAACCTGACTTATCAACTACACGAAACGTGTCCCAAAACCACAACAACAATAATATATGCAATGCCTTATGCCATTCAAGTAACCCAGACCACCCAAGGATCCCTAAGACATCGTCTATGGTGTTTGACATACAATCCTGATCTACACCAGAGCCAACCCAGCATTTAGACACAACACCTAGGCCACTCATAGACCAATATACAGTTATGATATCACAAAAAATAAACCCAATCCACTCATGGAACCAACACACAATGCATAACTAAATATGTACCAGGCGTGGTACCTGAGCCAACCATGATGGAATCTGTACCAGGCAAGGTACCCGAGCTAATCGATAGATATCTCGTACCAGGCATAGTACCCGAGCCAACCAATAAACTTTACCAGGTGTGGTACCCAAGCCAACCGAATGTCACAAATAATACAACAATCAATCATAATGAACATGCACCACACTTATAAAACCAACAAGTATTAAAGAAAAGTTCATTTCACAAGATTGACAACCAGATATCAATAACATTCATTATCTTATTCCTTAACACACGAATTATATAGGCAATACTAATGTAGTAGTTAACAATGGGAAACAATCAACCATCATCTACCTCAAATTATGCCCGAATGCTCTACTGAACCTGAGCCTTCCCTTTTTGTGAAGCTTTAGCTTATTCTTGGTCTAAAAACAATCACATAAAACCAAATTCAATAAATATGGCCTAAATATTCTCGAATTAAGACCTAATACCAAACCCTAGGCCAAATCCATGATTATTTCACCTAACCTAGGGCCTTTCCACCAACAATTCACCTAAAACTACCAATTTTTATGGTCACATTAGCAAATTATTGTATTAAATTATGGAATAAACAGTTTATACATAAAACCCAAGGTTTTATACATCTTCAATCCTTGTTACACCAGATTTTCCCCCTTAGGTCAAGCCAAACCCTCCCTACTACCTGTAACTAATGATTCTAAGGTGTAGGAATTAAAGTACTAAGTTAGGGAAATGATTTGCTTACCTTTACGAAGATTCCTCGTATAAAATCAATAGGATTTGCCTTTTTTTGCCTCTGCACTTCCCCAAAACATTCTTGAACAATTCTGAATGTTTTTAGGAAAGTTCCTGCATTTACTACAACTTACCTCGCTATAGAGGCCCAATCCCGCTATAGCAGTGCCGCTATAGCGGAAGCCGCCTGCTAGAGCGGGGTTGACTACCTTGACTTCTACTATAGCAGAAATTTCTCTACCATAGCGGTTGCCATCATAGCAGTGTGTCACCCACTATAGTGATTGTGTAACGACCGGGTCCGTCATTACGGGTAGTCCAATCATGCCAAGTGTTAGAGTTAGAAAACTCTGGGTTTGGGAGTTTGAAATTCTGGGCTAGGCTAGCCTAGGCCGGTTTTAGAGTGAGGTAGAGTCTAGGGAAATCCGGGTAAGGATGGGTTTAGGTGTCTTGTGTTAAGCTAGTTTTCCGCATAGCTAAGACATAAAGGAGTACGGGGGACTTTTCAGAATCGCATTCGGGTTAGTAGAACTCCCTGAATTGCATTTGACGTGAAAGGGTTGCTTTAGGTCATCAGGAGAAGCAAGTGTGTTGTGAAATGGCCAAAACTGGTACATTTCTGAACATTCTATTCGTGACAAGCGCGGTCAGGCGCAATAGCGGCAACCGCTATAGCGGTAGAAATTACCGCTATAGCGGCGGTCAAGGGGCGGTCAACCCACTTAAGACCGCTATAGCTGCAGCCTACCACTATAGCGGAGCGGGGACCGCTATAGCGGGCCGACGGGGTTTTAATGCAGAAACATTCCCTAAAATATCAGTTTTTCACAAGTTCATTTTGGGAGAAGGTCTAGGCAATTCCAGGCGTTTTTCCTTATTCTTCCGTCAAAAATCTTCCCTAAGGTAAGGCTTTCGTTCCCCAAACTCTATAATACGTTTCCTATGCGGTAGAATTGCTAGGAGAGAAATTGGGAAAGGGTTGGAATGACCTAGGGATGGTGGAATTTTGGAAGGAAGGGGATTCCAAGAATGTGAGTTCTTGGGTATGTATTAAAGTACATTATTATGATCATAGGTTGTTTAATTCCCTATTTTATCCGTAAAAAATGATAGAACTAGGAGAATTAACGGTGGAAAAGCCCGAAAAAAGGGTGAGATGATCATGGGTGGCCTGAGGTTTGGGGATTTGGTATAGTCTGGGTAATGTGCATGCCTTGTGTGTTAATTGTATGTACTGTGTTATTTTTAGACCAAGAACGAGAAAGGAATTCCGGTAAAAGGATGCGAAACCACAGATCCGGGCCTGTAGGACCACCAGGAATGCCTCTATGGAGACAAAATCACACGGTTGTAGCTTCTTGGCGCCTAGGTAGGCTAGGTTTTCATGATTAGTTAGACCTATTTACTTTCTGTACTTGTTGTATAGTAGAAACTTAGAATCCATATTTTAGGCCTCCGGGCATGGAGTCCGGCGGATTCGGGATTGGTTGTGTTGTTTCTAGGATGTACGGAATGGCTGGTCTTGTGAATGGTATTATGTGTTCAACTTATTCATATTGTCATGATAAAATGATGGGTTGAAAGACTAGCATGTTAGAAAGGTTCGGGGAACCGGGAAAGTGCTTGAGAGCACGAGAAACTGGAATAGGAAGCTCCTAGGTGGGGTTTCAGGAATGTTTATTGCTTGAGACTTAGCAGCGGTATGGCTAAGGTTAGAAAAGGGAAGCGTGTCGCATGCTTGTGTGTTTATCTAAAAAGTGAAGTCGCTAGTTACATGTTAAAATAAAAAGGGGTGAACCGGGAAATAGTCTTCGGACGGGAATTGATGGTTCGTAGTTGTACCCGGAAAGGGGTAGGTTGTGGCTTATGATTTTCTGTGAATGTGTTTATTCATGTACTAATGTCTAAGTGATTGTATGCATTACATTGCTTAGGGAAGTTATGTGGAATGTCTAGGTTCCTGTTTACAGTCTATGATTGAAAGGTGTTTACTTGGTTTTACAAGTTGTGTGTGTTCATATATTGACTGTGGTTTATTGACATTTGGTTGGATCGGGTACTATGCCTGGTACAAGTTACTAATTGGTTGGCATGGGTACCACGCCTGGTACAGGTTACTAATTGGTTGGCACGGGTACCACGCCTGGTACATGTTACTAATTGGTTGGCACGGGTACCACACCTGGTACAGGTTAATAATTGGTTGGCATGGGTACCATGCATGGTACAGGTTACTATTCGGTTGGCTCGAGTACCACGCTTGGTACGAGTTTACTTTATTGTATCTTGCATTATTTCATTGATTATTGTATTACATTGGCTGATATTGGTTCTGTGTGTGGACCGGGTTGTTTTACTGAATGTGATACTTGATATTGGTTCCGTGAGTGGACCGGGTTGTCTATTTAAAGACGCTATTACTGGTGGTCCTTGAGTGACCGGGAATTCTGAGATGTCTGTTGAGTATGGTCTTGGTGTAGGCCTAGTTGTTATATCATGTTATGAGTTTGGTTTTGGTGTAAGTCGGGTTGTTATATCATGTCATTAGTTGGTCTTGGTGTAGGCTGGGTTGTTATGTCATGTTATGAGTTTGGTATTGGTGTAGGCCGGGTTGTTATATCATGTCATTAGTTGGTCTTGGTGTAGACCTGGTTGTTATATCATGTTATGAGTTTGGTCTTGGTGTAGGCCGGGTTGTTATATCATGTCATTAGTTGGTCTTGGTGTAGGCTAGGTTGTTATATCATGTTATGAGTTTGGTCTTGGTGTAGGCCAGGTTGTTGTATCATGCTATTAGTTGGTCTTGGTGTAGGCCGAGTTGTTATATCAGGTTATGAGTTTGGACTTGGTGTAGGCCGGGTTGTTATATCATGTCATTAGTTAGTATTGGTGTAGGCCAGGTTGTTATGTCATGTTATGAGTTTGGTCTTGGTGTAGGCTGTGTTGTTATATCATGTCATTAGTTGGTCTTGGTGTAGATCGGGTTGTTATATCATGTTATGAGTTTGGTCTTGATGTAGGCTGGGTTGTTATATCATGTCATTAGTTGGTTTTGGTGTAGGACGGGTTGTTATATCATGTTATGAGTTTGGTCTTTGTGTAGGCCGGGTTGTTGTATCATGCTATTAGTTGGTCTTGGTGTAGGCCGGGTTGTTACGTCATGTTATGGGTTTGGTCTTGGTGTAGACCGGGTTGTCATGTCAACACCTAGATGTGTTAGGGGGATCCGAGTGGGTACGAACTATGTAAAAGAGGTTATGAGTTCATGTGTTATTGTCATTAAATATACTAATGACGATCAAGGATTAATTGTGTTAATAAGCATAAGGATGGGACTTGGGGTAGACCAGGTAGCCTGTTGAACACTTAGGTGTGGTTAGAGGATCCTCGGAGGGTCTGGGTTTTTGGATGAGAAAGGGATTCAGACATAACTCTGTTGTGGTCATTGAAAGTGTCAATGGTTGCTAGGTGAGTTGCATGTGGTTTGTAAATATAGGGGAAGACGGAGAGTCTGGGCGTGGTTATTGGTTACTATAACCAGGTGGTAAAGTTATCCTAGAGGTCTAGGAAAGTCTGGAAAATGGTAGGTAATACTTGGGTATAATATGGGTTTGGTTGGGCAGCTAGCCGGGTCAAGTCTGAATATTTAGTCAAGGTAGTTGACTGGGGTAAAGGTTAAATGTGACTTGAGAAGTCTACGTGCCAAGGTGACTTGGGAAGTCTACGTGACAAGGTGACTTAGGAAGTCTACGTGACAAGGTGACTTGGGAAGTCCAAGATGTCAGGGTCAAGGTTAAAGGTGAAGGAGGGAGATATAATGTTTATTTCATGTCTTTCCCTATTTTTCTTATATGATGGTAGGAATGGATTCGAGTCGACCGATGATGCCTACCAGTACGTGTGTTTGTACTGACTCTACTCTTGCTATACCTTTTTGGTATAGTCTGGTTGCAGGTTGGTGATGTTTCATAGGTTCACGGCGAAGAGGGTCTCCAGCAACTTCTGTCTTCGATTCAATGGTGGAAGTTGGGTCTTTTATCTCTTATGTCATCTTGTAGAAGCTCTTGTACCTTCTTAGACCAGATCCTAGGGGAAGGTGTTTTTAAAATGTTGTAAAGGTTTTCCGCAATTTCTTATGTAGCCTATTTCTGAATAGGAAAGGATTTCAGTTATGTATAAAATGAAGGGCTATTTTCACTACTTCTTATTTTTCCGCAAGTTACCTGTTGGACAGGGGTGAGGGTTCGTCAATCTAGGTGATTAGAGTAGGCGCCTGCACGGTCCGCTAGGTTGGGTCGTGACAGATGGTATCAAAGCCTTGGTTATCGGTCTCCCAGTACAAGACCAAAATGTCGAATAGAGTCCCGCGTATTGGTGTGTAGACTCCCACATCTAATCCTAGGGAAGCTATGAAGCATTCTAGGAAACATCTCTTTTCTTTCATTCCTTTTCGTGCAGTTTCGTTACTTGCTTGTATGGGTTGAGTCCAATTGGTATCTCTCAATTTCAATTGGTATCTCAACAAGATGAAGAATGTCATTGGACTCCGGGTACGACAAACAAGCAAGAAAGATTGGAATCGGGAAGGTTCCAATTGGTATCTGGCCGGGGAGGCTATGTAAAGGTATGGATGGGTCAGCTAATGGTCATCCATGAGGCGAATAAAAAGTAACGAAACTGATTTGGTTGACTTTTTAAGCTTGAGGCTTGAGGTTGTGCTTATGTGCATTGATGTTGATTGAATGACTGCAAATGTGTGGTGTGCAATTATTTGATTTGCTGTGAATGTCTTGGTCCGGGAAGAGTTATAACTTGAATTGGTGTGCTTTGGTTGATAATTACTTTTTGTGTACTTAAAATTGGTTAGTAAAGTGGTGTCACTTTTCGGAATTGAGCTTGCCATTGGTAAAAATGGTAAGGGGACAAGGCTTACGACTGTAGGGAAATTCCGATTTCAGGACAGTCAAGATTGGTTAGGAACCATGGGAGAAAAAGGCTATCATTGCTTGATGGCAGGAACTGCGGTAAGGAAAATTTGGTTCTAGCTTTGGAAACTGTGATTGTTTTAAATAATAAATCATGATATGTCTTAATTGAAATTATTTGCATTACGTTCGGGATGGGCTTACCATTTATAGAGATGGTAAGGGAGCAAAAAGGGATTTTCCATGTAGGGAAGCTCTGGCTTCAGGACAATCGGGACTTGGTTGGGAACCAAGGGAACAAGGGAGTCATTAGTATGTAATGGCGGGTAAATACTGTCGGGAAGACATGTTGTTGTGATTTATTTTATTTCATGAGGTATCATGTTGATTTGCGATGCGATAATGCCGGGAATGGTCTTGAGGGTAGTTTAAGACCATAGTGGGATTTACAGGTTTAGACAGTGGTAGCTGGGAAGGGGAATGAGTGCTTTTAGCTGGAAATAAAATTTCTTATGCAGTTACTGTTGGGACCGCTATAGCGGGATTTTTACCGCTACCGCGGAAGGGCGCGGGGCAGAATGCCTGCCCTATTTTCCCTGGTTTTTCATGTCATTCCCGAGGCATCTAAGGGAAATAGTTACGTTACGAGCTGCTATGTGAAACAAGGAAATAGTCTATAGGACTAATATAGTATGCATATAAGGCATTTGGCCTGAAATTTAGCATCCATGCGCGATAAAAAGGAAAGGGTAGACATGGTAGTCCGGGGTATTGGTAAGTTTGTGATTGACCATTGGTGGGTATAGTCACCCATGTAGAATTTGGTAAGATGACCCATAACTGACTGAGTAGTGTTCGACACTATTCATAGGTTATGAGGGTGATTATTGACCGATTTATTATTGATGATCCTTAGTGGTAGGGTCAAACGAAAGAATGGGGTTACTAAAATAGATTCTTTAGCATTTTGTCTCTCTTTTTGACCATGATAATACCCAGTGTTACTGCTCTTTGAGAGGTAGGGGTGTACCATTTTTAGCCTCAGCTAGGGTGTAAGTGCCCAAGTAGAGTTCCCCTAAGGTCAGAGTTGACAAAATCTCAAGGCTAGGATAGAGTTCGGATTTGTAGAACTCTGAATATAGCAGGAAAGGGGTCACCATGGTGGGATCTAGTTCCCTTGGCATGGAAATTGTTTGGGTTAGTTCGTTGAGTTTCTTCTGCTCCGGTGTTTCGATAAGGCTCCGGATTTCTTGGACCCTTGAGAAGGGGTAATCTAGTTGCCCTGTGCAGCTCGAAGGAAGGAATTCCTTGATAAAGCACAGATGCATTAAATTTTTGGCTGAGTTGGGTATACCAAGGGATTGGGAGGTTTTCGATGGTTTGCATAAGGTTATGTTACGTTGTCATGGCAGAGCAATAAGATTGAGGGACGGGCTTGTTCTCTCCCTCCGCTGTAGATATCGTTCGGGGATGAACAATGGGTAAATTGGTATTTGTTGTAACGATCGGGTTCATCGTTATGGATAGTCCAATCGTGCCAAGTGTTAGTGTTAGAAAACTCTAGGTTTGGGAGTTTGAAATTCTGGGCTAGGCTAGCCTCGGCCGGTTTTGGAGCGAGGTAGAGTCTAGGGAAATCCAGATAACGATGGGTTTAGATGTTTTGTGTTAAGCTATTTTTCTGCATAGACAAGACATAAAGGAGTCCGGGGGACTTTTCGGAATCGCATTTGTGTTAGTAGAACTCCCGGAATCGTGTTTGATGTGAAAGGGTTGCTTCAGGTCATCAGGAGAAGCAAGTGTGTTGCGAAATAGCCAAAACTAGCAGATTTCCTGACATTCTGTCTGTGACGAGCGCGGTCAGGCATGATAGCGGCCACCACAAAAGCGGTGGAAATTACCGCTATAGCGGTGGTCAAGGGGCGGTCAACCCACTTAAGACTGCTATAGCGGCAGCCTATCACAATAGCGAGACCATTATAGCGGAGCGAGGACCGCTATAGCGGGCCGACGGGGTTTTAATGCAGAAACATTCCCCAAAACATCAGTTTTTCACAAGTTCATTTTGGGAGAAGGGCTAGGCGATTCCAGGCATTTTTCCTCATTCTTACGTCAAAAATCTTCCCTAAGATAAGGCTTTCGTTCCCCAAATTCTGTAATACGTTTCCTATGCAGTAGAATTGCTATGAGGGAAATTGGAGAAGGGTTGGAATGACCTAGGGATGGTGGAATTTGGGGAAGGAAGGGGATTCCAAGCATGTGAGTTCTTGGGTATGGATTAAAGTACATTATTATGATCATAGGTTGTTTAATTCCCTGTTTTATCCGTAAAAAATGATAGAACTAGGAGAATTAATGGTGGAAAAGCCTAGATAAAGGGTGGGATGATCATAGGTGGCCTGGGGTTTGGGGATTTGGTATAGTCTGGGTAATTTGCAGGCCTTGTGTGTTAATTGTATGTACTGTGTGTTATTTTTAGCCAAGAATGAGAATGGAATTCCGATAAAAGGACGCGAAACCACGGATCCGGGCCTGCAGTACCGCCAGGAATGCCTCCATAGAGCCAGAAACGCATGGTTGCAGCTGCTTGGTGCCCAGGTAGGCTAGGTTTTCAGGAGTAGTTAGACCTGTTTACTATTCGTACTTGTTGTATAGTAGAAATGGAGCCATGTTTTAGGCCTCTCGGCATGGAGTCTGGCGGATTCGGGATTTGTTGTGTTATTTCTAGGATGTACGAAATGGATGGTCTTGTGAATGGTATTATGTGTTCAACTTATTCATATTGTCGTGATAAAATGATGGGTTGAAGGACTAGCGTGTCAGAAAGGTTCAGGGAACCGGGAAAGTGCTTGGGAGCACGGGAAACGGGAATAGGAAGCTCCTAGGTGGGGTTTCAGGAATGTTTATTGCTTGAGACTTAGCGGCGGTCTGGATAAGGTTAGTTAAGGGATGTTTGTCGCATACTTGTGTGTTTATCTAAAAAGGGAAATCACTAGTTACATGTTAAAATAAAACGGGGCGAACCGAGAAATAGTCTTCGGACAGGAATTGATGGTTCGTAGTTGTACCCAGAAAGGGGTAGGCGGTAGCTTATGATTTTCTGTGAATGTGTATATTCATGTACTCATGTCTAAGTGATTGTATGCATTACATTGCTTAGGGAAGTTGTGTGGAATATCTAGGTTCCTGTTTACAATCTGTGATTGAACGGTGTTTACTTGTTGGTTTTACAAGTTGTGTGTGTTCATATATTGACTGTGGTTTGTTGACATTCGGTTGGCTCGGGTACCACACCTGGTACAGGTTACTAATTGGTTGGCACGGGTACTACGCCTGGTATAAGTTACTAATTTGTTGGCACGGGTACCACGCCTGGTACAGGTTACTAATTGGTTGGCACGGGTACCACGCCTGGTACAGGTTATTATTCTGTTGGCTCGGCTACCACACCTGGTATGGGTTTATTTTATTGCATCTTGAATTGTTTCATTGATTATTATATTGCATTAGCTGATATTGCTTGCGTGTGTAGACCGGGTTGTTTTACTGAATGTGATACTTGATATTGGTTCCATGAATGGACCGGGTTATCTATTTAAAGGCGCTATTTCTGGTGGTCCTTGAGTGATCGGGAATTCTGAGATGTCTGTTGAGTTTCGTCTTGGTGTAGGCCGAGTTGTTATATCATTTTATGAGTTTCGTCTTGGTGTAGGCCGGGTTGTTATATCATGTCATTAGTTGGTCTTGGTTTAGGCCGGGTTGTTATGTCATGTTATGAGTTTGGTCTTGGTGTAGGCTGGGTTGTTATATCATGTCATTAGTTGGTCTTGGTGCAGACCGGGTTGTTATATCATGTTATGAGTTTGGTCTTGGTGTAGGCCGGGTTGTTATATCATGTCATTAGTTGGTCATGGTGTAGGCCGGGTTGTTATATCATGTTATGAGTTTGGTCTTGGTGTAGGCCAGGTTGTTGTATCATGCTATTAGTTGGTCTTGGTGTAGGCCGAGTTGTTATATCATGTTATGAGTTTGGTCTTGGTGTAGTCCGAGTTGTTATATCATGTCATTAGTCTTGGTGTAGGTCGGGTTGTTATGTCATGTTATGAGTTTGTTCTTGGTGTAGGTCGGGTTGTTATATCATGTCATTAGTTGGTCTTGGTGTAGATCGAGTTGTTATATCATGTTATGAGTTTGGTCTTGGTGTAGGCCGGGTTGTTATATCATGTCATTAGTTGGTCTTGGTGTAGGTCGGTTTGTTATATCATGTTATGAGTTTGGTCTTGGTGTAGGCCGGGTTGTTGTATCATGCTATTAGTTGGTCTTGGTATAGGCCGGGTTGTTACATCATGTTATGGGTTTGATCTTGGTATAGACCGGGTTGTCATGTTAACACCTAGATGTGTTAGGGGGATCCGGGTGGGTCTGGACTATGTAAAAGAGGTTATGAGTTCATGTGTTATTGTCATTAAGTGTACTAATGATGGTCAAGGATTAACTGTGTTAATAAGCATAAGGATGGGTCTTGGGGTAGATCGGGTAGCCTGTTGAACACTTAGGTGTGGTTAGAGGATCCTTGGAGGGTCCGGGTTTTTGGATGAGAAAGGGATTCAGACATAACTCTGTTGTGGTCATTGAAAGTGTCAATGGTTGCTAGGTGAGTTGCATGTGGTTTGTAAATATAGGGGAAGAAGGAGAGTCTGGGCTTGGTTATTGGTTAATATAACCAGGTGGTAAAGCTTTCTTAGAGGTCCAGGAAAATCTGGAAAATGGTAGGTAATACTTGGGTATATTATGGGTTTGGTTGGGCAGCTAGCTGGGTCAAGTCTGAATATTTAGTCAAGGTAGTTGACTGGGGTAAAGGTTAAATGTGACTTGGAAAGTCTACGTGCCAAGGTGACTTGGGAAGTCTACATGACAAGGTGACTTGGGAAGTCTACGTGACAAGGTGACTTTGGAAGTCCTAGATGTCAAGGTCAAGGTTAAAGGTGAAGGAGGGAGCTATAATGTTTATTTCATGTCTTTCCCTGTTTTTCTTATATGATGGTAGGAATGGATTCGGGTCGACCGATGATGCCTACCAGTACATGTGTTTGTACTGACTCTACTCTTGCTATACCTTTTTGGTATAGTCTGGTTGCAGGTTGGTGATGTTTCATAGGTTCATGGCGAAGAGGGTCTGCAGCAACTTCTGTCTTCGATTCCATGGTGGAAGTTGGGTCTTTTATCTCTTGTGTCATCTTGTAGAAGCTCTTGTACCTGCTTAGACCAGATCCTAGGGGAGGGTGTTTTTAAAATGTTGTAAAGGTTTTCTGCAATTTCTTATGTAGCCTATTTTTGAATAGGAAAGGATTTCAGTTTTGTATAAAAGGAAGGTCTATTTTCACTACTTCTTATTTTTCCGCAGGTTACCTGTTGGACAGGGGGTGAGTGTTCGTCTATCTAGGTGATTAGAGTACGCGCCCGCACGTTCCTCTAGGTTGGGTCATGACAGATTGACACAAGACAGAACCTTGGTAATCCTCTCAGTTTTACCTATTTTATAACACACCTTCAAACCTTGACATTCCACAACAACCCTTTCACATCAAGTTCGATATCAGGAGTTCTACTCACCCGAATTTGCTTTCAAATAGTCCTATGGACTTCTTAACGTCTTGGATAATAGAAAAATTAGTTTCACCTTAGACATTTCACCCAATCCTTTCTCGAATTACTCTAGACCTTACCTCGCTCAGAATTCATCCAAGACTAGCCTAGCCTAAATTTCCTACACCCAAACCCAGAAGTTTTCTAACCCATTTCTTCACACGAATAGCTCACCTATAATAACGGGAAGGGTCATTACAATAGATGCCAATTTACTCATTGTTCATCCCCGAATGATCAAACACAAAAAAGATGAGCTAAAATGAGAAAAGAGTAGTACCTGAATCTTCAAGCAATTGAGGATACTTGTCCCATATGTCCTTTTCGATCTCTCAAGTGGCTTTCTCAAGCGGACGATGCTTCTATTGGATCTTCACCGACCTGAAATGCCATGTCCCTTACCTTGTGTTCCATATACTTTTTTTACCTACTCTGGGCTGTCAATAACTTGGTTTGAATACCTCTCACCTTTTTCTGAGCTTCTTTCACCAAGTTAACACCCAGAGGTTCCATATTTCCTGCCTTGAACCACCCTATGGGAGATCTAAATCCCCTCCCATAAAGTGCTTCGAATAGTGCCATGTCAATACTGGAGTGATAGCTGTTGTTGTATGAGAACTCATACAATAGTAAGAACTGATAATAGACTCCAAAATCAATCACACATGCTCTCAACATGTCCTCCAGCACCTGAATCGTCCTCTGACTGACCATCCATCTGAGGATGAAAAGCTGTGCTAAAAGTGATATGGGTGTCCAACTCTTCGTCCAACTTTCCCTAAAACTTAGAAGTAAACTGCTTACCTATGTCTGAAATGATGAAAAGAGGCACCCCGTGCAACCTCACTATCTCCTTGATGTAGATCGTGGCCAACTGCTGGGAGTTGTAATCCACCATGACCAGAATGAAATGAGCTGACTTTGTCAGCCTATCCACGATGACCCAAATGGAATCATACTTTTCCAAGGTCTTAGGAAGACCTACCACGAAGTTCATGGCTGTCCTTTTCCAATTCTATTCAGGAATGGGCATCCGTTGGAGTAATCCTGTAGGTCTTTAATGCTCATACTTCACCTGCTCACAATTTGGACACTTAGACACATATTCAGCTATATCCCTCTTCATCACAGGCCACCAATAAAGCCTTCTCAAGTCCTGGTACATTTTGCTTATGGTTGGATAAATCGAGTACCGTGAACCATGAGCTTCTGCCAACACATTCTGTATTAAGTCATCAAACCGAGGGACATATATCCGCTTTCTAAAACACAGCACCCCATACACATCAATTGTGGCATTCGGGGCCTCCCTACACACCACCTTGTTCCAAAGCTTGTTTAGTTGCACATCCTTAAATTATTTGGCTTTGATTTCCTCCAGAAATGTGGACTTTACCTCAATGCTGGCCAATACTCCACCCTTTTATGAAATGTCCAATTGCATGAACTTGGATTTCAGAGTGCGAATATCTCTAGCCAAGGGTCGCTTGGACACCCTTAAACAAGCCAAATTGCCCATGCTAACTACTTTCTGGCTCAATGTGTCTTCCACCACATTGGCCTTAACTGGTTGATACTGGACGGTCACGTCATAATCTTTCAACAACTCCATTCACCTCCTCTATCTCAGATTCAGATCCTTCTGTGTAAACACATGCTGCAAGTTGCGATGGTCTGTGAACACTTCACACTTGACACCATAGAGGTAGTGTCTCTAGATCTTTAGTGCAAAAACCACCGTTGCCAAGTCCAAGTCGTGGGTTGTGTAATTCTTCTTATAGGGCTTCAACTGACTTGAAGCATACGCTAAAACATTCTTGTCCTGCATCAATACAACACCGAAACCCGAGTATGAAGCATCACAAAACACAATAAAATCCTTACCTTCAACCGGAAATGATAGGATAGGAGTTGTAGTCAGAAATGTCTTGAGCTTTCGGAAGCTCTCCTCACACTTGTCAGACTAAACAAAAGGTACTTCCTTCTAAGTCTATCTTGTCAAGTGAGTAGCAATGGAAGCAAAGTTTTTGACCAACCTGCGATAATAGCCTGCAAGACCCACAAAACTCCTAACCTTAGTTACAGAGCTAGGCTAGACCCAACTTTTAACTGCCTCGATCTTTTGGGGATCCACCATTACCCTTTTTTATGAAACCACATGCCCTAAGAAAGCAACCGAAGATAATCAAAATTCGCATTTCAAAAACTTAGCATACAATTTCTATCTCTTGAAGATCCCCAGAACAATATGATAAGGCTCTGCATGCTCCTCCTTACTTTTGGAGTAAATTAGAATATCGTCTATAAATACAATCACAAATGAGTCCAGAAATGACTTGAAGATACCATTCATCAAACTCATGAAAGTTGCTGGCGCATTGGTCAACTCAAACGACATTACCAGGAACTCATAATGCTCATACCGAGTCTAGAAAGGCGTCTTAGATATATCCTCAAGCCTAATTTTCAACTAGTGATACCCTGACCTCAAGTCAATCTTTGAAAACACCAAAGCACCCTGTAACTGGTCAAGAAGGTCATCTATGCGGGGTAAAGGATACTTATTTTGGATAATAACCTTGTTCAATTCCATGTAGTATATACACATCCTCATACTACCATCCTTCTTTTTCACAAACAAGACCAGAGCACCCCAAGGTGAATCACTGGGATGAATAAATCCCTTATCTAGGAGTTTCTAAAGATGAGTCTTAAGTTCCATCAACTTTGCCTGAGACATACAATAAGGAGGACTAGAGATTAGGCAAGTGCCCGGCTTAAAATCTATACAGAAGTCAATGTCCCTATCCGAAGGCATGCCAGGAAAATCCATTGGAAATACCTCCTAAAATTCAGAAACCACTTAGACGGATTCAATAGAAGGGAACTCTGCACTAACATCCCAAAGATGAGACAAGAAGGTTGAACAACCTTTCTCTACTAGCTTCCTAGCCCGAACAAATGATATAATCTTTGCCGGTTTAGGCCTATACACCCCTTCCCACTCTAGTCTATCCCTACTCGAAATTTCTAGAGTTACTGTCTTAGAGTTACAGTTTAACACAGCCTGATAAGGAGACAACCAAGTCATACCCAAGACCACATCAAAATCCAGCATATCCAGAATAACCAAGTCTACCCAAGTCTAAAAACCCATAAACACTACAGAGCAAGTATGATACACATGGCTCACTACTACAGACTCCCCAATCGAGGTAGAAACATGAACAAGAGAATCAAGTGTCACGACCCAAATCATCGTGAGTGGCACACACCCAACCCCCGGATGAGCAAACCAATAGAGTTCCACCCTTGCCTAGAATAACAGCCTAAAACAAGCAAGCATCAAAGTAAATTAGCAATGAAAATAAGATCAACTACTCAAAAACTTATCATAACTAATTACCTGTGGAAAATCCCACCTAGGAACTGAAAGTCATACGCCAAACATCAATACCAAATCTAGAGTACGGGGATGCAACCTTAAACAAAATAAGAAATAGTTTTTAAGTCTGAACAAATGGACTAGCACTCTAATGATAATCCCAAGGTAGCTCGAATCGACAGCTCACCCTTGAAGATCGGAAACGTCGGTGCTAAATCTGAGGTCTCATCTCAGCCGCTGGAAGATTTCCTGTACTCACCAAAAGAAAGACAAGTGCGGTATCAGTACACCACCACTGTGTACTGGTAGAATCATTAACCAGTATTAAAGAAAATAGTATATAATAGTATGTAAAATCCAGTAACAAGTATGGCAAACATGCAACAAATATCACAGGCATCTCTAGACTACAGGTCTCTACCTAGCTTGTTACCGCATGAATCCATCTCTTACAATTCTATTCCACCAACAAGAAACCATAACCACACCTTACCGTCTAGCCCGGACCCACCCTGGAATCCCCTCTAGACAATACCACAAGTAATTGTTCAACCCGGCCTAAACCAAGACCAACTCAATAGTCATACAACAGTTCCCGGCCACTCAAGGACCACCAATCAATAACACTTTTCAATAATAACCTGGTCCACTCATGAAACTAATATTAAATATCACATTAAATAAAACAACCCGGTCAACACGGACCAATAACAATCAATGTAATACAAAAACCACCATGCAATATGCAATAAAGTAAACACGTACCAGGCGTGGTACCCGTGCCAACCAAATATTATATCCGTACCAGGCGTGGCACCTATGCCAACTATGTGTTATACCCGTACCAGGCGTGGTACCCAAGCCAACCGAATGTCAACAACCACAATAAATATGTGAACACACACAACTTGTAAAGCCAACAAGTAAACACCATTCAAACATAGACTGTAAACCGAACTTAGACATTCCACACAATTCCCCTAAGCAATGTACTGCACACAATTACTTAGACAATGAGTATAATGAATATACACATTCACAGAAATACGAAAGTCATCACCTACTTCGAAATTATCCAAGCTCTATTCAACCCGAGCTTTCCCGTATTCTGGATTCCTCTCGCGTTCTTGATCTAAAAATAACACATAATACATACAATTAACATACAGGCCTGTACATTACCCGGATTATACCAAATGCCCAAACCCAAGGCCACCCATAATCATTCCACCTTTTTTCCTGGGCTCTCCACCGTTAATTCTCCTAGTCTTATCATTTTTTACTGACAAAACAGGAAATTAAACAACTTATGATCATTTTAATGTACTTAAATCAACACCCACGAATATACATGTTTGGAACCCTCTTCTTCCCCGAATTCCATCATCCCTAGGTCATTCCAACCTTTCCCCAATTTCCCTCCTAGAAATTCTACCGCATAGAAAATGTATTACAAAGTGTGGGGAACAAAAACCTTACCTTAGGAATGATTTTTGGCGGAGGAATGAAGAAAATCGCCTGAAATTTGCCCAGCCCTTCTCCAAATCAAACTTGTGAAAATTGAATGTTTTGAGAGCTATTTCTACATTAAAAACCCGTCGGCTTGCTATAGCGGTCCCCGCTCTGCTATAGCGGTCCTGCTATAGCGGTCATCTGTCGCTATAGCGGTCTTAAGTGAGTTGACCGCCCCTTGACCGCCGCTATAGCGGTAACCTCTATCGCGCCTGAAAGTGCTCGTCATGGACAGAATGTACAGAAATCTGCCAGTTTTGGCCATTTCATAACACACTTGGTTTTCCCGACGCCTGAAATAATCCCTTCACATCAAACGTGATTTCGGGAGTTCTACTAACCCAAAAGCGATTCTGAAAAGTCCGTCCGACTCCTTTATGTCTTGGCTACGCGGAAAACTAACTTAATCCAAGACACCTAAATCCATTTTTACCTGGATTTCCCTAGACTCTACCTCACTCCAAAATCGGCCGTGGCTAGCCTAGCCCAAAATTTCAAACTCCCAAACCCGAAGTTTTCTAACTCTAACACTTGGCACAATTGGTCTACCTATAACAACAGACTCGGTCAATATAATAGATACCGATTTACCCATCGTTCGTCTCCGAATGATCAAACCCAAAATTACAGAAATAAAAGGAAGGAAGTATAGTACCTGAATCCTCAAACAGTTGAGGGTACTTATCCCGCATGTCCTTGTTTTCCAAGTGGCTTCCTCAACTGGATGATGCTTCCACTGAACATTCACCATGTTAATTACCTTTATCCTCAATCTCCGGACATTCCAAGCAAGAATCAAAACTGGTTCCTTCTCATAACGAAGATCTTTATCAAAAAGTACTTCATCCCACTTAATGATGTAGTCCCCATCCCCATGGTATCGCTTGAGCATTGATACATGGAATACCGGATGGACGCCCAACAAACTAGGTGGCAGTGCTAACTTGTAAGCATCTGGCCCCACAATCTCGAGGACCTCAAACGGATCGATAAATCGGGGGCTAAGCTTGCCCTTCTTACCAAACTGCATAACCCCTTTCATTGGTGACACTTTCAACAACACTTGTTCACCAACCTGAAAATCCATGTCCCGGACCTTGCGATCTGTATACTCCTTCTGCTTGCTTTGAGCAGCCAACAACTTGGTTTGTATGCCCCTTACCTTTTCCTGCACTTCCTTCACTAAGTTTACGCCCAGAGGCTTCACATCACCTTCCTCAAACCACCCAACCGGTGATCTACAGTTTCTCCCATACAGGGCCTCGAACGGTGCCATATCGATACTGGAGTGGCAGCTATTATTGTACGAGAATTCGCACAACGGTAGAAACTGGTCCCAATGACCACCGAAGTCCATTACACATGCTCTCAGTGTGTCCTCTAATACCTGAATTATCCTCTCTGACTAACCATCACTCTGAGGATGGAAGGCTGTGCTAAAGGTGAGTTGTGTACCCAACTCTTCATGTAACTTGCCCCAGAACTTAGAAGTAAACTGCGTACCCCTGTCTGAAATAATGGACAGTGGCACCCCATGCAGTCTCACAATCTCCTTCACGTAGATCATTGCCAATTGTTGTGAATTATAATCTAACCTGACGGAATGAAATGAGCGGATTTGGTCAGCCTGTCAACAATGACCCAAATTGAGTCATACTTCCCCAATGTCTTGAGAAGACCCACCACGAAATCCATGGCTATCCTCTCTCACTTCTACTCTGGAATTGGCATCCTCTGAAGTAGTCCTGCAGGTCTCTGATGTTCATATTTTACTTGCTGGCAATTCTGATACTTGGACACAAAATCAACTATGTCCCTTTTCATCCCGGGCCACCAGTAACGCTGCCTCAAGTTCCTGTACATTTTGGTTACACCCGAATGGATCGAGTACCGCAAATCATGAGCTTCTGTCAAAATTTTCGGAATCATATCATCAACCCAAGGAACACAAATCCTTTCCCTGAAATGTAATACACCACCTGAGTCTAACATGAAATCTCTGGACTCCGCGGATATTACCTTGCCTCGCAATTTACCAAGTTTCGGATCCTGAAACTGTTTTGCCTTTATTTCCTCTATGAAGGTGTCCTTGACCTCAATTCTGGCCAATAACCCACCTTGATTTGAAACACCCAAGTGCATGAACTTGGCCTCCAAAGCCCGAATTTCCTTAGCCTATGGTCGTTTGGACTCCCCCAAACAAGACAAGCTATACATGCTAACAGTTTTCCGGCTCAATGCGTCTGCCACCACATTAGCCTTACACGGATGGTACTGAATTGTCACATCATAATCCTTCAATAACTCCATCCATCTCCTTTGCCTCAGATTCAAATCCTTCTGATTGAAAACGTGTTGCAGACTGCGATGATCTGTGAATACTTCATACTTGACACCATAAAGGCAGTGTCTCTAGATTTTCTAAGCAAAAACCACCATTGCCAACTCTAAATCATGAGTCGCGTAATTCCTCTCATGCACCTTCAACTGCCTGTATGCATAGGCTATCACATTCCTATCATGCATCAATACAGCACCCAAACCATAATGTGAAGCATCACTGTAAACAACAAAGTCTTTACCTTCAATCGACAAGAATAAAATAGAGGTTGTGGTCAAAAGTGTCTTAAGCTTTTGGAAGCTCTCCTCGCACTTGTCGGACCACACAAACGGTACCTCTTTCTTTGTCAACCTGGTCAGGTGAGTAGCAATAGAAGCAAAGTTTTTTACAAACCTCTGGTAGTACCCCGCGAGCCCAACAAAACTTCTCACCTCTGCCACAGAGCTAGGCCGGACCCAACTCTTAACTTCTACCATATAGGAAACGTATTACAAAGTGTGGGGAATGAAAACCTTACCTTAGGAATGATTTTTGGTGGAGGAATGAAGAAAATCGCCTGAAATTTGCCCAGCCCTTCTCCAAAAAAAACTTGTGAAAACTGAATGTTTTGAGAGCTATTTCTGCATTAAAAACCCGTCGGCCCACTATAGCGGTCCCCGCTCCCCTATATCGGTCCCGCTATAGAGGTCATCTGCCGCTATAGCGGTCTTAAGTGAGTTGACCGCCCCTTAACCGCCGCTATAGAGGTAATTTCCACTGCTATAGCGGTGACCGCTATCACGCCTGACAGTACTCGTCATGAACAAAATGTCCAAAAATCTTCCAGTTTTAGCCATTTCACAACACACTTGGTTTTCCCGACGCCTGAAACAACCCCTTCATGTCAAACACGATTCTGGGAGTTCTACTAACCCAAAAGCAATTCTGAAAAGTCTGCCGGACTCCTTTATGTCTTGGCTACACGGAATATTAGCTTAATCCAAGATACCTAAATCCATTTTTACCTGGATTTCCCTAGACTCTACCTCGCTCCAAATCTGATCGAGGCTAGCCTAGCCCAGAATTTTAAACTCCCAAACCTGGAGTTTTCTAACTCTAACACTTGGCACGATTGGTCTATCCATAATGACGAACCCGGTTATTACATCAAGTACATCACAAATCAAGTCAAGACCCAAGGAAAATTTAACAGATAAATATGAATATGTGGAAACTGAATCAAATAGAACAAAAGCCATCCAGTCAAAGATGGGAATAGTATCTATTATCACAGCATCTAACACCTCAACCTTAGACTCACCTGGAAAGGCATAACAATGGGCCCTATCATAAATTCGGGCAACCTCTCTAGATGGCTGTGCCACCCTCTTTCCTGCATTACTATTTCCTCTATTTCCATGGCCTTTCTGAAAATTCTCTCACCCACCCTGTGGATGACCCCTGCCATTGCCACTTTAACCTGCTGGAACTAGAACCTTAGTCTGCTGAAGCACCTGGTTACCTATCTGTCTTAGAGGGCATTCCCTCTTAAAATAACCTGGATCATCACTATGAAAACACCCTCGATCAAGAGAGGGCCTGCTGACAGAAGAATAAGAAGCCCCTAGCCTCTAGGAGATGAAAACTGTTGAGCGGCCCCTGAACAACCACCTGTATAAGCTGGCAGGGCTGACTGAATAGGGAGAGTTGAATGGACCTATTGACTGGGACCCCTGGAGTAAGAACCACTAAAGTTACCCTTATTCCAGGACTTCTTAACTAATACCTTAGCCTGGACGACCTGCCTGACCCCCTCCAATTTCTTTACAGTCAGTCACCTCATTAAAACTCTTCTCTGCAGAAGTTATATGAATAGAAAGAACCTGTAACTCCGTATTCAGACCCTTAACATATAGAAGAATCCTCTCTTCCTTAGTGCCCAATAAGTTGAGTAGCAGAGTGGTACAAGGCATAAAACTTAGCCTCATAAGCTGCAACAATTATGTTACCTTGTTCAAGAGCCAGAAACTCATCCTTCTTGTGATCCCTAAGAGTATGGGGCATATACTTCTTCATAAACAGGGCGTGAAATTGATCCCAAGTCATTTGAGGCAAAGATGAAGATCGACACTCTACATGAGCCCTTCACCACTGCTTGGCATCACCCTGCAGCTAAAAAATCATGAAATCCACCCCATGTTGCTGCACAATACCCAACTTATGCAATCTTTCATAACAATCCAGAATAAACTCGAAGGCATCCTCATTCTCTGTACCATGAAATGACAGAGGTTTCATCTTTAAGGACTTGGTCAATATCTTATGTACGGTCCCGGTCATGATAGAGCCTAGTACCAGACAGAAGAAGGCATCTGTACCCAAAGCTTCACCAATATTGGAGGTTGTGACAATAAGGGGATGGGCTCTCAGAACCTGAGTAGTCAGCATAGTGGGAGTGGCTCAAGTACTCGCCAACCCACTCAAGAATGCCAGCACCTGCTGAATCACCTTAGACGACATAGGGGGAAGACCTACACCTCTACCTGGTGCTGCCACCTCCGATTCTGCACCATCCTTCTGTACTACCTCAACCTCCTCCTCAACAGGATCCTGGGATAGGGGAGGGGTCACCGCCCTCTGCTCAGCAGCCACCTGAGCTTCACCCCTGGTGGGTGTTTCTCTCCCTCTACCCCTTCCCCTGCCCTTTCCTCGCCATCACACTGTCAGTTATGCAGTTAGAGTTGCTGCCCTTGCTCTATTATGCCTGGTATTAACCATCTGCGGATAAAGAATGAAGGAAGTCAGATACCAATTTGGATCGCCAGACACCAATTGGAATCAAGTTATAGTATGAAGGAAGAATGAACAGATGTTTTCCTAATGTACTATAGTCTCTCAAAGAAAAGTACAGACGTCTCCATACCATTTTGGTACGACGTGATCAATGAACCTAGGACGTTGATAACATCTTTGTCACGACCTAACCTACCGTGCGTGGTGTTGACACCTAATTTTAACCTCTCTATACCTCTCTCGGATTGTTATTTTACTAGTTATTATTATTTATAAAGCTTAATTTTCCTCGCGTATTGCTTTTATTTACTAAATAAATTACGTGTTTTATCGTTGTCTTGACACTTTCTAAATTCATATTTAATTTATAAATATATATATTTCTAATTATTGTGATTTTGGCATAATATTACATGTAATTAATATATACGTAATTTATTTATAAGTTTAAATAATATATGTTTATTGATAATTATCATTAAATATTATTTTATCTACTAAATTATATATATCTAGTATTTTATTTACTAAGTATCTAGTATCTAGCATATTTTTTGACTATTTTGTCTTGAGCCGGGGGTCTATCGGAAACAGCCTCTCTACCTCACCTCTGAGGTAGTGGTATGGTCTGCGTACACTCTACCCTCCCCAGACCCCACGCTGTGGGAATACACTGGGTATGTTGTTGTTGTTGTATTTTATTTACTAAGTAGTAGCCCAAATTCAATTTCCTCTCAAATTATTTAAATTTTAGCAATATTATGCTCAATTGATGTCAATTTTAACTCAAATTCAATTCAATTTGGGTCAATTTTAAAACTAATTATATCCCCAATTTAGCTGATCCGATTTGTAACCCATAACCCGACCCAATTCTTGATTTTAATCGCAACCGTACATCCCTTTAATCCGATGGTCCTGATCTAATCCACCAATACTTTCCTTTTAATTAATTCAACCAACCCCCCCACCTCTAATTCAGTCGACACACCCCAAATCCCAAAAAACTTCACCACCCTTCTCCTCTTCTCCGCCTCAAACTCAACGCCGCCACCAGCCGACGAACCACCGCCATTCCCTCATCTCCTGCCAGCAAACCCCAATAGCCACCGCCTCTCCTCTCTTCTCCATCCTCTCCTCTTTCCCCAAAATCAACTCGTCGCTCCACCATCCACCAGAAAATATCGCAGCCACCGCCTTTATCTCCCTAACTTCCTCCTCCCTTTTCTCTACTCTAACGGTGATCGAAACTCCACCGGAGAAAACCCCATCCAAAACCCACACATTGCCGGCAACCAACCAACAACAACCATGTCACCGCTGCTCCGACGGATCTCCGTTCGGCAATCCCTCTTTTTACCTCATTGCGCTTTACTCTCACCGAGTGTTGAAGTTAATTCAAAACGAGTACAGTCTATGCACAAGCAAGGTGAAATCCAAAGGTTCGAGCATGAATACTCGCAATTTCAATGAAGATTCGAAGGGCGAATTCTCCAGACGTGTTTTCTATTACATCACAAATTGGTGACCCCTTTCCTATTATTATATTCTCTTTCTCTTTCTCTGTATTGGTGTGTATAGATATATGTTCAGTCGTGCTCAATACTTGTCTCCTTTAGATTGACAACGTGCTTACGAATCAATATTTTTGCTTCTTTGTCTTTTTGGCTACATTATGCACAATAGATGTCATGGTTTTTAGCATGATTAATATCAATTATTCTTCTGATTGATGTTTTGCTATGATATCTATTTGATTTTAAAAGTGATTCCATTCCCTTCGAAGATGTCGATTGACTATCGAATTTTAAATAGTATTGTGATGCTTTATTCCAGAACTTATTTTTACGTGGTTGATGTTGATTTCTAGGATTATCTTAGAGCTATAAAATAGACTTGATTCATATGTTGGTATGGTACTTTGCCTGATTTTCCCTTTTTTTTCTCAAGTTGAATTCATCTGCACCTAATTGATTTGTTCCTTCTTTGGAAATAGCCGTTTGACGAATTTCGTGTGGCGATTTGGTTGATTTTATTTCCTCTAACTTGGTGTGGATAGCCTTAGCATTCAACTATTTATGGTTTAGTTGATTTATTTTCGTACCCAAATCAATTCATCTTCTGTCTTCTGTTAATTATGACAGCCTTAGAACTTTGTTATTCATGGTAAGACCTTGATTGTTTGACACCTAATTGATTTGATTATTTATGGTATGCTCGGAATACTTACCATAGCAGCCTGGATGTTGATAATATGAGACTTCATATAGTTAGTCTTCTTTAGAGTATATGACCGTTTTGGCACTTAGTTAATTTTGGTATATTTTGACTTGTTGATTGAAATTGCTTGGCTTTAGGAAAGAATTATAGTAATTATCAGATTTTCTGGGACAGCCACTGTCATTGGTTTATTTGGTAAATTAGCTGATTTTATGCTTAATTAATCAAGGGAAACCTTTTATCTTTCATACTTCCCCATTTATTTCTTTTAAATAATTGTGACATTACCTCATTATTTATGAAAAATCGTAATTGTTTCCTCCCTTGATTGATTGAGTTGCCTTGCACTCGAAAAGAATTTATGTGATTAGCTGATTAACTTACCTTCTAAATTCTTGATTGACTGGAATACTGAGGCTATAAAAAGAGAAACTCTTCTTCTGTCTAGGGATCACTGGAAGTTCTGAACATCTTTAGCACCATTCTCTCTTCCGCTTTTGGTTGTGCAAGTGTTGGTTCTCGAGATTCTGTCTTTGTTTGGTTTGCTATTGCGTATCGGTTAGTTTTCTTTCTAAGTATTTTCCATTCTTATGTAGTAGTTGTTGTGGTCATTCTGAATTTCTATATATGTTGTATACTCTTAAATATTTTGTCCAATGAGTTGGTGAACTTTATACCATAGAATGCTAATCCTCCAAGAATTTAAGTGATGGCTTTGATATCTAATATCTAGTCGAATCAGTTTCTCTTGTGTCATTGATTGTATCATCGAAGTAAGGATAATCTGTCTATGTTAAAACCATGCCTATAGGAATTAATTTCAAACTCATGTTTTCAATTCGAAATGGGTATTGTGGTTTCACATGACTTCAATTCGCTATGTTTGCCTCAACATATTGCATATAAGACAAATTTGTTCACTTTTGGCCTGTGTGGTGTCCGTGCATGTATGTGTTTGGTGTGTGTCTGTGTCTAACAGGGACTTCCTTATGAAACATTTGGGATGTTCTGAAGAGTTGTTGGGTCTGGGGTTGGGCAAGAGCGTAGGATTGGTGGTGCCGCATTTTTGTTAATCTTAGAGTTTGTTTTCCTTTTTCTGTTCATTTGATTTGTAATAATTTGTATCCAAACGCTATCGTGTAATGAAATAAATAAAGGGGATGCTCGGGGATGGAAATTATGTGCTAAATGTTTCTTTCTCGAACAATAAATCCGTAGTTTCTTACTCTTTTTTTTTACTTATTTTCGTTCCCTCTTGACAAAATTTCACAAGTGCTCAATGTTATTTTCATAAAAAATTTCAGCCACCATTGTTCGTCTCTGTTTTATGTAATTTGAACTGAACGTGGTATTTTAATTCTATTATACAAATACTATCTCCTAACATATAGTTAGTGGAAAAGTACAAGAAATTACAAGGTCTAATTTCATCTTTTAACTAAGGCGACGCATCCCCAGAAGTACCACCTACCTTGTCTTTCAAAATAGAATTATGTGTATTTATATGTAAATATATTTATGTGCTATGTGAACTTCAAATCTTTCACTTGTCTTTAAAAATATATTATTATTAAATTTTAAACTTTAAAATTGACCTTCAATCAAATTGTTGTTATGGTGGAGGAGCGCGATCAATAATATCGTGGCATCATCCCTATGAAGAAACAAACATTTTAAATCTTTTAAATTCTCTTATAAGTTCTTTTAAAGCTTAAGCTTATTTACTTTTATTGAATTACTTTTATTATCGCGTTTATTTTTTCTCTTTATTTATCGAGGATAGTTAAATTTTCAAAGCTTGTTATTGTAATAAATATAGTTTATGCGTGTAAATTGTTAGCTTTGTGCCTCTTAAAAGTATAATCCATTTTCTTTATTTTTAAATTATTTATAATTCTCTCTCCTTGCTTATCTAATGTTAATAACTTCGCATGATCATTCATCTAGATCTTTAGACTTGTATTAATTAACTAATAATCAAGTTTATATGTTTAGTGTTACTCACTTGTTTCAAGTAACTAATAAATGAGTTTGCATGCTTAACTATTTTTATCACCTAGATATATATTTATAAGATAATAATTTACGCCTTGTTTATTTATTTATTTTAAAATAAAGGTTTTTCTATGTTTAAATCTCTTAATTATTTAAATTCGCATGTTAAGAAATAATTTATTTAATCGATAAATGAATTGGTATGTTTTTTTTATTTATCTTATGTTCTAGATTTATTAAGTAGGATTAATGCTTAATTTGCTTAATTTTTTAAGGATGAAGTTTGCATGATTAACATATAGTCATTTTAAGTTAATAAATTCATCGACTCTTTATTTATCACGAACTTCCCGCATAATATATATATCTGGCAGAGACTCACATTTGTGGACCTCGAAGGGTGCCTAACACCTTCCTTTCGAGGTAACTTGAACCCTTACCCGATTTCTGGTGACGTACACCTTAAAACTAATTTGATCATACTTAGTTCGTATGGTGCCCTAATGCGCCCTTAATTCATTAGGTGACGACTCTTCACTTCTCTTTTATCCTAAAAGAGATTTGTCACGTCGACGGCCCACTTTTCAAGAGAAACATGGGCGCGACAGAATGGCGACTCTACTGGGGATACTTAGGTTCTAACCGTTACGGATTTTGTGTTTATGTGGGATTTTGTGATTGTTTTTTCGTAATTAACTATTTTTCCCTTTCTCTGTTATTTATTTTTTTTCAAATAAATTATCTATTTTCGTGATTAGCATGCTACTAAATTTGTCTGTATTCTTCCTGTTTAATTCTTCTTTTTATTTTTGTAAATGATTATATTCATGCTAAGAGTTTTTTTTATTTTTTTATAATAAGCCTATTTCTCATGTCTAGAATATTTTAATTTGTTTGTGTGTTTAAATAATATATCTAATCATATATGTAGTATTTTGTGAATAAAAACATATTTTTTCTTTCTTCTATGTAATTCTTTCTCTTTTTCTCTGCGTAAAAAAAAGATTATTTCCATATTGAATTCACTTTCCTTTTCCCCTTTTATCTTCTTTTTTTTTTAAATAAATTTTTTTTCTTTATATTTTAATCATTTTTTAATTTGTGTATTGTATCGTGATCAATGTATTTTTTTTCCCTTCGTATTTTATGATAAAGTTTAGAATGCTTAATTTCCTCCTTGTATTCTTTCCTCGTGTCCTTATGCTAAATGCTTGTCCTTTTCTTCTCCTTTATTTATTTCCTTAGATAGTTCACTTATTTATGTTTAGCATATTTTATTTTTGATATGTGTTTGATTCCTCCCCACTTGTTATATGTTTTTTAGTTTTTTCTATTGATTGATTTACTTATTTTTCATCGCCTTTCTTAACTGTTCAATGTGTTACCGCTTTTCCTATATGCTACGTGTTACCTCTTTTCATAACTGTCATTATGCTCATACTTCCCCAACTTGAGAACTTCACACTTTCACACACTATACACGTGAGTTGTGCCTTTGCACTTCTCCAAAATTATTTCAAATACCCATTTTAGAGAGTTGGCATAGACGTGGGATGTGCGAATAGTTTTGCTACCGTGTGACTACGTGCCTCCTCACATAGGAAAACCTTGAGTCCGTGTCTATTCAAATCTTAAAAACTTAGGATAGTGTTGTATCCACCCCATTACGTAAGTCATGCATGCATCAACCCGTAGGTGGTTTAGCCCTAGGGGTCAACCCACGAAGCTAATAACCTCCCTCTTGTCAAAGGGTTTCCCTCAACCCAAAGACAAAACATCATATTATGTTCTAAATGATCATGATAAATTAATCCAAGCCAGTTTAATATAAAAAAGAGTTTAGAAAATTTGTTTTTGTTTCTCTTTCAGGCTGTAGAATGGAGGACGCACCAGTACTTCCAATGCTAGGATGGTTGTGGGTGTTCCCCACAAATTAAAAAGATGGTGGGAAGATATAAAAAGGTATCATGTCTTCAAGTTCAATGACTTTGAGCTAACGCCGACTGTGGAGGAGATTGAAGGGTTCACCGAGCTGTGGTATCAAAGTAAAGGATTGATCCAAGATCTCTGAACTGTAATGGAGGCTTTCAAACTTAGGATTATCCCTTGTCATCCTATTTTTCCTAGTTTTACTTCATTTTTTTTCTTCTTTCCCACAAAAAACAATTGTAGTAAATTAAATTTTGATTCAATAAATTAGTTTGTTTTGTTTATTATTTAACTCTAAACTCCGATTAATATTAAATCTTGGCTTGAATTAAATTATCATGAATCATATATTTGTCGTCTTAGGCCTATCTCTGACTCAACGAGGCTCCTTGCATTTAGGACGTTTATATTTCGCAATCAATGTGCTTATCCTTATAATATATATCGTGCTACTAACTTGATTTCTCTTGATTATGCTTTGGTTTTCTCCCCTCCCCAAAGGTTGATTCGTTCCTTTTCACTTATCACACTTGATCTAGATAAGCTCCTATCAAAGCAAAAGAAAATGAATGATAACAACGACATCAATGACAAGATTGATATGATTGCTCAGAAAGAGATTTTGGATAGTGTAGAGGGAGGATATCCACCTGAACATAATGAGGTGATATTAAGGTTGAAACAGAAAATTTTGGAGATACAAGAAGAATTATCTCATGTGCGCAATTTGTCCAACCTAGCAACTATCCTGAATACTCCTATAGAGACACCAATCGAGGGCAACATCGCTACCAAACTACAAGTCACTTTCACAAGCCTTCCTTTACCATTTCATTCTCAAAGTCATACTTACCTATTGCAATATTCACATAATACATCCAATTGCACACACCTAGCTCCACTAAATTCCCAAACCACCTTACCTACCCATGATATATTACCAACATCTACTACAAATATGACTTATGCATATGCTCCAGAAAATCGTAATGCAAATTCTATCTATGTCGAGAAGGCCTCTTTCACCCATCGTCACTATGAGCCAGAGTCCTCTCAAAAGGACATATTAATACGAACTATGACTGAGCAATTGGAAAATCTGGATAGTCGATTGCAGCATGTGGAAGGTAATAAAGGGGTAGAAGGGTTAAATTTTGAAGACTTGTGCATACATCCTGATGTTGAATTGCCTGAAGGGTACAAACCTCCTAAATTTGAAATGTTCGACGGGACTGGAGACCCAAAGGCACACCTAAGAGTGTACTATGATAAGCTAGTGGGTTTTGGAAGAAATTAACAGATTCGCATGAAATTATTCATGAGGAGTCTTACCGGAGATGCTCTGTCATGGTATATTGCACAAGATTCAAGAAAATGGTCAAAATGGACTAACATGGCCTCTGATTTTATGAAGAGATTTGAATTTAATATTACGCCTGATTTGTTTTACATTCAGACCTTGAAGAAAGGACCCATGGAATCATTCCGAGAATATGAAATAAGATGGATATCTGAAGCCGCTAAAGCACGCCCTCCTTTAGATGAAGAGCAAATGAAAGAAATCTTTATGTGTGCTCAAGAGTCACAATATTATGAAAAGATGATGCTCATATAAGACCGTAAGCTTTTTGACATCATCAAGCTTGGAAAAAGAATTGAGGAAGGCATAAATAATGGCATCATAACAAATTTGGAGGCATTACAAGTAGCTAATAAGACTTCACACTCTGATGAGGTCATCAAAAACAAAAACATGAAAGAGGTGAATATTGTATCGATTACTGAAGGGCCGAGAGCTCTTTTAATTTGCCAAACATCATCACTTTCACCTCAATACCAAATATTCACATCTCAAAAGCTACCAGCTTATCAAAAGACATCAAGATCTCAACGAATTCATCGATCCTCAAAATTTCGAGCCAATTTGAAGAAAATTCACCCAAGCAATACACTCCTTTGGCGGAGCCCATAGCCTAATTATATGAGAGATTAAAGGTTGCCGGCTATATTGCTCCCATTCCTGAGCTTGTGATGGATACACATGCAAAATGGCTCGACCTCACTAAAGTTTGTCCTTATCATTCAGGGATGAAAGGGCACACCACGGAAGAATGTCGAGCTTTGAAAGATCATATTCAAACATTGATTGATACTAATGTGATACACTTGAAAGAGTATAATGACGTTTGATTATGTTGTCTCCCCGGTCGAGGCTCTCGAGCATTCAAAAAAATGTCTTTAAACTTTATTAATTTGGCAATGGTGCTACGTGCTTGGAGCAAGAAAGTTTTTTTTTGCTTGCTTCCCTTTTTGTAATTGGAACTACGTTTGACTTGATTCCCATTTAATAGTTATATGTAGGCTCTCCTATGGAGTTCGGTCTCATTATAATAAATTTTTCATTTCCCCTTTATCGAGCATCGTAAGTGGGCAGAATTTTTGAGAGGACAGGCAGCCGTTAGTTCTACAAAGAATTACCAGCTGAGGATTGAATTCTACACTGGGGCAGAAATTTTGAGGAGTGCTCAAAATTTCATCAAAGACTGCACATCAAGACAGCCAAGCAAATGCAAACAAAGGCACAAATCAATCTTCCCTTTTTAAAAACTTATAATTTTTCTTTGAGCGCAGGAATAACATGTACAATCTCACAAGTGTACTATATCATCAATGATAAAATTCTAAAGGCTAAGCACTATCAATTCGAATTTCAAAAGGAAGAGTGCAAAAAATTTCAAGTAATAAACTGGGCCAAATTTTTTTTAGGGATCCTCAAAAAATTTCAAGTATTACATCTCAAGAAACCCATACAAAGTGCAAGTTCAAAGTCCAACAAGCAAAATACAAGCAAAGGTACGAGTCAATCTCTTGCCTTTCACAATTTATAATTTTACTTTGGATGCAGAACTGCAGGTTACTTCACTTCCTTGGCTCTAATGACACTAGACTACTAAACTATATTGGACTACTATTGGACTATCGAATACTTGAATTATGCTCTTTTTAGCTACTATAACTTAGGTACTATTAACAAGGCTACTGCAAATAGGGCTAAGCATTACCCTCTCGAGACTCTTACTTCAGATTAAGCATTTTCTTTTCAGAGCTACTACCCTTTCAAAAACAAAATTACCCGAGGCTAAGCATTGTCCTTTGGAAGTTGATTGGGTTAAGCACTACCTTTTCAAGAAATAACCTGAGGCTAGGCATTGTCCTTCGGAAGGATTGGGTTAAGCACTACCTTTTCAAGAAATCCCCCGAGGCTAAGAATTGTCCTTCGGAAGGATTGGGTTAAGCACTACCTTTTCAAGAAATTTTCTGAGGCTAAGCATTGTCCTTCGAAAGTATTGGGTTAAGCACTACCTTTTCAAGATGTTACCCGAGACTAAGCATTATCCTTCGGAAGGATTGGGTTAAGCACTACCTTTTCAAGAAATGCCCCGAGGCTAAGCATTGTCCTTCGAAAGGATTGGGTTAAGCACTACCTTTTTAAGATTTTACCCGAGGCTAAGCATTGTCCTTCGGAAGGATTGGGTTAAGCACTACCTTTTCAAGATTTTACCCGAGGCTAAACATTGTCCTTCGGAAGGATTGAGTTAAGCACTACCTTTTCAAGATTTTACCCGAGGCTAAGCATTGTCCTTCAGAAGGATTGGGTTAAGCACTACCTTTTCAAGATTTTAACCGAGGCTAAGCATTTTCCTTCGGAAGGATTGGGTTAAGCACTATCTTTTCAAGATTTTACCCGAGGTTAAGCATTGTCCTTCGAAAGGATTGGGTTAATCACTAACTTTTCAAGAAATGATCTGAGGCTAAGCATTGTCCATCAGAAGGATTGGGTTAAGCACTACCTTCTCAAGATTTTACTCGAGGCTAAGCATTGTCCTTTGGAAGTCGATTTGGTTAAGCATTACCTTCCCAAGATGCTAAGCATTGTCTTTTGAGAGTTGAATGGGTTAAGCACTATCCTTTCAAGAAAACAGATACGTTTTCTCACCTCTTTTTATCATTATTATTTTCTAGCATAACTATTTTTATCGCATTAATTCATGTTTCTATAAATTTATTAGCTAATCACTTTATCTAGTTATATCAAAAGTTGCAAGCATCAAAGGAAAGAAAGAAATGACAACCATTTTCGCTCTCATTTCTGAGATACAATTCTTTTTAGTCTTTTATCTAATTCAATTTCCATATCATCACGACTTGATCAAATCATATTTTCGCTCCATACTGTCGCACCACTCTAATCTTGTTGACTCGTGCTATCTTCGTGCAAAATTCATATTCGTCAATTTTCTCAGGAACCTCGTTCGTTCCTAAATCTATAACTACACACGACCTGATTCTTATAAGACCCGAGATATGTAGGCGACTTGAAACTGAAGTCTCGGCCACATCATTTTTCACAACTCCTTCCTGATTACAAAAGAATCGTCCTCCCGATCGGAAAAAATTAGCTACTAGTCAACATTCTTTGCCCTCCAATTCATCCTTCATTTCCGAGCAAGGAAGGGGCAACTGTTGACACCTAATTTTGACCTCCATATACCTCTCTCGGGCTGTTATTTTACTAGTTATTATTTTTTAAAAGCTTAATTTTCCTTGCATATTGCTTTTAATTACTAAATAAATCATGTATTTTATCGTTGTCTTGACACTTTCTAAATTCATATATAATTTATAAATATATATTTTATTTCTAATTATCTTGATTTTGGCATAATATTACATGTCATTAATATATACGTAATTTATTTATAAGTTTAAATAATATATGTTTATTGATAATTATCATTAATTATTATTTTATCTACTAAATTATATATATGTAGTATTTTATTTACTAAGTAGTAGTCCAAATTCAATTTCTCTCTCAAATTATTTAAATTTTAGCCATTTTATGCTCAATTGATGTTAATTTTAGCTCAAATTGAATTCAATTTGGGTCAATTTTAAAACCAATTATATCCCCAATTTAGTTGATTCAGTTTGTAACCCATAACCCGACCCAATTATTGATTTTAATCGCAGTCGTCCATCCCTTTAATCCGACGGTCCTGATATAATCTACCAATACTTTCCTTTTAATTAATTCAACCAACCCCCCACCCCTAATTCAGTCGACACACCCCAAATCCCAAAAATCTTCACACCCCTTCTCCTCTTCTCCACCTCAAACTCACCGCTATCACCAATCGGCGAACCACCGCCATTCCCTCATCTCCGGCCAGCAAACCCCAACAGCTACCTCCTCTCCTATCTTTTCCGTCCTCCCCTCTTTCCCCAAAATCAACTCATCGCTCCACCATCCACCAGAAAATATCGCAGCCACCACCTTTCTCTCCCTAACTTCCTCCTCCCTCTTCTCCACTCCAACGGTGACCGGAACTCCACCGGCGAAAACCCCATCCAAAATCCCCACGTCGCCGGCGACCAGCCAACAACAACCATGTCACTGCTGCTCCAACGGATCTCGGTCCGGCAGACCCCCGTACACCCTTCTCTCTCATCCCCTCCACTTAAACCCCAGAGCCAGTCCCCCTTTTTACCTCATTGCGCTCTACTCTTATCGACTGTTGAAGTTGATTCAAAACGAGTACAGTCTATTCACAAGCAAGGTGAAATCCAAAGGTTCGAGCATGAACACTTGCAATTTCAATGAAGATTCAAAGGGCGAATGCTCCAGACGTGTTTGCTATTACCTCACAAATTTGTGACCCCTTTCCTATAATTCTATTCTCTTTATCTTGCTCTGTATTGGTGTGTATATCTATATGTTTAGTCGTGCTTAATACTTGTCTCCTTTAGATTGACAACGTGCTTACGAATCAATATTTTTCCTTCTCGGTCTTTTTGGCTACATTATGCACAATAGATCTCACAGTTTTTAGCATGATTAATATCAATTCTTCTTCTGATTTATGTTTTTCTATGATAGCTATTTGATTTTGAAAGTGATTCCATTCCCTTTGAAGATGTCGATTGACTATCGAATTTAAAATAGTGTTGTGATGCTTTGTTCTAGAACTTATTTTTATGTGGTTGATGTTGATTTCTAGGATCATCTTAGAGATATATAATAGACTTGATTCATATGCTGGTATGGTACTTTGCCTGATTTTCCCCTTTCTTGCTCAAGTTGAATTCATCTTCACCTAATTGATTTGTTCCTTCTTTGGAAATAGATGTTTGATGGATTTCGTGTGGCGATCTGGTTGATTTTCTTTCCTCTAACTTGGTGTGGAACGCTTTAGCATTCATCTATTTATGATTTAGTTGATTTATTTTCGTACCCAAATAAATTCATCTTCTGTCTTCTGTTAATTATGACAGCCTTAGAACTTGGTTATTCATGGTAAGACTTTGATTGTTTGACACCTAATTGATTTGATTATTTATGGTATGCTCGGAATACTTACCATAGCAGCCTGGATGTTGATAATATGAGACTTCATATAGTTAGTCTTCTTTAGAGTATATGACAGCTTTGGTACTTAGTTAATTTTGGTATATTTTGACTTGTTGATTGAAATTGCTTGGCTTTAGGAAAGGATTATAGTAATTATCAGATTTTCTGGGACAGCCTGTGTCATTAGTTTATTTCGTAATTTAGCTGATTTTATGCTTAATTATTCAAGGGAAACCTTTTACCTTTCATACTTCCCCATTTATTTCTTTTAAATAATTATGACAGCACCTCATTATTTATGAAAAATCGTGATTGTTTCCTCCCTTGATTGATTGAGTTGCCTTGCACTCGAAAAGAATTTATGTGATTAGCTGATTAACTTACCTTCTAAATTCTTGATTGACTGGAATACTGAGGCTATAAAAAGAGAAACTCTTCTTCTGTCTAGGGATCACTGGAAGTTCTGAACATCTTTAGCACCATTCTCTCTTCTCCACTAAAATAAAAAATAAAAAAAAGCTCTAAGTTCCGCTTTGGGTGTGCAAGTGTTGGTTCTCGAGATTCTGTCTTTGTTTGGTTTGCTATTGCGTATCGGTTAGTTTTCTTTTGAAGTATTTTCCATTCTTATGCAGTAGTTGTTGTGGTCATTCTGAATTTCTATATATGTTGTATACTCTTAAATATTATGTCCAATGAGTTGGTGAACTTGATACCATAGAATGCTAATCCTCCAAGAATTACAGTGATGGCTTTAATATCTAATATCTAGTTGAATCAGTTTCTCTTGTGTCGTTGATTGTATCATCGAAGTAAGGATAATCTGTCTATGTTAAAAGCATGCCTATAGGAATTAATTTTAAACTCATGTTTTCAATTCGAAATGGGTATTGTGGTTTCACATGACTTCAATCCGCTATGTTTTCCTCAACATATTTCATATTAGACAAATTTGTTCACTTTTGGCCTGTGTGGTGTCCGTGAATGTATGTGTTTGGTGTGTGTCTGTGTCTAACAAGGACTTCCTTATGAAACATTTGGGACGTTCTGAAGAGTTGTTGGGCCTGGGGTTGGGCAAGAGCGTAGGATTGGTGGTGGTGCATTTTTTTTAATCTTATAGTTTGTTTTCCATTTACTGTTCATTTTATTTATAATAATTTGTATCCAAACGCTATCGTGTAATGAAATAAATAAAGGGGATGCTCGGAGATGGTAAATTATGTGCTAAATGTTTCTTTCTCGAACAATAAATCTGTAGTTTCTTACCTTTTTTTTTTACTTATTTTCGTTCCCTTTTGACAAAATTTCACAAGTGCTCAAAGTTATTTTCATAAAAAAATTCAGCAACCATTGTTCGTCTTTGTTTTATGCAATTTGAACTAAACATGGTATTTTACTTCTATTATACAAATACTATCTCCTAACATATAGTTAGTGGGAAAGTACAAGAAATTACGAGGTCTAATTTCATCTTTTAACTAAGCCGACGCATCCCCCAAAAGTACCACCTACCTTGTCTTTCAAAATAGAATTATGTGTATTTATATATAAATATATTTATGTGCTATGTGAAATTCAAATCTTTCACTTGTCTTTAAAAATATATTATTATTAAATTTTAAACTTTAAAACTGACCTTCAATCAAATTGTTGTTATGGTGGAGGAGCGCGATCAATAATATCGTGGCATCATCCCTATGAAGCAACAAACATTTTAAATCTTTTAAATTCTCTTATAAGTTCTTTTAAAGCTTAAGCTTATTTACTTTTATTAAATTACTTTTATTATCGCGTTTATTTTTGCTCTTTATTTGTCGGGGTTAGTTAACATTTCAAAGCTTCTTATTGTAATAAATATAGTTTATGCGTGTAAATCATTAGCTTTGTGCCTCTTAAAAGTATAATCAATTTTCTTTATTTTTAAACTATTTATAATTCTCTCTCCTCGCTTATCTAATGTTAATATCTTCGCATGATCATTCACCTAGATCTTTAGACTTGTTTTAATTAACTAATAATCAAGTTTATATGTTTAGTGTTACTCACTTGTTTCAAGTAACTAATAAATGAGTTTGCATGCTTAACTATTTTTATCACCTAGATATATATTTATAAGATAATAATTTATGCCTTGTTTATTTATTTATTTTAAAATAAAGGTTTTTCTATGTTTATATCACCTAATTATTTAAATTCGCATGTTAAGAAATAATTTGTTTAATCGATAAATGAATTGGTATGTTTCTTTATTTATCTTATGTTCTAGATTTTATTAAGTAGGATTAATGCTTAATTTGCTTACTTTTCTAAAGATGAAGTTTGCATGATTAGCATATAGTCATTTTAAGTTAATAAATTCATCGACTCTTTATTTATCATGAACTTCCCACATAATATATAAATTTGGCAGGGACCCACATTTGTGTACCTCGAAGGGTGCCTAACACCTTCTTTTCGAGGTAACTTGAACCCTTACCCGATTTCTGGTGACGTAGACCTTAAAACTAATTTGATCATAGTTAGTTCGTATGGTGCCCTAATGCGCCTTTAATTCATTAGGTGGCGACTCTTCACTTCTCTTTTATCCTAAAATAGAGTTGTCACGTCGATGGCCCGCTTTTCACAAGAAAAATGGGACGCGACAAGTGGCACCCACCTCAACCCCCGGTGAGAGAATTTAGTAACCAAGTTAATACTTATCAAAACTAAGCATCTAAAACCAATTTGTCATTAATAAAAACCATGAAGCATAGCTAAAAGTAAATAATAAGAATCTTTGCAGAAATAACCCCTACAATCTGAAAGTCGTATACCAAAACTTCTAATATAGTCTAGATTATGGGGATGCAACCTCAAAAATAAGGTAGTCTGAATTTGAACAATGGATTAGAAAGGATAGACGAATCCATGGCAGCTCGGAAGAAGTAGCTCACGGTCACGACCTAACTACCGGACCGTGCGAGCACCTACTCTAATATACCTATATAGGAGAACCCTTACCACTCGATCCAATAGGCAATGCGGGAAAAGACGTAAACCATGAAATAAATCTTTTGATACAAGAAAATCGTTTACAATATTCGAAGAGATAAAACATTTACAGTTTGGAAACAGCCCTCCCTAGAATCTAGTCTAAGCCGGTACTAGAGCTACAAAAAAAGTAATGCAATTTAAATGATAAAGGACACAACTCCACCATAGAAACAAGGAGTAGGATCTGCTGGAGATTCACCGTCATCGTGTACCTATGAAACATCACCAACCCTGCAACCAGACTATACCCAAAAGGTATAGCAAGAGTAGAGTAAGTACAAACACACGTACTGGTAGGCATCATCGGTCGACCCAAATCCACTCATACCATCATATAAGAAATCAAGGGAAAATACATATTTAAACTATAATACTTCGGTCCTTTAACATCCACCTTTATCCATTCCGCTTCGACCCCCAAGCCTTCCTAATCCTTATGCTGCCAACTCTTCTCTCTAGCTCTACACCCAACACCTACCACTTCTCAAGTCACACTTATCACTTAGACTTCCCAAGTCACACTAACCTCTTAGACTTCCCAAGTCACCTTAACCTCTTAGACTTCCCAAGTCACCTTAACCCCTTAGGCTTTTCAAGTCACACTAACCCTTAACTTCTAAAGTCACCTTGCACTAGCCCAACCACCAAGTCCAGACCCAGAATACCACTCTGTCTACTCAACCAACCCCTATGACTAAGCACCCAGGAACAACCCAGTAGCTGCCAACCCAGACCAACCACACTCATGGTGCTACTAACAAGTATTTCGGACCCCTCAGGGGTCCCTAAGACAAATCCCCAACATGATAATACTAACTAGCAATACAACTCCAGACTCTAGGTCTTCCTCCTAGCTCATCAACCACATGTAACAGTCATCACCCATTGACGATACCCAATGACCATAGCACATTGATATATCTTTTTACATAGTATGGTCCCACCCCGGGATCCCCTTAACAATACATAAGTGTTACACATGCAACCAATCTACACCAATACCAAACACAGATCAATATAATAACCCTGCCTCTCATGGACCGTATGAAGAATTCACTATTCAAGAATATAACCCAGTCCACTCATGGAACCATCAAAAGAATACAATAATGCAACTAAAACAACCCGTACCAGGTGTGGTACCCGAGCCAACCATTATGAATTCCCGTACCAAGTGTGGTACTTGAGCCAACTATTAGTATACTCATACCAGGCGTGGTACCCGAACCAACTGTTAGTAATTGTTGTACCAGGCATGGTTCACGAGCCAACCAAATGTCATACCAAGTCCAATTAATCACAAATAATGAACAACACATACTTGTAAACCAACAAGCAAACAAATAATTTCATTTCACAAGTCTGATAGTCGGACAACTAGACATTCACAATTCATTCCCTAAGCATGAAACTGATACACTACTAAGCAATAGTACGTGAACACATAATGCATATTAGAAATCAATAACCATCACCTACCCTTACCTCGGGTACGTAACTCAACCTTGGATCCCATCCGAAGACCAACCCCCGTTCACCCCTTTTCAACACATATTTAGTAGATACATTGATTCCCGAACTTCTCCTTAGATAACTACAATGTGGGGAAGACACCTTTTAACCTTGGTGATTTGGCCATTTTTATTATTCTATTCATTATCTCGAACCCTTATCAAAGATTCCCATTTTTACCTAGCCATCTAGTTACCCATGCATTTTTGTTCCCCGAACCTTTTCGACATCCCTGACCCTGAATTCTATCATTATGACATACCCAAATAACATGTATAGCCCGACATATGACAACACGATAATTCGATTCAACCAAAATCCTTGTTCATATGACCAACACCACAATCCATCAGACTCCGTGCCCGAAGGCCTAAGCATGAATTCTCCTTTTTCTCTATACAATAAGTATGAAATGTAAACAGGTCCATCTACTCAATAAGAAAACCTAATCTACCTGGATGTCGAGCAGCTGCACAATGCATTTTTTGGCCCGTGAAGGTGGTCCCAACTGGATGACAATCCTGAAATCCATGGTTCCGCATCCTTTTAGTCGGAATCCCTCCTCTCTATAGCTCCCAAGTTTTAGAGCATCCTAGGAGGGTTTTTGGAGTAACCCTCATATATTCTCCAACTGAGGAGGAGAAGTCTTTTATTAAAATCATGTTCTGAGGCTATTGCCTCACGTCATCCCGTTATAGAAGATGGCCTTCCGCTATAGCAAAATAAATACCGCTAAAGCAAAGTGACGTCAGCCCCGATGATTTCAAAAATCTGATTTTTTCATCACATCATCCCACTTAATTCAAAACATTTTTAAATCATTCCCAAAATTTTATGATATCATGATTTCTAAAATAATGATGGATCCGGTCATTACACTCACCCTTAGATTCAGATAACGCTCGTATCACAGCTGAGGTTGTGCAGCATCTACCTGAATAACTCAACAACAGAAGACCAAATGCAGTATCGATACACAAAACCACAGTGTAGTGATAAGATCATTGGCCAGCTCTAATATACAAAATATGAACACTTAACTAAAACTCAGTAAAGCGGGACAAAACATGTATAAACAAGTCAGCAATTATAATCCAGACTCTAAGTCATCAACCTGACTTATCAACTATATGAAACATGTACCAAACCATAACAATAATAATATATGCGACGTCATACGCCATTCAAGTAACCTGGACCACCCAAGAATCCTTAAGATATCGTCTATTGAGTTTGACATGCAATCCCGGTCTACATCAGAGCCAACCCAGCATTTAGACACAATACCCCGGCCATTCATGGACCAATATGCAGTAATGATATCACAATAAATAAACTCAGTCCACTCATGGAACAAACGAATAATGTATAACCAAACATGTACCAGGCGTGATACCCGAGCCAATCGATAGATATTCTGTACCAGGCGTGGTACCCAAGCTAACCAATAAATTATACCATGTGTGGTACTCGAGCAAACCAAATATGACAGATAACACAACAATCAATCATAATGAACACACATCATACTTGTAAAACCAACAAATATTAAAGACAAGTTCATTTCACAAGATTGATAACCAGATATCGGTAACATTCATTATTTTATTCCCTAACACACGAATTGTACAGGCAACACTAATATAGTAGTTAACATGCACACATATCATAAATGGGAAATAATCAACCATCACCTATCTCGAATTAGGCCTGAATGCTCCACTGGACCTGCGCCTTCCCTTTTTGTGAAGCTTTGGTTTATTCTTGGTCTAAAAACAATCACATAAAACCAAATTCAATAAATATAGCCTAAATATTCCTGGATTAAGTCCTAATCACAAACTCCAGGACAAATCCATGATCATTCCACCCAACATAGGGTCTTTCCACCAATAATAGGCCTAAAACTACCAATTTTTATGGTCACATTAGCAAATTATGGTATTAAATCATGGAATAAATAGTTTATATACAAAACCCAAGGTTTTATACATCTTCAATCCTTGTTACACCAGATTCTTCTCCTTAGGTCAAGCCAAACCCTCTCTACTGCTCATAACTAACGATTCTAAGGTGTAGGAATTGAAGTACTAAGTTAGGGAAATGATTTGCTTACCTTTACGAAGATTCCTGGTAGAAAATCAATAGGACTAGCCCTTTTTCGCCTCTGCACTTCCCCAAAATGTTCTTGAATAATTCTCAATATTTTTGGAGAAGTTTTTGTATTTAATGCTACTTATCCCGCTATAGCAGCCCAATCCTACTATAGCAGCACTGCCGTAGCGGAAGCCACCCGCTATAATGGGGTTGATTGCCTTGACTTCCACTATAGCAGGAATTTCTCCGTTATAGCGATTTCCATGGTAGCAGCGTGTCACCTGCTATAGCTGCTGACATGGGACAAACCTCGAGAATCCTTCCAATTTTGCTTATTTTACAACACACCTACAAATCTTGACGTTCCAGACCAATCCTTTCACGTCAAGTTTAATATTGAGAGTTCTACTCACTCGAATTTGCTTCCTAAAAGTCCTACGAACTCTTTAACGTCTTGGATAATAGAAAAACTAGCTCCATCTTATATATTCCACCCAATATTTTCCTAGATTTCCCTAGACCTTACCTCGCTCAGAATTCGTCCGAGACTAGCCTAGCCTAAAATTTTTAATTTCCAAACTCGGAAGTTCTTTAATCCATTTCTTTGCACAAATAGCTCACCTATAATGATGGAAAGGGTTATTACAGGTTTCCATTGAGGAAGCTGCCAAGCTAGAACTCAAAGTGCTTCCATCTCACCTGAAGTATGCACTCTTAGATGAGGATGATACATACTAGTTATTCTTATTACTGGTTTATCTGAAGATGAAGTCAAAAAGTCCTTGAAGGTCTTGATAAGACACAAATGGGCATTGGATGGCAGATATCTAACATTCAAGGAATCAGTTTGGCTTTCTGTGTGCACAAAATTTTCATAGAGGAAGTGTACAAGCAAAATTTTAAGCACCAAAAGAGGCTAAATCCGGTGATAAATAATGTGGTCAAAATGAAGTAATCAAGTGGATGGATTCGTGTATCATCGATCTAGTTTTTTGATGGTAACTGGGTAAGCCCTGTTCAATGTATTCCTAAGAAAGGAGGGATGATAGTGATTCAAAATGAGAAGAATAAGCTTATCCTAACTAGAACAGTCACTGGGTGGGAATTTGCATGGATTATTAGAATCTAAATGAGGCTACCAGAAAAACCACGATCCCATTTCCTTCATTATTCAGATCATGGGCAAATTTGTGGGCCAGGACTACTACCATTTCTAAGACAAATATTCAAGCTACAATCAGATAAACATTGCACCAGAAGACCAGGAGAAGATGACGTTCACCTGCCCATATGATATTTACGCTTTCAAGTGGATGCCGTTTAAACTTTGCAATGCATTGGCCACATTTCAGAGATGTATGATAGTCATATTTTCAGAGATATTGGAGGACTTCGTTGAGGTATTCATGAATGACTTTTTGATTTTTGGTAATTCATTTGAGACTTGCTTGCAGAATCTGGAGGTGGCCCTTACAAGGTGTGAGGAGAAAAATCTAGTCCTAAATTGAACGAAGTGCCACTTTTTGGTCAGAGAGGGGATAGCCCTTGGTCACAAGGTGTCACGAATAGTTCTTGAGTTAGATTGTGCTAAGGTGGAGGTTATTGAGAAGCTACCACCCCCAGTATCTGTAAGAGGGGTGTGTAGTTTCCTTGGGCATGCTAGATTCTACTGATGAATTTAATAAGGACTTCTCCAAAGTATCCAGACCCATGTGCAGACTGTTGGAAAAAGAGGTAAAATTTGACCTCTGTACTAATTGTGTGTAAGCTTTTGATGAGTTGTAAAGAAAGTTGGTCGATGCCCCTATCTTGATCGCACCTGTCTGGGCATTGCCATTCGAGCTGATGTGTGATGCAAGTGATACTGCGGTGGGGGCTATACTAGGGCAGAGAAAAAATAAGATATTTCACTCCATTTACTATGCTAGTTAAACTCTTGATGCTACTCACACGAACTATATTGTGACAGAGAAAGAGATGCTAGAAGTGGTTTATGCCTTTGATAAGTTTTGATCTTATCTTGTGGGGAGAAAAATAATTATGCATACAGATCATGTTGCTATTCGTTATCTATTCAAAAAGAAGGACGCAAAGCCCAGGTTCATTAGGCGAATTCTCTTACTGCAGGAATTTGATCATAAGATCAAGGATAGAAAGGGGATTGAAAATCAGGTAGCTGACTACTTATCCAGACTTGAAAATTGGTCTCACATGCCCAAGATCAAACAAATTCGTGAGGAATTCCCAGATGAACAACTCTTTGCATTGAGTGTTTCAAAGCTACTGTGGTACGCTGATATTGTGAACTTATTAGTGAGTGGGATGTACCCTCCAGAGAAAAACACGCAGCAAAAGAAGAAGCTCTATCATGATTTTTCAAATAAAGAAAAGACATGAATATGATGAGAATTTGATGCGCATTAGCTCTTTTAACCATCTTGGAGCTATATAATTATTCTGGTTAATATTTTTTTACAAGACAATTTTGGGGTTAAAATTATAGTCTCGCAAGATGGCCTTCCATCTTAATAAAATTAAACAACAATTTTCATAAGAGTATAAATAATAAATTGAAAGTCCGTTAATTTTGAGAGAAAATACGAGCTAGTGATCTATTCACGATAAAGATATATTTGGGATCAAAATCAAATGGAAGGAATATTTATTCTACCTCCATAATTGAAGGACAAATCTTAATCAATCCACTATTAATATATAAAAGCATATTTGGAACCAAAATTAATATAAGAACAAATTTACTTTATTTTTTATAGTTAAGAAGCATTTTAAACCCTTTTTGCTTCAATTTATTAACTCAATTTATTTTAACTAGTAACACTACTGGACATAAAAGAAAATAAGATATTTTGTTTTGTAAGTAATTAAAAAAATCTGAGGTGGACCTTTAAAAAGAGGCACCTATTTTGACTAGGGCACTCCATTTTTTAATTGGATGGGTCCTTGTGCTATTGAATATTTTCCTCTCTTTCTTGTTATTTTTCTTATGATCGTAATTGGTCAATTTGTATATATCTTCTTTATTTTATCGGATGAACAGTTATTTGAGAGTTAAACCTAAGGTGATTCATAATTTATATGTAAAAAAATATATTTTAAACGTATTTACATCATATACTTTTTCAATAATGGAGATTCATGGGTAGCTTTCCCTATCTTGTACCAATATTAATATCGAGTAATTCTATTTACTAGGATTTAGATAAAAAATTTGTGAAGAAATCACATACTTTTTCCTTTTAAAAAAGAATGACATATTTTGACTTGGCACGAAATTTAAGAAAATAAGAAGACTTTTGAATATTGTGGTCTTAAATTAAAGTTATGTCAAATGTACCAAAATACCATTTAATCTTGTGATCTTAAACATGCCACGTGAAAAGTTAAAATTGAAGTATTGCCAAAAAAAGAGATCATTCTTTTTTAAACAGACCAAAAAAGAAAGTAGATCATTCTTTTTTGAAACGAAGAAAATAGCATTTGTTATCTTTGTTAACATTAAAACCTTGATCTCACATACTTTTTCTTATTTTTTTCTTTTTTATAGTGTGGAACCCATTAATGGATGGGCTCCATTTCCTTCCACTATTTCTTGGCTGGTTGTTGAACTACAAAATGATTGAATGAATGCAAGAAGTTTGCTAGTTGAGGAGTTGGTTAACAATCTTTTAGAAAAAGAAAAAGACATCCATGCAAGACTTTTTAACGAGTATTGTTGACTATAATAGAAGTGGCAATAGTTTAGGTTTTGTTGTGCTATGGTAACTGGCTCTATTTTAGGTTATTACAGTCAATATTATTTGTGTATGACATTAGTGGTATCCAATATTTTAACGTAAATATTATTCTCACTAATCTAGTTTATGTGATGATATTTGAATAAATACGAAATTCTTTTTTTTAAGGAACAAAATATTACAGTGGCACTTCTTTCAAAGACACCTAGCTAAGTTGGTTGTCAATTGTCCTTTTTTTTTTTTGGTTAAAAGGCGAATTTATATTAAGATAGCTAAAGCAGCAGAATGTTTGCACCTCTAACAGTAGTAGAGGTGTTTGCAGATGAAGTATTAGGAAAACTGGCCACATCCCGGCCAGATAGGTTAATGCTATTGTTTGAAACTTTCCTAGTAAAAACAATTCCTAGAATGTCTGTTGCGAGTACTTCCTTTACAAACGTAGGAGGAACTGTCAAAATAGATGGGCTGCAAAAAACTGCAAGATTTGCTCCTTCCTTAGCTAATGAGTCTGCCATCCTATTTTGCTCCCGGTATATGTGGGTTAGCCCCGCTGATCCCATTCTTCTGATTAATGACTTGCACTCATGGATAAGGTTAGTGTATAATAAGTGATCATTAGTAATCATGGATATAACTTCGGTGGAATCAGTATTGATTTCTATAGGAGTAAGGTTGAACTCAATAGCTAACGAAAGGCCTCTTTTGAGGGCATGTAGTTCGGCCATTGTGGAGGAGGTGTGAGGCATGCTTTCCATGAAACCCACGATCCAATTCCCTTCCTATTTCTGAAGACGCCGCCTAGACCTCCAGGTCCAGGGTTTGTTTTAACTGACCCATCTATATTGAGTTTGTAGGCACCCTGGGCAGGGGGGTTCTAAGCAACGTTGATGGTGGTCTTGGTTTGCTTGGTGCGTAGGTGGTCAGAGATGAGATGGTGGAATTCAGTGCCATTGAAGAGGTTATCATTTCATGAAATCCAGATATTCCACAAGCAATGAGGGAGCATGGTGCTCCATGGAACAAGGTGATTTTATGGCTTGTCTTTAAGGACTTTCCATTGGGCAAGCAAACTACTGGGGCTGAAATTTGTTCTATCAATAGTGCAGTTGGAGGTATTGTTAGTGGTAACTCTATCCCAGAAACTGAGGGCATTAGGACATTGAAAGAAGATATGGCTTATGTCCTCTTTGGGGGCATTGCAAAAGTGGCAGTTGGGGCTAAGGTTCAGCCCAATATTGTGCAAATAGGAGCTGGTGGGGAGCCTCTCATGCGATAGTATCCAAAGAAAGGTTTTTATTTTATTAGGGGCTTGGCATTTCCAGATCCACTTGAAGTCCCAGAACTTATTGTGGGGAGCTTTGCTACGCCTTTTATGGATGGCCTCGTAAGCAGTGCCAGTAGTGAATTTGTCATTATTTGTAAGGCCTCAGATAATTTTGTCCTCCCTAGAGATATCAGAGGGGAGGGAGAAAGTGGTGATGATGTCAAGGAGATTCTGGGGAAGACAAAGGATAAGGGGGTGAGATTCCAGCTTCTGTTCTCCTCTCCCTTTTGGAGGGGTCCCTCCATGATGCCCCTAATGCTTCCAAGGTGAGGGAGCCAGTATCACAGAGAAAACTAATATTGTTGCCTTTGTTGGAAATCCACCTAAGGCCCCCAGCACAGTCTTTCCATCCTTGTTGGACATTCTTCCAGGTTCTGGAGACTATTTTTTTCCCTATAGCCTCACTCTTATTGGTGTGATATTTGCTTATAAGGATTCTGCTCCATATGCAGTTTTGGTTGTTAAAGAGCCTCCAGGCCAGGCTGGCATAAAGGGATCTATTTTCTCGCTCTTGTGCAATCCTAATCTACCCACATCCTTGTTGTTGGTAATGGTGTCCCAACTGAGTAGGTGCATTTTCCTTTTATCAGCACTAGAGCCCCAGACAAAGTCTCTCTGAATTTTGTTGATAGTCTCAGTAATTTTGGAGGGGGGTGGATGTACTGCATGACATTGTTAGGGATGCTCCCAGGGTGGATTTAGCAAAGACAGTTCTACCAGCCATGTTTAGAAACTTAGTCTTCCAGCCAGCTAGCCTATTATTCATACTATCAATGATGTACTGGAAGTGTCTATTAGTAGGTCTGCGACTGAATATTGAAAAGCCAAGGTATTTGCCAAACTCAGTGCAGGCCTCGATAACAAGGATGCTGGAGCAATCATTAGAGTTATCAGTATCGCAATTACTAGAGAAAATGACCTAAGACTTGCCATGGTTAATTTTTTGGCCAGACAAGGCACTGAATCTGTTGAGGGTACTGATAATGGTGTTGTTGTTGGTAGGGTCAGCTTTAGAAAACAGGGTAAGATCATCTACAAAGAATAGGTGGGAAAGTTTGGGGCCTGATGTAGTGATGCTAATAGGAATCCACCTTTTCTAGTTTACCTCTTGCTCAATATCTCTAGATAATCTCTCCATACACATGATAAAAAGATAGTGGGAGATGGGATCACGTTGTCTTATGCCTCTAGAAGGGGTGAAAAAGTCAGTTTTTCTGCCATTAATGAGGATAGAGATAGAGTTGGTGGTGACACATGACATGATGAGTTTGGAGATGTTGGAGGGAAGTTGAAGAAATCTAGGGTGTTCTTAATATAGGACCATTCTATCCTATCAAAGGCCTTTTCCAGGTCAATCTTAAGAATCATATTAGAGAATTTACCTTTCATTTTCCTGAAGTGAGAGATGTATTCTTGGACAATGATAGCATGATCAGAGGCTCTCATGTTGGTCAGGAAACTAGCCTGATTGGGGCCAATGATGGAGGAGAGGAGACCCTTAATTCTGTTCACTATGATCTTGGTCACAAGCTTGTAGTTAGTGTTACACAAGCCAATGGGTCTGTAGTTTTTTATGGTAGAGGCATTGGGACATTTGGGAATGATACAGAGGAAAGTGGTGTTAAAAGCTGGAGGCATATGGGAACTAGAGAAAACTTCCTTGCAGAAGCTTGCTGTTTTGGGGCCCATAGTATCCCAGTATTTCTGGTAAAAGAGAGAGTGGATCCTATCAGGCCCAGGAGCCTTGAGTGGCTTGAAGGAATTGAGGGCCATGATGATTTTAGAGTCCCTCAGGGGGGCATCCAGAAGGGCACTCATATCATGGGAGATGGTGCAGTAAGTGCCTCTGTCTTGGGGGTTCTCTCTTTTAGAGGACAAGTGATTAGTGGTATATAACTTGGTCAAGAAATCAATGATGTGATTATTGATTTCAGTTCCTTCAACCAAGGTATTTCCAACATTGTCCTGGAGTGAGGTGATCCTATTCCTTCTCCTTCTGTTAATGGTAGAGGCATGAAAGAATCTAGTATTGGAGTCACCTTCCTTGAGCCAGTTAATTCTAGATTTTGTTCTCCAGAAATCCTCCTCAAATTTGAGAAGGGCTTCATACTCTTAGAGAAGGGTAGTCTCCAAGTCATGAAGGAAAGAGTTGTGGTGATAGTTGGGGGATTTTTGGATGCCATCCAACCTAGCCAGAGTGTTCCTAAGCTTGTGGTGGATATTGCCAAAGACATCTTTATTCCATATGGTGGCCTCTTTTTGGATTAATTCAATGGCATTTCCAAGAGTGTTAGGGGTGTTGAAACAGTTTTGGACAACACTTCTAAAAGATGAATGTCCACACAACATGGGCTCCATCCTAAAGGGTTTGCAATGCCCAGGGTGTTGGGACTTGCAAAGGTTGACAAGGAAAGGGAAGTGATCAGACTTAGTTCTGGGGAGGTGGGTCACTAAGGAATCCGGAAAAAGATTAATCCATTAGTCATTAGTAACACACCTGTCAACTATTTCTAGGATAATATTCCTTCTATGCTTGTACATTTTATTGGTCCAAGTGAATTTACAATCTCTAAAACCGAGGTCCACCATTTTACACTGGTTCAAATAATATCTAAACATGTCGTCCCTAATGCAGTTGATACCAGCCCCCCCCCCAATTTCTTATTGGCTCGGAGGATTTCATTGAAATCACCACCAATAAGCCAAGGTCCATTATAATTCTGGGAGATGCTACAAAGCTCCTCCCAGAGTTGGGTTCTAGTATTAAAGTCAGGACTGACATAAATAGCAGAAAAAATCCAAGGATGAAGGGTGTTGCTTACCTTGACAATCACATGGATCCCTTCGGGCGTGATAGAGAAGTTGTCAAGGTTAAGGATGTCCTCTTTCCACATAACCACAATACCCCCTGCCAAGCCATTAGCAGATGATTGAATCTGGGTGTCGAACTTGAGGATCTCAGTTAGTTTTTTGTGCTCCTCCATCTTAGTTTCTAAAAGCACAAGCATAGCGGGTCGATGCATCTTAACCATGGCCTCACACTGGCATCTGAAGCTAGTGTTGTTGGTGCCCCTAGTGTTCCAAATTATGAAGATCATCAGATCTGCTAAGAGTGGAGGTTGTTCCAAAGGCCCCTTTCTATTTCCCTCCTGGGTGGCCTTCTTCAACTGATGTAGTGGGTTCAAAGCCACCACCGGAGGCACTTGGTCCTTTAAGTTCCTCAGATTCAAGGAGAAGATCCTCGTCTCTGTTGGGCAGTAGGCTATAATAGTTGTGCTGAAGGGCTCATCGAACTTTTTGAGTAGCAACTTCTCCAGAAGCGTTACCTCTGTATTTGGTTCTCCAAAAGCTTCCAGTAAGCTCTCCATTTCCACATTGCTATTCGCCAGAGCCTCTAGTATTTGAGGGTTTTCCTTTTCTGGGCCTTCTGCCCCTTGGTGCAAGTAAGGGTGCGGGTGGAGGCTATGAGGTATCCAAGGAATGAAGGTTGGGCTCTGAGAACTTGACAGGTAAGGAGTTTTTGGAAAGAAGGGTAGACTTTGGAAGGTTTGGGTCATTAGCGATGTGAGGTTGCTTATGGAAGTCATGTTGAGGTTCCCCACCACCTGAGTCTGGCGCAGAGTTTGGAGCCATATCTGGTTCCCTAGGCCCTGAACCGATTGGTCCATGCCCTCCTTTACCACTTGGGCCAAATAAGCAGGATCCTGGACTATGGAAATGACTTGTTGGTTGCCAATGGTTAGGTTCATGGTCAGGGATTTACCCTGTAGTATGAGCTCCATCCAGGATGTTGGAACTCGGTTGGGTGGTGGAGGGGTTGTGATGAAGATTAGGGGGGAGTTGTTCGCCATTATTGTTGAGGGGTTCGAAGATGGGGATTTTGGGAATGAGAGGAGCCACCATCCCTTCTTTGCTAGTAATAGGAGTGGTTGTGGCAAAGTTAATTTAAATAACCACTTCGGTCATTTCAATCAATTCAGAATGATGATTTTTGGAAAACGCAACGAATTTACTCAGATTGGGAGCTACAGCGTCAGAGGCTTCCATGGAGAGTTTTTTTTTTAGAAAGAGGTTTAGCTGTGGAAGATCCCCCTTGGGGCCCTCTAGCATTAAAGTCCCGATCTCCCAAGGGTTTCTTTTCTGCTCAGTTGCAGAGGTGGAGAAAGAAATGTGTTTTGGTGGTTGGCCAGCTGGCCCACAAGAGAGGGAGAGAGGTCATTAGTGCGGTTGACTTTTGGGTCCACGACCTTCGATCCCGCAGTTAATTTCCTTTTTCCATTTGTCTCCTTTTTTTGGCCTTTCATGGAATTATTTACGGGTTCCGGATTCTTTACCTGTGAAGAGGTGGTGCCACCAATTTTACTAAGGCTTAATGAGGAGGGATCCAGGAACTTACCTGACGAGGCGTCGTATGTTCTTACCTGAGTGGTATCCTTAGTTGTCTTAACAACTTTATTCTTCTTTGGGAAAGTGACAATTTGCCAAGCATATGGCTCAGGTTTAGTGTTAGAGGTCGATGTGACAAAGTCTCTCTGAGGTGGGGGGTCGTAGTGGTGCAACTCCTAGCCATATGTCGCAGTCTCCCACATCCAATACACAGTATTCTATCAACCTCGTATACCACTCTTTGTTTGTGGCAACCAATTGTGACATTTGTTCTCACCAGTGTGTCTATCGGTACTTGTATGCAAATCCTTGCATATCGCCGTCGTAGAGCTACCGATGTGCATGCATAAATTTTTAAGAGGGCGCCTAGCCTCATTCCAACTTTCTCCAGAATTTTCCAATCATAGAATTCGATTGGTAATTGAGGTAGTCGCACTCATATTGCAGTGTGAGTTTGTGTTGCTGCCTCTGGTACGAAGTTTGGTTGCCATTTGAAAACGGATAGAAAGTTCCCTGCAACGAACCAAGGTCCATCATGTAAGGCTTTATTCATGTTTCAGGGAGATCAAACTTGGCAATGTAGTAATCCCAACCCAGGTCAATTAGGGTGAGTGGTTATGTGGGTTTCCATAGATCTGTCAATTTACTTTTCAAGTAGCTATGGGTTAGTTTCTTCCCAAATAGCTTCACGATGACAGAGTTTTTCCATGGATAGTATATTCGATGCTTGTCTTCATCAGTGAGTAGAATGGAGTCTTGTTCTCCTTCAGCCAGGTGGACAACTTTGTCGATGTTGACATAAGACTGGTTGAGTTCACAGTTCCTATTGAGGAGTGCATTTTTAAAAGGTGAGTGGGCGTGGGGGCTTTCCCCCAGGGGGCAGTCATTGTCCGGTGGTTCTGGAGGGTCTGGAGGTGATGGTATTGGGGTGATGGCTGTGGCCTGAAGTGTTGACATGGACATACTCTAGGAGGGGGTCTTTCTTCTAGAGAGAGGTATTATCCTTATGGGTGATGGTTGTCAATTGTTCTTGATGGAAAAGAAAATAGGCATGGATCTTGCAAGGGCATTATGTTAGATTTTTATTAAGTGTGACACATTCATTATTAATTGATTTAATATTTATATACATTAAATCATATAATTATTTTATATATATTATTTGGTGATAATATTTAAGGAAAGTTTTAGATGAGGTTGGATTCTTAGAAAATTTTATCAGATATTGTTTAGAAATCCTTCATAAATATTTTTTCTTTACTGGTGTTTTAATTCTACACATTTTTTACACTTGATCTACTTGATCATTGTTGCTAGAGATATTCCTGAATTTCTCTACAGTTAAGGGAATTGTATTGATGCAGAAACCTTGTTTTTCTTTTGATGAATATTACATATTGCTTGAGTTTTTAAGTAGTGAGACAATGCTATTTAATTTAAATTTGACAGTCAAAATATCTCAATCTTGTCAAGGTATGGTATTACTATTGCAATTAATTTATTAGATAATTAGCCGATCGCCCAAAAATACAATTAAAATGAGGAAATTGATTGAGGTGGAATGAAACATTTAAATATTGAGAATAAATTTTATTAGTTGCCTAATGTTATGGTAAAGTTTGAAGGATTCTTATATTGATGGGTAACTTACATAGATATGCTATATTAAGAAAATATTTACCATCTATAGCAATAGCATCTTTTTTTCACTTGACATTTATAATACATTTGTAATACAGTTTTAATATATATTGCAGAGAATAATTTATAAAACACATATAATACAAGTTTTATTCATAGATAATTCATTTATCACACACTTTAATACACTTATAATACATTGTGCCAATTTCTTAATAAACAAGCATAATACATTTTAAAATACTTATAATACAGCTATATTGCATGCATAATGTACTTTTAATACATAGTCAGATTTATCATAATAATTCTATAGATGATAATAAATAAAAAGTATCACTAAAAATAATAATTATTTATTAAAACATACTCACCCAAGTAATTTTTCCTATATTAATTTGTTTTAGTTCTATAATTATTAAATTTCACGCAGTTTACAAACTTCTTCGGAAATGTGATGTTTGAATTTACTAGCGCCTAAGTTAAAATTTTCTCATAGCACTAAAGTAATTTTTTTTAAAATTTTGTGTAGCTCTTTTCACCATTATTGATCAATTTTTTATTTTTAGTTTTGCCTACCTCTAGTGATTAGATGAATTTAAGAAAAGATTGCATATGGCTCCAAAAAAATAGTAAATCTTCTAGTATTAATGTGTTATGAATCACTTCTAATAAATGCTCCTTCTAATTCTTGATGGATTCGTTCTGATTCTTCAATTCGTGTAGCAAATAGCATAAAGGGCTTTCTAAATTTGAGAAAGACACAAAGAAATGAAGAGAGCATCTATTCTAGAAATAGGACATGCTCTAAAGTTAAAGGTGCGAATCTTTTAAACTAATTTTGAAAATTAAATTTTTAATTATTTTAGAAAATACCTTTTATGTTTCATTATTTTTGAGAAATTTGATTTAATTTCAAAACTTGTTGATTCTAGTTATGAATTTTTCTTCCAAAAATTTGACTCTAAAGTTTTCAAAAACAAAGTCATTACTGGTAATGACACTTTAAGTGATCGACTATTCAGATTTAGTTTAGATCTCATTTTTAGAGCAAGTACCTAGCTTTGTATGTTAATATTAGCATAAAGAGAAGTGATATAAATGAAACTTCTGCTTTTTTATGGCACGGGAGATTGGCACATATCCCCATTGAGTGGATTAAGAGAAAAAGGATGAAATTCTCCAAATTTTAGACTTTTCTAATTTTAAAACTTGTATATACTATATATGGACAAGCAAATTAACAAATTCACTAGAAGTGCTAGAAGAAGCATTGAAATTTTAGAAATTGTGTGTGTATATATATATATATATATATATATATATATGTGCTTTTCAAAAAGTCTGAAGCACTAAAAGCTTTCAAGACATTTAAGGCAGAAGTAGAAAATCAAAAAGAGTGAAACATAAAGATTGTAAGATTTGACAGGGGTTGCAGCACTATGGTAGGTATACAAAAAAGGGTCAGTTGCATGATTCGTTCACTATGTTTCTTGAGCAAGGAGGCACCGTTTCTCAATATATATTATCAGGCGATAACAATAAAATAATGTGGCTGAAAGAGAAAATAGAATGCTTATAAATATAGTAAGAAGTATTATTAGTCATTCTGACTAGCCTATTTTTCTGTGAAGTGAAGAATTAAAAATCATTGCGTATATGTTAAATAGGGTTCCATCTAAGGTGATTCCCAAGTCGTCATATGATATATGAGTTGGATGAAAATCTAGTTTAGGTCCTTTGCACATTTGGGATTGTCCTGATGAGGTTATCTATAATCCAAACCTAAAGAAATTATACCAAAGGATAACAAGCAGTCATTTTATTGATTATGCGCTTAACTCTAATAGATGTAGATTTTATTATCCTTCTTATGCTACGATGATTGTTTAATCTAAAAATGTTAAATTTCTTGATGACTCGTGAATTAGTGGAAGTGATTTTCCTCGTATAGTTACCTTTGAGGAAGAACGTGAACCATCTCAATTGCTTGATTATGTACTGCTGAATTGAATTGTCACAAACAAAGACAATTCTGATTCAAATAAAAAAAGAATTAGAACAAGAAATGATTCACAAGCTCCTATTGAGTATAACTATCAGGTCCTCAGGAGTTAAACTGGAGGAAGGTCGAAGAGGATTCACGAGAACAAGAAAATAATTATTTTTAGTGATTATGTTGTTTACCTACTATGATGTTAGGTGTAAAGATGATCCATGTTAATTTATGAGGCAATTAGTGGAGAAAATTTCACTCATTGGTATGACATAATGAAAGATGAGATGAGTCTATTACAAAAAATCAAGTCTAGAATTTTATTGAATTATCTAAATGGTGTCACGATCCAACTATCGGGCCGTGCGGGCACTTACTCTAATCCATCTAGATAGGAGAACTCTTACCACCCGAACCAATAGGTAATGCGAAAAAATAAATAAATCATGAAATAAAACCCTTTTTAATACATGGAACTTTCTTTACAAAATTTTCAGAAAATAAATGACTTAAAGAACTTGCGGAAAAATATTTACAATGTGAGACAGCCCTTGCTAGAACCTAGTCTAAGCCGGTACAAGAGCTACTATAAGATGATACAAAAATAAAGAAGACTCAACTCCCACCATAGAAGCAAAAGTAGGAGTTGTTGGAAGATCACCACAATCCTGAACCTGTGAAACATCACCAACCCTACAACCAGACTATACCCAAAAAGGTATAGCAAGAGTAGAATTAGTACAAACACACGTACTGGTAGGCATCATCAGTCGATCCGAATCCACTCATACCATCATATAAAAATCAAGGGAATACACAATTAATTACAATGCTCAACCCTTCAACATTCACCTTTCCAAAATCCAATGTCAATCCAATCCTGCCTATCCCTTAGACTTCCCAAGTCACCTTGGCACCTAGACTTCCCAAGTCGCCTTGACACCTAGACTTCCCAAGTCACCTTGACACCTAGACTTCCCAAGTCACCTTTTCACCTACACTTCCCAAGTCGCCTCGACATTTCCACATCTATGTCCATACCCGGACTACCATTTCCTTACCTAAGTTAACCACTGTGACTCAACAACTTGGAGTAAACCCCACTACCTAGTGACATAGATCGCACATCGTACCGCCACCTACTAGTACAAAATTGTTCTCATGACCCCCAGGGGCATACTCAGCAAATGACTAGATGCTACACTATAACCAGACCACCAAGTCTCCTCTTTAGCTTATTAACCGTACGTAACAAGTCTAGCCGACTTTGACAGTTCTTAGCGACAACCAATATACATCCTTTTTACATAACCCGAACCCAACCAGGATCCCTAGTACATCATCTATGCCCATAACATACGGACTAGTTCACAGAAGAACCCCTTTGTCACTTAAGCACACTAACCCGATCCTTTAAGGACCAACTATACGACAATAATAATAAATCCCGGCCCTCTCAAAAATCCAACATACAAAGAACAATAAGTACACCCGCACTGGGTAAAGCAGTGCCACATATAATAACCAACCAGTAGTACAACTCCAGACTCTCAGTCTACCTTTTTACTTATCAACCATAGAGAACAGGTTCAACAGTCATTCAAAAACAATAACAAACATGACATATGCCCTTTTTCATTACCCGGACCAATCAAGGATCCCTAGACCAACACCTAAAAGTTTACATGCGATGCCCGGTCTACCCCAAGACCATCCCCACATTTAAGTATAACAACTTGGCCTCTCAAGGACAGTGTTATTAAAGGCGATCGCCTTATCGCCATGGCGACGTGGCGAGGCGAGGCGACGGCATCTCGCCTCCAGGCTCCATGGCGACTGTAGATTGAAAAGGCGACGCCATGGCGATGTGGTGACGCCATGGCGATAAGGCGAGGCGAGGCAACGGCGATAAAAGGCGACGGCTTTTAATTTTTTTAAAAAAATTAGGGTTTTAAGAGAGCTTGTTTTAAGAGAACCTACCACTACCAAACGACGGGCGGCGACCTAGTACCTACCACTACCAGACGCAGCAGTCAACTCTGGCGGCGACTGCTCTGCAACTCTGGCGGCGACTGCTCTGCAACTCCGGCGGCGACTGCTCACTGCTCTGCTACTCCGGCCGGCGAGTCTCCTCCGACAGTCCGACTCCAACTTTAGGTAAGTAACTCTTTTTCTTTTCTTTTTCTACTTTCTTCTTCTACTTCTTTTTCTATTTTCTTCTTCTCCGAAGTTCTCCCTCTGTTTTTTTCTCTTCTTTCTCCTCTGACCTCTGTTTTTTCTCTTTTTTCTCCTCTATTTTTTCTCTTCTTTCTCCTCTGTTTTTTCTCTTTCTTTCTCTATTTTTTCCCTCCTCTCATCCTCTGTTTACACTTTACTGACTTCTGTTATTTGTTATATAACAAATTATTTTCTCTTCATTTGTTATTTGTTATATAATAATTAGTAATTAATATCGTAATTGTTGATCATTAACAGCAATTTCAATGGCGTCTCAATCTAATCGTAGCAAACAAAAGGACATTGGATGGAATTATGGTTCACAAGGACCATCAAGAGACTCAGTTATATGTAACTTTTGTCGACGTACTATCAATGGTGGTATTACTCGGTTCAAGCAACATTTGATAGGTGGAAATAGAAATGTAAAAATATGTGCATCTTGTCCGGGAGATATTAGGGAAGAGGTGAAGACATTTGTTGAAAGCAAAGTCGTGGCTAATCCAAAGAATCAAAGATATGAGCCAACGTATAATATCATTGATGATGATGATATGAATGAATATGAAGAAATGATGCCTCCCTCCAAAACTCAAAGAATGTCTTCCAGTGGTAGTGTATCATCCTCGGCACCACAAAATGTGATGAAAGGTCCCATGAATATGTATTTTCCACAGAAATCACAACAAGATACATGCTTTGAAAAGGAAGGAGTAGGAGGAGGACGAGGAATTGATGACACAAAAAAGATTTTAAGGGAGCGGGCTGTAAATGCTTTTGCAGTATGGATGTATGATGCGGGCCTCCCTTTTAATTGTGTTAATTATGAATCATTTGATAACTTCATAGAGGCGGTAGGACAACATGGCCCGGGAATGAAGCCTCCTACCTATCATGAAGTTAGAGTTCCTCAGCTAAAGAAAGAAGTGAAGAAAGTAGATGAACTAATTGAGAAGCATAAAGTTCAGTGGCAAAAGTATGGTTGTTCCATTATGATGGACAAATGGACAGCACGAAATGGAAAGATGATCATTAATATTTTGGTGAATTGTCCAATAGGTAGTATTTTTCTTGGTTCTGTTGATGCTTGTAATGAGTCTACCACTGGCACTAAAATGTACAGCTTGTTTGAGAAGACAATTGAGGAAATTGGACCGGAAAATGTTACTCAAGTTGTCACTGATAACGCCAGTGAAAATGTGAAAGCGGGTGATCTGATGAAGGGTGTTTACCCACATATCTATTGGACTCCGTGTGCTTCCCATTGCATCAATTTGATATTTGGGGATATATTCAAGATTAACCCATATGCTTCAGGTACCTAATAGCTCTTGCTCTCATCTCTTCTAAGTTCTAATTTTCTTTAAACTTTATAGTTAATACTTAATACTTATTAAGCTAATAATTACTATAATGTCTTCTACAGTTTTTAAGAAGGCCACCAAGGTAGTTTCTTACATAAGTCAAAGGCCGTTGTTATTGAATTTGATGAGAAAATATACCAATGAAAGAAACTTGGTGAAACCGGCCAAGACAAGATTCGCAACGGCCTTTTTGACTTTGGAAGCTATGTACCGACAAAAGAGGAACTTGAGATCTTTGATCGTCTCTAATGAATGGAGTTCAAGTAAATTTGCGAAGGAAGCTTTGGGGAAATATGTTTCCACCATTCTTTATTCGGCACACTTTTGGAACGATGTTGTCAAAGCTCTTAGAGATTGTGGTCCTTTGGTCACAATGCTTCGCTTGGTGGATGGGGAAAAAGATGAAGCAATGGATAAGGCGAAGGAAAGCATTGAACGGGCTTTTCATGGAGTTCAGAGGCATTATGAGACAGTCTTTGAAATAATTGACACAAGATGGACTGACCAACTCAAACGACCTTTGCATTCAGCAGGCTATGTTTTGAATCCGGGATTGTATTTTAAATCCACTATGGATCAAGCTAAAATTGCTGAAGTGTGGATGAATTACTATACTTGTGTTGAGACGATGGTCCCCAATGTTACAACACAAGATACACTAGTTGGTGAGCTTGCTCAGTACAAGAATACAAGTGGATTGTTTGGTTCTGGTCAAGCTGTTAGAGCCAGAGACACAAGGTCACCGGGTAAGTGAATTGGTTTAGTTGTCTTTATTATAGCTTTAGTGCTTTACTTAAGTTATTGACTTTTTTATACTTATTAACCTTCAAATTTATTATTCTATAGTTGAATGGTGGTCGCTATTTGGAAGCGGAACTCCGGCTTTGCAAAAGTTTGCCATGAGAGTATTAAGTCTAACTTGTAGCTCATCCGGATGCGAGCGAAATTGGAGTATGTTTGAACATGTGAGAAAGATTTATTACATTCTTATTTCTATATTGAAGTGATTATTATTAGTATCTAATTAGTAATTACTTTCTACAACTCATGCGCAGATTCATTCCAAAAAGAGGAATAGGCTTGAGTTATCGCGTCTCAATGATCTAGTGTACATTAGGTACAATAGAACATTGACACGTCGTTATGATGTTCTCGATACCATTGATCCTATTAGCTTGGATAATATTGATGATGCTAATGAATGGTTACTTGGTGGCCCCGAAGATCAAGAAGATGAACTAGTATATGAGGAAGGTGATCTTACTTGGGGTACTGTTGCTATGGCAGCTGGAGTTGATGATAATGTCTATGATCTTAGGAGAAAGTCTTCAAGTTCAAGGTCAAGGTCACTTGACAAGGGAAAAGCTACAAGTTCAAGTCAGACTCGGACACTAGTTGATGAAGAATCCGAGGAGGAAGAAGATGAGGGGCAATATAACAAAATGCATGTTGGACTTGAAGATTATGAAAATCTCGAAGAAGAATAAACTTTTAGAGTTTTAGTATTGCTTGTTTATGGATTGTTGAATTATCATTAAAGTTTTAGACTTTTAGTATCTACTATCTACTATCTATTTTTAGTTTTTGAATTGAAATATTTGCTAATGTATTACTACTATTGAGATTTTAATTATTTATATGTGCAATTAAATATTTTAATTTTTTGGTACTAATTGGCGCCACACTTCAAAAAGGCGAGCGCCTCGCCGCTCGCCTCGCCGCGTGGCGAGGTAGAGCCTTGTCGCCTTTTGTCGCCTTTAGCCGTCCAAAACACTGCTCAAGGACCAATTTAATCAATCACAGATAACCCGGTTCACTCACAGAACCAACATGTACAGAATACAATCAAGCAAGTAAAGCAAAACCTGTACCAGGCGTGGTACTCGAGCCAACCGTTATTAATTCTCATACCAGGCGTGGTACCCGAGCCAACCAATAAGTAACATGTACCAGGCGTGGTACCCGAGCCAATCAAATGTCACACAAAATCCACAGTCACAAACAATGAACAATCAACACTTGTAAACCAACAAGCAATAACACCTAGTTCATTTCACAAGACTGAAAACAGGACTTTTGGACATCCCTAAATCCATTCCTAAGCAATGAAAACCATACAAATACTTACTCAACAGTACACAACACTTACAATGCATACAGGAATCAATAACCATCACCTAAGTGTTCAACATGTCATCCCGGTCCACACTAAGACCAATCCCACACTTAAGTTCAACTACCCGGCCTCTCATAGACCAATATGCAATAGAAAAAGTATCAACAATTAAACCAGGTCCACTCATGGGGCCATCATCAAATACAATTATAACGTATAATTAGACCCACCCGAGGACTAATCCCCGACTTACCACTTTTGGCACATATTCGCAGATACATCAATTTTGAACCATTTTCTTAAGACAAATACAACATGGGAGGGACACCCCCAACATTGGTACTTTAACCATTCTAGTTTACTCTACTTCCTTTATACTAGAATTATCCCCGAAACTCCCTTAAAACTAGTCATTTAATTAACCATAGCCTTTTCGATTTTCCAAACCTTACCAACAATCTAGTTGTCTGAACCTAATTTTGACATGTATAAACAACCCGAGATGAAGCACATCACCCCGACATTAACAATTCCTAATCAATAAACCAACCAAGACATACAATGTTCCTCCAGACTCCGTGCCCGTAAGGCCTAAACATGATTTCTCCTTTCCTTCTATATCAATAATATGAAATAGAATTAGGTCTAAGTCTACTCAAAGAAAGAACCTAGCCTACCTGGATGCTGAGTAGCTATTCCATGCTCTTTCTGGCTTTGTGAAGGCGTTCCCAGTCGATTCTACAGGCCTGAATCCATGGTTTCGCATCCCTTTAACCGGAATCCCTCCTCCCCATGGCTCCAAAGCTTTGGAGCAACCTAGGAGGATTTTTGGAGCAATCCTCGTCTGTTTTTTACTAAAGAAGGGAGAATGGGATTATAAAACTCGTTTCTGGGCTTTCTGGTTTCATCATTCCGCTGTAGCGGACGGCCAACCGCTACGGCAGGTTCCGCTATAGCGACCTAAATCCCTCTACAGCGGACCAAATTTTTCAGCACGGACAGTCTTCAGTAAAATAGTCATAACTCTTTACTCGGAAAGCGGATTGACAAACGGTTGGTGGAGTTAGAAAGAGGACTCAGAGATCTTCAATTTTGGTGGGTATTGGGACCCCTAACTCTTTATATTCTAGGAGGAAAGCTCATTTGAAGTTGACCCTAGTTTGAACTTAGCCCGCAACTAAATCGGTAAGGAAGCTTTCAACTTAACTTTGTGCTAGGAGTATTGTAAGACCTTAGTACATACCAAATGTACTCTTATACTAAAGAATTAATCCTAACTCTCATTATGAATTGAGAGGCACCTGCCTTGATCGCAGATATTTTCAGTAACGACGGAACAGATCGTTACAAATGGTCAGTTGTCATTGATTGTAAATGAGTTTTTAAGACCAAAGAAACTCTTTAGGGATACAAAGCTAGACTTGTTGTCATGGACTACACTCAAGTTGAAGAAATTGATTACCATGAAAACTTCTTTTCAGTTTTTAAGAAAGATTCTTTCTTTGTAATTATGACACTAGTAGCTTATTTTGATCGTAGCTACATCATATGGATATGAAATCGACATTTTTGAATGAATCTCTTGAGGCAGAAGTATATATACGTAAACATGAAAGATTCCGTACAAAGACTCATTTAATTTGCAAGTTAAAGAGAATAATCTCTCTCTATATATATATATAAAAGAAAAGTTATAGACCCGGTGACATGACGCTCTCTAAGGCCTAGAATGGTATTTATCTTTTTTATAAAAAAATTTGGCATTTATTCCTCCTTTAAAAAATGAAAATTTCACTTTAAAATTTTACTAAATATTAAAGATGACTTCATTTAATTCCTTTCATCTTCAATGCTATTAATCTCCTTTATTAAAAACCTCTGAATTTCTATTAAATTACCCCTCATCTTCCTCTCATCTTCCACACACATAAAATTGTCTTAAATTTATAATAAAATTAAATGTCTACTATCTATATATTTACATATAAGATAAAGCTAGAGTTAGAAAAGGTGATGTGACATGCCTCTAAAGTCAAGAATGACATTTGTCTTTTTTACTCAAATTTTTTGACATTTTTTTCTTAATTTTTCCTATTTATATGATTTATTATAAAATCTATAAATTATATTTTAATTACAATTTCTTAATTATCCATCTATTTTTTCAATTTAGATACTCAAAAGACATTATCATTAATTTAGTGATTTAGTGATCATTTATAATGTGATAAAATAATATTATATTTTCATTATTTTCTTATTTTGACTACTTCCACCGTGTTTTCTTCTTCTATTTAATAGTTAAAAATTTAACACCTCAATTTTCATCCTATTAAAATTACACCTCATTATACATCTATTATATATTATTAATAAAAATGATATCATTTCACATATATTTTGTTATTTTTTTATATTTTTTTTATTATTTTATTTTAATTTAAACCCCCATAATTCACATTTATTATCTTCATAATTTGTACTTATTATGCAACTCCAACACCCTTCATGTTGATTAATATGTAAATTTATAACACCTTATGGTATTCTTTTATGCATACTTCATATAAATTCATGACATGTAGGTTGACTTGATAATGTTGCAAAGCAATTTCTTATGTGGTGGTATTGAAAATGCATTATTTTGAATATCATTGACATGTTGTAAGGAGACTTGGTAATGTTTTCAGTTAATCTTTCTGAATCTGCTTATTATAGATGTTTGCAGGTATACATCCGATATCATATTTTCTATCTAATTGTATATGTTTTCTTCTGTTAAGTTATCGATTCAATTATCTTGCACAATAATAAATTATTATAAATTTATAAGAAAAGTGCATGAAATAATTGTGCTATAAAGGAGGTTCACCTCATTAGCATAAATATGAGATGAAAAAGGCTCAGTAAATTTATTTTTATCTTTTGTTGAATAATTTTCACGACTGGATAGATAATTTGATAAGTTAGTGATTTTTTTCTCTTTCTAGATTACATTTAACTAACATGTTAACTAATTGATTATGATAAATTAGATCGAATTTTGCTTCTTCTTTTTTCTGCAATACCTCGACGTGATATGTGGGTGAAAAAAGTTTGAGAGTCAATTTTCTTTTTATAAAATCTAAAATCACTTATTTATTTTTCTCATATTGTAGGGTGAATCTCGAAAGATATGAAAGATCTCCCACCAAGCCATACATACAACTTTCATAATGTCCTTATTCTCTAAAAATATTAAATTTGTAAGGTATTTATTCAAATAAACGATGAGTATGTTTTAAGAATAACAATGAATTGAAGGAGAATGGCATGATTATATTTAATAAGATTTGTTAAATTATCAAATTCTCAATAGTCTATTCTTTAAAAATTTGAATTCGCAATAAGATTCAGGAATTGAAAAGAGAAATTGAAGGTATTTCACTGCACATGGCAAGACTATGATAGACAAAAAGTTTATTTTTTTTCCTTTCCCGCGAAAAATAAATTGTATCTTTTATATACAGATGAATACAAAGTTTAGTAATTTTAATAAATAGTGTTGCTATTAACTTTTTAAATTTTATCATGCTAAAGAATAAACTTTATTGCATATTAATGATTGTACTTTCACATCTTTTATCGTCACCCAAAATTCTAATTTATTCTATTTACTTTTTCATAATTAAGTACTAAGTAGAGTTTACAATTTAAATCGTAACATCATAATATTAAATTAGTTTGTTACATTTTCTCATGACTCCATACTAATCATGCGTGTGAAAGAGAAAAATATATTTAAATATAATAGTAAAGGGGGATATATTTCTATGTTTTTAGCTAATCATACTTTTAAATTTAACCACAAATGACTTAAAGTAAATAGATAATTTAGAGGGAGATCAAGTAATAGAAAGTTTAAAAAGAAAAATAGAAAAGGAGGAAAATAGATGTGAAAAGAAATAAATAAGAAAAATACAATATTTTAATTTCCCTTTTTTTTGATGTTGTGTTCCACTTATTTATTTATTTTCCTGTGTGTTCTAAATTTATTTTATCTTTTTATTTATTTCAAAGGAAGGATTTTTTTAGAAAAACTAAAGTTGTAACTATTTTATAAACAAATGAAATCAAATATTTTAGATATGTGATGAATGTATATTAGATATACACATATATAGTTGAAACATAAAATTTTAAATAAGATATGATGATGAAAAATGTATTACATATAAAACATTATTTTACATTAATGTGTGTATATATATAGATGATTAACATATATTACGTATTTACTAAATTAAAAAATATATTTCTAAATTTATTGATAATTTTTATATAATCGCGCAACGCGCGGACACTTTCACTAGTATACAAATTAAAACAAGCCTCTTGTTAGTGATACATAAGTTTGACAGTGTTATTGTTAGAACAAGAATGATAATATTACAAGAAAACTTAAAATAAAACTTGTTTGGCTTAGAGGCACATTAATACGTTTCTTGAAGATAGTTGGAGTCTCTCCCATAAGCAAACAGAAGAATAAATAATAACTCTATCTTCGGGATTCAACTAAGCCACATAAACAAGTAGCATTCAAGAATGTTGCTCTTCTATTCTTGAATTGGTGATTTCACCATTTGATCAATGTCTCAAATATTTTTCTAAGGGAAAATGTTTATTTTTTGAAGTGCTTGCCTTTTCAAATAAAAGACACACTATTTATAGGATGAAAAGTTTTGAAAGAGAAGACTTTTAATTAAATAATATTTGTTATAGGTTCATGAATGGTTAAAAGAGAAATGTATCTTCCAAGAACCTATAACGTAGAAAATAAATGAAGAATGAATGTTAAAATTCATCTTCATGTATTTTGAAAATTAAAAATCTTTTACTGGATGAATTTGTTTCAAACATTAACTCTTACAATTCAATTCATCTTTCATTCATTTTGTAAATCAAAACTTTTATCGGATGAACGGTTTCAAAATTAATTGAAACATTAATTCTAACAAACCCTCACTTGTTTCAAGAAATTTTAGTTGAAAAAATTTGAGACATTAATCTAGCAACATGCATCAATAATGGTGTCTTTTGGACTTGAACCATTAGCTAGTGAAGACTTTCTAAATCAGTGACAACTTAGTGAACGAATCTTGACCCAAGTAGTTCATTGAATGAAGTAGAAAAATACTCCACGCATATTACTATGTTCCGGTAAAAATCAAAATATTTTGACACCTTACGGTCATGTGTCCTGAATCCTCTATCTAAGTGCCTCAAGATTTTCCTGTTAAAATCTTATTGAAGTGGCCTCCACTTCGCACTTAGAGCGGTGAATTCATCAAGAGTAATTTTGCATACTCCGGCCAAATAGTCTATAAATTTATTAAGAGAATTTAATCTCGGCCTCCTTTACAACAAAGTATTAGTAAGTCTATCAGGAGTATTACTATACACTCCAACCGAAATCGGTTTATAGACCTTTTCTTCCTCGAGAATATAATCTCAATATATGCACATCTACTCACTCTTTTAGGAAATGGAAATTTTATTGATGTGCTTCACAATTGTAACTTTACTTGTTTTTCCCTTTGAACCCAAGATTACATCATCAGGTAAGGTTACCATAAAGTACAATTAGTTTACAACATGTTTTATTCTCATTTCATTACAAGTTCCCACTACTAACTCTTTGCCTGGCCCTTTAGACAAATAATCTGCTAAACTAAATCTGGACTTCACATATTAAAGTGATATTATGCCATCCTCTAATAATCTTCTCACATGATTGTGTTTGAGACGAACTTGTCTCGACTTGCCGTTGTAACAATCACTTGCAGCCCGAAATATAGCAGCTTGATTATCACAATAGATAGTCAAAGGTGGTATTGATTTACTTCACAAAGGAATATCTATCAGCATACTTCACAGCCAATCAACTTCTTCTCCAGCAGAAGACATAGTTATAAATTCTGACTCCATGATTGAGTGAGTAATACAAGTTTGCTTCTTTGACTTCCAAGAGATTGCTGCTCCAGCCAAAGTGAAAATCAAGCAGTAATAGATTTGGAGTCATTCGGATCAGAATTCCAAGTAGCATCACTATAGCATTCAAGAACTGCTGGAAAGGTTGAATAATGTAGGCCAACATTAATCGTACCCTTCAAATATCTTAGAACATGAATTAAGGCATTCCAATATTCAATCGCAGGGTTACTAGTAAACTTTGTAATGACCGGGTCCGTCATTACGGGAAAACTGTTCGTGCCAATTTTCAGAGTTAGAAAACTCTGAGTTTGGGAGTTTGAAATTCTAGGCTAGGCTAGTCTCAATCGATTTAGGAATGAGGTATTGTCTAGGGAAATCCGGGTAAGGATTGGGTTAGATGTCTTATTTTGAGCTAGTTTTTCTTGTAGCTAACACATAAAGGAGTTTGGAGGACTTTTTGGAATCGAATTCGGGTAAGTAGAACTCCCAGAATCGAGATTGACGTGAAGGGGTTGTTCTGGGACGTCGAGAAAATAAGTGTGTTGTAAAATGGACTATTTTTGGAGATTTAACGACTTTATATCTCGTGTCAACCACCATAGCGATTTACACTCCGCCACGGCGACCTTCACTATAGCAGAAAAATTATTGCTACAGTGAAAGTCAAGTCAGTCAACCTCTGCCATAGCGGTTGAATCCGCTACGGAGGTACCACTATAGCGGAGCGTGATGGGATTTAATACAGAAACTTCCCCAAAAATATTAAATTTTCACAAATTCATTTGGGAGAAGGGCTAGGGGGATTTCAGGCATTTTTCCTTCATTCTTCATCATTTTTCTTCCCTAAGGTAAGGTTTCTACTCCTCGAACTCCGTAATACTTTTTTTATGCGGTAGAATTGCTAGGAGTGGACTTGGGGAAAGGTTTGGAATGACTTAGGGAGGGTAGAATCCGGGGGAAAAGGAGGATTCTATGTGTAGAAGTTCTTGAGTGTTGCTAAATTTATTGTCTAATGATCATGTGACCTTAATTTCCTAATTTTATCCGTGAAAATGGTAGAACTAGGAGAATTAATGGTGGAAAAACCCAGAAAGAGGGTGAGATGATCATGGTTGGCTCGAGGTTTGTGATTTGGTTTAATTCGGGTAATGTACAAGCCTTGTGTATTAATTTAGTACTTGTATATTATTTTAGACCGAGAACAAGCAATAACTTCGGCGAACGAGAAAGCTTCGGGTAAGTAGAGCTTTGAATCATTTCGAGGTAGGTGATGGTTAATGATTCCTGTGAATGTTGTATGTTTGTGTACTCTTATCTAAGTATTTGTATGAGATGCATTTCTTAGGGAATTGTTTAAGAATGTCTAAGGGTCGTGTTTTACAGTCTGGTGAATTGACTGTGTGTTTGCTTGTTGGTTTACCAGTTGATTGTTCATTATTGTGACTGTGGATTGATTGACATTCGGTTGGCTCAGGTACCACGCCTGGTATGGGATAACACTAACGGTTGGCTCGGGTACCACGCCTGGTAGGGAATATACTAACGGTTGGCTCGGGTACCAAGCCTGTTACGGGTTTACTTTACTGTATTTGTTGTATTGATATTGGTTGCATCGTGGCATTTGGTATTTTTTCCATGAGTGGACCGGGTTGTGTTATTGAACTGTGATAGTTGCTTATGCTCCTTGAGTGGCCGGGAATATGGTTATATCTGATTGAGTTGATTTTGGTGTAGACCAGATTGTTCATTTAACACTTAGGTGTTGGTTAGATGGGATCCCAGGGTGGGACCGGGCCATATAAAAAGGATTGTTTATTGGTTATATTTGATTGTTGATCATAGTCATAGAAAGGTGGATTACATGTGGGGACAAGTTAGGATGAAACTTGTAGTCTAGGGATGCCTTCTGTCTTGTTGCATGTTTTTCCTGTACTTACACTTGATTTGTTGTACTGTTCATACACTATTTTATTTTGTTTATTGGTTATATTTGATTGTTGATCATTGTCATAGAAAGGTGGATTACACGTGGGGACAAGTTAGGATGAGACTTGTAGTCTAGGGATGCCTCCTGTCTTGTTGCATGTTTTTCCTGTACTTACACTTGATTTGTTGTACTGTTCATACACTATTTTATTTGGAACTGGCTGATGATCCTACCAGTACACAGTGGTGGTGTACTGATACTGCACTTTCTTTTCTTTTTGTGAGTACAGAAAATCTTCCAGCGGCTGACACGCGACCTCATTTGTAGTCCCAACATTTTCAGACTTTGAGGGTGAGCTGCTTCGATCGAGCTGCCTTGAATCTATCTTTAGAGTTGTAGCTCACTTGTTTCGGGCTTAGACTATTTCCTTATTTTGGGATCTCATCCCCGTATTCTAGATATTTGGTAGAATGTTTTGGTACTGTGACTTTCTGATTCTAGGGGGGTATTGTTTTTCTGCAGGTTAAGTAAATGAAGTTGTTTCCTTATTATTGATTGCTAGTTTATTTTCTGCATATTGGTTTTCATCTGCTAGAACGATTAAGTTCGGGGAAGTGATGGTTCGCTCACCTGGGGGTTGGGTGAATACCACTCACGATGGTCTGGGTCGTGACAAAGATGGTATCATAGCCCTAGGTTCGTTGATCTCATCATACCAAAACAGGAATAGTAGAGTCTTGCAGAACGGTGAAGAGACGTCCGTACTTTTCTTTGAGAGGCTATAGGACTTTAGGAAAATATCTCTTCTTTCTTCCATCGTGATATGACTTGATTCCAATTGGTATCTCGTGATACAAATTGGTATCTGACTCTTTCACTCTTCTATCCGCAGATGGTTAACACAAGGAACAATGGAGCTAGACCAGTGGTCCCAGCAGCGGGCCCGTCTATCCATGGTAGAGGCAGGGGAAGGGGCAGAGGACGCGGTAGAGCCACGCCTGCCAGGGGTGGAGCTCAGGCTGCTGCAGGAGTGCGAGAAGAAACCCCTCCCCTACCTCAGGAACAGGTTGTCAAAGATGTGGAAGTGGTTGTGGAGTATGATGGGGCGCAGGCTAAGGCAGAGGCGGCACCGGCTGGATGTGCAGGCCTTCCTTCTATGACACCAGAAGCATTTCAGCAGGCTTGGAACATCTTGAGTGGTCTAATTGGTGCTGGAGCCATACCCGCGGCACTTGCAAATCAGGCTCTGGGCACTCAGCCAGCAGATCCTACCGCTCCTAGGATGGATGAAGATTCATGCACATGTGACTTCTTCAGGCCAATGATAGGCCCAGTGATGACAGGAAATGAACATGAGATACTGACCAAGTTTCTCAAGCTGCAACCTCCTACGTTCCAGGGTACTGACAGGAAAGATGCTTATGAGTTCATACTGGATTGTTATGAGAGGCTGCACAAGCTGCGCATTGTGCAATGGTATGGGGTGGAGTTCGTCACATTCCAGCTGCAGGGTGATGCCAAGCAGTGGTGGAGATGTCATGTGGAGTGTTGGTCGTCTATTTTACCTTCACTGACTTGGGAGCAGTTCCATTCTCTTTTCTTAGAGAAGTACGTACCCCGTACTTTGAGGGACCGAAAAAAGGATGAGTTCTTGAATTTGGAGCAAGGTAGCATGTCAGTCTCTGCTTATGAGGCAAAGTTTCATACCTTGTCTCGTTTTGCTACGCAGTTGCTGGGTTCTGAGGAGGAGCGGGTTCGGTTGTTTATCAAGGGTCTGAATACTGAGCTTCAGGTATTGTCTGTGCACATGACTTCTTCAGGGAAGGGCTTTAATGATGTGGTGGATTATGTGAAGAAACTAAAGGGAGTCAGGCAGGAGGGGCGGGCTAAGGTGTTAACCAAGAAGCCCCAGAATGAAGGAAATTATGGTGGTTCATACTCCAGGGGTCAGAATCAGCAGGTATACTCAACCCTTCCTATTCAGTCAGCTCTGCCAGCTGCTACAGGTGGTCGTCCGGGAGCTAATCAACAGTTTTTTGCTCCTAGAGGCCAGGAAGCTTCTTATTCATCTGCTAGCAGACCTGCACTTGATAGTGGTTGCTTCCATTGTGGTGATATGGGCCACTTTAAGAGGGAGTGACCTCACAGGCAGACCGGTAATCAGGTTCAGCAGTAGCCCAAGGTTGTGGTCCCGACAGGTAGAGGTCGTCCATTGTAATGACCCTTCCGATTATTTCCACGTATACGTTTTCCTTGAACCTTTAGAGCTTGTTTGTAGCGGTCTCAAGTCACTTAAGGCTCGTCCGGACCGGTATTTTAGTGTCGGGTCCATTTTTTTGGTCGCATTATAAGTTTTGAAGTCAAGCAAGTCGGCAAAAGTTATCGTAAGTTTCTTTAATAAATTTTCTGAACTTTGGGTAAAATGTCTCAGGGCTTTTCTCTCAATATATAAAGAGTTAGAAGTCCCCTGAAATACCAAATCGAAGGTCTACGAGTCTAGTTTCCTACGCACAAAACCTCACGTCCAACTGATCTCGGAGTAAAAAGTTATGACTGTTTTACCGCGGACTATCTGGCAGAAATCGGGTTGCGAACCGGGTCGCGAACCGGGTCGGGTCAAACTCGATTTAAGCCTCAACTTCACGTTTTAAAATGCTATTTCAGTTCTGAAACAGTGAGAAAACATAAGGGAGGATTCCAAGAGAGTTCTTGAGTATCAAAATCGTGCGATGGTGAGTTGCGAACTTAAATTTAAGAATTTTATTAATATCGCGTGCATTTGAAAATATTTTATTTGAAAGTTAAATTTGGTAAAAGTTATATTATTATTACCTTTTTAAAAATATTTTAAAGGTGTATGAAAAATATTTTTGTACGATATAATTGTATATGTATTTATTTTATAAGGTTTTTATACATTGTAATATTTTAATGGAGATAGTAAATTTAGTGATGTTAAAAATTATTATTATAATATAGTAGGTTTTATTTGAAATAATTTTCTATTAATTATGGTATATTCAAAAAGCTATATTTATTTTACCACGAATTTATGCAATACCCAAATACATTTGCAATGGAACAATTATGTTGGTATGGACACCCCCTCCACGTGGAAGTGGAGGGAGTGTACAACAAATGCCTACGTGGTGTCATTAAGTTAGGTGTAGTTGGCACTTATTTAGTGAGATATAGCCAAAATTATGCTACACCCATTTGCTGACTACTTTCATTATATATTATATTAGGTTAGAACATGACTTTTTCTTTTCATTGTGACAACATAAGCTCCAGCACCCTTTTCACTTTATTATTCCTCTCTAACAAGTGGGTTATATAGATGTTACACATATAAATATATTGTGTTATGACACTGTGTTAAGGAGGGGAAATGGTGATTGGTTGGTTCTTTTGTTAAAGCACCACAAGAAATCGATTATTTACGTCAAGTTATTCAATCCCGAGTTCAAGTTTGATTTTATTTTGGAGCTTTTCGGAGCGGTTCGAGCTCGGAAATCATTGTCCTAACAGCTTTTCATCGGACGACAGGTAGGTTACGGTTTATTTTCCCTAGACTCCGCATATATAGGATAAAATTGTATTAATAGGCATCCTTGGGTTGGTTTATTAGGTTGGTACCACAGACCTCGACCGCTTTATTCATGTCCGCCTACTTTTGTTCCTCCGTTGCTTGTAGTATTTGCCGATATATTTTATTTACCCTTGTGGTCCTGTGAGGCCTTGTTGACTCTGAAACATAGAAGGTGGGATTTTGGGAATGTCCGCGAGTCCCGGGCATAAAATTATCCTTCTAGGCTGGTTATGCTTGCTGAGTAGCTGTGGGCCTGTGCAGGGTCGATAGGTTGATTGTGAGCTGCTGGGCAGCTATTGTGTGTGATCATACCATTTCCATGCATAAAAAGAGGTTTTATCCATGTTTTACTATGGTTTTGGCTTCGGGCCTACTGGCACTATTTTCTAAACCTTGCATGGCCCCGGGGGCCTGTTTTTGATGGAAATGATTTGGAAATGGTTTGATTTAACTTGTGAATATTCCTGGGTAAAAGAAAGTAAATTATGTTTTAAATCATCAGTTTTACGATTAACGCTAGACTCGGCAGGGCCGGGGTGCTAGTTGAGTTTTCTTGCTACTTGAGATGATTTTTAGCCTCGGTCGGACCGAGCACCTGAGATGACTTTTTACTGTTTAGACCCGGTTACTCCCAGGCACCCTTGGAGGGGTTTTGTTTTGAGATATTTTCTTACTACTTTAGTCCTGGACAGGGTCTGGGCATGCATATTTGAGACTGGGTCTCTATCTTGACACCGGTCTGGCTTCCGGACGACATGTTTTGATACTGAGTTTTAGTATGGGGTCAGGGACCTCCATGGACCTTGCCATCCGGGCCTGGGGCTTCGGGCTGCGTGTGTCGGAGGAGGGGTATACGGCGGAGTAGAGGTATACGGGCAGTGTCCTTCCATGGAACCTACCTGCTGGGCCGGATCGGCACCGAAGGAGGTACATACAGAGATGCCATTTCACTTGAGATCTTCATGCATCATATCATTCATTGTTCGAGGCTCCACCCTTGTTTGTTATTTGTTGATTGTACGCTCCGGTAGTATGGGATGCCAGAGGGTTTGTTTTCACTTGTTTGTGTTCCTCGGTTGTATGGGCGGCCGAGGAACTGTAGGTAGACTCTTGCTATTTACTTACAGAATTGTCCCCTGTTACGGTTAAGTATGAAATTGGTTACTGCTAGACTGTTAGTTTCTGGACTTGAGATTGATATGATTAGTTGAGTTTGATTCATGTCTCTGAGCATGCCTATCATTACTCTTTCCCTCTTTTTATACTTGAGCTTACCGGTATACCGTCCATTTCGTAAACTTATTATGTATACACTGTTATTGCAAGGACCCAGGTGCGTTATTTCTTACTTTCACCTGTGCCTATGGTGTGTATATTCAGCTTACTGGCCTCACATGTGGTTCTGTTAATTTCCCTCTAGGCTAGTTCTTGTGTACCTTTCGTTGATTTCATTGACTGCTTGCTTCTATTCTGTCTGTTACTACGCTTTTATCTTATATATGCCCAGTCGGCCTATGATACCTACTGGGTACCTTATGCTTCGCATTTGGTGCTCACCCTACCCCCTGCATCTTTGGGTGCAGATCCTAGCGTGGGCCATCGCCGTTAGATTGTTGTGGTTCGTGCTTGGAGATCTGTTGGGGACTACTTCAGGCTGAGGGTGAGCTCTTGGCGATCGGATCTTAGCTTTAGTTTATCTTTTGCTTCATGTACTCTATTACCATTCAGAGACATCTGTATATATTGTTTTGGATTATTTGCACTCCATGTGTGTAGTTTGGCTCTATACTATGATACCAGGTCTTGGGGTTTGGTTTAGTTTCCGCATATGTATATGTTTATATCCCTTTTATCTATTCTCTTCGTCTTGTTCCCTTATTTGTTAGATAGTAGCCCATTACTAACTGTTCTGGGCTACGAGGATTGGTTCACCTACCGGGGGTTGTAGGTTCCATCATGACCGAGAAATTGGGTCGTGACATCCATAGGGTGGGCGAGGTAACTTTCAGGGAGGCCGGAGAGACAGAGGAAATGGTGGTGCAGGCAAGGGTACGGTGTAGCCGACCAGGAAGGTTGCCCGCATTGATGATCGGGCTCACTGTTATGCATTTCCAAAGAGGACCGAGGCTGAGGCGTCAGATGCAGTATCACAGGTACCATTCTCTTATGTGATAAAATGGCTTCGGTATTATTTGACCCAGGTTCTACATATTCTTATGTGTCTGTGAATTTTGCGTTGGGTCTGGACTTGGTATGTGATATCCTTGATTCCCCTATCCATGTTTCTACCCTGGTTGGAGGGTCTGTGGCTGTGACTCATGTTTATCATGACTGTTCTGTTGTGTTTGTAGGGTTGCACACTTGGGTAGACTTGGTAATCCTAGATATGGTTGATTTTGATATTATCTTTGGCATGACCTGGTTATCCCCTTATCATGTTATGTTAAATTGTAACACCAAGACTGTGGCTCTAGAGATTCTGGGTAAGGATAGGCTAGAGTGGGAAGGTGTGTACAGGCCTAATCCAGTTAAGATCATATCATTTGTTCGGGCTAGGAAGATAGTGGAGAGGGGGTGTCTAGCCTTCTTGGCTCATCTTCGGGATGATAGTGTGGAGTCCCTATCTATTGAGTTAGTTCCAGTTGTTTCTAAGTTTCGAGAGGTGTTTCCAACGAATTTTCCTGGTATGCCTTCGGACAGGGATATAGACTTTTGTATTGATTTGGAGCCAGGCACTCACCCCATTTCCATTCCTCCGTATCGTATGGCTCCGGCAGAGTTAAGGGAACTTAAGACTCAACTACAGGAACTTCTAGATAAAGTATTTATCTATCCCAGTGCTTCATCTTGGGGTGCTCCGGTCTTGTTTGTAAGGAAAAAGGATAGTAATATGCGGATGTGCATAGATTATAGACAGTTGAACAAGGTTACCATCCGGAATAAGTACTCGCTACCCCGTATTGATGATCTGTTTGACTAGCTCTAGGGTGCATGGTGTTTTTGAAAATTGACTTGAGGCTGGGGTATCACCAGTTGAAGATTAGGCCGAAGGACATTCCTAAGACTATTTTTCAGACTCGGTATGGGCATTACGAGTTCTTAGTGATGTCGTTTGGGTTGACCAAAACGCCGGCAGCATTCATGAGTTTGATGAATGGGGTATTTAAGTCAAATCTAGATTCCTTCATTATTGTGTTTATCGATGATATTTTGATCTACTCCAAAAGTAGGGAGGAGCATGATAATCACCTTCGTATTGTGTTGGACATATTGAGATGTCAAAAGCTTTATGCAAGGTTCTCCAAGTGTGAATTTTGGTTGAATTCAGTCGCATTCTTGGGGCATGTAGTGTCAGAACAGGGGGTGATGGTGGATCCCCAGAAGATTGAGGCAGTCAAGATTTGGGCCCGGCCTAGCTCTGTGAGAGAGGTGAGGAGTTTTATTGGGCTCGCAGGGTACTACCGGAGGTTTGTTAAGGATTTTGCATCTATTGCTACTCACCTGACAAGGCTGACACAGAAAGATGTACCATTTGTGTGGTCCCATAAGTGCGAGGAGAGATTCCAAAGGCTCAAGACACTTCTGACCACTGCTCATATCTTGTCCTTGCCGGTTGAAGGTAAAGACTTTATTGTTTACTGTGATGCTTCACATTCTTTTTTGGGTGCTGTGTTGATGCAGGATAGAAATGTGATAGCCTATGCCTCCAGGAAGTTGAAGGTGCATGAAAGAAACTACCCGACTCACGACTTAGAGTTAGCAGCGATGGTTTTTGCACTCAAGATTTGGAGACACTACCTTTATGGTATTAAGTGTGAGATGTTCACCGATCATCGCAGTCTGCAGCATATGTTCACGCAGAAGGACTTGAATTTGAGGCAGATAAGGTGGATGGAACTGTTGAAGTACTATGATGTGACTATCCAGTACCATCCGGGTAAGGCTAATGTGGTGGCAGACGCATTGAGCCGGACGACAGTTAGCATGGGTAGTTTGGCTTATTTGGGGGTGTCCAAATGACCACTAGCAAGGGAAGTTCAAGCGTTGGAGTCCAAGTTCATGCACTTGGGTATTTCAGAATGAGGTGGGCTATTGACCAGCTTTGAGGTCAAGACCACCTTCATAGAGGAGATAAAGGCCAAGAAGTTTTAGGATCCGAAACTGAGTAAGCTCTGAGGTAAAGTAATATCCAGGGAATTCAGGGATGTCACGCTAGACTCTGGTGGAGTACTAAATTTCAGAGAAAGGATTTGTGTTCCTCTGGTTGATGATATAATTCAGAAAATCTTGGCAGAAGCTCACAGTTCGCAGTACTCAATTCATCCGGGTGTGACCAAAATGTACAGGTACTTGAGGCAGCGTTACTAGTGGCCTGGGATGAAAAGGGACATAGTGGATTTTGTTTCCAAGTTTCAGAACTGTCAGCAGGTAAAATATGAGCATCAGAGACCTGCAGGTCTACTTCAGAGAATTCCAATTCCAGAGTGGAAGTGGGAGAGGATAGCCATGGATTTCGTGGTGGGTCTTCCCAAGACGTTGGGGAAGTATGACTCAATTTGGGTCATTGTTTACAGGCTGACCAAGTCCGCATATTTCATTCTGATCAGGGTAGATTATAATTTGCAGCAATTGGCTAAGATCTACGTGAAGGAGATTGTGAGATTGCATGAGGTGCCACTGTCCATCATTTCATACAGGGGGTACACAGTTCACCTCTAAATTTTGGGGTAAGTTGCATAAAGATTTGGGTACACAACTCACTTTTAGTACAACCTTCTATCCTCAGATTGATGGTCAGTCGGAGAGGACGATCCAGGTATTGGAGGACATGCTGAAAGCATGTGTGATTGACTTCGGGGGTTATTGGGACCAATTTCTACTATTGTGTGAGTTCTCATACAATAATATCTACCACTCCGGTATTGACATGGTACTATTCGAGGCTCTGTATGGGAGGAGTTGTAGGTCACTGATTGGGTGGTTTGAGGAAGGTGATGTGAAACCTTTGGGCGTAGACTTGGTAAGGGAAGTGCAAGAAAATGTAAGAGGTATTCAGGCCAAGTTGCTAGCTTCCCAAAGCAGGCAGAAGGAATATGTGGATCGCAAGGTCTGGGACATGGAATTTCAGGTTGGTGAACAAGTATTGCTAAAAGTGTCACCAATGAAGGGAGTTATGCATTTAGGTAAGAGGGGCAAGCTCAGCCCCCGGTTCATCAGTCCGTTTGAGGTTCTCGAAATTATGGGGCCAGTGGCTTACAAGTTAGCACTGCCTCCTAGTTTGTCGGGTGTCCATCTGGTATTCCATGTATCCATGCTAAAGCAATACCATGGGGATAGGGACTACATCATCAAGTAGGATGAGGTGTTACTTGATAAGGATCTTCACTATGAAGAGGAGCCAGTTTTGATTCTTGATCGGGATTTCCAAAAACTGAGAACAAAGGTGATCCGTATGGTAAAGGTTCAATGAAAGCATTATCCGGTTAAGGAAGCCACTTGGGAAACCGATAGGGACATGCGGGACAAGTACCCTCACTTGTTTGAGGATACATGTACTACACTTTTCGCTCTTTATTTTCGTATTTTGGGGTTTGATCATTCGGGGATGCGTAAATTGGTATTTTTTGTAATGACCGGATCTATCGTTATGGGAAAACCATTCATGCCAATTTTCAGAGTTAGAAAACTTTGGGTTTGGGAGTTTGAAATTCTAGGCTAGGCTAGTCTCGGTCAGTTTAGGAGGGAGGTATGGTCTAGGGCAATCCGGGTAAGGATTAGGTTAGATGTATTGTTTTGAGATAGTTTTCCTCAGAGCTAACACATAAAGGAGTCCGAAGGACTTTTTGAAATTGAATTCGGGTAAGTAAAGCTCCTAGAATCGAGGTTGACGTGAAGGGGTTATTTCGGGACATCAGAAAAATAAGTGTGTTGTAAAATAGACTAGTTTTGGAGATTTTAGGACTTTCTATCCCGTGTCAACCTCTGCTACAGTGGAAAAATTACCGCTACAACGGAAGTCAAGTCGGTCAACCTCTGTCATAGCGGTTGACTCCGCTACGACGGTACCGCTATAGCAGAGCGTGACGGGATTTAATGCAGAAAATTCCCCAAAAATATTCAATTTTCACAAATTCATTTGGGAGAAGGGCTAGGGAGATTTTAGGCATTTTTCCTCCATTATTTATCATTTTTCTTCTCTAAGGTAAGGTTTCTACTCCCCGAACTTCGTAATACTTTTCCTATGCGGTAGAATTGCTAGGAGTGGACTTGGGGAAAGGTTTGGAATGACTTAGGGAGGGTAGATCTGGGGGAAAAGGGGGATTCTATGTGTAGAAGTTCTTGGGTGTTGCTAAATTTACTGTTTTATGATCATGTGATCTTAATTTTCTAATTTTATCCGTAAATATGATAGAACTAGGAGAATTAATGGTGAAAAAGCCCAAATAGATGGTGGGATGATCATGGTTGGCCTGGAATTTGGGATTTGGTGTAATCCGGGTAACGTAAAGGCCTTGTGTATTAATTTAGTACTTGTATATTATTTTAGACCGAGAACAAGCAAGAACTTTGGCGAACGGGAAAGTTATGGGTGAGTAGAGCTTTGAATCATTTTGAGGTAGGTGATGGTTAATGATTCCTGTGAATGTTGTATATTTTTGTACTCTTATCTAAGTATTTGTATGAGATGCATTGCTTATAGAATTGTTTAGGAATGTCTAAGGGTCCTGTTTTACAGTCTAGTGAATTGAACTGTGTGTTTGCTTGTTGGTTTACAAGTTGATTGTTCATTATTGTAACTGTGGATTGATTGACATCTGGTTGGCTCAGGTACCACATCTGGTATAGGATAACACTAACGGTTGACTCGGGCACCACGCCTGGTACAGGATATACTAACAGTTGGCTCGGGTACCAAGCTTGGTACGGGTTTACTTTACTGCATTTGTTGTATTGATATTGGTTGCATCGTGGCATTTGGTATTGGTTCCATGAATGGACCGGGTTGTATTATTGAACTGTGATAGTTGCTTATGGTCCTTGAGTGGCCGAGAATATAGTTATATTTGATTGAGTTAGTCTTGGTGTAGACCAGGTTGTTTAGTTTAACACTTAGATATTGGTTAGAGGGGACTCAGGGTGAGACTGGGCCATATAAAAAGGATTGTTTATTGATTATATTTGATTGTTGATCATAGTCATATAAAGGTGGATTACATGTGGGGACAAGTTAGGATGAGACTTATAGTCTAGGGATGCCTTCTGTCTTGTTGCATATTTTTCCTGTACTTACACTTGATTTGTTATATTAGTCATACACTATTTTATTTGGAACTGGTTGATGATCCTACCAGTAAACAGTGGTGGTGTACTGATACTGCACTTGCTTTTCTTTTTGTGAGTACAGAAAATCTTCCAGTGGCTGACACGCGACCTCATTTGTAGTCCAGCATTTTCAGACTTCGAGGGTGAACTGCTTCGATCGAGCTACCTTGAATCTATCTTTAGAGTTGTAGCCCACTTGTTTAGGGCATAGACTATTACCTTATTTTGAGGTTGCATCCCTGTATTCTAGATATTTGGTAGAATGTTTTGGTACTGCGACTTTCTGATTTTAGGGGAGTAGTTTTTTTTCCGCAGGTTAAGTAAATGAAGTTGTTTCCTTATTATTGATTGCTAGTTTATTTTCTGCATATTGATTTTTAGATGCTAGAATGGTTAAGTTCGGGGAAGTAATGGTTCACTCACCCAGGAGTAGGGTGAGTGCCACTCACGGCAGTCTGTGTCGTGACAAACTTGCTCAAAATTTCTACCGCATAACCAATATTTGGCCTGGTACAATGCATGGCATACATAAGACTCCCAACAATCTGAGAATATGTCAATTGATCAAGTACATCTCCAGAGTTTCGCACTAGTTTGATGCTAGAATCAAATGGTGTAGGAGCAGGTTTGTCGTTAAAATGACCAAACCTATTCAGAACTTTCTCAATATAATTTGATTGAGTAAGAGTCAAACCATTAGCCGATCTTATAATTTTAACACCCAAAATTATATCAGCTTCTCCAAGATCTTTCGTTTCAAACTGAGATGCAAGAAAGAATTTTATTTCTTTGACTCTTTCAATGTCAATTCCAAAGATTAACATGTCATCTACATAAAATCAAATTATCACATCAGAATTTTCATGAAATTTATTAAATATGCAGATATCACCACCATTGATAAAATAGCCATTAGAGATCATAAGTCTTCTAAATTTTTCATGCCATTGCTTTGGAGTTTATTTTAATTCATAAAGAGATTTAAGAAGCTTACAAACTTTATGTTCTTGGCCAGGAATGACAAATCCTTCTGGTTGTTTCATGTAAACTTCTTCATCTAGATCTCTATTCAAAAAATAGTCTTCACATCCATTTGATGAATCACAAGATCATGAATTATTGTTAAAACAATCAAGAGCCGAATAGAAGTCATCGGAGCTACAGGTGAAAAGGTATCAAAATAGTCAATATTTTTCATTTGAGTAAAACTTTTTGCTACCAAGAGAACTTTGTATTTATCTAAAGTACCATCAGATTTCAATTTCTTCCTAAGAATCCATCTGCAACCAATAGGTTTACATCCAGGAGGAAGATCTGATAAAATTCATGTATTATTTTACATGATAGAATGTATTTCATCATCAATAGCTTCACTCCAGAAAGGAGCATCATGTGAAAACATTGTCTCAACATGACTCTCTGGATCTTTCTCAACTAAATAAGCTTGAAAATCAGGTCCAAAATCTCTTGGCTTGGATGATCTTGAACTACGCCTTGGTTGAATTTCTTCCAATGGCTCAACTATTTTCCTTTTAAGAGGAGATATAGAAAAACTTGCACCTTGTTCCAAAAATTCATTTTTTTTGAGAAATATATGCTCAAAAAAGTTAGCATGTAAGGATTCAATAATTGTGTGAGGGCTTGGGGTCTCAAGATTTAAGAATCTATAAGCCTTACTGATTTTTGAATAACCAATAAACACATAATATATTCCTCTATAGCCAATCTTAGTCATATGTTGATCTGGTAATCTAACATGAGCCAAACAACCCCATACTTTAAAATAATTTATATTTGACTTTCAATTCTTCCAAAGTTCATAAGGAGATGCATCATGTTTCTTGAAAGAAATTCGATTCAAAATATGACATGCTGAAAATAAGGCTTCAGTCCACAGATTTTCAGGCATACCAGATCTATAAAGCATAGAATTAATCATTTCTATAAAAGTCCTATTTTTTTCTTTCAGCTACACCATTTTGTTAAGGTGTATAAGACATAGTCAACTATTTTTTAATGCCTTTTTTTTCCTACAAAAATCAATAAATTTTGATTTTAAGTACTCTCCATCTCTGTCAGATTTAATTGATTTAATCTTCAAACTCAATTTATTTTCAACTTCTGCTTTATAAGTTTTGAAAGTCTCAAAAGCCTCATCTTTTGTTTTTAATGGAAAGACATATATATACCTTGAGTAGTCATTAATGAAAGTGATAAAATATCTTTTTTCATGATGTGACAAATAATTTATCTCACAAATATCAGTATGAATTAATTTTAGAAGTGTAATGTCCTTTCAACCATTTTAAAAGGCTTTATTATTATCTTGCATTTACTACAAGTAAGACACTTAGTAGTATGATTCTTTCCACAGCCTTTAATTAATTCATTATTTATCATAAGTTGAATAGATCTAAAATTCACATGACCAAGACATTCATGTCATAAATCTAAAGACTCCATAAAATAAGTAGAAATATTTTCATTTTCAATATTGAGTTTGAACATCCCATTTGTAGCATATCTTTTTCTAACAAACATGCTATTTTTAGATAGAATAAATTTATCTGCCTCAAAAATCATTTTAAAACTATGCTTCGAAAGAAGCGTACCTGACACCAAGTTCTTTCGAATATTAGGAACATGCAATACGTCCATCAATGTGACCATCTTTCCGGAAGTGAATTTCAGTTCAACAGTTCCTTTTTCCACAATCTTAGCAGAGGATGAGTTTCCCATATACAAAATTTTATTGTCCCCCACTAATTTATAGGTCGTGAAAGAATTTTGATCACCTGATATATGACGAGTTAGGCCAGTGTCTATTCACCATTTCATTTGATCTTTCGCTACAAATGCTTCTGTGACCATTGCCACAAGTTCATCCTTTTTATTTTTATTTGTTTTTTCTTTTTTCTTTTTGGCTTTAAAATTTTTACAATCACGCGCATAGTGCCCAATTTTATGGCAATGATAACATTCATTAGACTTAAAATTGGCACTAGTACGCCTGAAATTCGTACTCTTTTTTGCCTTTGAAATTTTTTTATTGTCAGATTCCTTCTTGGTTGATTTTTTTTCAATCATATGAGCTTTCATGACAGGTACCTTCAAAATATTATTGTCACTATATCGCGTCTCTTGTTCAATTTGCAAGTATTGCAATAATTGTTCAAGAGTCAAATCTTCCTTCTTATGTAAGAGTTTGCTTGTGTACTCTTTCCAAGATGGAAGAAGTTTTGAGACAATAGCACCAACATGAAAGTTTTTATCAAGAGCAATTTCAGATATAGCAATTTTATTAGCTATAAATTAAAAATTTTGGATCTGTTCCGTGATTGACTTGTCATCAACCATTTTGAACTCCATATAGTTTGAGACAAGAAATTTCTTTGAGCTCGCCTCTTCTGCCAGATAGATAGCTTGAAGAGTGTCCCAAATCTCCTTTGCAAAGTTACACTTAATATAATATTGATCATAATATTTGTTGGACATTCCTCCAAGAATATAATTTTTGCATAAATAATCATCATCTTGTCACTTGGCAATTTGTTCTTTAATCAAAGTAGCCTCGTCAGTTGCTGCCTCAGAAACAGGAGCATTAAGACAAGGTTTCTCAAGAACATATGCCAATTTCAATCGTCTTAAAAAAATTCATCTTTTCACGCCATCTAGGAAAGTTTTTGCCATCGAATATTTTAAAAGTTGGATTAAACAAAGGTGAAACACTATTCGATATTGATGTAGAAGCCATAGAGATAACTATCTTCAAATTGTTAGAACAAGAATGATAATATTACAAGAAAACTTAAAATAAAACTTGTTTGGCTTAGAGGCACATTGATACGTTTCTTGAAGATAGTTGGAGTCTCTCCCACGAGCAAACGGAAGAATAAATAACAACTCTATCTTCGGGATTCAACTAAGCCACATAAACAAGTAGCATTCAAGAATGTTGCTCTTCTATTTTTGAATTGGTGATTTTGATCAATGTCTCAAATATTTTTCTAAGGAAAAATATTTATTTTTTGAAGTACTTGCCTTTTCAAATAAAAGACACACTATTTATAGGATGAAATTTTTTGAAAGAGAATACTTTTAATTAAATAATATTTATTATAGGTTCATAAATTGTTAAAAGAGGAATGTATCTTCCAAGAACCTATAACGTAGAAAATAAATGAAGAATGAATGTTAAAATTCATATTCATGTATTTTGAAAATCAAAAATCTTTTACCGGATGAATTTGTTTCAAACATTAACTCTTACAATTCAATTCATCTTTCATTCATTTTGTAAGCCAAAATTTTTATCGAATGAACGGTTTCAAAATTAATTGAAACATTAATCCTAACAGTTATTATTTTTTTTGACTTGGAGGAAAATATTATTGATTATATACGATATGCTATCAATAATTTAGGAATGCTCGGGTAAATCAAGAATTTTCTCTCACAAAATTTTGAGTTAAATGATATGGAAAAGTTTTTTTTGTTATTGACATAGAGATTCATCAAGATAAAATTAAATTAACAAAGATTTAGAGAAATTTGAAATGCGTGGATGTAATGCTTCTATTATTAAAGGACACAAGTTTCACAAGGGTCAATATCCTCAAAATAAATTGAAAAGGGAAAAAATTAAGAGCGTATCTTATGCATCAGCAGTGAAAAGCCTTATGTATGCTCATGTCTATACTAGATTCAATTTGATATTTGTGAATGAAATTCTTAGTAGATATCAAAGCAATCCTAGACAAGAGCATTGGATACCTGTAAAGAAGGTCGTGTGATACTTGCAAGAAACTAAAAATTACAAACTAACTTTTAAGCATTTTGATAAATTAGAGTTGATTCGATTATCAGATTCTAACTTTGGTGGATGTAAAGATACACTTAATTCACTTCAGGATATATCTTCCTTTAGTTGAAGGAGAAGTATCTTGAGAAAGTGTAAATCGATCTATTACAACATTATTTATCATGAAAATAAAATTAATTGTGTACTTTGAGGCTACGACACAAACTGTGTGATTGAAAATACTAATATTATGACTATTGATTGTCGACTCCATTGCGACGCTTGTATACCCGAATTCATTGTGTCATCTTCTTCGCGAAGAATGATAAGTGTAGAAGTCACGTAAATAGATGAAGATCACATTTCTTGTGATAAAAAGGAAAGTTAGGGCTAATGTATCTATTGAGCACATTAATACTTTTCTTGTAATTATTGATCCTTGTCAAAAGCATTGCCGAAAATTCATTATAGGAATCATGTTCAAAATACGAGTCTTCAGCCCTAGTTAATGTGTTCACTTTTTTATTTTGTCGATTGTTTTGAATGTATTATTATGAATATAAAATTTTATTATTTGCGCATTTAATTTTCATATTTAGTATCCATGGGATGCATAAAGTTGAACCCATACGGACTGGGCTTTGTACATATTTTCTTTGAGGTTTAATCAAAGAAACCTCTAAGCCTCACTTTCAGTATTGTTGATAAACGCTTATTGAAAGCTAAAGAAATAGTTTTTTTTTTCATTACAGTCACAAAGTAGAATTGTGCATGTGATACATTGAAGGAGGCACTCAATTAACAATGGATAGAACCGTCATGATTCTTGCATGATACTATTTTGTGCTTATACATATTGAAATTTTCATTCACATTCACTTGAATTAGTAATATGTAGCCCAAGTGGCAGAATGTTAGATTTTCATCAAGTGTGACCCATTATTATAAACTGATCTTATGTATTTGAAGAATGTTCTAGATGACGTTGGACTTTTAGGAAACTTATCTTTTGATGAGATAGATAAGAAGTCTATTAACTGTAAAGTTTTTGGATTGGTTGGTATTTATGTCTGTTAGTCTGTTTGGCCAAACTTTTAAAATCAACTTATTTTGAAAAATAATTTTCAAAAAAGTACTTTTGGTGAGAAGTGGTTTGTGTTTGGTCAATAAATTTTAAAAACACTTTTGAGCAGCAATTAGTGTTTGGCCGAACTTTTTAAAAGTACTTCTAAGTGTATTTTTTCTTAAAAGTGCTTCTAAAAAAATGCTTTTAGAAAAAAAATCTAGCTATTTTTTTAGCTTCTGAAAAATAACTTCTGCTACTCCCAGAAGCATTTATTTTTCCCCAGAAAAATGATTAAATACTTTACTTTTTAAAAATAATTACTTTCGAAAACAAATAAGTACTTTTGATTTTAAAAAAAAAAAACTTGGCCAAAAAAACTAATAGCTTGTTTAGGCTTATTTTCTCTCAAAGTGCTTATTTTTTCTAAAAAGTGATATGTTTGGCCAAATTTTTGAGAAAAAATAAGTGTTTTTAGGGAGTAGCGAAAACTGTTTTTCAGAAGCTAAAAAAATATTTTTTTCCTAAAAGCACTTTTTTTGAAAAACGCTTTTGAGAAAAATACACTTAAAGACACTTTTAGAAAATTTGGCCAAACTCTAATTGCTGCTCAAAAGTGTTTTTTAAATTTATTGGCCAAACACAAATTATTTATCACCAAAAATACTTATTGAAAAACATTTTTAAAAATAAACTAATTTAAAAACTTGACCAAACAGGCTATAACTTCATCACATAGCAGAAAACTACAGTTCATCAAATACTATCTAGAAAACCTTCACAAATATTTTTTCTTGTGTTTTTGATCTACACATTTTCTGCACTTGATTATCATGTCTAATGATATTTCTGAATTCTACTGCAATTAATGTGTATAGTTGTTCATATGCATATATTTGACCTATAAAATCTAAGCCAATGCACACAACACACCTTCCAAATTTGAATGCTCCATTTTGTAACCAATTATTACTCCGCGCTCCCTTTTATTTAATTTTTTAGTCTTTTGCACACCTATTTAAAAACTATTTTGGACTTGAATTATGAATATTATCTATTCTATTAATCTTTATCTTTTTTCAAATCAATTTTACTCATGAGAAAGTATAAACTTTTTAAAAATTGTCCATTCATTTACTAGACAAGAGCAATTTTGAGGAAAAAAAATAATATTTTTTTGATTTCTCAAAAATACTTATTTTGGATTGAATTAGAAAAGTTAAAAAATTACTTTAAGTAAAAGGATAATATATATATATATATATATATATATATATATATAATATAAAAAAGATTTAAATAAATATGTATTTCAAAGTATTTCAGGATTGATTGCAATATATAGTATGGGGGTTGTGATATAAATCGATTGAAATAAAGCGTTTGTAAAATTTGGTTGTAAAATCCTACTCAGTACTCCCTCCTCCTTAGTCTATATTCATGTTAGTACTATGTAAATATCATTATCTAAGTATATTCTCCCGAAAAATTAAACTAAATTTATTTTTTTATTATTATTTTTTTTTAACCGGATCGGAGACCGGGCGGTAATCCGCCATAGTCAATGATCTAGTTTTTACTGTTCATTACTATTCATTTTTTACTGTTCATTACCGTTTTTCGATTTATTATTTTACCCTGTTCATCTCTCTCTCTTAGCCTATGTTCTTACCAGCAGTTTCTTTAACCTTACCTTGGGAGAACCAGGTCCTTCGGCACTCTTGGCCATGGCGGACATCAATCCCTAGGACTTTACAGGTTAATCCATGGGTGCTGAATAAGAAGCTAAGAGCTTAACCATATACTAAGGATAAAACAATAAGTCTTACTAAGGTATAAACAGTAAATAACAATATGTTCCTCACATAATTCACATAAAAAACAGTAAATAACAATATGTTCATCACATAATTCACATAAACATTTAAACTTTAATACATAACTGGGAGAGATACATAGACAATAATATTTACAATAAAATACTTACATGTCTGTAGACGGAGAGAGGTTTCCCTTTCGGGAGTCCCCGGAAACTGACAAGCTACGTCGGAGAGACGGTCACACTGTCACACTCTCTTACTTATTCTCACTGTGTTTTTTTTTTTTTTTTTACACACAAACACTTACTAGATGAACAACTGAAGAAAACTTACAAACACTATCTCACTCTTGCGCTTACTTATTTTCTCTCTCTTTTTCCGTTTTTTTTTCTCTCAAAGAGAAGGTATTTATAGATGTGGAGGAGCGGATTTCAAATCCTCTTTCAATTGAATTGAAGAATCTTTAGCTTTGCCGGGTGCGCTGTGGGCCCCATCGTCACGTGGCTGATTGATTCCTTGTCTTCTTTTGAAGATGCTCCATTATGATAATGGTTTTTTTTACGTCATTGCTTGCATATATATTTTTGTCTTCTTTGCAGTATACGTCATGGCTTACGACTTTGTTTTGGTCTTCTTTGCCTTATACGGTCTTTGTCTTCTTTGTATTATACTTCATGTCTACGAAACTTGATACCATTTTAAGTATTCAGGTTGTGTTCCGCTATAGTGTCGAAACTCATACCTGAGTCCTCGTCTTCATTAGGATCTTGTGCAAACTGCTCCATTGTAGGATCCATCCTGAATTATAGCTACTGTTATCTGATTTTGGTGATTCTGGTCTTGGGTTTTCATGGATCACTTCTTTAGTCTTTTCTTCTAAGAATTTCTTTAATGTTTTATTGAGGATCTCATCTATTCTCTGACTTTTCTTTTTTCTTAAGTTTATTCCCTTCTTTCTTGTTTCTTTTTTTGTTTCAACTGAAGAAGAAGTTCCTGCTGTATTGAAACTCTGTGGTAGTATTCTTACACTTTTTGGCAAAGTGCCAGCCATTAACGGATTTGATTTGTCTTTACCAGTTACCGTTTGAACTGGACTAGCTATACCGATATCTGGTATAGTAGATCTTTCTACATTTATTGGGAAATGTACACCCATCTTATCCATTTTCTGAGATGGAGAACTCGTTGGTATATTTGAAAATATTTGTTGTGTCTGACTAATTTCAAAATGAAGTATTCTAATTCTTTCTTGTAATATATTAATATGCTGTAAAGCTTTATCTTTTTCTCGAGTTAATTCTTCATTTCTGCTATTTAGTCTTTTGAAACCCTCTGTCAAAGCTTCACAGTGATCACAAAAAATAATTTTATTTGTGTCTTTATTGATTTTATACTGGGGAGTAGTAGTAACTTGTCTAAGGGAAGGAGTAATAAAGAAATTGGGTCCCAAATGTCCCCTAGCATAATCTAATGCTTCATTTAAATCATCAAATCCCTTGAATAAAGGTGTCTGAAAACCTTTTATACTTTCTACTACTTCAATCCAAGTCTGGAAAACTCCTGGCTTGTTTCCCTGTATCACCGTATAAAATTTAAATTTTTTGTCTTGGTTTTTGCTTGTGAAATATGTGCATAAAGCATTTAAAACAGAAATAAAGTATCCATTGTCTTTGGGAATCTTTCCGAATGCTATCCATAGGTTGTCTATTAAACACCTCTGAGGTTTGTCTATGCTCGTTCCTTCCTGTACCCTGAAATTCAAGTTGCATTCTGGATAACATATTAAATTCTGTTTACCAAAATAGAGTCTTTCTAATTTTTGTGTATCCATTCGAGTCTGAGGCCTGAACTGAGTATTTCTTAGCAATGTCTGTAAATATTTGTCTGCGGAAGGGGAGGCTTCCTCCTTTCTTTTGTCTTTTCCTGCATACATACTAAAGGATTTTTAAGTTAGTTATTTAATCATAAGTCTACTTAATTGATCTGCTAAGTTGTTCTCTTTTCCTTTAATGTGTTCTAATATTATATTGTATACTGAAGTGGCGTCTAAAAAATTCAACCATCTTCTCTTACTACTTGTTTTTTTATTTATTTTCTGATAAAATTTTACTATTGCCTCACAGTCTGTTCTTACCAAAATTTCTGGTTTAGTTAAAATGTATATTCTAAAAACATTTAATCCATATATTACAGCTAGGATTTCTGCGTCTATACTACTCATATTACCTTTTTCTTTGTACTTACCACTTTGGTATGCACAGATTCTTTCTTCTTTTTTATCGCTATATTTGTTCTTTCGAGTTTTGAGAACAGCTCCCCATCCTTCAAAACTTCCATCTGTTTCTACTATCAGATAGTCTGTTTCTAAAGGCATGACTAAATCTGGAATATTTTTAACCATCTGCTTTAAAGTCTGAACCAGTTTTATATCCTCTGTATTAAAAGTCTTTTGACCTGTGGATCCTGTTTTGGAATATAATGGTCCTGCGATTTTTCCTAAGTCTTTTATGAAATTTCTTGCATAATTTAGTATTCCTAAAAATTTCTGCAACTCTTTTGTTTTATCCAATTTGTCTGGCATGTCTAGTATTTTCTTTGATATATGCGGTTGTAATTTTATCCTTCCATCTCCTATTATTATTCCTAAAAAATTAATCTGTGACTTACATAAGTCCATTTTCTTTTTACTTATTATAATTCCATGATCTACTAATAATCTAAAAACAATCTGTAAATGTCCTAAGTGTTCTTTCATGGTATTACTAAAAATTAAAATATCATCTACATATACTATTACGAACGTCTTAAATTCTCTAAAAATATTATCCATTTTTCTTTGGAAAATAGGAGGTGCAGTTTTTAATCCAAAGGGCATTACTAACCATTCGAAGTGTCCCTCGGGACAAGTAAAAGCAGTCCAGTCTATGCTATCTTCATGCATTTTTACTTGCCAGTATCCTGACTTACAGTCTAGTTTACTAAAACAAGTTCTTCCTTGTATTCTGTTAATTAATTCAGTTTTGTCTGGTAATTTGTATCCATCCATTCTGGTATTATCATTTAATCTTTTGTAATTAATTACCATTCTTGCTTTTCCTCTTATTATTTCTGCATGGTTTCTTACCATAAAAGCTGCTGATCTATGTTTTGACCTAGATCTCCTTATTACTCCTAAGTCTAGTAATTCTTTTATTTGTATTTCAAAGTCTGCTATATCCTGATTTGTGGCTTCTATTGAAGCTGTTTTTACTATATATTCTGGATTAATTATGTCTAATTTGCAGGTTATTTTATTGGACTCCCAATGTTTCAGGGGTTTTTCTCCAATTATTTCTAGTTCATCTAGGATTTGTATTATTTTTTCCAGGTCTTTTTGATCATTAATTATCCCTATTTGTTTTATTCCTTTACTGAAATTGTAAAGTTCTGTATTTATTTCTATTAATGAATAGTCTTTTTCTATTTCTTCCATATCTATTATATCATTTATTTCTTCTTGTATGTTTATTGTGTCACAATGATCGCATTGACAGTCTTTTCCTTTTTCACATTTTGTTTGTGCTTCTTCTTTTTCTGTTTTACTTTTAATGCTTCTGATCCTTGTAGGAGTATGTATTGTAGTTACAGCTGTTTGAGTGATATTTTTAGATAAAACTATTCCGTCTCTAGTTAGAAGACAACTTCCGTTATTTTGTAATAGAAAATCTAATCCTAGTACAAAATCTACTCTAATATTTAAGTCTCTGGTCCATATTTTATCTATTTTGTAGGATGGTTTATAAAAATTATCACATGTATTTTTAAAACTTATTGTTGCTTTTCCTACATAATGTGAATATGTATTGTATGATCCATCCATTTGCATTGATACTTGAGGTTCTGGTAAGTTTTTTATTAATTCTGTTGGTATTATTTTTTCATTTATAATACTTTTCGTACAGCCTGAGTCTATTAAGGCTAATGTCTCTATTTCATAGTTTTGTATTTTTATTCTTGCTAAAACTTTTATGGTGCTCATTTTTTTATCTTCATTACAGATTAAGCCTTCAAAGTTTTTGTTTCTTGTATTCATTAATTCTTCTTCGATGATTATTTCTTTACCTTTTTCTAGCTTTTTAAGTCTATATTCTATCTTTTCAATTCTATCTTCCAGACTTAATATTTTTATCTCTGTTATAGGTATCATAGATCTAATAGGTTCTTTGATGTCTAGCTGTTCATTTTCAATTCTTGTTTCTAATGTCTTTTCTATACAATTAATACATCCTACTATGTAGCATTTTTTACATTTTAGTCTTTTATCTTTACTTGGATACCAACGACATATGTAACATTGGTTACTATCCAAACCTTTCCCTTTTTCAAAATTATGATCACAGTCTAGTGCTAAATTGACCAGATTGTAGTTATCTAAAGTTTTTAATTTTCCTAGGTCTAACTTTCCTAGTCCTAGTCCTATTTCATTTATTAGCTCTTCTCCTTCTGAGTCAGAGGAATCTTGTCTTTGTTCTTCATTTGTATCTATACTAACTACTGAGTATATACTTTCACTATCTGACATGTATTCATCTACATTTATTAGTGTCTCGTTAAATTCTTCTATTAACTGTGCATTTCTTGTTCTACTATTATTTCTTTTAGGGCATGTATTAGCTAAGTGATCTATGCTTCCACATGTAAAGCATTCTAGTCTATTTTTATAATTTCTTTTTCCATCAAATTTTCTTATATGTCTGTTTTTATCTAGATATGGCTTTCTTGCTACTGATTTTCTTAAATAATATTTTTTTGGAAAATAAGAATTTTTCTTATACTTCTTATGTCTTTTCTGTTTTGGATTATTGTCGTAACTTTGTGTAGTATATATGCCTTTACAAAAACTTGTCTCATTTTGCTTTAATTGTTTTTGTATTTGTATATTAGTACACTTTTCTGTTAATATATTCATTACATGTTGGGTCCTTTGGCCTATAGTCCATTTTGTATTTGGGTGTTGTAGTATTCCGTCTTGTCTGTTCCATCTTTCTTCTATTTCCCTGCCTAACGCTCCGGGAAGTTTATTGAATAGTTTCTTTCCTAAATTTTGATCAAAAGTATTTCCACTAATTGTACAGTAATAGTAGAATTCAGTTAGAAATTCTTTTATCTGGAACCAGCTACTTATACTTAATTGTTCTAGTTTTATTAACGCGTTTCTTTGTAAAGTTACTAATCCGCTATTCGGATCTTCTCCTGTTAGTAAAACATGTATTTTATTTCCAAAATTATATGGGTTTGCCCCCATATCTATTAATCCTTGGAATTCTTCTGGGAATTCTAATTTATAAGCTTCCCATACTCCTTTTGTGGATTCTCCTAAAAAGGTTTTCAAGTATCGATACATGGCTTCTGCGTCTACTTCTTGGTTAGATTGTATGTAGTCTGCTACTATTATTCCTTTCCATATGTCTAGTACTGAATTCCACATTTGTGGATCATGTGCCGCTATATTTAATATCTTTCCTTTGTTACCTCCTTCTTGAAGTCTATTGGGTTCTTCTATTGGCATTCTTCTTCCTATTGGTCTTATTCTTTCTGTATTTTCAGTTGGGGTTGTTCTGTATACTCTATGTCTTGGTAAATTCCCTGCAGTATAGTTATCTATCTTATTCATATGGATTGTTCTTTGGAAAGGGCTTGTACTGCTAGATGCACTTTCCATTAATTCTTTCTGGCTTATTACTGTATCATTTTCACTTTCTTCATCATATTGTCTTTGACTATTATTTGTTGACCAAATGAAATTTTTGTATCCATTATTGTCTGTTCTTAAATCACAATTCTTAAAATGTTCTTTCATTTTTATCATATCCAAACTTCCAGTTTGACATGCTTTGCATCTAAAAGTCTTATCTGGGTCTTTTTTATGTATTTCTTCCGCTCTTAAGATTACTTTGTCTACTTCAAATTCTTCTTCTAGTATCAATTCTATATTCATAAATTCACTATTTTCTACTTCTTCCTCTACTTCTTTTTGATCTGTGTATTTATAGTCTGTAAATCTAACAGAAGTGTCTCCTTTATTGTTTGTATACATTATAAGATCGTTTGGTTTTAAAGTTTCTTTTTTATTAAAGTTTTCTAAGTTCCATTCTAATCCTGCATATTCTTCTGGGTCTATTTTTAAAGGCTTCATTAATTTTATTCCTTTATTTCCCATTAAACTTACTACGTCTTCTACTTTTAGCTTAAACTTAGTACTACTGTTAGTAGCTATCTTTCCTATAAAACCTACACATGCTAGAAGATTATTTCCGTTATTCATGTCTTCATATCCTTTAGTTTGAATTCCTATTTTTATGTGTCTACCAAACTCTGATGAGTTTATTAAATAGTCTGGGCTACAATAGAAAATTCCTCCATTTTTGGACATGTCTACTTCTGTAAGTCCTATTATTGATTTCTTAGAGTCTGCCCATCTGGCATCGTATAAAGTTATTAAAACTTTTGTTCCTAGGTTTTTTCTAGTTAGTCCTTTTAATCCTATTACGATTAATCCCATATGCATGAGATTCATGTTAGATTTAGTTATTTCTTTTAAAGATTCTTTACTTATTAAATTTATACTACTAGTATTTTTTCCTATGATACATAATTGTTCTTCTCTATAATGTCTATATAGCTGAGCTTTACTTGAAAAAGTTCCTGTATTATAAAGTATTTTTGGACTTAGCAAATTTAACTTATTATTTTGAAAAATTTGTATGTCTTTATCTACGTCTATTATTTCTTCTAACTGTTGTTTATTATCTCTTTTTGGAGCATTCATTATTTTTGCTAGTATGTTATTTCCTAGGCTGTCTTGCGAGAAACTTGGTCTTGGTCTTTCTGTGAGGGTTCTAGACCTACCTGAGAAAAGTTCCATGATTGTTTCTTTTTAACTATTTGTACTTTTTCTTTTTGTGGAGTCAATTCTATCTTTTTTAATTGGTCAACTAATTCGTCTATGTTTTTATCTAAAATGGGTTGTTTATCTTTTATTAATTTTTCTAATTTATTATTAATTTCTAATAAAAGAAGTATAATTGTATTATTTTGTTTTATTATTATCTGATCTGTTCTTGCTGGAGGTGAATAGTCTGATAGTCCTTCTGGACTAGGTTGTATTTCTTCTGCTTTCTTTATAATTTTTTGATATGTAGGATCATTCATGTACTAAGACAGAGTTAAAGTCCTTAGCTGTTGTATTTCGTCTTTTAATTCTTTTATATCTTTTCCTAAGTTACTATCTTTTGGAAATAAATTTTTTACTCTTTTTTCTGTCTCAGTCTGTTGATTTTTTAAGAATTCTAAATTTGAGTCTAGCCTTTCTAATAGTTTGTTACTATTTTCTTGTATCTGTTTAATAGATTGTATTGTGTTTATTATTTCTGAGATATCTTTCTGAACTGTTTCTCCTAGATTTATTATTAAGTCTGTAATAGTATTTAGATGTTGATCTTCTCCGTGTAACAAGTGTTCTCCGTAGTTGAAATTACACTTTATCAGAGAGTTGTCTTTTAGTCTTCTATATTTCTTTTCTGGGGTTAATTTTAAATCTAAATATTCTAATCTCTTTAGATTATCTATGGTGTCTTTATTAAACTGTTTATCCTAAAGTAGTGGGTTTATAGTATTTATTAAAATTTTGTATTCTTTTATTATATGCTTTTATGTCTGTAATAATTCCTACTTTTTCTACTTTTAAAGCGTTTACAATCTCGTCTATATTTCTTTCAAGATAAAAGTTTTGCGGTCTAAAGAAATCTTTTTCATATATATCTATATATGCTACTATAGCTTGTTCTGCTCTTTGTAATCTTCTTATTTCTTTAGTATTTCTATGGTAATAAAAATATTCTCGTCTTATTTTTCTGGAAAATGGAAGATGTCTCATAAAGTGTTTTTAATTGGAATATTTCTGGATATCGCGTGTTTTAGTAATTTCTGTTCTAGTATTTCAACTAAGAAAAATGTATTTTTTATTTCTTTTTTAGCTCCTTCGGTTTCTAAATCTAAGTCTCTTAATAGTATACGATCTAAGTTTGTTAATAGTCTATCGGCCTTTAAATATAATGCTAGCAATTCTGTTTTAACTTTTCTAAAATCTCTTGTATTCTTATAAGGTCTTCTCATATGTTAACCTACTGGATTGTAATAATGAGGGTTATTCTTAATAGTCTTAATTCTTCTTATTACGTCTTCTATGTCAATATTTACCTGAATTAGTTTATCCTTTGTTTGTTCTTGAGATTGTCTAATATCTTCCCTAAGAAAAAGTAAAGATTGTTTAATATTATAAATTATAGATGATGTTAAGTTTAATCTTTGTAGATGGCGTTTTAAAGTCTTTTTATATCTTGTAAGACTTTTTAAATATCTATTATAATGATACAATCTTATATGGTAAATACGGGTTAATTTAGAATAATGGTCTTTTCTCATATAATGTCTTTTTAGCAAAATTGGCTATTTCTTAATTAACCTAAAGGGTTGTAATAATAAGAATTTTCTTTAATAGTCTTAATTCTTTGTCTTACCTCTTCTATATTTCTGTTTACCTGTGCTAATCGTTCTTTATTTTGTTTCTGGAATAGTCTAATATTTTTTCTAAGATTTGGTACAAGATATTTGGCGGTTAACGATAGTCTTATTCTTAAACCAAATGTATGTCTTTCTAAAGCTTCTTTCTGTCTCTTACAGATTTTTAAGTGTTGTCTATAATGGAATAATCTCTTTTGGTAAATAGCTATCCTTCTAAAATAATAGTCTTTTTTCATATAAATCTTGTCTTATAAAAATGTTTTAACTAGTGTAGCCTATCCTACCCAATAAGTATGTTCTTTTCTTATATCACTATTTATCTTTAT